>CM052446.1:38193449-38336912 GCA_028533085.1 Varecia variegata | reverse complement strand
GGTAGATGTGTGTGGGGGGGATGGGTGTATACACACATAATGAGTGCGATGTGCACCGTCTAGGGAATGGACATGCTTGAAGCTCTGATTCGGGGTGGGAGGCAGGGGGGGTAAGCACAATATATGTAACCTAAACTTTTGTACCCCCATAATATGCTGAAATAAAAAAAAAAAAAAAAAAAAGACCAGCCTGAGCAAGAGTCAGACCCCATCTCTATTAAAAATAGAAAAAAAGTAGCTGGGCATTGTGGTACACGCCTGTAGTCCCAGCTACTCCAGAGGCTGAGGCCAGAGGATCCCCTGAGCCCAGGAGTTTGAGGTTCCAGTGAGCTATGAGGACGCCACGGCACTCTAGCTGGTGTAACAGAAACTCTGTATCAAAAAAAAAAAAAAGATAAAGTTATAATTCAGTATCATTTCTGTAATCCAAAGTGCTGCACTAGAAGTAATATGAAGGTATAATACAATAAATACAAGGTTCTGTTTTGGAGTTTAAGAAAAAAAGAAACAGAAGACAGAAGACTTGACTTCTGGACAATTAGCACAAAGAAACATCTAAAGGCTTTTACTTTAGCCACAAGATCAATAAAAATAGTGATGTGGATGTTTAAAAAGGCAACACAGTCTTAGATTACAGAGTCCAAAAAATATGCCACACAATGTATAGTTACAGGAACCAAAGGTATACTTCTTCCCAAAGAGATCTAAATGAAAAACCACAGCTAACTTTATACCTGAGGAATAGGTTGCTCCACAGAAGAGACAAATTTCTCTTCTGTGTTTCTCTAGAAGTCAGTACCAGAACCAACTGGTATAAGTTAAAGGAAAACAAAGTTTAATCCAATACAAGAAAGAACTCTACTTCTAGAGTTCTCCAATGTTATTATTAGGTAATGAACTCTGTCCCTAGAAGAATTTAAATAAAGGCTGGATGGCTGACATATACAGGAGAAAGAACTCCTATTTATAAGACAAGTTGGTCTAGATTAATTTTAGCATCTTCAAACTCTAAATTCTATTTTTAATCTGCAATAGACCTATCAAAGACTTCAAATTATATATTTTAAAATTATTACTATGTACTATGGTTAATAACTTTTAAAACTCAACCTTTCTTTTTCTCTTAATTAATGCTCACATATTGTCATTAATACTATTTCCTAAAGCTGAGTAACAGTATAATAAATTCATATTATCATCTATTTCCTACCAAAACTATGCCATGACCAGTAGGGTAGACTGATAAGTGTTTAGCAACCAGCTCTCCAAGTGTAGTTTGTAGTATTATTTGATGTTTTTGTTTACATCAATGGTATCAATGATGTGAGAGAATTCTAAGCTGAAGCAGATTATCATTTTGGAATAATGGAAGAATATATCTTCATTTTTTTAGTTAGTCACAATTTAATAGCTAAAGACATGACACATTTTCATTACTAGCATTTTCTCCCATCACTTTAAGTCTAAACGTTCAATAAATCAAGCCCTGTGTATGGTATTTGCCAATCTCTGTAGTGTAATACTCTTACCATGGCTAATTTCAAGCCATCAATGTGACTTCACTGAACATGGAGTTTGGAAACTACGCAGTGAAGCACACCATTAATAATAGTATTTCAACCACAGAGATACAATATATACAAAATAACATTAAGAGCATAGATCATAAAATATAGTAAAATAGGAAGTGATAAATTTTAAGTATTTGCTATCTTTTTTAAAAATGTAATTTATTTAAGTAAGCCTATATAATTTAATGTTTAATAATGGCTGTGTTTAACAATTAGTTTACAGAATTCCTAAAAATTTGAACAATCAGCTCTTAGGCCGGTAGGAGATACTCCGATGCACTACTGGCTAAGACCATTTTTCATAATAACTCATAGACACAAAAAAGGAGAAGCATCCCTACCTTGAGGACTTTCAAGATATAGCAGTCCTCCTTTATCTGCAGGAACACATTCCAAGACTCCCAATGGATACCTGAAACCATAGATAGTACCAAAACCTATATACCCTATGTTTTTTCCTATATATACATACCTATGATAAAGCTTAATTTATAAATTAGGCACAGTAAGAGATTAATAATAACAAAATAGAACAATTATAACAATATGCTAAAAATTATGTGAATGTGGTGTCTCTCTCTCAAAATATCTTATTGTATGTAATATTTTCAGACCATGGTTGACTGCAAGTAACTGAAACCATGGAAAGTGAAACCATGGATAGGAGGGGGACAACTACATTGCCAATTTAATTTAAAGCCATGCTTCATTTTTATGAATTTCTTTTGCAACTGTGGGCATGAAAGGCCTTTAACATTGGGAACAGGGCTGCCTGTAATACACAATTTTTAAAAATGTACATTGGATTAAAAATGTACCATTACTATTACCAGCTATTTAGCGACAGCACTTTATATTTTCTATCTTTCTTTTAACACAGTTTTAACTTTCTCACAATGTTTTACATGTTTTTATCAGTCTAATTTGCTTCTTAACTGGAGAGATAATCAGTTATTTGGGGGACATTCTGCAGCTCATTTACCCTGGAAGAGCCAACAGCATGTAACTCTGTTGAAAATCACATTTTCTAAAGGGGATAAAAATTCAGATTCCTTTATGACGGAAGACAGTCAATTGCTAACACATGCCTTTAAAATACTTTAGGCCAAATCATTTTTTCTCTATTATACTTTTGAACTTTAGGATCACACCTGAGCACCTGTCCAATTGCCTCTACAGTTTCAAAGTCCCCTTGAGAGAAAACATTAGTAACTTCCTTTAAGTACCTCTCTGACCCATCTTCATGAGAAAGTGAGCTAGCATAAAATAAATCAGACTTTTACATTTTCACAACAGAATGTCAATGCTATTTGGTATCTAAAACATATGGATCCTTCTTCAATCAACAACAGAGTATTGGCACTTAAGGCAGTCACTGGATAATTCAACTATGAATTGATTTGATCCAGTACTTACCAAAGGCTCACTTGAGACATCTGATATTTGAGAGAAACTGCCTTACGGGCATGATAAGTATTCATTATTCTAGAATAAATTCTCTATTTGTTAGTTCATCAGAATGTATTATAGCTAAACCATGTATGCTTTCTTAACTTTTTATTTGAAAAAAATTTCATATCTATAGATAAGTTACAGAAGTAAAAATAATACAAATAGAGCACTTATACCCTTTACCCATATTCACCACTGTTAACATTTTACCTCATTTGCTTTACCATTTGCAATCATGCACATTCCCTCCCTCCTCTCTCGCTACACACATACAGACATATTCAATTTTTTTCTAAACCTTTTAAAGGACAAATTGCAAACATCATAGCCCTTTGCCATAAATATTCCAGAGCCTATTTCCTATAATCAGAAATATTCTCTTACATAACCAAAATATAGGTGTCAGAAAATTTAAAATCGATATAACACTTTTATCTAACATAACTACTCCAATGTTTTTGTCAGTTGATCCAGTAATGTTCCTTAAAGCGTATTTTCCTCTCCAATACAGGATCTAGCTTAGGGTCAGGTACTGCATTTAGTTGCCACATCTCTTTAGCCTCCTACATTCTGGCACATTTCCAAAGCCTTTCAATGTTATTTAAACATTGACATTTTTGAAGAATAGCTCCCCTCCCTACCCCACCCCAACCCTTTTTTTTTGAGATGAGAGTGTTACTCTGTCACCCTGGGTAGAGTGCAGTGGCGTCATCATAGCTCACAGCAACCTCAAACTCCTGGGCTCAAGCGATTCTCCCACCTCAGCCTCCCAAGTAGCTGGGACTACAGGCACACACCATAACACCTGGCTAATTTTTCTATTTCTTCAGTAGAGACGGGGTCTCGCTCTTGCTCAGGCTGGTCTCAAAGCTCAAGTGACCCTCCCGCGTCGGCCTTCCATAGTGCTAGGATTACAGGCATGTGCCACCACACCCAGCCTCCCATCCTTTTTAAAAGAAAACATTTCTCATTTAAGGTTTCTCAGATGTCTCCCCATGATTAGACTGAGGTTATACATTCTCAGCCAGAACACTACCCAGGTGGTGATGTGTCCTCAGAGCATCACCTATGGAGGCACATGAATTCCATCTGTCCTTCAATGACTCTCTTAACTTCTATCATCGCAGTTAAGGTGTTGTCCTCTACTGTATAATTACTGTGTATTTTCTCCTTTGCTATTAATAAGTAATCTGTGGAGTGGCACTTTAAAAGCATGCAAATATCCTGCTTCCTTATCAAAATTCCCCCCTTCATTTAGCATCCTAAATGCTAAATCTGATGCTTATCTGATCCAATCTTCATTATGATGGTTGCAAAATAATCATTGTCCACCTAGCAGTCCCTCCACATTTACCGGTCAGTCCTTGGCATTTTTCTGAAAGCAAAAATAAACCATATATTGTAGCTTAACACAGATGCTAAGATTCCCCAAGAGTCAATGTTAAATCTCAGCCAGGTGCACTGGCACACACCTGTAGTGCTGCCACTCAGCTAAGGAGGAAGGATCGCTTAAGGCCAGGAGTTTGAGTCACTGCACTCCAGCATGGGCAACATAGTGAGACCTTGCCTCAAAAAAAAAAATTAAAAATTTCAACATGAATTTTGGCAGGAACAAACTACATCCAAACCATAGCAGGTACTTATATTTATAGTTGTTTTATCTTCCTGGTAGATAGTTACATTTACCATTACATATTAGTGACCCCTTCTATTATCAATTTTTTTTGGGGGGGTCCTAAAATCTATTTTGTCTATAAGTCATATACCTATAGCTACTTTCATATAATTAATTATCTCTGGTTGTCTTTTCACTTTCAGCCTTTCTGTGTCATGTTTTAGGTGTCTCCCTTCCAAAGAACATAGAGCTGAATAGTGTATTCTTTACACAATCTTTCAACCTTAACCTTTTAATTATCAAGTTTAACTCTTTCTTGTGGTTGTGGATACATCCTGATGTATTTTGGCCTTTAAATTCTGTGCTTCCTGTCCATTTCCCTTACTTCTCTGCAGTTTTCTTTTCCTGCTTTTAGACTGATCAGGTTTATTTTTCATCTACTGCTAGGAAACCTATATATTCTATTTCTAGTCTGTTCTTAGCATTTTAACATGAGTACTTGTCTAAATATCTCAAGTTAATCATTATGTGTACCTGTCCCCTAGAAAACTGTACAATACTTTTACTTCACAATCCCTTCCATCTTACATACTCTTCGTTTTTGTCTGAAAATATCTTTACATTGTTCTCACCCTTAAATATTGACTTTTATTGTTTCTGTTAAGAGATCACTGTCAGTTTAATTGTCATTGCTTTATAAGTAATCTTTTTCCTCTTTGATGATTCTTAAAATATTCTCTTTTGTCTTTGGTATTTTCAAGTGTCTACTATGTGTTTAGTATTATTTTTCCACTAGGACAACACTGTGACTCCTGAATGTGAGTATTTGAGCTCTGAATCATTCATCAATTCTATTCGTTCTAGGCAATATCTTCAGATTTATCTTCCCTGTCATTGGTTTTTCTCTTCAAATCTGCCTATTTTCTGTACTTCAACCAATCCAATCAGTTTTTAAATTTTAATGACTAAAGTTTTTATCACATAAATTCTACTTGTCCCCATCCTCTCCCTGATCTTATGTTTTTTAATAGTTTTTCTGTTGTTCTTAATTTTCTTTTATCTTTAATTACTTTTAACATGTTTATGTTATTATCTAATATTATAATTTTGGTATTTTAATTGATTTATAATTATATTTAATTTTTATTATAACATTGAATATTTAATAGTTCTACTTTCCATAGTTCTAGAAGATTTAATTCTGCTTTTTACAGAGTCTCTAACTTTTGCTTTAAGACACTGGTCATTTATTTTTTCTTTTTTGTAATTTTGGGTAGTGAGCTCAACTTTGGTGGGACTTTATCTGTAAACTGTCATATAGCCAGACAGCAAGTATTCCTCTGGACCATGTGGTTAGCATAAATTTCAGTTTAGAGTTTTCTGGACCATGTGGTTAATATAAATTTTGAAATACAAACTCATGAGGGTAAAACAGTAGCTACAAATTCTCAGAGGAAACATTTCCCCTTCATGAAGAGTCCAGATAACACAAGCCTACTTATCCCCTTTCTGTCATTCTGAATAATTTTTTCTAGTTTACTCTTTGTGTGAGAGTACAATCCCTTGAGATTTAAAGCTTTAGGAGGTGAGCTCAGCTTCCAACTCCTCATCTCTCCCAGGCGCAATACCTCCACTCCTGTTTTCCATATGGCTATTAAAATCCAAGCCTTTTAGTTGCCAAGAATAGCAACCATTAATAAAAGTAAAAAATAAACAAAAACTGTAAACAATCTAAAGAAGAGCAATTTTTTTTTCATTATGGCACATCCATATAATGGATCAATATACAAAACACAATGCTAAGTGGAAAAAAATTATAATTCCAACTCATTTTTCTCACACAATTGTGTGTGTTTATGGGTATACATGGGTGTGCAGTCAAGTACAGGTTGTGGTTCCTGGGTTAGAATTCCAGCTCCGCACTTTTGACTTTAGCCCTTACCTTAGACAAATTATTTAACTTTATGTGTGGCAAAAGTTACCACTTCTAAGCTTTAGTTTACTCAAAGCATAAAATGAAGATAATAACAAACTTATTTCATAGGCACACTGAGCAGATTACTTAATATGATGCATGTATATTATTGATAATTTGCCAGGCATGATAAATGTCTTCCATAAAAGTTAGCTATTATTACTTAAATAGAGAGTTGAGTCCTTTAAGTTAGAAGTTCACAGACGGAGTCAAAAATCCTTATAATACAAAAATATTCCCAATGTGCCCTAATTATCTATAAAATCCATTTCTACTGGACACTTTGCAACTATGTATCCAGGGCTTTGTCCCTCAATCTCTCCCTAATAGCCTAATGTTGTAAACATTCAATCATATAAAGTAAATACAATGCAATTCAATTATAATGTGGAAATACAAATCTTGAGAAGTATGCAGGATTTTATGAGGTCTATGAAAATAATAATAAAGAAAGTGCTCATTTCACAGCAAAACCCTTTGATTCTGGCAGAGTCGTACCAGTGAACAACTACAGAAGGGATAATTCAACAAGGATGATGACAGAATTAGAATTGAGGAAGAAAATGTCAAGGAGTTAAGAAAATCTCTTAAGAAACTGGTAACGCCCTCCATAGTTTTGGTAAAACTGATGTGCTAGTCCAATCTATATGATAAATGCTGTAAAAACCAAACATAAAATGAAGGATGCTATCAGACTATCACATAATTTTACTGGAAAAAATATCATATCATTCTTTATTAACCCTGAGAATTATCACAGCTACAGTCACAACTTATATTTTGTTAAATATATGGTAAAATAATTGTTTCCATTTCTGAAGATTGTCCCTAACAAATCTTTTTAATAACCATAAAACTTTCTCTCCTTTTTCAATAGGTTTACTTTGTTTTGTAGAGATGGGGTCTCGCTGCATTGCTCAGACTGGTCTTGAACTCCTGGCCTCAAGCAATTCTGCCTCAGCTTTCCAAAGTGCTGGGATTACAGGCTGAGCTACCTCCCAGCCTAACTGGTTTACTTTTAAGAAGTATTTTCCAAGTACCTATTTTCTCAGTTAGCAAGAATTTCTCTTAAGTGTACATTCCTAAGGAGAGAGAAACTATTCTAAACTGCTAACAGTGGTTATATCTGGAAAAGCAGGAAATTAAAGAGGAAAAAGCATGGAAAAGGATTACTATTTTTATACTCCATACATTACAGTATTATTTAAATTCATTAAAAAAAATTTAGTGCTCTTGTAATTAAAACAAAATCACTAAAATTTAAAGATATGCTATTGTTTTAGTAACATAGGACATTACTATAAACTGGTATAAGACAAAGCAAATGCAATGAACATTGATAAGCATATATTTATTGGACAAAATTACTGTACGTAGGAAAAACGATGAATGGAGAAAGGGTGAACTCTTTAATATACTTAACAGGATCATAAAACAAGCAGCACATAAATTACTTAATGTTGGAAAGATACAATTAAATGTTTCAGAATGCAGAGCAACCTCTACTTTTTGGTTTACAAATGATCTAGAACTACACTGTTTAATACACTAGCCACAAGTAGCTACTAAGCACCTGAAATGTGGTTAGTCTAAATTGAAATGTGCTGTGCATATAAAATACCCTTGAATTTCAAAGACTTAGTGCCAAAAAAATGTAAAATATCTCATTTTTATATTGATTATATGTTATTGCCACAAGGACAAATATAATCTGCTTTTCCGCTTCTGTCTTCCTCAGCAGTGTGGGAATATACCAAATCAAGAAATCAACTAAAGTGTGAATATATAGATAAGCTTATCTCTATACAAACACTTTAATGTTCTATAAGTTCATAATGATTTTTTTAAGTATGAAAACAAATAAAGTCTACTAATGTTTCATATATCAGAAAGTAAAACTAATTGGACAACATTCCATGAGGTAAAAGTTTTCCTCAATAAATTTAGGGGCGTTTTTTCTGACTTAACTTTTTTCCCCCTGAAAATAAAGGCTTTTTTTGTATGTCTGATATTGTGGACAGCCTTAGATTTGTAATCATTTCTTTGATTTGGATATGCTAAATCTGAAAGCCTTTAGACATCCTGTACAAGTTGTTAAGGAAGCAACTGGATATATAAATCTGAAGCTCAGCAGAGGTATAGAACTGGAGACAAAAATTTGTGAGCTCTACTCAGGGCAACGGAGAGACACTCTGTCTCTGACATTTTAACAACAATAAGGCTTACAATTCATGAGAAATACTGCATCAATATTCATTAGGGGTATTGGTCTTCTTATACAGGTTAAGCACTCCTACTCTGAAAATCTGAAATCCAAAATGCTCCAAAATCTGCAACTTTATGAGCACTGACATGATTCTCAAAGGTCATGGTCAAAGGCAATGCTCATTGGAACATTTCAGATTTTGGACTTCCGATTAGGGATGCTCAACTGGTAGTATCTGTCTGGCTTTGGTATCAAAATAATGCTGACACCAAATGTATGTCTTTCCATCTATTTGCATTGTCTTTCTTTCATCAATGCTTTATAGTTTTCAATGTACAAGTCCTTCATAAAGTTTATTCCTAAGCATTTTATTCTCAGCGATGCTACTATAAATGGGATTTTCTTAATTTCCTTTTTAGATGCTTAATTGCTAGTGTATTGAAACCCAATTGATTTTTGAGTGTTGTGTTGAACAAAGTGATGAGAGTGGGCATCCTTGCCTTGTTCCTGATCTTAAAGGAAAAGCTTTTGATTTTTCAGTATTGGGTATGATGTTAGCTGTGAGCTTTACGCATATGACCTTTTTATTCTGTTCAGGTAATTTCCTTCTATCCCTAGTTTGTTGAATGTTTTTTATCATGAAAAGGTATTAAATTATGTCAAATTGTTTTACTGTATCAATTGAGAAGATAATGTGATTTTTGTCCTTCATTCTATTAATATGGCATATTACACTTATTTGATTTTCATGTGTTGAACCATTCTTGTAGCCCAGATATAAATCCCACTTGGTCATGATGCATGATCCTTTTAATGTGTTGTTGAATTCAGTTTGCTAGTATTTGGTTGAAGATTTTTACAACAATATTCATCAAGGACAGTAATTTTGTCTGTCTTTGGTATCAGGGTAACCAACACTGACCTCATAAAATGAGTTTGTTAGTGTTCCCTCCTCTTCAATTTTCTGAAAGAGTTTGAGAAGAATTAGCGTTACTTCTTTAAATGTTTGGTAGAATTCTCCAATGAAACCATGTGGTCCTGGACTTTTCTTTGTTAGGAGGTTTTTCATTACTAGTTGAGTCTCTTTACTAATTACAGGTCTGCTCAGATTTTCTATTTCTTCATTATTCAGTCTTAGTATGTTTCTAGGAATTGATCAATTTCTTCTAGGTTATCCAATTTGTTGGCATATAATTGTTCACAGTAGTCTCTTATGATCCTTTATATTTCTGTGGATTCAGTTGTGATGTCTCCTCTTTCATTTCTGACTTTAGTCGAGTCTACTCTAAGTCTAGCTAAGGGTTTATCAATTTTATGAATCTTTGCAAAAAACCAGCTATTAGTTTCATTGATTTTTTCCTATTGTTTTTCTAGTCTCTATTTCATTTATTTCTACTCTATATTATTTCCAAGACCTTTTTATATCTTTGTTTAAAAAGCTTTGTAAATAGGACTAACCTGCTATGAGCAGAGATTCCTATATAAAAAGACTGCCTAAGCCAGTGTTTTCCTGTTTTTCTGCACTCCACAGTAAGAAAACCATTTCACATAATGACATAGTACACACAGACTCACACACATATATGTGACTAAAAAAATTCCATAAAATGGCTGGTGTCGTGGCTCATGTCTGTAATCCCAGCACATTGGGAAGCCAAGGCAGATCGTTTGAACCTAGGAGTTCAAAACCAGTCTGGGCAATATAGTGAGACCTCATCTCCTAAAAATAAAAAAAAATTAGCTGGATGTGGTGGTGCGCACCTGTAACCCTAGCTACTCAGGAGGCTGAGGAAGAAGGATTGCTTGAGCCTAGGAGTTCAAGGCTGCAGTGAGCTATGATGGTGCCACTGCACTCCTACCTAATTGACAGAGGGACACTCAGTCTCTAAAAAATAAAAATTCCATAAAATACTTACCCTTAATATATACACTGCTCTTACTTTTTTATATACCATTCTATTTCACTTTTTTTAATTTAAAATTTTTATAAAGTCTTATTCATTCACTACGTTGATTTCACCTGATTAAAAGTTCGAAAAACACAAAACAGTGTATTTCATGTCAGAAATTTATTTATATAATAGGCACAGAAAATATTCTCTATTTCAAATGATTTGTAATTCTGGTTGTAGAGCAAGATAAAAGAGAAAGTAAAACATGAGTAAAAAAATCAGAGGATTACAACACCATCTGATCAGAATAATAAAATTAGAAACATACCCAATCCTTTCCATACTTTCAAGGTCTTCCACTCCTAGTGTCAAGCACAAGCACAGTACAATCTGCCCTACATATCCATGGGTTCCACATCCATGAATTCAACTAATCACAAATGAAAAATATTTGGGGAAAAAAAAACTGTATCTGTACTAAACATGTACAGACTTATTCTTCTTGTCATTATTCCCTAAACAATACAGTTTATACAGCATTTATATTGTATAAGTAATCTAGAGGTGATTTAAGGTACATGGGAGGATGTACACAGGTTATATGCAACTACTATGTAATTTTATGTCAGAGACTTGACCATCCTCAAATTTTGGTATCCAAGGAAGGTCCTGGAACCAATTCCCCACAGATACCAAAGGATGACTATATTTGCAAATAAGAAACAAAGAACATCATTCCCCTGCATAAGAGCTTCACTTTAAAACAGACTCAACCTAGACATAAGACAGAGGCACTTGTGTGTGATATAATAACATAAAAAATTATATTTGGACAGTAGAGAAATGGCTTCATATTTTAAAAACTATAAAATCTGCTAATGAACCACAACTGATTCTGCTATAGTTTTCTTAATGCATCCTTCCATAAATGCACTTGCATTAGTTAATACGATGACATATTTCACACTCGAAAACACAAAATAATTTCTACATCTGCTTGGAGCTTCACTCTTACTTCTATTCAAACCAGGTTATACAAAATATATCTTACAATTTAAGTTAAGAGAATAAGACAATGATTTCTAACATTAAAATCTACAGTGGAAGAAATTACTCTAGGCCTTCTCTTTAACATACCTGGACTAAAGAGAAATAAGGTTTTAAACCAGGTAGACACTCAGAGACCTTGCATAAGTAGAACTTACTCAGAGGTATTAATGCAAGAAACAGAATCACTAGTAGAAAGCAGAATGAGAAGTCAAACAGCTCTATTCAAACCGCCAAACTGGGCCATGTATAAAGTGACCCCTCAAGGCCTTACACATTGTGAAAGGTTGCCCTCACCCCACGTACGACGCAGCTACATTACAACCTCCAGATTATTATTTTTCACTAGAATACCTGATTTGTATTGTTTCTGTCTCTTCACCACCTGTCAACTCCTGCTACTCTAAGCATTTCTATTTCTCTCAATCTAATGAGCACTGCAAACTCCAGAGAGTCCAAATCATATACAAAATAAAAATAAAAGGCTTCCAAGTAAGGATCTGAGGTCCTTCTTACTTGAGCAAAGCATATGAACTTTAACATATGAACTTTATGATATCTATTTGGGCCACTTATCAAATCTTATTTGCTCACCTGATGACCTCAGTTATGTTCAAAATAGCAACATCTCATTCAATCCTCCCAATAACCCTATGAAGTGGTATTATTACTAGCCCATTCTACAAATGAGAAAATTGAGGCAAAGAAGATGTTAAATAATATATGTCCAACAAGGCCAAAGGACCAGAATGTGGCAGATAATCTGAGGCCAATAGTTATGCTCATATATGCCTATGGCAATTTGTTATGCTGCCTTACAGCAATATGAACATATCAGTGTGTTTAGTGTTCTCCACTTTAGTATCTTTGACAATCCTCTGGAAAAGAAAAACAGCAGTAACTGTATCAAATCGTTGATGTCCAGGAGATTAGAAGCCCTAACCACCTCCTTTCACCTCTCCGAAATCTACTCTGAAAGACATAATAAAGCTAGGGAAGTGAAAAGCCAGAGGAATACCAATGGGTCAACAAAGCTGTTAAGGAAGTTTTCAGGGGTCTAGCCTTATCTAGAATTACACCAAGTCTATCCTACAGTGAATCCAAACCCAAGACTCTCCAATGCCATCTGAAGACCTACTTGCCAAGGATGATTTAGGACCATTCCTTTTGAGATACAATCTTAAATGATCTTTGAACACCTACAGAATAACTTCATATTATATCATAGATTTCAATAAATATTCCTTGAGTAAATGTGGGTTAGGTATTCTCTGCCCAGCTGCCATACAAAACTGTTAACTTGTCTGACTCCCAATTATACCTGTAACTCCTTGAAAGCAAGAAATGACTTACCATTTTTAGATTGTCAATACCCAGTACCTTTCCTGGCACATGGATGGCATTCAATAAACGTCTGGTAAATGAATGAGTACAGAAGCAAATGTGCCTAACACAAAGCAGTATCAATTCAAATGTTTCTCCTTAATTTGAGACTGTGTGTACACATAGATGAAAAAGTATTTGCATTCTTGAAGAGAGTTAAGAACACTTTGTCATGTTATTTCTTTGACTCAGTTCATTAAAGCAGACCCTTCTCAACTTGTATATGTAATACATGATACATATCTATTTACAGAAAGAGATTTCATGTGCAAACTAATGTTAACAGCAAAATTAAACCACAGCCAGATTTAAGCCACCTTGCCATACTGGGGTCATTCTTGAAAACCACTGTGTATTTTTAAAGCACTACATTTTTACAGATGGGCACTATGTAGATATAATCCAACTATGAGAAGTGATGAAAACTCCTAAGACTATGACTGTTTCTGAGATTACAAAAACTTTGTACAAGGGCAGGCATAGTGGTGCATGCCTGTAGTCCCAGCTACTTGGGAGGCTGAGGCAGGAAGACCGTGTGAGCCTAAGAGTTCAAGATAAGCCTGGGCAACACAGCAAGAGCCTATCTCAAAACAAATCAACACAAAAACCTTGTATAGGTTAAGTATCCCTAATCCAAAAATCTGAAATCTGAAAGGCTCTAAAATCCAAAATTTTTGAACTCCAACATAACACTCAAAGGAAATGCTCATTTCAGATTTCAGATTTTCGTGATAGAGATGCTCAACTGTTAAGTATAATGCAAATATTTCTAAGTCAAAAAAAAATCCAAAACACTTCTGATCCCAAGCATTTCTGATAAGAGATATTCAATCTGTAGTATGTTAGATTTAAGAAACTATATGTAGCAATATAATTTAAATTTGTACTGTACCAAGCTAAGTGCTCATATACATCATCTCATTTAAGCATTAAAACAATTCTTCAAGGAATGTATAATTATTATCAGCATTTTACAGATTAGGAAACTAAGACTCAAGGTCACACATCTAGCTAGTAAGTGGAAAAGCCAGAACTGGGCAGGTGTGGTGGTTCATGCCTGTAATCCTAGCACTCTGGGAGGCTAAAGCGGGAGGATCACTTGAGGTCAGGAGCCTGAGACCAGCCTGAGCAAGAGCAAAAGCCAGTCTCTACTAAAAATAGAAAAATTAGCCAGGCATGGTGGCACACGCCTATAGTCCCAGTTACTCAGGAGGCTGAGGCAAGAGGATCACTTGAGCCCAGTTTGAGGTTGCAGTGAGCTATGATGATGCCACTGCTCTCTAACCTGGGAGTCAGAGCAAAATTCTGTCTCAAAAAAAAAAAAAAAAAAAGCAGCAGCAGCCAGAATTGACACCTAGCTCTAATTCCCAATCTCTTAACTGCTCACAACTCTACCCATAATATATACTCCACAAAGTAACTTTTCTTTTGAGATACAGTCCTAAATGATCTTTGAACACCTATAGAATATACTAACAATTTTACAATAAAATCAACTTCTTAACATGGCTTACAAGACTCTAACCTGTCTCCAGAATCAACTTCTCCAGTCTTTTGTTACTTCTGTCCTTATATAATATGTAACTGTATTTTCTGAATCACAAGCACGTAACTTTAACTGTGATAAGATACCATATTTGTTTTTAATTCCATCATTTTGAGAAGGAAAACTATTTGCTCCCACAGACTCTCGCACCTTAACCACTAAAATCTGGAATTATATAAGGGCTATTTATCACTAATGTTCTCTTTCCTGAAAATTAGACTTTGCCCCTCCACCACCAAGAAAACACTGTTGGTACCCATGGATGTGTTCTGTATACAAGATGTCATAGCTATTAGTGGCAGTGGTCACTATCTAATTATATTAGGTGACCCTGGAGGCTTAGAAGACTTGAACTCTCTAATGCAAATTCCAAAGATTTATATATAATCTATCACACAAAATGTTGAGTAAAACCATCTAGGAAAAACAAGGAAATTATATGATTAAATATAGTTAGGTTTCTCTGTGCATGGAACAGTTATTTGAGAAGATCAATTGAATGCTATTTTTGTTCCAAAAGGGCAAGGAAGTCATTTTGTGGATTTTGTTTATATACCAACAGGCTAAACATCAAAACTGAAAATAACAAAACTATCTTCTGTTTTTTGCAACACTCAAAGACAATCAGGCAAAAGAACTTTATTTATCATGACATATGTGTTTAGATATGCTTTCCTTTTTCCCTTTTCTGACTGACCTCTACTCAAAGTCTCAATGAATTCTGAACCATGGGCCATGAATGGTGATAATTATTAAAGTAAACCAAGACTCCTTTCTTCCACTTTCCCCCTCATGGAAGAAAGGAAACTTGGAGGTTCTACAAAAACATACCAAGACTTTTACTGGATATACTTCAGGTCATCCCTCTTCCTCACACTCTCCATATTCAATCAGTGGATATGTTTCACTGATCTTCACACCTGAGTATCTCTAATTTGTCTGGTCTTCCCTATCCCTAATGCCACTACTCCAAGTTAAATCAACACACAGATATGCCTGGATTACTGTAGTAACCCAACTAACTGGTCTCTCTGTTTTGTTTCCTTTCCATTCTTCACCTTGCATCCAGAATGACCCTTTCAAAACAATTAGCTACTCAAAGCTCTTCATATAGTCTTTCAATGACTTCCCATCACTTTTACAATAAAATCAACTTCTTAACATGGCTTATGAGACTCTTTCTAACCTATCTCCAGAATCAACTTCTCCAGTCTTATCTTTTGTCACTTCTGTCCTTATATGATATATAGCCACAGTGAGCTTCTATCAGATTCTCAAACTCTCCGTGTTTGTTCTGTGGGGTTTTTGTTTGTTTTGCATCTTAGCCACTGCACAGTCTCTTCCCTCTCTAATACCTATTTTACTTCCCCACAGCCTCCAAACCATCTTCACCTAACTCATTCCTACATAACTATTAGGTCTCCATCGCAGCTTTCTCTGAGAAGTTTTACCTAGTCATGCTAGCTTAGATTGGGTGCCTCTTATATATACTTCTCATCGTACTTTAGTATAATTACTTCTTTAATTATCTGGTCTTCCCCATTAAACTACATGCTCACTGAAGAAGGGATCATGTCTCCTTGCTCATCACTGTATCCCCCAGCACTTAGTACAGTGTCTGAGCACATAGCATAGACTTTATTTTTTATTGAATGAATGAACAAACAAAAATAACAATTCAGGGGAAGAAATTTAAAGGGACATATTTAAATGGTACTTTAACCATCAAAAATCTTGTATCAACATCTTGTCCTCAAATAAATAAGTGGGATTTCTATTAATAGATTTTGCTTAGGATGTAGAAAGCTAGAAAGAATGCCATTCCCACCTTTAAAATAAAAAGTGGATAATGTGCAAAATCAAAATTTTTTTTGAACCCAGCACAAAAGTAAGGTGACCCTAAATCTAAGCAACTGACTCAAAATCTAAGGAAAGACAGGTTCCTCAAAGGAGAGATGGGACATAAGCACTTCCTTACTTGTAGTAAACACCAGACACCATACAAGCCAGTAAGAACTCAGTGGAAATGTTTTTAAAATTACTACAGGCCAAATGCAGGCTACCATGAGAATATAGGACCCTTGGTAAACACAGAAACAAAGTGAATTCTCACCCACTCACAGAATCTTCTTCACAGACCCTCAATGGTGGCTCAAAGGAAAGACCAAGGGCAAGGTGAGAGACAGAGAAAGTCTTAGAAGGGACTTAGAAGACAGGAACAGCAACACCTGTGGGAAAGAGACAAAGCCCCACCAGGATTCTTCCTGCCTACCTACCCTACAGAAAATAATGTCTTAAGTTCCTGGGGAAAAGGCAGCAAATGCTATTGCCCTCAGGGCACAGGCAAAGACCAACTGCAGCTAGAGGAAGCAAACAAAACTAAGCAAAAAACCCTCTACCTCTAAAGAAGGGGTAGGATCTTTGAAAAGGCCCAACGCCTGAGATCCAGGGAAAAGTAAGACACCTACCTAAAGTTGAGATTGAACCAAACCAACAGAAAATGTGCTCCCCACCTCCACCCAAAATCAAGCTAGCAAGCCTCAAGTACCATGTAACAGCAATCTACTACAGTCATGCATAGTTTAATGATGGGGACAGGGTCTGAGAAATGTGTCACTAGGTGATTTTGTTGTGTGAACATCAGAATGTACTGGCACAAACCCAGATGGCATTGCCTTCTACACACCTAGGCTTTATGGTATGGACTATTGCTCCTAGGCTACAAACCTGTACAGCATGTTACTGTATTGAATACTGTGGACAACTATAACACAATGGTAAGTATTTGTTTATCTAAACATAGAAAGGAACAGTAAAAATGCCGTATTATAATCTCATGGGACCACTGTCATGTATGCTGCCCACTGTTAACCAAAAAACGTCATTATGCAGTGCATGACTATACTTGAGTGAAGAGCTAAAGCGTGGAGAAAGACCTTCTCTTAGATGCAAGTTCAAAGGGAAGACCTAAAGCTAAAGATAGAGTAGACATTAAGAAAAACTCTCTGGGCAAACCAAACCCTACCCTAATCAGAAGGTAACACTAGAGAAACTTGAAACCTGTGGTAAACTGAAGGAAACCTAGCAACCAACAACAAAACCCTCAACACCCCTCCCCCATAAACACACACACACACACACACACACATGCACACACATCTTAAGAAAAGGCAAAGTGTGCCCATTTCTAGGAATAAATACTAATTAACTGACTCTCTACACAAAATGTCCAGATTTCAACCAAAAGATAGAAAAAGAAGCAAAGAATAAAAACCGTAAAAATCACATAGTTAAGAGACAAAGCAATCAACAGACCCAGACTCAGATATGACCCTTGAGTTGAAACTATCAGACATGGAATTTAAAATAATTATCATTAATATGTTAACAGCTCGAATGGAAAATGTGACAATATGCATAAGCAGATGGAAAATTTAAGCAGATAGATGGAAACTATAACAATCAAACAGAAATGCTAGAAATAAAAATGTGGAAACAGGTATGAAAGCCTTCAACAACTTTATCAGTAAACTAAGACAGCCATACAAAGAATCAGTAAAGACAGGTCAATAGAAATTATTCAAACTAAAACATAAAATGAAAAAAAGAGAAGGGAACATCCAAGTATAATGGGACAATATCAAAGTCTAATGAATGTATAACTGGAATTCCAGAATGAGAAGAGAAACAATGACACAAACAATATATAAAGAGATAATGACCAATATTTTTCTAAAATTAATAAAGTATGTTTAACCACTCTGAAAAGCTCAGAGAACACTTAGCAGTGTCAAATAAAACAACAACAAAAATCCATACTTAAACACATCATATTCAAACAGACAGGACGAAAAAAATCAAAGATAAAGAGAAAATCTTGAAGGCACGCAGAGTAAAAAATGACACATTAGATACAATGGAAAAGGATGAGAACTTTCAGAAACTATGAAAGCCATACATCATAAAAGTGCTGAAAGAAAAAACTGTCAATGCAGAAGCCCATACACATGAAAATGTCTTTCAAAATTGAAGGAGAAATAAAAATCTTTTCAGACAAAATGTAACTCACTACAACAAAGGACTAAAGAAGATAAAATATTTAATACATGATCATCTCAATAGATGTGTAAGGATACCCACTCTCACCACTTCTATTTGACTAGGAGGAGGTTCTAGCCAGGACAATAAAGTAGGAAAAATAAAAAGACATCCAGATTAGAAGAAAGAAGTAATACTGCCTTTATCTGCAGATGACATGATCTTCTACATAGAAAATCTCATAAAATCTCTAACAAAGCCACTAGAATTAAGTGAGTTTAGCAAGGGTCACAGGATACAAGTAGTTTTATAGGGTATCAATAAACAAAAATTGAAAACTGAAGAATGCCATTTTACATTAGAACTCAAAAACATGAAATACTTAGGTATAAATCTAACAGAATATGTATAAAATTTATGCTAAAAACTACAAGATAAAAGAAATCAAATAAGATCTAAAGGAAGATCAAGAATGGGAAGACTCCAAAAGAAGACAGAATAATGGCCAGCAAACATATAAAAAAATGCTCAACATCTCTAATCATTAGAGAAATGCAAATCAAAACCACAATGAGATATCACCTAACTCCAGTGAGATTGGCCTCTATAAAAAAATCCCAAAACAACAAATGCTGGTGAGGATGTAGAGAGACGGGAACACTCTTACACTACTGGTGGGACTGCAAATTGGTGCAAAAAGAATTTGGAGATACCTCAAAGAGCTAAAAATAGAAATACCGCTCGATCCAGCAATAGCACTATTAGGCATCTACCCAAAACAGCAAAAGACATTCTATAATAAAGACATCTGCACCCAAATGTTTATGGCAGCACAATTCACTATTGCAAGGATGTGGAAACAACCTAAGTGCCCGTCAATTCATGAGTGGATTACTAAAATTTGGTATATGTATACAATGGAATATTACTCAATTGTAAGAAATGACAGTGATCTAGCACCTCTTATATTTTCCTGGATTGAGCTAGAGCCCATTATCTGCAGTGAGGTATCACAAGATCGGAGGAATAGCCTCGGTATGTACTGGCCGTCAAATTGGCACTAACTGATCAACACTATGGTGCTCACACGGTAGTAATATTCTCTAGGGATTAGGGGGTTGGGGGGGATAAACTCACAACTAATGGTCACACAGACATGGTGAGCATTGTAGAGGGGAGGGGCATGCCTCTAAACCTTGCTTGGGTGAGGCAAAGACATAAAATGTAACCAGAAGAGATTTGCACTTCAGTGTTTATTGCAGCCTTATTCACAATGGCTAAAATGTGGAATCAGCTTAAGTGTTTATCAAGGGACTAGTGGATAAAAAAGATACGGTGTATGTACACAGTGGAATATTATTTAGCCATGAAAAAGAAGGAAATTTTGTCATTTGCAGAAACATGGATGGATCTGGAGGACATTATTTTAAGTGAAATAAACCAGGCACAGAAAGACAAATATTGCATTTTCACACTCATATATGGGACCTAAAAAAAACTGACCTCATGGAGGTAGTGAATAGAATGGTGGCTACTAGAGATTGGTAAGGTTGGTGGGAAGGGGTAATGAAGAGGTGTTGGGGAAGGGGTAATACTGTTAAATAGAAGCAAAAAGTTCTAGTATTCAATAGTGCAATAGGGCAACTATAGTTACCAATAATTTATTATATTTCAGAATAGCTAGAAGTTTTCAAATGTTCCCAACATAAAGCAATGATAAATGTTTCAGGTGAATCATGTCCCAATTACCCTGATTTGATTATTATATGCTATATGCTTGTATCAAAATATAACATTACTCCAAGAATATGTACAATTATTATGTATCAATAAAAAATTTTAAAAATAATAAAAAATAAAAAAGAATGGGAAGACTCCGTATTAAGATGTCAATTCTCCCCAAAATCTTTAGATTTCAACCAGAATCCCAGCAAGACTTTCTATAGAAATTAAAAAGCTAATTCTAAAATAGATATCAAGAGGCAAAGAACTAGAATAGCCAAAATAACTGAAAAAGAACCAAGTTGGAGAACTCACACTATCTGATTTCAAATGTATTATAAAGCTACAGTAATCAGGCCAGTGTAGTATCAGAGAAAGTGTACATATAAATATCGATGAAATGTAGTAAGACTCCAGAAGTAGATTCACACATGTATGATCAACTGATTTTCAACAGAGGTACAAAGAAAATTCTATGGAAAAAAGACAGTCTTCCTAATAAATGGTGTTGAAACAACTGGAAATTCATATGTGACAACAACAAAAAAAAGAGAACTTTTATACATATCTCACACCATGTACAAAAACTAACTCAAAATAAATCACAGACCTAAATGTAAACCTAAAACTTTAACACTTCTACAAGTAAATACAGAACAAAATCGTTGCGGCCTTTCATTAGGCAAAAGTTTCTTAGACCAAAAAGCATAATTCGTACAATAAAAAAATTTAAAAATCAATAAATTGGGCTTCATCACAATCAAAACTTCTGCTCTTCAAAGACGCATTAAGGAGAATGACAAAACAAGCCACAGACTGGAAGAAAATATTTTCAAATTGCATACCTGATAACTTTTATCCAGAATATATAATAAACTCTCAAAACTCAGTATCAGAAAACAAATAACAAATTCAACAATACTTCACCAAAGAAGATATAAGGATGGCAAAAAAGATACTTAAGATCATTTATCATTAGAGAAATTCATTCCAATTACATGATATTCTGGAAAATGCAAAACTTACCAGTGGTTGACAGAAGCTTGGGATTGTGTAAAGGGCTGACCATTAGGGGACTTGGGAATTTTTTGGACTGATGAAACTGCTGTATATCGTAAATTGTGTGGGAGTTATTTAACTGTATGCTTTTGTCAAAATTCACAGAATGTACTCTAAGAAAGGTGAATTTTATTGTATGTAATCTTAATGTTTAAAATGAAAAAATTACATCCTTAAAAATTCATACCAAAATATACCCAACAGCACTGACCCTTTAATTTCTGATTCTTTAAAATATACCTATCTAGAAGCCAGTGAAATAATTAGCGTTGCCTTAATTGAGTTACATTAGTAAGACTGAGAATTTCTTTCTTAAAACTTGAGGCCATAGTCTTTCCTAATTTAATTCTGCAGTCATTACTTAAACATTCATTAATTACTCAACTTTGCATGAGTAAAGACTACAAAACTTGGTTTCCTTTGACTGTCAACTCTGTCATCTACTCCATAGATAATCAAACTACACAATCCTTTGCACTGCACTCAGGGAGAGATATAAAACTATATTTTTAATCTGAATAGTTTTATTTTGAACCTTAGAAAAGAGGGCTCTGAGAATATTCTGAGGTACTCTGGCAATTTCAAATGACATTAGGTACATCAATATATTTAATATAATAATTTTTTCTAAAATATACCTTTTTTCATAATTCCTTGCTCAAAAACCTTAATGACTCACCAGAGCCTACAATATATAAACTAAGCTTACCTGGCATTCAAAGTTCTCCACGATTCAATGTCAATCTACTGTTTCAATCGTATTTCTACCACTCTCAGACACAAATCCTCCATTCTGGGAAGGGTAGCCGCAGAGTCTGATCCTTCTAACTTCTAAAATGCCCTCCCTTGAATTATCTCAGTTTAAACACTATTCATTCAAAAGGCTTATCTCAAATCTAGTTTTTCCCTGTAACTATTTGAAGGCACACTTATTTTATCCTTCTGTGAATTCATGTGCATTCAAAATCTATGGTATTCATTTGTCATTATATACTACTTTACATTCTTGTTTAAATGTTACATTTATGAATGTCATCTCGTACTCTATAAGCTTCTTGAGGGCAAATACTTTCTCATACACTTCTTGTATCCCTGGGAACACAACAAATAATAAATATTCAGAGAAAAAAATGTAAAAATTAATTTTAAATTAATTTAAGTTTTACATTTATTTTAAATTAATTCAACAACTTCCTGGAAAAGTTTATTTTATACCTTAAAAAACTGAGGCAGTAGGCACTAGACTTTGCTCCCTGAAATCTGCAACTGTATCACTCACACTCATCTTCATATCTCCAGAGTTGAATACAGTGCCTGACACATGGAAAACATTAAAATATTTAACTAATTTTCATTTTCATTTCCAAAGTAAAAAATGGAACCCTGGAGTTCTATCCCAATCCTCCCAAGATAGTATTAGTACCTTGAAATGTTCTCTAATTTCATATTTGTTCCATATTCTCCCTGAATAGACTACAAATACCACAAAGACAAAAGCTGTGCTAGCTCCTCTTTTTAAAGCTTGAAAAGCAATTATCAAAGTGCTGAGTACACACATGCATAGTAGGTAGGCAATATTCTTATCAAATTTCTTAAAAGCAACGTGAGGGTAGCTCATATACTTCTGAGCCCAGTGTAAAAACATGTTAGTTACTCTTCCTACTGGGAAGATTTATTTTTCATCATCTTTGGCACAAATTCTAGAATGCTATCTGCCAGGTCCCATGCCCCAATAAATATGCATCCACAAGCAATTATGGAGATAGATGGCTTATGGGGAGGGGGCACTCTTTGGTCAGGTCCCAATGCTAACCTGTGGTTAGAGGGAAAGGAGAGTGGGGGGAGGGGTGTGGCCCTGTGATTAATCACTGCCCACTCTGCTTAGGGGTATTTATCACAGCCCGCTGTCAGGTAAATCACTGGAAAAACACCTCTTCAGTAATTAATGTGAAGTGACGGATGGACAGCCCCTGGGCCCATTAATCAGGAACATCAGCAGCCTACAGAGATTATGAATGTCAGGATGCATAAACTGCCGGTGGATCAATAGGCCCAGGAATTCATCCAAGGCTCTCATTTCCGAAGCCATCTCCGGTACATTAGGCTCCCTCAACCCCTCCCCCAATCTGAAGCGAAAAGCAAGGCTTCAGAACAAAGAGCAAGAACTGAGGTCTGAAGTGACCATTGTAAGACAACAGTCGAGGAAGCTGGCCATGGCTAGGGAAGGTACCAAGACAGGCAACAGGAGCACAAAGCGCTATACCAAACAAGAGGCCCTCTCAGAAGGCTCAATGTTCCTGCAAAAGAACCAGGAAGACACAGTTAACATTCAATTATTCAGAGCCCAATTATCTACTTTAGGGATCATCCAGCTTCTTGCTTCTAATTTTTTACCCACTGCCCTATCCACATTTTCTCTCCTTTCATATTAGCACCACTAACACAAAAAAGAGAATAATAAAAGAATGAAAATTCAATGTTTGCTACCTGACAATCTAGCTAAAAATTTTCATTTAAGAGGAAAAAGAAGAATTCGTATAAAACAAAATCACTGAATTGTCTTTGAATTTAATCTAACTTCATCCCTCATTACCATAATGAATGAGGATCTGCCAGCAGAAGTACCCACAATGTTAAAACAAAAAATGCTCCATCAAAAGGGTCTGCTCAACTTGTAAAACAACTTGGAGCTGAAAGAGAATTGCTGTCTACTCATCATTTCAAGTTTAGTCAAATTTCATATGGGAAGTAAGGCTGGGCTATGGCCTCATATTGAATACACTCTTGGCTGGCAGTGACGGGAAGGAGACTGCACTTGCTGCCACATCCCGCCAAACCCCAGTGCTGTGCTTTGTGGTCAGACTCGGGCCAGGGCTGCAATTGTTGGTTAGAAAGTATCTCAGAGTTACGGCTGCCTGTTCTGCTAAATCTCATTTCATCCTACTGATGGATGGATGGACAGATGGCTGCTTGGTGAAAGCAGCATTATCAGCCAGCTTCTATGGAGCCTCTGAATGATGGATAGCCCTCTTTCTACTTTCTCCAAACCACCATCGATCCAAGCCATATTTCAGCGGTCAGAAGCCCAGCAATATTAAGACACACAATCAAGTTAAGTTACTTGCAGTATAAACCTCTAGAACAGAAATCCCAACACCTCTGCTTTGCTGTCATGAATTAGGCTAAAAATGTTATAGTTTCATTCTTTTTAGGGCCTATCCCAGAGAATTCCAACAGCTCAAAGCCCACAGGGAACAGCTGGGCTCCATTCCTAGCAGCACTTGAAATGCTAGCTTGCCTGCCAAATTTTTTACTAGCCAATTCATTTCTGCAAAATGAACTCTGCAGTAGTGGAGAACAGATCTGTGAATATGTGTATCCAGTAGAATGTGAAGCTATTAGAACCATCAAACCACCTACAGTTTGTCAGTGATACAATCACTAGCCTCAAACATGTGTGGAGCCTTAGATATACCAAGTAGACCTTGTCTACCAAAATCAAGAAGCAGGACAGATTAAAAGTCTGATTAAAATTCTATCTTTTATACATAATCCTAAAATGCTGTTTCTACCCAGTCTGCTTGACTGGCTTCTGCTCTCTTGTGCACTTATCAAATCTTAAGTACTAATCCTTGTCTTCTTTCACAGAACATTTCTGTGACCACTTGCTCTGCCACATTCTAGACACTAATCTCAGCTTGTCTATCTATTTAGACTCCATGTCTTTCCTTACTCCTTCCATGTTATCCTGAGCTCTTAGACAGCAACTCAGACTTGTATAACTGTACTCTGTATCATTTATCTCCAATGGTGTGGCTGGAAGAAATGGACTCTGATCTCTAGCTTTGTGACAGATTCCAAGAACCCACATGCCCTCTTTTTCCAAGCTCAGTTATTTCCAAATGACTCCTCCTCTAAATGTTTCACTATCGACTATACCCCAGATCAGCTTGGCCTGGCTCCTAGTCTTGCCTCCTCTTGAATGAATTGTTGCCATCCTGAGCCTACGCTCACAGAGAATTTGCTTGTATTTGCGGGGTTAGAAAAATGCCTCGGTGGAGTGGCAACTGTCTTTTTTCTTCCTGTTACAGTAGTTTAATAAATATTTATGCCTTAACAATGTCTACAGCTGTTTCTATCAAAAAAGAAATCATAAGCTATTTTTAAAAGAGACTACCTTATTAAAGTGTTGTATCAAGAATAGCACTGCCCTTCACATAAACATTAAAGAATTTTTAGAATCTTAGATTACTGGAAGGGATCATATAGCTCAGAATTCAACATCCTAATTTTTCAAATAAGAACACTGAAGATCCAAGGTTGTAATGTCCATGGTTACATAGATATTAAGTGGCAAAGCAAGACTGGAACCTAGGTTACAATTGTAAGTGCTCATTCTACTTTATTTCTCAGACATTTCATTTTCATCCTTGGGACTTTAGAGAGAATGAGGGTAACAACTGTTGAATGTTGTGTGTGGGCCTGTTTTGGGGAAGGAAGGTGGCCACAAATAATTAAATTTGGCCACCTATACTGTTGTGCTTCCCATCAAAGTTGTCCATGAGTCATGGGAGAACCATTCACTATACCTGACAACTAGAAACTTACTGTTCTCTTCTCCTTTCTGTAAGTATTTGCCCCAGTCTTACCCAGAATGTTGAAAAGAAAAAATTCAGAAAGATACTGAATGCAAGTAGAATCAGAGAGCAAAAGGCTCTATGACTTAATCACTAAATGGATAGAGGAACGATGTGTCCTCTTCATTGAAAAGAATGCCACATTCCAGTCAAATACAGAGTACAAGCTGACTGACTGGACTTCACCCTCTGGTGGCCAAAATGTGTCACTACTGCATTTCCTAATTTCCAAGTTACCTCCCCAAAGATCTTATAACCTTATAGCAGAAAAGGACCTTCAAAAATCGTGTTGTATGACCTCCTCATCTTAAAGATGAGAAAACTGGTTGAGGAATTTGTTTAAGACTTACAACTATTTGTGTGGGAACTAAGACCAGAAGAACCCAGATCACCTATCAACTAAACTAGCAGCTTTATCACCATCATAGCCGCATCATCAGTTTTCCAACAATATATGCTCAGGATATATGCCGAACAAAGTTTAATCAGGAAGTTAATTGTGCTCCAAAAATAATCATATAATTCACATTAAATCCAAATATATTTTCCACACTAATGCTCAACTCCATTAGTATAAATGATCAGGATGACTTTTCCATCCCATTCTCCCCAAAAATGTGCCTGGTACACTGGATGAGAATTCTACTATGACTATTTTTACCATTAGAAAAAACATTTCTCCTAATAATTTCAAAAAAAGGCACTTAGAAAAAAACAGCTTGTGTCAAGTGAGTAATAAAGGAATGACAATTTAAAAAAAAAAAAAAAAGACACGGGTTCTCATTCTGTCGCCAGGCTGGAGTGCAGTGGTGTGAACACAGCTCACTGCAGCTTCAAACTCCTGGACTCAACTGGTCCTCCAGCTAATTTTTTATTTTTTAAGAGACAGGTCCTTTCTATATCGCCCAGGCTAGTCTCAAACTCCTGGTCTCAAGCAATCCTCCCACCTCAGTCTTATTTTATTTCTATATACTCCCTAAGTTCATATAAAGGCTGTTTTATTTGTATTAGCCAAATATATTTTAGAATAATCAATTTTTATACTCATTTGCAATGCTATCTTAAACCAACATGAAGATCCTTATCTTTCATTTTAAAAAGTCTTTTTATACGGTTTCTATTTGGTTAAGAAAGAATTATTAAGCCATGCTTAAGAGAACAATGACATATTTTTCAAAATCTGCTGCTGTGAACCATGTCTAATTATGTTTTCTGTTTCATTAAGGTTTTGGCAAAAAGTGAAGTAGTGGTAGAGTAGTACCAGTAGCAGAAGTACACAAAGAGAAACAAAGAAATAATCAGCTACCATTTAATAAGCGCTTACTATGTGGCAGGGATTGTGCTAAATGTTATATATATTATCTCATTTGATTCCAACTACAATATTATGAGATAGCCATTATTATCCCGATTTTACAAAAGAGAAACCTGAAGGTTAAATAACTCAAGATGACACAGTTCTTAAGTGTTGGTTAGGATTTCAAAGTCCCTGAACTAGACTAGCTCATATTTGGCAGGATCATGTGTCTCACAATAATGTATTAATTTCACGAATATTCACAATTTGCTTAGAATCTGTGTAAATGCAAAGCAACCAAAGACAGTTCAAAGATTGCTGCAGTAAAATGAGAAAACCAACTAAGAACTTAAAGGCTTTCATGGCATGCCTATTTCCAATAACCTTCCAGACTTAAAAGTGCTGACAGTAATAATTCACTATTGTCTCTGAAGCTTCCTCATTCACCTTGCCTAACCCTCAAAGCCATATGGTGAAGAACCTCACCAGGTGTCAGGAGAGAAACTCCCTCTCTTCTATTCCCCATAAGAATAATCTCTATACTTCTTCCTGCTAACTCCTCCAAGCATTTGAAAACACTATCCTTCTCTACCTCCCTTTCTTCTCCAGAGGCACATTTGAACATGGGAACAACCACCATTGAAACCAATAACATACACTACAAGAAGCTTCAAAGTAGAATGTCGAGTACATTTTTCAAATCTTTAGTCTAAAACAGAAGAAACTTGCACATCAAATACCAACTACAGATGATTTTTTTTCAGATGTAATCTTAAACAGAATAGTTACAGTAGTTTAATATTAGTCTGCCTTGGACATTTATAGCCTTTGCCTCTCTGCACACAGTTACACAAAGAATATAGCTTATGCAACTGAAGAAACATTTCACGAAAAAACTGAGTAACAAGACAATGAAAGATACAACACACAAGATTCCAGTACGATCTTGGGGGTCCCAAAATATGTAAACAAATTATGGCATGAAAAGGTTTTTCTCACAACGTAATACAATTTATGCCCCCAACTTATTTTACACTCCACTGGCTATAGTTGCCATGCATCAGCACCAACTGATTTCACGCTTTATAGGCTGGGAAACAGTCCGCAGCTTAGTCTCTTTCACACTCCACTGACATGGTAACCCTATGGCTCACCAACTTAACTGCTCCAAGTTTAATGTTAGCAGCTATTAGCGAGCATCTCAAAAGGCAGATCAAAGCTTCAATATAACTGAACAACAGCAATGTAATATGTAATAGAAAGGTAGAGAGAAAAGTTTGCTACCTTCCTTGCATATGTAACTGACAGTAGGGGGCAGGGAGAGAAGGAAAGAAACACTCTCCTAAAACTTCTTTCCTTCACTATACGTCTGGAGCTTGGTCTGTTTCTACAGTTATTTGAAACTAGTTCCTCTCCTGGTCTATTCTGGTTTAAACTGATATACACTATCATTGACAACAAAGGAGCTCAAATGGATAAGGCTTTGAGGGCTGTACCTCAACCCTGACATGCATTAAACTTGATTTCTTTTTCCTCTAGTATTCACAGAGTACAGCTAATAAACCACTGAGTAAATTTTGAAAACAGAGGCCACTAGACTTAATCTGAGCTAAGTGTCTTATATATATAATCTCATTTGATTACAACTATAATACTAAGAGGTAGCTATTATTTTCTCAACTTTACAGAGGAGAAATCTGAAACTTAAGTTACTTATGATCACATAGTTTCAAAGTGTTCATAAGGATTTCAAAGTCCCTGTACTTAACTACCACACTATCAGACTACAACACATAACTTCTAAAAATTGTGATGGGGTAAAACAAAGCATAGCAGAGAATAGTTTCATTTTAAAGACACCAAAATGCAATAGCAACAACAATGAATAATTGTAAATGAGGTAGAATCTGTATATTAGAGATATAGTTACAGTTCTATATCTATCTCCTCTCTCCTTGTAGCTATGCCAGCAAGTGTGAAAGCCAAATGTGCCTGGTGAGAAACTGAGAAACCAAAAGAAGCAAGATTCACTTCAAAGCAAGCAAAGAAAGAATTAGCAAGTTAATAAATTTAAGAGTTTCTCTTCTATGCAGTTTCAAAGTTTACTAATTAGAGTTTCAAAAATAAGAATTATTTTAGAATACAATAACATTTTCAAAGCAAATGTTACTTTAAGGATAAGAAAGCCTATATAGACGGCTACAGAAAGCTTCTAAGGAAAAATAATCTACTGAATGAACATGGTTCAGGTACTTAAATTGCATTAATCTATTACCCTTATGATACAAAACAAAGATAAATGTTAAAGATGGGTGTAAGCTAACAATAGGTGATGGCATTTTCTTACCAAACAAATATGTATTAAGTGCACATACTGTACTAAGATCTCTGCTGGGGTAGTGGAGATTATAAAAATGGGACCACAACAACATGGTTTGAAACACATGAATAAAAATGTAGCTTCCCCCTTAAAATGTCTGTACCTATTTGGAAAGATTTTTTTTTTAAGTTATTTTAAGGGAGTAATGCTGCAATTGCCAAATAAAGAGAAAAGCAGTAAATGATAGAAACCCAGAGGAGAGAGTTATCTATCACTAAGGGCCTGGAATGGTTGAGGAAAATGTCATAAAGTGGATGGAACTGGAGCTAGGCCTTCAGAAGCAGATATTCATACAAAGAATTGAGGGAAGACATTCCAGGTGTAAGGAAAAGACTAAATATGTGAAGAGGCAAAAAGTTAGAAAATGTTATATTGATAGTTATAAAAACTAGCTGTCTTAGTCAGTTTGGGCTGCTATAACAAAGTACCATAGACTGGGTGGCTTATAAACAACAGAATTTTCTCATAGCTCAGACAGCTGAAAGTTGAAGATCAGGGTGCCAGAATAGCTGAATTCTGGTGAGGGCCCTCCTCCAGGATGCACTTAAGCTGACATCTCAGTGTATCCTCACATGGCGGAAAGAGAGCAAGCTAGCTCTCTGGCCTCTTTCTTACAAGGACACCAATCCCATTCATGAGAGCTCCACCCTCATGACCAAATTACCTCCCAAAAGCTCCACCTCCAAATACCATCACATTGGGGATTAGATTCCAACATATGAATTTATGGAGAACACAAACATTCAGACTGACACTAGTCTAGCTAGAGCCAAAGGTTTCTTGTAGGAAAGCTGTGGAAGATTCCACCAGAAAGACTGTACTAGGTTTAAGAATTTAATACCCTAGACAGTGGAGAATCAAGTCTTGACCCTACAGACAATTCCTTAGATGTAATACTACAGAGTGTCCCAAAAATCACCATATATAGGGAAAATAGGAAATTATAACTAAATGTATCTTGATTTAAATATGTATCAATGTTGTAGAGGAGATAAGACAACAAGCGATCTTAAAACTGATACTTCTCATATGCTTATTTAATCCAATAGTATCAATGACCAAGCAGTAATATATTTAACCTAAAAACAGAAACAGAATCAACAGGAAGAATGGGCTCCAAAACAATGTGTCCCAAGTCTAATCCTATATTCAGAATTAGACATTATACCTAGGGAAGCAATCAAATACATTTACTTTGTATAACCATTCTCATACTCAAGGAAAGAACTGAACCATAATTTGCCACACATTAAATTCTACTCCACAATCCAAATAAAACCCAGAAATTCCTGCCTTGATGTCTGACAAAGATTGCTATAGTTGGCCATGTTATTTCTGAAACAATACCAGCTAGCAGGTGGTATGTGTATGTGTATCAAATGAAACAAACAAATAACCAGATATACATTTGTCTGAGATAAAGGCCCAGCCATTTTGGATCTAGATATGGTAATGGCTTTATTACCACTGCAACAATTCCTGGAAAAAGATAAGCCCCGTCCCCGTTACCCTAACCTTTATAGTTTCATGTCCTGGCATGAAGTGGTACTGCTAGTCTCTTCAAAATTTTTAGTTCCATCCAATCCATACTTTCATCAACAGAACATCTAACCTTACAGTGTTGATGACAGAATGAAACAATAACACTTTGAAAGGAAAAGTGAAATACACATTTCCACCCCACCAAAACCCCCTACACTGTTTATTTCAGTCATATCAGCAGAGTCTAACAACTAGAAAAGCTTCCATTCAAACTGCCCACAAAAACTAAGAGCTGCTCTGTTCTTCTCACATTTCTGTCCCTCCCCATCTCCTCTATAACTTACACACAACCACCTCACTCTGCTGTCCATCTTTCCCAACTGCTGCCCAACAATTCACAGGCTGTCACAGATTGTCAGCATTGCGTTTGGGGACTTGAGAAGTACTCTTGTGGGACAGCACAGTGTGTTAGCACAGCATTTTCCAGGACACAATGTCACTCTTTATAGCCAGCTGCAAATTAGTTTCTTGTTAAAAAAAAAATAATACTCCTAATAAGACAGGTACAAGGAGATTTTAAATAACCAAGATTAAAACTCACTTTGATTTGCTCTGAGATCTAGGCCTTTTCAGTCATGCACAGTGAAATCCCATGCCTCTCTAATCATATGAGCCATGCAAAACACCTAGAAACATCTGAAAACAGCTTTCTGATGCAAACAAAAGCAAAAAGACTACCAAAAACATATCAAAAGAGAATCTTATCTCCCCCTTTTTCTGTGCCTATGGCTTCCCTTCCTTGGATTCTATTTGAGAACACTTTGTTTAAAGTCAGCTCTCAACATCAACATTTATTTCTTTCTCACTATGTTTAGCTATGTAAAACCATTTAAAAGAAAATTCTGCAAATCACCAGGATCATGTCATAGTTTCCACACAATTTTTGCCATGTGCACAAGAGTACAATTATCTTCAGTTGCTGCAACCAACCCTCTGGTTACCACTAAAACCTTCACCCTACACATCAGCTTCCCAATTGCCACTGGCTACACATGAAAGTCAGAAGCTGGACTATACTAAGAAGATCATCAGAGAACATGGGTAAGAAAATTTCTCATAAAATAGCAGGTCATATCAACTTACTAAGTCTTCTCTGGAAAAAAAAATTTAATTGACAAATACCTATAGAGTAATATTAAAAAAATTAAAATCAGTTATCTATTTTTCATTTCCAAGTTCTTTAATAACAGTATTCATCCTGCTTTATTTTACTTTACGGATGATTTAAATGAGACCTATTCCTCCTAAATCAGTTAATCAAAGCCCTACAATAACACTGTATCTTTGCTACTCCTATATGAATTACGGGGAAGCTAGAGCTTGAGAGGAAGGAGGTTAACTCTCAGTTGTTACACAGGAAAGTGACTCAACAGAACAAAGCTAGTAATCTAACTTTGAAAATTAATCTCAATATTTAACCAGCCCCTATTGTCCTCTCCATAACAAACACCAAAATTAAGACAGTGAATAGAAGCAAAAAATCTTCTATTTTGCTTCTAAATAGAAGGGTCTAAAAGGGTCTAAAAAAAGACCCTAATTTTCTTTCAGGAAATTGTCCCTTTCGAACTTGTTTAACATGAGAGTTACAAAATAAAGTGACACTGAAGTATCAAGATATAAGCAAACAAATATTTACTGTAAATAAACAATATTTCTATAAAATAGGTATAAGTATGGGCAACTTACCACATAAATGACATTTATTTTTTGAATAAAATTCTACAACACGCAGATAGATTATGTCTGAAGGCAAATTGTACAAAGTTCCCTTCTGACAGCAGCCTCACCTAGAAAATAATAACAATAAAAGTTATTTTTATAAAAAATATATAGTTATTTCTTTGACATCTGTCGAGGCACTCAACTTTCATTATCTCATTTTGTAAATACTAAGAGTTTAACACAGTGATTTGCCATAGAATGTGCAATGAAAACACACACACACACACACACACAAAATACTTTTTAGAAGTTCAAACAATAAGGAAATGCCATCTTCTGTCATTCTTAGGCTTCTGAGAACTTGTCTTAGGGGACAGAAACACCTATTAACTGTCAACAAAAAGAGATAAGAAAAAAATAGTATAAATAATCAAAAACACAAAAAGATGTTCAAATTCTAGTCATTACTATAGTTCTAACACATAAGACAGCTTATGGAACTTGGGGATGCTCATTAAATATAAGCTGTCTGGCTAGTCAGCTGGATAGATGGACAAAAAATAAACCTCATCAGTTAGCAAAGAAATGCAAAATAAACATGCTCTGTTTTGCCTATCAAACTGACAAAGACTTAAAAAGAGCAATAAGGTTCTATTTTGGTGAATAACATGCTGTTGGTGGAAGTATTCATTTTATTAATATAGAAAACAGTTTAACAATATGTTTCATAAACTTTTATACATCAGAGGCCTTTGACAAAACAATTCTCCTTTGAAGAATTTATCACAAGGAAGTAACTGGGCTTCTACAAGGATACTTATTTCAGAACTGTTTATAATAGTGAAAAATTATAAACAACTTGAATGTCCCTATAAGAGCCAGATTAAATAAATTATGGTACATTCATACTATAGAAAACTATGCAGACATTAAAAAGAATGATGTAGCTCCATAAATACTGGTATAAAGATCTATAAGACATATTATGAGTTGAAAAAATTGGAGAATTTTGGAGTGTATAAAACCAATGTGAAGAAAATTGTAAAACATATCCTGAAAGACACAAAAATAGATTTGAGCAAATGAAAAGATATTCTTTGCTCTTGAATAGAAAACTCAACACAACACAACATCATAAAGAAGTCAGTTCTCCCTAAATTAATTTATAAATTTAACATAACCCCAATAGCAATACTAGCAAGTTTTTTTATGGAGACAGACAAGCTGATAACAACAGAAAAATAAACATGTAAGAATAGTCAGAAAAACACAAACCTAGCCCTTGATATATTATCAAGCCTCCTTAATTGAAACAGTGTAATAATGGTACAGGAATACAAAGCCCAGAAATAAACCAAATGGAAATTTCATGTATGATAAAGGTGGCAGCAGGGCACAGTGGCTCACCTCTACAATCCCAGCACTTCAGGAGGCCAAGGCAGGAGGATCACTTGAGGACAGGAACTTGAGACCAGCCTGGGCAATATAGCTGTAGAGACCCTGTCTCTACAAAAAATTTAAAAAATTAGCCAGGCATGGTGGTATGACCCTGTAGTCCCAGCTACTTGGGAGGCTTAGAGAGGAGGAATGCTTTAGCCCAGGAATTTGAGGCTGCAATGAACTGTGATTATGCCACTGCACTCTGCCTGTGCAACAAAGCCAGACCCCTATCTCTTTAAAAAAAAAAAAAAAAAAGTTAAAACATAAAAATAAATTGTGTTATGTGTATTTTACCACAAAAAAATAATTATAAAAGGAAAAACAATAATAATGAAGTGATCAAAGATCGTACTATCAGTATTTCAAAATCTTGTGCCTCCTGACATGATGCCTTGAGAAGTAAGGTACTCCTTGTGGTACTCCTGTCAAAAATGAATAACCTGAATCCAATCATGAGAAAATACCAAATAAACCCAAACTAGAGACATTCTGCAAAATAACTGGCCCTCACTCTTCAAAAATGTCAATGTCATGAAAAAACAGAGACTAAGGAACTGCTCCAGATTAAAGGAAAGTAAAAGAGATATGACAAGTAAATGCACTTCATAACCTGGAATTTTCTTTTGCTATAAAGCTGTGGTCCCTAACCATGACCTGTTAGGGACTGGGCCACAGAGCTCTGCCACCGTCCCCCAACCCCGTCTGTGGAAAAATTGTCTTCCATGAAACTTGGCATGGGGGCACACAGCAAGAGGTAAGCGGCTGGCAAGCAAGGGAAGCTTTGGCTTCCTGGCTCCCCATCACTGCATCACCGCCTGAGCTCCACCTCCCCCCTCCAAGCCTCTACTTCCCCAACCCCCAACCCTCAATCCCACCCCATCTCCATCCCCATACATGGAAAAATTATCTTCCATGAAACCGGTCCCTGGTGCCAAAAAGGTTGAGGACTGCTGCTATAAAGTACACTGTGATGATGGGTAAAACCTGAACAAATTTGTAGATTAGATAACAGGCATGTAGATTTTTAACAGGCATGTGAAAAACTGTTATCCACATGCTCTATGCCACAGTATCATCTTTTTAATCCAACACAATTATTAGAGGATGTGTTCCACCTAGGCAAGAGGTAAATGAAGAATGAGGAAGAGATGAATTCTAACAATACTGGAAATTAAACCCAGGAGAGAAAAGTCTAAAGATAACAACAAGGGGAAAGCATCTCAGGAAAAGAACTATGTAGCAGGCCTAGCAAGTAGGCTTACTGTTTAAGTAGGATGCTGGAAATCTCAAGAGAAGAGAAGGGAAGGGAAGGGAAGGGGAGGGGAGGGGAGGGGAGGGAAGGGAGGGGAAAGAAAGGAAGGAAGGAAGGAGAGAAGAGAAAAGAGAAAGAGGGGAGGGACGGAGGGAGGAGGGGGGAAAAGGGGAGAGAAAGAACAAAAAGAAAGTTGGAACTGACAGATTACTGAGATTGACCTTGTAGAAAACTGTCCTTTAGAGGCTATTTAAGACACTATCAGTGAATAAAATTTGCACAGGCATAATAATGTAAACACAACATAACTATTTGATTTAACCAAATATTGTAATATAACTAAATTAGGAAGCTAGGGGAGGAGCTGCAGTAGAGATGGTTATTTGAGAACAGTAAAACTTTCTCTAACATAATAGAAACTCACTATGTAATGAATAAATTGGTGAATCAAAGACAGTATTTTTTTTTTTAAATATGGAGATATATAACTGCAGAAAGAAACAGCTTAAGGAGTTTAAAGTGGTTGCCTTTAGGGAAGAAACTAGAGAGAGTTGGGAGGAGTGGGACAAAAACTATTCACTGTATTTTGTTATAAATCCTTTTTTTTACCTTTCTGACTTTTTAAATTATGTCTGTTTTAAACTACTGATAAAATATTTAAAATAATTTTAAAAATTATTTCAAAGAAACAAAAGCCAAATTGCAACATGTGAACTTTTTATCTTAAATATACTGTTCATCCAAAAATGGAGATAAATAAAACATTTTCAATTGAAAGGGACAAAAAAATAGAAAGTTCCCTTTTTGTTGAAAGACCTTCATATTTCTAATACTGAAAGAGCATAAACACACAAAATATGGAAGATATAAAAATAAAAAACTTTAAAAAGCAAATAATTACCAATTGAGTAGACAGAATTCAGGAACTGTAATACTAGGAAGATTGTAGCTCTGACCTTACTTACAAATTCATTAATGATCAGGAGACAGTGCAAATAACACATTTAATTAAATTTGCTCATTTATCTATTTTGGGAAGTAAGATTAACAGCAGTGAGAAAGAATAGTAATACGAAGGACAGAGACAGATTAAAAACATTGGCCAAAAAACCCACCAAATTGAAGAGTGCATGGAACACTGGGTAAAATTTTACATTTAAACAAGAGGGATATCAGAGGCTTATTTACCATTCATTTTACTGCACATTGTTGCCATATGAAGTAATTTTGGCCAACACTAATGTTAAATTGGGGAATATATATATACACATGCACATAAATACATACATATACAGACACGGTTTTTTATTTATGAGAGACCGATAATCCTAATTAAGCAGAGATTCATGAAGGGATTATACCCTAAAAACAATGTACTGTTGATACAATTTGACAAGACTAGATTTGTACTCATAGTTTAATAATTACAGAAATTCTGTCAAGGATTACCAATAATGAGTTAAACTGTCCTAAAGACAATTAACTTACCTACATTATATTCTTCACCTAGCTACACTTGGATTATCCTCACTGTTCCTGTTCCTTATTCCCAGGCACTGACCATTCAAAATAAAGTCTACATTTCCCCAACTTCTCCAGCAGCAAGGTGTGACTATGTCACTAAGTTTCATCATAGAATATGAATATGAGCAACAGTGTTACAGGTTGAGCATCACTAATCAAGAATCTGAAATGCTCCAAAATCCAAAACTTTTTGAGCACCAACATGATGCCACAAGTGGAAAATACATCTGATCTCATGTGATGAATCAGTCAAAACACAGGCAGGTAACATATAGTTTATTTAATGTTCCTAAGGGAAAAAAGGTCCTCTCAGCCCACTTCAGCTTTGATCTATCTGTGCATGCCCAGATTCCTAGCAAACATGCCCACAAAGGGTAACAAAATGGCAGGTGTGCAGGCCAGATGCACCAACAGCAAGTTCCCTACAATGCCCCAAGTGGGGTCAAGACCTACATGCATTATTGTGGGGTTTTTTGTTTGGTTTTGCTTATTCTCTGCTCTGTAAGAATATTGTTGAAAATGTCAAAAATACTGCATGGTAACTCCAGTGTAATGCAAATATTCCAAAATCTGAAAAAATCTGAAACACTTCTGGTCTCAAGCAAATCAGATAAGGGATACTCAACCTACACACACACACACACACACACACACACACACACACACACACATATATATATCTTCCAGGAAGTATCCTTAAAGGAATGGAGATGTGTTCTTTTCTTTTTCTTTCCAGCGACTGAAATGTGGATAAAACAGCTAAAGCTCTAGTAGCTATCTTAGACCCTAAAGTGACTTTGGAAAAGAATAGAATCCATGCACAGTTGCGTAACAACTTGACACAAGTGGCAAACCATACCAGTCTTAAACTACTTCTGGAATTCCTGACTCAAGCGAAATAAACTTCTATCATATTTTTAAGACTCTGTTATTGGTTGTAACCAATCTAATCCTAATTAATATAACCTCTATATTAATCTACAATCTTTGTTTTCTTTCTTCTCTAAATAATCTCTGCTTTTTTGCTGGCTCCTTTTCTGCTTCCCACTCCCTTCCTATTAGTATTCCCTAATATCCCATCTTTTCTGCTCTACTCCCACTAAGCTCTAGGCCAAACATTCTAAAACCCACATCTCCATGTCTGATTTTCTGAGGTCCAATTTTATCTCCAGCTGCCTATCATTTCACTCGTATAAGACGTAATTATATAGGGACATAACTAATTTTTAAAACAAAATAGAGAAAGTGGTGGTGGAAGCAATAGTAGTAGTTGTGGTGGTGGTAATGGCTAATATTTACTGAGCTCTTAATATTTGCCAGGCATTGTTCTAAGAGCTAATCCCCACAACAATCCTACAAAGTAGGGAGTACTGTAACCATCTCCATTTTGCTAATGAGGAAATTGAGACCCAGACAAATTAAGTAACTTGCTCAAGGCAAATATCTAATGTATTAAAGAGATCGTTCAAACCTAGGCTTCCCAGAAGCTACCCTGTAACCAGCACACACTAGCACCTTATTTCAAAGAGGCTATCACACATTCTTCTGGTTCCAAAATAGCAGAGAAGCAAGCCCCCCACAGAAAACCACAAACAAATACACAGTGCCGAGATTATCACCAGAAATTCCCAGAACTCAAATATGAGGGGAAGACAGTTTTTGGGGCCACAGAAACATGAAGTGGAAAACCCCGAGCCAACAGTGGGAGAATCAGACTTCCATATCTGTGACACTCCTCCCACCAATCTGCTTGGCATCAAACATGCAGAAAAGATCCCCCTGACTCATGGTTTCTACACTGGAAAAAGTGAGATCAAAGTAGACAACCAGCTTCCCCATCAACTTGGGATCCCTGGCAGGAGATCTGTCTCTGCCTCAACACACAGGAAATGCCTGAAAGAAGAAACATTCCTGAGGACAGCCAGAGACAAAGGGGAGAGGTGAGACTATCATCCCTGGCCCTGGAAACTCTGTAACTCTGCCAAAAGAGAAGACAAATCACAGAAGCTGTTCAGCAGCACCTCGCTATTGGAGAGTCATTCCACGGGTTCCCCTAGCCAGCCTTCCCACACTACCAGGATATCCCCTTTGGGACCTTCCCCATTCTGGACAGGTGGCATTTTAATTGTTTACTAAAACCAAGGCCAACCTGGGCTCAGGGTGCTATCTAGCGCTGAAAAGGAGGCAGCAATCTGGGGAGGCAAGGAGAGGGACAGAAAATCAACAGGTAAATTACAAAGAACCTCTAAGCAAAACACATCCAATGAAAACTAAAACAAGCCAGAGAAGACTGGAATAAATAAATAATCCTCCAATGCAAAGACACAGACGTACAGCCATAAGAAACAACAACAAACAAGAAACCATCCTGGCCTACAGAGGACAAAATAAAAAAAGAAAAAAATAAATAAAAGTAAAAAAAAAAAAAAAAAAAACAAGAAACCATAAACTCCTAATGGACCTTTAAAGCAAGGAACCAGTGACTGACCCTAATGAGACGGAGATATGTGAACTCTCTGACAAAGAATTCAAAACAGCCATTTTAAGGAAACTTAGTGACCTCCAAGATAACACAAAAAAGCAATTTGGAAATTTATCACAGGAATATAACAAAGAGACTGAAATAATAAAATAAACATCAAACAAATCCTGGAACTGAGAAATACATTTGCTGAACTGAAAAATTCATTAAAGGCTCTCAGCAATAGAAGGGATCAAGCAGAAGAAAGAATCAGTAAGCTCTGGCCAGGCACGATTACGGTGGCTCACACCTGTAATCGTAGCATTCTGGGAGGTCAAGGTGGGAGGATAGCTTAAGCTCAGGAGTTCAACACCAGCCTGACCAAGAGTGAGACCCCGTCTCTACCAAAAAGAAAAAGGGAAAAAATACACAAAACAACAAAACCCAGCCAGGCATTGTGTGACTGTAGTCCCAGCTACCAGGGAGGCTGAGGCAGAAGGATTGCTTACAGCCCAGGAGTTGGAGCTTGTGGTGAGCTACAATGACATCATTGCACTCTACTCAGGGACACACAGTGAGACTGTGTCTCAACAACAACAACAAAAAAAAAAAAAACCAAGGGAAAAAAAGAATCAGTAAGCTTGAAGACAGGATATTTGAAAATACAGTCAGAGTAGAAAAAAAATGAAAAGGAATAAAGATTGACCACAAGATATAGAAAATTACCTCAAAAGACCAAACCTAAGAATTACTGGAGTTCAAGAGGGAGTTGAGCAAGAATAATGGGTAGAATGTTTATTCAAAAAAATAAACAGAAAACTTTACAAAACTTGAGAAAGAAAGAAATATGTAGGTACAGGAAGCTCAGAGAACACCAAATACATTCAACCCAAATAAGACTACCCCAAGGTATGTAATAGTCAAACTTTCAAAAGTCAAGGCCAAGGTGAGGATCCTAAAAGCAGCAAAGGAAAAGGAGCAAATAACATATAAAGGAGCTCCAATTTGGCTGGCAACAGACTTCTTAAAAGAAACCATACAGGCCAGGAAGGAGTGAGATGACATTGTCACAAACGCTGAAAGGAAAAAAAAACTGACATCCAAGAATACTATATGCAGAAAATCTACCTTTCAAATATAAAGGAGAAAGTTTTTCCCAACAAAAGCTGAGAGAGTTCACTACCATCAGACCTAGAGTCCCTCAATGTGAAAGAAAAAAACACTAATGTGCAAAAAAAGTACATGGATAAACCCAGAATACTCTAATAATGTAATGGTGGTGTACAATCTGCTCATAACTCTAGTATGAAGCCCAAATGACAAATCTATCAAAAACAATAGCTACAGCCACCTGTTAAGAGATAGGCAAAATAAAAATATGTAAATTGAAACAACATAAATTCAAATTGGGGAGATGGAGTTCAAGTATAGAGTTGTTTTTTTTTTTTTCATCTTTTCTTTGTGTTCTGAGTTGTTGTCTCTTTAAAATAACTTGTTATAAGATGTTTCTTCTAACCCTCATGGTAACCACAATGCAAATACCTATAATAGATTCAGTAACAAGAAAAAGCAATGCATTAAAACATACTACCAGCAAAATTTAACCACAAAGGAAGACAGGAAAAAAGAAGTTACAAAACAAGCAGAAAACAAGCAACAAAATGGCAATAATAGGTCCTTACTTATCAATAATACTGAAGGTAAATGGACTCAATTCTCCAATTAAAAGGCAAAGAGTGGCTAAAGAGATAAACAAAACCCAACTATTAATATATGCTACCTAAAGAAAACCACTTCACCTGTAAAAACAAATGTAGACTGAAAGTGAAAGGGGTACAAAGAGATATTCTATGCAACTGGAAACCAAAACAGAGCAGGAATAGCTATCTATACTCCTATCAGATAAAACAGACTTTAAGTCAAAAACTGTAAAAAGAGACAAAGGTCACTATATAATGATAAAGGAGTCAATTCGGCAAGAGGATATAACAATTATAAATATCTATACACCCAACACCAGAGTTCCCAAGTATATAAACAAAGAAACATCATAAACTACACACTAGACCAAATAGGCCTAACTGATATTTACAGAACATTCCACCCAACTACTACAAAATACACACTTTTCATTAGCACATGGAACACTCTCCAGAGTAGACCATATCTTAAGCCACAAAACAAGTCTCAACAAATTCAAAAAAGTAGAAATCATATCAAGTATATTTTCTAATCACAATGGAATAAAACTAGAAATCAGTAACAAGAAGAACCTTGAAAAATACAGAAACACATGGAAATTAAACACCATGCTCCTAAATGGATCAATGAAGAAATTAAGGAAATTTAAAAATTTCTTGAAACAGATGAAAATGGAAACACAATATACCAAAATCTATGGGATACAGAAAAAGCAGTACTAAGAGGGAAGTTTATAGCAATAAATATCTTGTATCAAAAAAGTAGGAAGATGTTAAATAAACAACCTAATGATGTACCTCAAGAAACTAGGAAAGAACAAACCAAACTCAAAATTAGAAGGAAAGAAATAAAAAAGATCAGAGTAGAAATGAAATAGAGACAAAAAAAAAAGAGAGAAGATCAATGAAACACAAAGTTAGGTTTTTTTGAAAAGATATATAAGATCGACAAATCTTTTAGCTAGAAAAAAAGAAAAGAACCAGATAAAATCCGAAATGAAAAAGACATACAACTGAGACCAAAGAAATGCAAAGAATCACTGGAGACTATTACAAACAACTACATACCAACAAATTGAAAAATCTAGAAGAAACAGATAAATTCCTGTACACATAAAACCTACCAATATGAAATCACGAAGAAATAGAAAACTTCAACAAACCAATAATGAGTAACATGACTGAAGCCGTAATAAAGTCTCCCACGAAAGAAAAGCCTTGGACCTGATGGCTTTATTGCTAAATTGCACCAAATGTCTAAAGAACTGATACCAATTCTACTCAAACTCTTCCAAAAAACTGAAGAGGAAGGAATACTTCCAAACTCATTCTACAAGGCCAGCATTACCCTGACACCAAAACCAGACAAGGACATAACAAAAAACAAGATTGGAAAAGACTGAGAAGGAAAAAAAAAAAAAAAACCCATAAAAAAATGTGGGCCTTGTTATGTGTTATGTTTAGATTGTAAGATTATGAGTATCTTTTGTTGTCCTTTAAATTTTCTGTATTTTCCTAGTTTTCTATAGTAAACTACATATTTGATTTTGAGAAAAAAAATTATTTTAAGAAAATAATTTTATTTTTTTTTAATTTTAAACTACACTGAGGGGTTGAGTAAGCACTTAACAGGTCTGTAACAAAAAACTTGGCTTGGTATTTGCATGGTTAATATGCAAAATAAACTTAGTATTTAAGAGAAAATATTAATGTAATAAAAATATCATAAACTTACTGATTTATTTACTGTTAAATATGTTTTTCTTCCCTTTCCTAACTATAAATATTTATGAGCTCTCCTCAAATAACAGACAAAAACGAACTAAATAAGCTCTCCATTTCTTGGTCATGCCCTCCTGGTTGCTCCCTCATTCTGTCTCCCTCCCTGTATCTATCTGTCTCTCATTTCTAAGTCTGCCCTTCTCTTTACACTTCTGATCACTCCTGTAAGTCTGCCTGTGTGACTGTCACTTCTCAGTGTTTTTGACTTCTCCTCTGTCTCTGACTGACCCTCACTCTCTGCCTATTTTGTGTGTCTATATGACTGTGAACATGTCTTTGTTTCCTCTCTCAGACTCTGCCTATCTCTCCCCTCCAGTTATCCACCCCATTTTCAAGAAATCCTTACTATTTACTTTTTTCTTTAATCTTTATAAACAAATAGGGCTGCTATTATTACCCCTATTTTACAAGTAAAAAAACAGAAAAAGGACTACTGGTATAAATCTGAGAGTTTAATCTATAAATCCAAGTGCTTCTCTTCTTTCTTTAATACTCTTCTGGCATTCCATGGCAAATAACTTGAAACAGCCCAACTGCAAGCCAATTATGAATTAACACTATACACATTCAGATCTTTTCTAAGAGATAAATCTGATATTAAAGAGTGCTACATAACTTTTGCCCATATTTTTTGACTCTCACCAAGTTAATGAATTGTCAGCCATTTGCCTATGCCAGAAATATATATCATCATGTTCACAGGTTAATCTGTGTTATACGGAAACCTCACAAATACTATACAATAAAATCTACTGTTTCTACCAGTGCTTCTCTTTTTCTAAATTTTTCTCCCTAGTCCCAAACCAGCCATGTTTGGCACTTTAAAAAAGATACAAGAGGGAAAACAAATATTAATAAACCTAAAGAATGAAAAACTATACAGAAGGCTAGCATGATACAGTGAAAAATGGACACCACGAACTGGGAGCAACTGGTCTATGTGTTATTGACAGGAGAAAATTCTCTCCAAATGCAGGCTTACTGCTGCTGAGCAATACCCTATAACTTTTCTTCTATCTAATGTTCTGACACTGGAATTTCTCTGTAATTCAATAAGCTCTTAGCAAACTTCATCCATCCTGTTGGGCTCGTTAATACAAAATTCTAAATGTTTTCCCCTCTAGCTAAGATCACATTTTCTGGTGGGGAGCACAGTAGCAGCAGGATTCTCTTTTAAGATATGAATATCCTAGCCATTTTGTCTCACTTCTATAGGTGGGAAGTCTGCAACAAATGTAACTCAACAACTAAAAGAAATGTCTAAATTATAGTTTAGGTTAGTGGTTGTCAAAGATCATTCCATAGGTCACCAGTTTTACACATAGTGTGAGGGCTAATCTTATATTTATGTAAATTAATAATTAAAAATATATACTTTTACTTCTGGCATTAGTTTCTTTACTTATGTCTAATGAGTTGCATGAGTGCCGAATAAAAAATATACCAGTCTTTTCATTCATTCTGGTGAGATATTTATGAAAAGTTAGCTCATGGAGCTAATGAGGACAAGGTCACAGATTCAAACTCTATGCTGGCCAATTAGCTTTGCTGTGTTTCAGGGTTCCACAGTCATAGTCAACAACCTTAACCTTGGCTGAGAAACATACTGATCATGTGAAGCATTAGGGGAATGAATATAGATATATCACCAAAATCCTTGACTATCAGAAAAACATAATAAAAATGAAAAACAGTAATAATAACATTCCTATCTTTTACTAAGCCTGGCTAGTATGTGCCTAGTTCAAATAATCTCTAATCTTTTCGACCACACAGGGTTAGTATTATTATCTCTGTTTTACAAATGATGAGAAAGTGAATTCAGAATGATTATATGAACCAAAGTTGCATCCAGCAGAGCCTGGATTCAGACCCTGCTCTGTCTGACTCCAACGCTTAGGTTATTTCCACTATACAATATAGCCTGTCCAAAGCATGCCTCAATGACACGGGACAATCAACAAAATGTTCCTATTCAGAACTATTCAGCACAGTCATTACTAACTAAGCAACCACTATGTATGCTTCGGCACTACAGCTGAGAATGAGTCTACCTTCAAAAAATTCCTTTTAAGTAAAAAACAATCAAGGAATGAAAGTGTTTAAAACATAAAGGAAAAAATAACACATCACAGCACACAAAGTAGATTTTAATGGAAGTGACTATTGTCATAGCTTCGTATACAAGTCCATTAAGAAAAAATAGTTATTTTGCCAATTCATAACTAAAGGTAAGAATGAAACTGGCAAAACATAGCCAGAGGATAACACCACACCAAAAAGAGAGTAAAGGAAACATTTCCTAAACATCCGAATCTGCAGACATCTGTTAATCAACACAGCATTTGAAGGAAGTAAAAATACATATTTTGATTCTTAACCCTAGTACTTTACCTTGTCCAACAAATCATTTTTCTCTATTAAGGCTTTCCTCCTTGGTTTTTCTAAACTCTCACTCTTTACAGATACATATACGGCAATGCCATCATCTGCATCAGTCACTGAATTTCCACCTTGAAAAACTGAAGGTCACCCAGTCTCTTGGACTCTATCCACTAGGCTGAAATTTTAAAGTCAAATAGCATGGATTTTTTAAAAAAAATAAAAGCAGGACAAATATTGTTCTATAAACTCTTATCATTGTCAATATCTCAGTCATAAAGACAGATAATTGTTCTGCCACAAGCTATAATGCACAGAAAAGTGCATTCTTACTACAGGCTATAAACGAAGCACCAGCTCAGTTTCAACAAACTAGGTACCAAAGCAACATTTGGAATCTCTAGAAAAACAGAAACACAGCAAAACCCAAAAAGAATCTCTTCACAACAACATTTTAGGAACCTCTAAAAGTGAAAAAAAAAAAAGCCTAATATAATTTTTATATAAAATGCAATTGCTAAAAAAATGCAATGAGAACTTCTAATTACAGTATTTTTTAAAGCTTGTGAATTCAAGAGAACTATCCTCATTTTATAAACAAAGAGAATCTCAGGAAAATGTCTACAATTATCATCATAACAATATCAACAAAATAATGAGAACTTACTTGCACCTGGCACTACTAAGCCCCTTGTCATCACATCTCATTTAATCCTTACAGACACTTTATGAGGTAAATGCTATTACCACTTAGCATTAGCATGACCTCATAGAGGTATTAGTATTAACTCATAGAGATGAGTAAACAGGCTCAGAGAAATCAACTAATTTGGCCAAAATCAGAAACTACAGGTTGATCTCCCTTCCACGTCACGAGTAAAGGGGGGGGGGGGGGGGAAAACCCTACAGGTTTGTCCAAAATATGAAAGTTCAAAATCTGAAACGCTCCAAAAACGTTTTGATGCCACAAGTGGAAAATTCTACACCTGACCTCATGTGACAGGTCTTACTCAAAAAGCAATCCAAACTTTGTTTCATGCAAAAAATTATTTAAAATATTGCAGGTTATGTGAATAAGATGTATACGAAAACTAAAAGAATTCTGTGTTTAGACTGGGGTCACACCCCCAAGTTTTCTCATTATGTATATGTAAATATTCTAAAATCCAAAAAATCTGAAATATTAATACTTCCAGTCTCAAGCACTTCGGATAAGGGATATTCGACCTGTAGTAAGTGACAGCACAGGGATTAGAACTCAAATTTGTTCAACTTTGTACACTCAGCTAAAGCACCTTACTGCCATCCTCTCGTGTTTTTTGAACCATTTCCAAGTATTTTTCAATCATTTCAGAATAAATACATGCTAAAAATGCCTCATTACCACACTCCCATATTCCTTTAAAAACTGCTTGCAAAATTACCATTCTCCACACGGGAGAAAAAAAGACAATAAGCAATTTACCATAAAGTCTCAAAGCTTGTCAGAAAACAGACTGGAATATTTATATTTATATTCTGAATTCTAATGTGACACACGTCACAAGACCTGCTGGAGACAGGTATTAATTACTCTAGCACTATATTTGAGGAACATTTAGTGCTTTCTGTTTGTACCTGTGTGGTGTGGACGGAAGGTTACAACAGAGCTAAAGGGTTAGTTAGTTGTGTGTGTTGTGAGGAGGGAGGAGTCCAAATTCTGATGGGCCTTAAAATTCAGATGAAGTTTAAAATCGACTCCACAGGTGGTAAGGCCCTAAAGTCACCTCTTCACAAGAAACCCAGCATAAGAACATTTGTACGGCCAATTTAGTTTCCAAAGACACTTTCCCCCTATTTATTAACTCATTTGATCTTCATAAAGGCGTGAATGTGATTTTAAAATTCAAATGACCTGGGCTGGAGACAGGAGGACGAAAAGGTTATATCTGAAACATGCTTTGCAATCCAAAGTTTTCGCACATTTATCACTTCTGCTGACCCCCACAACAACCCTGGAAGGCAGGCAGGGCAAAGATGATTATGCCCATTTTCCAGATAGGGAACCCGAGGCTGCGGTAAACGGACTACTGTACAAAAGATCACAGTTGGCAGACTGAGACTCCTCCCGAGACTTCGAGTCCAAATCCTGTGCGCCTTCCCTTACACAACTAAGAGAGGCGTCTGCGCTGATAAAGAAAACTTTGACTTGGGGTTTTCCGAGGGCTGGCCAAGAAAAGCAGGAAGTACACCCTCCCTTAGAGACTGCTCACTCCCATAGCCTGGGGCTTCAGGGCAACGGCCCGGACTCATCCCCGAGGCTCGCGTCCCGGAAATCGCCAGCAGCCCCGGGGTGGTCTTGGGGCCCGGCCGGCCGACACCCCCGTAGTCCTGAGGAGGTCGTCACGGACCCCGCTCAGTACTTGCTGAAACCCAGGAAAAGAAGTTCCCTCCGCAGGGGGCATTAGGGGAGAGGGCCCAAGGCGGGCACGTTATTACCACTGTGAGGGGAAAAAGGGTCCCCAGAGGATCACTCTCAAGCCCGAGCCCGCAGGGGTCGAAAGGCGGGAGCTTCCCAGTAACCTCCGCCCCAGGCGGGGGCCGGCCCCGGGCGTCACGTGAGGGGGACAAAAAAACACCAGTAACAAACGAAAAAGGAAGCGAAGTGTCGTCCCCGACTGTGAGGGAAAAAGAGGGAGCAACAAGTCCCAGCCTGGGGTGCGGAGGGAGAGAGGGGAACGTGGGGCTGGTCTTTACCAGGGCGCCGTAGCTCTCCGCTTCCGCCGCCGCCGCCGCCGTGAAGCTCTTACTCTTCCGCTCGCGCCGCCGGGGCGCAAGCCAGGCCTCGGCTCCGCCCCCAGCGCGGGGCCTTCTGGGGCTCGTAGTCTCCGCGCGGGCGTCCGGGTCACGTGGGAGGGCTGGCAAAATGGCCAGGGCGGGAACGTGTGCATGCTCCTATCACTTCAACCCTTCCTCATTCCCTTCAGCTATAAACGTGCTCAAATCTCATTTCCCACTCCATCGTGCCATCTCTTTTCCTCTGTTCACAGTCAAGTTCTCGAAAAAGGTAATCTACACTCAGTGTCTCCTCTTCCTCACCTGTGTTCACTCTGCACTGCAGCTTCTGCCCCCGCAGAAAACGTCTTGTTGCCTTCAGTATCCTAGTTGCCAAACTCACTGGAGGTATTTTCTAACTTAAGCTTTAGTCACTTGCCGCTGGTGGACATTATCACTTATTTTCTATGACACTATTCAAGTTCACTTTCGCCTCTCAATCCATTCTACTCAGTTTCCTTCAAGAATTCTTTTTCTAACACACTAAATATTGGTGTTCTCAGATGTTCTTGGTATTGGGATGGGACAGGTGAGACTCCAGCCCCTTCTCTTTTGAGATTGTGTTCCCTACTTCTCATCCATGCCCCCACAGGCATCTCAAATGTCCTACCCCTTCTTCCTACTCACTAATATTCACTTGACCCTTCAACCTGGATTCCTCCCTCTCTCTCACCTCCTCTTCTACCTATGTTCAAATGGTCACCAAATCTTGTAGATTCTGTCTCCCAACTATCTCTTCAATCTGCTCCCTCTTCACACCCACTGCCAGTGATTTAATTCCCACCCACATCATTTCTTAGCTGATTATTGCATAGGCTTCCTTACTGATCTCGTTACCTCTATCGGGTCCTCCTTCCTGCACTCAGGCCTATATTGATGCAAGCAGCAAATTTAATCAAGTCATTGTGGTAAAATCCTTTAAAGGCTCCACTTGACTGAGTTTGGGTAGAGGAATGGAGATGAATACCTTGGGTAGCTTTTATTAAATATGAATGCCAGCCCCACTACTCTTCCTCCCATCCCATATTGTGGTTGGGTGGTCAGAGAAGGAAGATTTATATCAAATCTTATTGTAGGGTAGGTGGGCATGGTCATTTTTTTAAAATCCAGGTGCTTCATTCAACAAGAATGTATTTTGTTGCTTACTAAGTACCAGTGCTAGGGACTGAGAAAATGGGAATGAACAGAACAGTACCTGCCCTGATGGAGTTGACATTCTCTTGGAAGAGACAGAAATTGATCACACTGATCTCATATCAAAAAGCAAGACCGACAACAAAACCACAGTTCCCAGCTATGATAAAAATTATGGAAGAAAAATGATTGGTCCCTTTCGTCTTCTCTCTGCCACCTGCCCCAGCCAAGAGTGGAAATCAGTTTATGTTCTTCAGCCTATCAAACAAAGCCTTTCAGGAGCTAATCTGCTCTCACTCCTTTTCCTATAGACCCAGGTTTACCAAACTGTTGTATTGCACTTGCTCTCCCACCTTTGCATAAATTGTCTCTGTTTAGAAAACCCTCTCTCCCTTCTTTGACTAACTGTCTAATTCTCCTCTGTTGGATTCAAAGCAAATCCATAGAACACCAGCCACATGGGAGGATTGGACTGAATCAGGTGATAACCCTGAGGCGAGCAGCCATGGACTGAGTAGGGGAGCCAGGAACAGCTCTGCTACCCAGAGCAGGGTTACGTTAGCCAGTTTAGAGGTACTGGACCTGAGCCAATATACCCATCCTTCAAAATGTAGATGAAGTGTCACCTCCTCCAGGAAGCCTTTGTTGAAACCTCCTAACCCATTAGGATGAACTAGTGGCCCTTTCTTGTACACTCATTGCACCTACATGCCAACCTCTCTTCCAGCGATATGTTAGAGCCAGCTCATATCAGCTTTGAGGAGCCAACTGTTAGATGTTCAGGAATTTTGTAAGTCAATTTTTAAACCATTGGTAGCTTGAAATCAGCTGTGATGGGAGTATTTACACACCATGGAAATCAGCAAATGACAATTCAGGGCTTTTTTTTTTGAGAACCAGTTTCCCAGAACATCACTGCCTTTGTTATACCTCTCATGTACATTGTATTGTAATGCCTACTCCCATATTAGATGAATTCCTTGTATCAACTTCATTTAGCAAAGATTGATTGGTGTTACTGTGCACCACAGGCTTAGCAGAGTGCATACACTGGACAAAGAACAAGCATGGTCCCTACTGTCATAGAGCTTACAAGCTATCAGATAAGAAAAGAAATAAAGAACTTCAAGCCTGAGCAAGAGTGAGACCCCATCTCTACAAAAAATAGAAAAATTAGTGAGGTTGAGGCAGGAGGACCTCAGCCCAGGAGTTTGAGGTTGCAGTGAGTTAAGATGATGCCACTGCACTCTAGCCAGGGCAACAGAGTGAGACCTTGTCTCAAAAAAAAGAACTCTAGCTGTACAATAGAACATCCTGGCAATGAATAGTGGTAGATGTAACAATACTAGACTACTTTAAACAAGGTGGTCCAGAAAGCCTTTCCCAGGAGGTGATCTTTCCACTAAACACTGAAGGATGAAAAGGAGATGGTGAAGGGAGAACCTTGGTAAGAGTGTTCCAGCCTTCCAGCCAAAAAGATCAGACTACACAAAGAAAGAGCTAGGCTGTTTGAGGGACAGAATGGTCAGTTTTGCTGGAGTGGAGAAAATGTAGATTGAGTGGTCTAGATCTTCAGTCCCCCAGGGCTGCAGAGCAGTACTGGTCCATGGCCTATTAGAAACTGGGCTGCACAGGAGGAAGTGAGCAGTGGGCATGTAAGTGAAGCTTCATCTGTATTTATAGCCACTCCCCATCACTTGCATCACCGTACAAGCTCTGCCTCCTGTCAGATCAGCAGCAGCATTAGATTCTCATAGGAGCTTGAACCCTACTGTAAACTGTGCATATGAGAGATCTAGCTTGCACACTCCTTATGAGAATCTAATGCCTGATGATCTGAGGTGGAGCTGAGGTGATGATGCTAGCGCTGGGGAGCAGCTGCAAATATAGATTATCATTAGCAGAGAGGTTTGACTGCACAATAAATGTAATGCACTTGAATCATCCTGAAACCATCCCCCCTTTCTGTGGAAAAACTGTCTTCCATGAAACAGTCCCTGGTGCCAGAAAGGTTGGGGACCACTGGTCTAGATGATATAATGAGGTGTAACAGGGAACAGCCTGAAAAGGGGTAAAATATTTTACAAGCTGTCTCTTTAAACCGTACCTCCTAAAACTCTTTTTTTTTTTTTGAGTCAGAGTCTCGCTTTGTTGCCTGGGCTAGAGTGAGTGCTGTGGCGTCAGCCTAGCTCACAGCAACCTCAAACTCCTGGGCTTAAGCGATCCTACTGCCTCAGCCTCCCGAGTAGCTGGGACTACAGGCATGTGCCACCATGCCCGGCTAATTTTTCTATATATATTTTAGTTGGCCAGATAATTTCTTTCTATTTTTAGTAGAGACGGTCTCGCTCTTGCTCAGGCTGGTCTCGAACTCCTGACCTTGAGCGATCCACCCCGCCTTGGCCTCCCAGAGTGCTAGGATTACAGGCACGAGCCACCATGCCAAGCCTCCCCACACAACTCTTTTTGGGAATTAAAACCTGCATCCCTGCCCAAGGCCAGTACTCCAAAGGGAAGAGGAGTGTTCTTTGTTTTTTTATACCACAGGAGATGACTCAACAGAAGTGTCTGAGCAGAGGTCATAAGATTGTCTTTGCCGGAGATAGGGTCGATCAGGACCATCAACTATAGTTATACAGCAGTATCCCCAAGCTGAAACCCCCCTTTAAACGCTCTGTATTTCTGCTTATAGATAAGATAATGGTATTTTAAGGCACGCGTCAGCCATTCTCCTAATTTGCCGGCAAATTAATAAACTTCTCTTTCCTTCTCCTCAAACCATTTGTCCTCATTCTTCTGATGCAGCCTCTGGGACAAGCATGGAACTTTCACTAACAGAGGTATTTAGGGCCATGGTAAGGACCCTAGATTAAATTGTAGCCAGCAAAGGGTTTAAACAAGGGGGTGATGTTATCTGAGTCACATTTTAATACAATCACTTTTGCTTTTGTTTGGAGGAGGAGCACAGAAGTGGGAGCCCATCTGTTGGAGTAGTCTAGGTGAGAAATAATGCAATAAAGTGCTGGCACTGGGATGGAAAGAAGTGAGTGAATTTGACACATTGAGTCAATAGAACTTGCTGATGAATTGAATAAAGGGGAGGATGGACCAGTAAAGGAAAGAGAGGACCTGAGGGAAGTAATTGGTTATATCCATCTCCATATCTTCACCCCTTAGGATTGGGCCTGGCACATAGTAGGTATTCAGCAGCTGTGTTGAATGAATTTATCTGTTCTGTGTACTAAGCTCTGTTTCCAATCAGTGTCACATTGCTTAATGCGGGGCCTCTACTATCCATATAGTGCTTTTGAGGAAATTAGAAAAAAGTGCCCCCTTCCTCTGGGTGGACATGGCCCACCACCAGCGTGCAGATTGATGAATAGAGCGTGGCCTACATTTCAACCCCCACTTAACCACTTCAGCTGGTGCCCTTGTGTAGTGCACAGTCTGCACAACCGCATACAGCAGCACTGACTTAACTTATCCTTCGGAGATGGTTTTGTGGCATTAAGCCCAGTATTCAGGGGAAGAATTTGAGGTCCACGGGAAGGAAGCTGCTTGGCTGGGGTCACTGGAGCTGCTCAGAGCTGCTGCTGTGACTGAGATTCAAACCTTTGCCCTCTGAATCCCTGTGGGCTCTTTAGCCTCGGAGCCACATTGTCTCTCCCAAATCACTCAGCCCATCAATAAAAAGCTAAATTCAAAATGGTGACTTTGCTTCCTTGAGTTTCTCATCTGTCTCAGTTACTATTGTTAGAGTACTTCACATTTACATAGTATCCAATATGTGCTCAGTGCCTTACAAAATACAATAAAGGAACATGAAACCAAAGAACCTTGATTTTTTTTTAACAGAATAAATAAGAAATGACTGGTTTAAAGGGCCCTTAGCTCTTGGCTACAATGAGCTGTGGTATATTGGTTTAAGGTGATGCTATAAGCAATAGTTAAAAAAAAAATTGCTCTTGTACAAGCTGTTTTTCCTTTGCATCCCCGACAAGAAGAAGATATTGGAGCAGCTTCAGAAATGTAAACTAGGGAGAGGTTCAGGCGTGGGGCTCAAGGACCTAAGGAAGAGAAAGAAACACCCTGGAGGAAGAAAAGCACTGTTCCTTAATAAGTAATAGCATTTAACAGTTAACAAGTATTTAATGTGTGCCTGGAGCTGTGCTAAACCCTTTACATGCCCCACCTAAATCAATCCTTACACACCCCTGCCAGGTAGGATCTACAAATGCCATCATTTTACACTGGAGGAATCTGAGGCACAGAGAGATTACAAAATGTGCCCAAGGCTATGCAGCTGATGCGTGATAAGCCTGAGGTTTGAACCAAAGTAGTCTGGCTCCAGAGTCTGAGCTCTCAACTACTGTAGTATAACCGGTTCTAATACAGATGTTCCTGGTGCCCAGTCCCCTGTTTTAGCAGTGGGACCCTTTGGAGTCCTGTGATAACTAATACAGGATATCTGGTTCTCAGACTCTTAGGAATTCCCTGCTGCCTGTCTGCTTGGTGATTAGGGCTTGGTTAGCTCCAGCCTAGCTTCAAAATGGACAGTTTGAACAAGGCATATATAAGAGAAAAGAGATGTTTAAGAGAAAAGCCCAACCCTGCTGGGGGACATTTCGCAGTCTCCTCTGAGTTTTAATATTCTCCCAGTATAATACCATAATTACCCATATGGTACAGAAAACGGAGAACTAAATGTTATCAGGACAGAAGGACTAAATAAGCCTTCCCCTTGGAAATGGGGACCCTCACTGGTCGCTCCTAACTTGAGGATTCGCTCCTTTTGTGACTTTCAACTCATTAGCACAGAAGATCCAAATTTTACTGGGTTTTCGGGCACTGAATTCTCCCTTCGCGACTCGCATTGGGAAGTGCTACTATCTAGAATTGCAGAGAAAGGAGGAAAGGTAAGATTTTTTAGGACCATAGGAGGGCGGGGCATCAGCAGGTAGCTTCCATTGAATTCCTGCAGAAAAGCAGCATGGAGAACTCTGACAAGCAACAATGACTCCGGAACCCAGAGTACTCTCCAGCTCTAACTCAAGCCATCTTCAGAAGGGCATGGCAGCAACTTGTTTTGGGTGGATCTCTGGGCTGTGATGTCACAGCAGCTGATCCTATTATTCAACCATGATCCGTACCAGCCCTCCCATCGCCACCACCAATCACACACACCCCCTCACAATTAGCTTTCTTGCACCGAGGCTGTTCTGTCCTCTTGAGCTCAAGGCTTGTACGGCTAAACTATCCAATGCCACAATGCCTGCTAGAAGGGAGGGGCTTGGTGATATTATGCCCACATTCACCCTGACTATACCATCTGAGAACAACTTTACTCCCTAGAGCTGTAATTGATAAATAGTCTAGTAATTTCTTCCATTAGAATCTTGTGGCTCAGCTCCAACTAAGCCAGTCAGATATTTAGAGCAGGACTTTTAGGTTCCAACATGGCATCACCTATGCCCTGATTTTGACATCCTCGACACCTTCCTCAGGATGTGCAGCAAACCACGGCTCTCACCCCAGGATGCCCAGGAAGCTGCCAGGGAGGCTGCCTGAGCACCCAGCAGGAGCTGGAAGGCAAAGTTGTGCATGTAAAGGAACAAACTTGAGACAGGCCCCGAAAATTTCTGCTATTACAAAGCATATAACCTTAGATGATTCACTAAAACTCAGTTTCCTCATCTGTAAAATGGAGACCCACAAAGACCACCTACCTTATCAGATAATCATGAACATTAAGTTTGGAAAACTATAAAGGGCTAACAAGGAAAAAGGGGGATACACATCACACAAAGTTTTGCTCCTATGGGACATATAGGAGTAGGGGACAAATAGATTTTTTGAGTTGCAATGCTAATTCTTTTTTCCACTTAGGAGAGTGGTAGAGGCAGAGTGTATCTTCTTCAAAGTTTTCTTCCCAGGACACAATCCCTCAGTCCCAGACCCTTTCCCATAGTGCTTAAAAAGCACAATCCCAATCAACAGCACCTAGTACCTGGCATGTACAGTTGGCCTTTTATATCCACGGGTTCCTCTTCCGTGGATTCAACTGACCTTGGATAGAAGATGTAGTTAGACCTACAATAGCTGTGTCTGTACTGAACATGTACAGACTTTTTTTCTTGTCACCATTCCCTGAACAATCAGCATTTCCATTGTATGAGGTATTATAAGTAACCTAGAGATGATTTAAAGTATACGGAGGATGTGCATAGTTTATATGCAAGTGATGCGCCATTTTACAGAAGGGACTTGAGCATCTACAGATTTTGGTGTCTGCAGGGATCCTGGAACCAATCCCCAACAGTTACTGAGGGACAACTGCAGTAGAAATTTGCTAAATATTTGTTAAACAATTATCCTTTCTATTCAACAACACCAAGATGAGAATTTGGCTAGACATGTCACAAAGCATTATATTCTCAGGGACACCTTAAAATTTGTAACCCAATCCCTCATCCCTTTCATAGGGCCCCACATCGGCTCACTTACCTCAAGAAACCAAGAAGCACAGCTCCAGGCAGACAGAACATCCTGCTTCTCTCCAAACCTGCCATGTCCCTTCCTTTGCACACGTTGTCCTTGCTCTCCCTCCTCCATCTTCATCAAGATCCAACTCATGTCATCTCTACAAAACTTCCCCAACTTCCCTGGACTAGCAAGTCTCTTCTGACTCCTTCCCCTACCCCACTCCCCAGCGAGCTATCATAGTGCTTGGTGACCGTGTTCCCCACCAGACTGTAATTATCCGTGTGTGTCTGTACCCCGCCAGAGCTAGCAGCATCATAAACACAATGTGTGGCACAGGGACCCCACACTTATTTATTGGAGGAACTAGTACTCTCTCTGTCCTTTTAGGAAGAGCAGGGAATGGGGAGCCAAAGGAAAAATCAGAGGGAACCAAGTAACCAACCACTTTACTGATAGTTCACACTCTCATTCCTCAAGAATACTTTTGCAGACACCCCGCCCCCTTCTCCCCCCCATTCCTTTACCTCCAGAAGTAATCTTGCAAAGCATAGGATGAATTGCCCAGGAATAGGCAGAACTTCACAAAGAGCAAGTCCCCCTTGACCTGATCCCTCTACCCACCTCCAGGCTGATTCACAATAGTTAAAACTTCTGAAACTGAATAGCCGGGTTTAAATCCTAGCTCTACTAATTACTAGCTGCGCAACTATAAGCAAGGTATTTAATGTTTCTTTGCCTCAGTTTTCTGATGCATCAAATAGTAGTAGTAATATCACAGAAGGTGGGCAAGGGTTGCAAGAACTAAGTGATACAATCTATGTAAAGTGTCCGGCTCCTGGCATCTGATAAGCACTCCATAAACAGTAGTGGGCTTGTAAGCAGTCCAACCTGACAGACGACAAACCCCATTCTATTTAAGCCTTCAGAGGGCTGGATTGGTTCCAGGACATCCTGGGCAGGGAGAGGGTGTTGTGGCCACTCTGGGGTTCTGTCTGAAGGCTCAGACAACTGGTGTCATCGACCTTTGGTTCTCCTCTGGGTCCATGGCTCACCAGCCACGGCCCTAGCCTAAGTAGCTTATCTTCTCAAGGCCTTATGTCCCCAGTAGGGCTGGCAGTACTGCACTGCCTCAAGAGGGGGTGCCGAAAAGATCAATTTGTGCTAGCAAAGTGCTTTGGAAATGTAACATGCTAAATATTAATGGGTCTCTCTGAGTGTCGGGAAATGTGCAATCTGAACTCTGCTCAGGGCAAGCTGGAGGTGGGGAGAGCAATTCTGGGCAGACCGATCGCCACATCCTTGGTCTAATTGGAAGGTGATGCTGATGAGGAGTGAGTGCAGCAAGCGTCCGGGGGCTGGGCAGGGCCGCGGAGTGGCAGCTCTGGAGGGAAGCATGCCTGAGGAAGCACCTCATCCACAAATAGACAGAAACCTGGGGGGTGTCTTGGGCAAACCCAGAAAAGTCCTTGGGTTTCTTTACAAAAAGCAAACGCAAGCTCACTGCCTGCTGCTCTCTCTCGCTCATCCCTCAGTTCTGAGGAGGACAGCAAGCACTGTGAGGGGCTGTTGGCCTTCTGAGTGCTTGTCCTGTCTTAACCTCCCAACTCTCATGGGTAGGGTGATTAGTAGCTATTTCATTAACCTTAGCCAGAACTCTCAATCCAAAATCTTTAGTGTGGCCAGTGACATCAGGGACTCCCTGCACATGCCATCGCTGAGCAGCTCTGGAGAAAGGCATGCCTTAGGATACGGATCAGCTGTCACCTCTTCCAGGAAGACTTCTTTGACCCAGCTGGTTTGAGCGGGGAACTCACTCCTCTTTGGGGCATCTTGAATGCTCTGCGCTCATTCAATAAGAGCATGTAATAGACACTCTCAGTGTTCTGCCCACATTCTCTTGGTATCATCGTTTCCTACTCACCCATGACTTTCTACCGCCTGTGGCCAAACATGTGCAGGCCAGAAGGTGGGAGCTAATGGGCAAACACCCTAGATTCTCACCCTCAGATGGGACAACACTAAGACAGCTTCTACACTATCTCTGAGAGCTCCGCAGTGGGGTTGAGCCCCAGTTGCCCACAGTGGTAACCTGCTCATTAACACACCCTGTACTGGTTTCCTTTTCCTCCCTGTCTCAGCTTTGTTCCTTTACTGGTACTTCCTGGCATCACTGCCTGGGACTGCTTCTGAGGCACCTGAGCTAAGACCGGACTCACCCTGCTGTGTGAGAGTTACCTGCTGTGCCTCTTTCTCACTAGACATAAGCTGCTTACAGGAGGAGACTGTGTCTACTTCATCTTTTTATCCTCAGTGTTTTGCATCATGCCTAGAATATAAGTGCTCAGTAAATATGTGTTGAATGAATGAGTGAGTCAGGATGAGGGTCAAAAGATGATTTAATATTATCTTGCACTTACTGAACTCTTATATATTCCCACCCTATTCTCAATATCAGCCCAGGAATAAGGGATTCTGTCCCAGGGCTTAGAAGGAAAACAAATGCCTATAATAACTGAACTTTCCAGATGTGCAGTTAGCCTGCATCCCAGGCTGGCTGCTCCGGAGAGAGCTCTGTGTGTCTCCTGCAGCTTTGGCCTCAGGGAATTCATCACCCCGGGTAGGACAGTAGCTTCTGCCATGTATAGCAGCAAATGCTCCTTTCTCTTCTTGCCAGCTCCTCAGGCCTCTATCTTTTCTGTTCTTCACATTAAAGAAATAACCTGGCTGGTTATTTTTCATGCATTTTCTGCATTGCTGCCTTTCTTCCTGACTTTTTACTTTCTCCGTGCTCAAAGAAAGGAAGATCTATAAGAAAAGTGTACAAAAAGCTGAAGCTGAGGATGAGCCAGTGTTCCAGGAAAAGCTAAAAGCAACAAAAGAGATTCAATCACTATGTTTGGAGGAGAACATCAAAAAAAGGCTAAACCCACTGTTCCACTTTTTGTGGGAAAGTGGAATGTGCATGTGACTGAGGATGAGGTCAAACTATTCCGGGTCTGGCTTTTTCTCACCTTCCTTACTCTTCACAAAGGTGTTCGAACTAGAAATTGTATGGTGATCAATATGAGAATGCGTAGAATTCCAGCAGAGGGAAAGCACCTGAGCAATTTACAGCAAGGTCACATCATACAAATTCTACTATCAAACAGAGAGAAAGGGAGAGAGAGAATGAGTGAGCGATTACAATTTAAATAGTCTAGTACATTCTTTCTGCCTTTCCACCCATGAAGGTATGCCCTGGTATGAACATGACATAGCAGATAATAAAATAATTGCTAATAGTGATTGAAATACTATGCACTAGGTGCTATTCTAAGGACTTCAGATACATCAATGAATTTGATCCTCAATACAATCTTATGAGGCAGGTCTATAATTATCCCACTTTACTGATGAGGAAACTGATGCATAGAGAGGTTAAATAACTTGCCTATAGTCTCATATGGCAAATAAGTAAGGGTTAGAGCCAGGATTCAAGATTAGCCAGGCTGGCTCTGGCACCCATGCTCAAAACCACTTGGCTATACTGGGGCATATAAAACTGCTGTTCTCTCAGTCAGCCTCTGTTCTCAAACACCTTCTGTAGGAAAAGCACCTAACCAGGATAAGAGTGATTCAGGTGTTCAGAGATCCATATTTTTCCTACCACAGGGCTGCTAATGCAAACAATTCCTTGGGTACACAACTACAGAATCAGTAATCTGTTGTGATGATAGCAATGTTCGAGGAAAATTCCAGCGATATGTCAATTTTACCTTACCATGCTGACTTGAGAATGTAACCTCATTCTAGAAGAGAATTCTCTTTGCATGCAGTTTGTCTAGGTTCCTAGGTGGAAAATCTCCCAGAGAGCTGAAAGAACTGGCAGATCTTAGAGTCACAGTCAAAATCTTGGAGAAATTATAAAGAGGAGGAAATACCACAGGATTTCAAATGACGAACTATTTGGGCTCATTTTCAAAAAGGTTGGACTTGTTTCTAGAAACTACAGATAAGTACACTGGATATTAACATCACCTGCTGCTAGATTTTTAGAATAGCTTATCAAGAAGATTAACTCATTCATTCACCGTGCAAGTGTTTATTTGGTACTTGTCAGGCACCAAGCTCTGTTCTTGGCACTGAGGACACAGCAGTGAACAAAGCAGACAAAATCCTGCCTTCATAGAGTTTCATTCTACTGGGAGGCTGACAGTTACTAAGCAGACAGATGAATTTAGGAAGTAATAAATGCTATTAAGTAAGGACGGCAGGGTACAGGGATAACAAGTGACAAGTCGTGGGGAGAGGACTTTAGGTCTCTGTGTACAGCAGAGTGTGTGAGGGAGCAAGCCATGGGGAGTCCCAAGGAGGGGAGCTCTCAAGAGGGGACAACCAGTCCAACAGCCCTAAGATAGGTACCTTGCGGGTTCAAGGGACAGCAAGGAGGTAAGTGTGACCAGAGTGGAAAACTTTGAAAGCTCATGTGGGCAATGAGAGGTGGCCAAATGCCAGATAGTTAGTACAGGATCCTACAGGCTACTGCAAGGATCTTAGGTTCATTTCTGAGTGTGACAGGAAGCCTTGAAGAGTTTTGAAGAGGAAGTAACGTGACCTGATTTGGTTTTTAAAGAGATAACTCTGGCTGTTGCATAGACGTGAGAACAGGCCATCTCTGCTCCCTTCATTGGAAGCAACTCCCTTTACCTCTTGTGCTTCCACAATATGTAGCCCATGTCTTCATTACATGGAGCATGTGTTTGCTCTTTTTGGGTTTCCCCCCACTGGGGTGTAAGTTCCTTGGAGACAAAGTCTGAGCTTGTTTGTCCTGCTCCCCTGCCTTGATTACCCCCCTGGACTACTCATGCCCACTCACACATGCCTGGAATAGCACCAGGCAAAGGAAATGCTCAGTAACTCTGGAAAATGACTAACATTTCAATGAGGCAAGTTTCAGCTGAAAAAGGGGAACTTTTAATCAGAGCAGTCAAAAAACTGAATGGAGCCAGGCACGGTGACTTACACCTGTAATCCTAGCATTTTGGGAGGCCGAAGCAGGAGAATCACTTGAGGCCAGGATTTCGAGACCAGCCTGAGCAAGAATGAGACCCCCTCTCTATCCCCGCCTCCAAAAAACCAGGAAAACCAGCCAGGTGTGGTGGTGCGTGCCTGTAGTCCCAGCTACTCCAGAGGCTGACACAGGAGAATCTCTTGAGCCCAGGAGTTTGAGGTTGTCATGAGCTATGATGATGCCACTGCACTCTCTTCCCTTTCCCCTTCCTCTCCCCTGGGATAGAGTGAGACCATGTCTCAAAACAAACAAACAGGCTGGGCGAGGTGGCTCACGCCTGTGATCCTAGCACTCTGGGAAGCCTAGGCGGGTGGATCGCTCAAGGTCAGGAGTTCGAGACTAGCCTGAGCAAGAGGGAGACCCCATGTCTACTAAAAAATAGAAACAAATTATCTGGCCAACTAAAAATATATATAGAAAAAATTAGCCGGGCATGGTGGCGCATGCCTGTAGTCCCAGCTACTCGGGAGGCTGAGGCAGAAGGATCGCTTGAGCCCAGGAGTGTGAGGTTGCTGTGAGCTAGGCTGATGTCATAGCACTCACTATAGCCCGGGCAACAGAGTGAGACTCTGTCTCAAAAAAAAAAAAAAAAAAAAAAAAAAAAACCAACCAAACAAACAAACAAACAAAAAAACTGAATGGCCTGCCTTCAAAAAACAAAGGTCCTCCTTGCTACAGAAGACACTCAAAACCCCCGATCTCTTTCTAGGAATGTTGTAGCCTGGAGATTTAATCATCAGACAGGTGGTTGTACCTTTTAAGGATCTTTGTAACTCTGAGATTTTATAATTCTAAGAATAATGTTCAAGTCATGAAAAATGATAGGACTCGGTTTGTATAAGAATTTGCATAATCCACTCCAAACCAGCCATGGTCACCCTTTCACAGACTTCTCCCTGACTCGAAATGCCTTGATTTCTGTCCTGCCTAAGGAAGTGCCTTGTCAGCTGGGTAAAACTCCTTTTCACCTTTCAAGACTCGCCTGAATGTCCCTGTGCATGCTGGCTTGTACTCTGCACTAGTAAGATCAAGATGAAGTACTGTGTACACTCTGGGCACCGCCATTTGAGAGGAATGTAGACACACGGGGGCATGATGATCACAGGAGGCTAACCAGAGAGTGAGGATTGGAAAACCCAACACTAGAAGAAATAGCTGGAGGCACTTAGAAGATTTCCTCTAGAAAAAATAAAACTTGGGTAGGGTTGGGGTGGGGTTGGAGAGGTGGAAGGCACAATGCCATCTTCAAGTGTTGGAAGGGCTGTCCTATGGCATAGGGAGAACCTTATTATATGCTGTCTAGAAGGCAGGGGTAGGACCCATGGGAAGAAATTACAAAGAGAAAGATTTCTGTTCTGCCTAAGGACGTACCTTCTCCACGCCTTAGCCCAGGAGCTTTCCTGTGGTGGGAACACACTGCATTTTAATAAAATTGGAGGTTTAACAATTTGAGCCATTCAGCAACAAAAATGGGCTCACAAAGCCTCTAGAGCAGCTCTCCAGAAAGCCAGAGAAGGGAGTCCTACTGGAATGGTGTTAGACTGCATTAGATCGGGAAAGCAAAAACCTTCACATTGCACACCAACCGTGACTGTTCGGTAGCGGCTACCTGGAACAGCGGTGAGAACACTTTGAGGCTGCATCCGTGCCAAGCGAGCATGTGGCTATCCAGAAGCCAGGTCTGCTGTGGGCAGAGGAGTAGAGAATGGCAACAAGAACGCCACTCCCACTACCAAGCACTCTTTCAGCCCCCCACCGCATGCTCCTCTGTTGCTATATGATTGAATATTGGGCCTCTGGTGGCTCAGGTCCAGTTGTTGGCATGAGATTCAGTAAAGTGTCTCCCGGTCTTCCAAACAGGTACACATCATCGTATTCTACAAAATCAGTGTGGAGCCTCCACCCATGGGCCCCGTGGCTTTCAGATCTGCTCAGAGACCTGGGGCAGCCAGCATTGATTCTGTTTGTTTCCTTGGAAGGAACAGTATTGATCTACTGCACCGTGAAACCTGCTCCTGGGTCGCCTAGTTCCAACAAGCAATTCCCTTGTCTTCGGCAGCCATTTCAAAGTTCCCCAGGCACTCTGCTTCTGTTTGGCTCAGCCTCCAGCTAACAGACGTCTCGTGCTGGGGACCAGCGACCAGCCTGCCGTTTGCTCTGTGTCACCTTCATTTCCCACCTTCAAACAAAGCTGCCCTGGACAGCTACCTCCTCAGCACTGGGCACTCAGAGAGGGCTGGCTCCTCACCTCAGCCTGGTGTGGACAACAGATGAACAGACCAGTCAGCAAGTCCAGGATGGGCAATGCTGGCGCAGAAAAGTGCAACCGAGGCTGGGAGATGGTGGAGGAGGGAGGGAGGGATGGGGCTGGGGAGCTGCTGGCGGTGCTCTGCTGAGGGAGGAGTTTCTTGAATGAGTGAAGACCTCTGCTAAAGTAGCCAGTACAATGCTATAGTTTGAAAGTCACCCTTAACGACCTGACAAGTTCCTAAGTTTGGTCAACAAAGTGTGAAATCAGGGCCAGCGCTGGACAAATGGTGAGGCAGATAAAGTTTGGCATTTCTCTGCCTCGTACCTGGGTACTTCTTCAGGCCCAGGCACTCCACAGCCTTCCCCAGCAGAGGGCGCCCTGAGCCTTGCGCCGCCCCTCGGGACTCAGGGGCTTGCTCTTCAGGGTCCTACCCGGCCCTACCTCATCTGAATTTGCCAGAGCTCCAGACACGCGGGCTCCGGCCAGCAAAACCGATCTTCCCCACATGCTTATAGCCGCATTATTCACAATAGCCAAAAGGTGGAAGCAACTCAAGTATCCAACGACAGATGAACGGAGACACAAAACGTAGTGTACACATACAATGGTATATTATTCAGCCTTATAAAGGAAGGAAATTCTGACACATGCTACAACATAGATGAACTTTGAGGACGTTATGCTAAGTGAAACAAGCCAATCACAAAAGGACAAACACTGTGTGATTCCATTTATATGAGATACCTAGAGTAGTCAAATCCACAGACAGAAAGTAGAATGATGGTCGCCAGGGGCTGGGGAAAGGGAAGAACGGAGAGTTGTTCAATGGGTACAGTTTCAGTTTTGCAAGATGAAAACGTTCTGAAGATTCATTGCACAACAATGTGAATATACTTAGCACTATTGAACTGTGTGCTTAAATGGTTCAAATTGTAAGTTTTATGCTGTATGTATTTTTCCATAATTAAAGAAACTTTTAAAATTACAAATATAAAAACAAACAACCAACAATAAAAATCCCCTGCTCTCGCCCTTGCACCATTCTCTAGAACTGTGCACAAGCTTCTGACAGGAGCTGGCTTGTAAGTCCTTTCATCTGAGAGTCTGATTCTGTGAGCTCTGCTAGCAGAGGCCAGTCCAGACAACAAACCAATGGTGCTAAACAGGTGATAACGGGATAAACTGATGCTCCTCCCAGTTCATACGTTGTAACTGGAATCTTCTGGAAATCATTCCTTGAAGCCAAAGGCCATATTTCACGGAGGGAACTTTAGGAACTGTGGTAGTCCGTGCAGTGAGAGGTTTCTGAACCCTCATAGGACTGTAAGCTCTGTGAGAGGAAGCCCATCTTTGACTTTGTCACTGCTTTATCCCAACCCTTGGCACCAGTGTGGGACTTAAGAGACACTCAAAATGGTTTTATTTTTCCCAGTGACAATCAGTGAATAAATTAATGAATAAATAAAGCTGGGCCCTTTAATAACACAAAGTAGGCAGTTTTAAACATAGGACATCTTATAGGAAATAGTGTGTTATGTTCTACATGTGCACTAAACAGGTTGATTTTGCCTATTGGTATCCTTTCTTTTGAAGGAACTACCTCTCCCTTATTTCTTGTGGTCTGAGGGGCTATCAGTCACTGCATATGTCCCCACTGATCACAGGGGTGGGCATGTGACCGAGGCTGAGCCGGCCATAATACTATATCCTTTGTACCCATGTCTAGTTCAGATGTGAGCAAAGAACCCAAGCGGGGTCAACGAGAATTCTTCCATGAGATTTGCACGTGGACACAAAGAGAGAAAGGGCCTCTCCCTCCGGCTCACAAGCCAGCAGCCGTCCTCATCAGCTAGAGAGATCCTGCCTAAGAATGAAGCCACAGAGGCAGGGCCCACCCAGAGCTGGAGACTAAGAGACAGCATCCTCCTGTCAGTGTTTTAACCCTGGATGTCGCTGTGCTGAAAGGCAGATCTACTCTAGAACGTCTCAATTATAAAAGTCAATAAATTCTTTTTTTCCCTTAATCTTGTTTGAATTGGGTGTATGGACCGTGCAACAAAGAATCCTGGCAAATACAGTCTGTTCATTTCAGTATGAATGTTTTCCATAGGTGTTTCACCTTATGACATTGACTACTTTTAAGAGTACACAAAATGTATTCTGCACGTCTTTGTATGCAGTGCACCAAGACACAGCATAAAAATCTGGAGAGAAAGAATTAGAAAAGCCAGTGTTTGTCCTTAAGGGACATTCTAATGGAGGTGAAGGTTGGGGGAAGGGAAGAATTCCATTTCAAGAGTATTTTTAAGTTATTTCCTATATGCCAGATGTTTTTACAAGTAATTGCAATTAATTATCACGAACCTAAAAAGAAGATATTGTTTTCTCCACTTTATAGATGAAATTATAGTTCAGAGAGGTTAAACAACATGCCCAGGACCACCCAGTTATCAAGAGGTAGAACAAGGCTTCAACTTAAGGCCTCTATCTCCAAGGTAAGTGTCCACACCACTGCGCCATCCTGCCTCCCAGACAGGAGGTAAGACAAGCTTAAGAATACGATAAGGAAAAGACCAGAATTCGTACCTTGATCCATTCAGAAAATACTTATTCGGTGTCTGCTATTCACTAACATTTGTGACAGTACTTCTTAAACTAGTATACATGACATAAATGTAAAATATTATCAACATGTGCCAGGCACCACACTAGGCGCTGCAGAAGGAGGGACATGAAGATGAATAAAATTGGCTTTTTCCTAGGGGCATACAATAGAGTAGATCTAGAAATATTTCATGGCAAAGTATAATTAATGGCACAAGGGAAGTTCAAAGTGCTGTGAGAGTTCTAAGCAGGAAATGTTTACATCTGATTGAAGGAGCCGGAAAGACTTCGTGGAAGAAAAGTGTATTAGGTAAGTGTGTATACATGTGCTGATGATGATACGCCTGCAGGCGTATGAAAAAGAAAAGGAAGGCGGAGGGAAGGAAGGAAGAGAAAGAAAGAGAGAGAGAGAGGAAAAAAAGAAAGGAGGAAAGAAAGTAGGGTGGGAGGGAGGGGAGGAGAGGGGAGAAGAGTGGAGGAAAGGGAAGAAAGAAAAGAAGGAAAAAGATAAAAGAAAAGGAGAGAGGGAGGGAGGGATGAGAAAGAGACCTGCAGCTGCAGCCTCGTCCTGAGGTGCAGGCCATGGACTAGAAGCTTCTAACCTTCCTCTCCAGAGATGCTCTGTTAGGGCAACACATCCTCTGGATTATTCACTCATCTACTCCACTTGTCACTTCAAAATAACTCAAATTATTACTTGATCCAGTAATCCCACATATTACAGAAGGAAACTTGTAATTATAAAATTCTAGAGATTTTTAACTTCAGTGGGAATAATACACTTTGGGAGTTTGCTCAACTGCAGACCTCCTAGGCCCCAGAGTTTCATTTTCAACAACACTGGTTGGAGTCCCAGGAATTTGCATGCTTTGAAGCCACTCAGGTGACTCTGCTGCAAGTGTTCTGAGGACCACACTTTGAGAAACACTGCAGCCTAACCCAGTTGTTTCACAGGTAAAGAAGCAATGGCGTCCCAGAGAGGTTAAGACTTGTTTGAGGTCGCACAGCTAGTTAGTGAAAGATCCAGACCTGTGGACTCTTGGTCCATTGCTTTTTTTCTCACTGGCCTTGATTGCTACACAACTCAGAGTTTGCCTAAATGTTGACATTGGTATTGTAGGAATATCCACATGGACCATGCTCTGGAAACCATAGCTCTGAGTCATCCACGGGTACAAGATTTCAAATAGCTTCTCTCAGATTGCAGTGTTAACTTACACATAGTTAGCACTAAATAAATATTTGTTGACTTGATGAATCTCTAGTTGCCACTTACGAAAAGCAAAAAGTTAAGGGAGGGAGGTTCTAGTGAATTTGCAGATAAAAGAATAAGACTCTTTTCAGCTGCCTTCTTGTGGCACCTCTTCACAAGTTTGCCCTTGATTCAGGCTAATTTAAGGAGTACTTAATGAGCACCTACCATTTTCAAGGCCTATATTCTGTGCTTAGGGGATACAAAAATGAAAGTAAGCTTTTCTGTTCTGATGAGTGACACGAGAGTGACACATTATAGGGCTCAAAAAAGGAAATACTTACTTGGGAAAATCAGAGTATACTTTATGGAGATGGTTTTGAGATGGGTCATGAAGGATGAGTAGAATTTTAGCAGGTGAAATGTGAAGGGAAGTTGGTCCAGGTGGCAGCAAGGTGTGGAAGAACTGGTCAGTAGTTCAGTTTGGCTGCAGCTTGGGCCCCAACGAGAGGGTAAGGGGATTAAAAAACCATAAAGATAATGGAAAGAACTTGTGGTGGAGGACTTAGATTTAGAATGGAAAGTTGGAGCTAAATCTAAAACCTACTGAGAAATCATTAAAAATTTTTGACTGGTTTGATGTTTCAGAAAGATGTTTCTGAGAAGGGTGTTGTGTAGGGTGATCGGAAGCCGGGAGAGCTGGAAAGCAGGCAGACCGGCTGGGAGGATGGCCAACTGGAGAGACAGGTAAGGAAGATGAGGATGCAGCCAGAGGCAGAGGTGTGAGGTCACAGCAGCTGAGTGGCTGAAGGGTCTAAAGGAAAGAAGGATGTGGCTAACTCAGAAAGTTCAAACTTGGGTGACTGAATAATCAGATATAGGGAAGTTGGGAAGTGAGGTTAATTTGGCTTGGGTGGTGATGGCAAAAATTTTGGTGTGAAACATGTTAAGATTAAAGTTTCATGAACCATCCAAGTATAGGCACTCAGCAAGAAGCTAGCAGCGCTGGCATTGAAGGTGAGGAGACACGTGTTAGCTAGGGTATAGAGGCATCACAGATGTGATCATGGAAGCTGTTGGAATGGGTAGGAGCGATGAGTGAAGACGGTTATAATGGTTATGTGTTTGAATTGCAAATAACGGAAATCCCTGCACATTATGGTTGAAATAAAGCAAGGAATTTATTGGCTCATGTAACTGAAAAATCCAGTGGAGTGGGCTTCAGGCATGGTTCAGTTGGCGATCTGGATCAATTATGCTTCAGTTCTCTAAACTCTGCTTTGTTCTGTTTTGGCTTCATTTTCATGCTGGATTCCCTCAAGGTTGTAAAATGGTAGGCAAGACCAGTTAGGTTCACATGCTTTGTCATTTATACTCAAGAGGAGAGAAAGAACTAGTTTCCTTCAACTATCAAACAAAAGCCTTGAGCTTTGCTCTAATTGGCTTACTAAAGGTCACATGTACATGTCACATGGTTACAGCTCTGGTCCGTTTTTCCCTGAGCCACCACTCTGGTGGGAGGAATGGGTTTATACTAATAGACTTAGCACAGTCACAGCTCACCGCTAGGATCCGCTCCACCTAGTTCTCCTGACGGCTCCACAATGGGCGCTAGAGATCAGTTACAGTTCACTGAATGGTCCCTAACCAGATTCTTATAGAGGTACGATATTGGGAGGGACTCCAAGGAAATTGCATTGCCGTGGGGAAATATTTCCGTGAGGAGACAATAACCAACAAGGCCATAGGGACGATGATGACTGACAAAGGGTCATTTGTTTGGATGATTACAAAAATTATTGGTGGCCTTGAGATGACAGCTTTAGTTGGGTGTTGGTCATCAGTGAAAGATAGCAAAAGGTTGAGGAGGAACTGGAAGATGACAAGGTGAAGTGTAGGCTCTTGTTTCAGAAAGATGGACAGTGACGGAAGGAGAGAGCAGTTCAGAGGGAGAAGGGGACGTCACCCGTTGCTTTTAGCAGGGAGACTTGAGGGTATTTGCAGGCTGAGGTGAGAGAGCAGGAGAAGAGGGGAGAGACGGGTGACACAAAAAGGGTAGGGTAACCGAGGCGGCATGGCGTTGAGGATACAGGAGGAGGGAATGAGGTCAGATACGCAGGCAGGGAGGTTTGTTTGGAGAGCAAATTGGACCCCTCTTCCCCAGAGATCAGCCTCGGAGGGGAGCCAGGGTGAAAACAGAAACGTTGATGTCAAAGGGAGTTGAGGAAACTCAGGGACATGCCTATAACTTTCTCAGTAAAATCAATTCTGGAAGCTGAGAGTTGCTGGTTGCCCCAAGCAGGCCCAGAAGATTTAGAATAGCCCCTGGGGGATTCATTAGGAGGCTAGAAAACATGAATAAGAAGACTGGAGAATTGCAAATTAGTACAGTCTTTCCAAGAGCAGTCTGGCACCTTACAACAAAAGCCATAAAAGTGTTCCTAGCCTTTGACCCAATAATCCCTCTTCTGGGAATATATACCATGAAAATAACTGAAAAGGAAATATTAATATAAGCTACTTGCAAAAAGATGTTTATTGCTGCCTTGTTCATAATAGGGAAAATCCTGGAAGACACCCAAATGCTCCACGATTAGGGAATGGTTAAGCGGATTCTGGAACATTAATATGATGGAATATTATATAATCATTACGAATGATAAATATGAGTACTCTGTCAATATATGAGAAAATGTATACAGAAAAATGTTAGGTGAACAAGGTAGAGTATGAAATAGGATGGCTAAGTTGATTTCTATCCTGCAAAATGATGCTTATACAATGGCATGGTTTATAAAAGGTCACTGAATTGTGTAAATCGTTGGTGTGAGGAGGTGAAGAGATTTTTTTCCCCTTTAGAAAATTGTTTAAATACACATTTTTTAAAGAGTTGGCAAGCAGCTGAAGCCAGTCAGCACGCATTTGTAGGAATGCTGATCTGCAGGACGCTCAGCCGGTTCCCTTTACAGGGAAAGAAAGGAAGAGTGGGGGACATTCAGAGCCAAAGACGGTTAAGGCAGTGAGTCATGAAGGCAGGGGTCACCGAGAGATGACCATGTTCTTTGCTGACATGGCTTATTATGTTGCAGGCTTCATGGGGAGGGGGGGAACAGGGACAGAATAGCTAATGGGACCCTGGAAAATGGGAGGATAGGAGAGACTGCAGACCCCAGGGAGGTGGAGAGTTGTGCTAATGGAAGTGAATGAGTGGGAGCTTTGGGCTCCTGGGAGTGCTGTTACAAAAACAGGGGTCCTGGGGCTGAAGAGGCAAACTGGAGGGTAGTTAAGGGGGAGGGTGGATAGAGGTCCCTGGAGGAAAAGAGGTTGAGAGACAGTGATATTAGATAAACATGTCTGGAGTGAACAGAAAAGTACAGTAAACATAATGGCCATTCATTCATTTATTCACCCAACAAATACTTATTGAACTCCTATTATGTGCCAGGCACTGTTCTAGACACTAAGGAATCGACAGTGAACAAAACAGACAGTGTGATTTGTCCCACTGGGGGGCCCTGCACCATACTTCCTCTCTGTTGCAGGTCCTAGCATGTGGTTGGTGTCCGGTTACCTTTTGTTAAATGAAAGCAGAAATGAGACGATTCGATGTCCACTCAGTAAGCTAGGGCCCTGGGGGCACATGGAGGGGAGGGCTCGGGGCCCAGCGGCCTGGCCCAGGGGTCAGAGCAGTCGGAGAGTTGCTGCCCAAGGAGGTGGACTCAGCAGAGATGGAGGGGCTGGGTTCAGAGAGGAGAAGAGACACAGTACCATCCTTTCTAGAACCAGATGGAAGAACAAGAAGATTGATGCAGCGATAGAATATATTAAGATGGGAAGTGTTGTATTTGAGAAAGTCTTCATGGAATGTTCTTGGTGTTTTCCTGGAGGTCATTCATTCACCATTTACTAGGCATCTGCCTAGGTGCATGGCTCTTGACTTGGGATTTGAGGGCCTGTAGAGTTGAGAAAAACTCAGCTGCTATTCTCAGAAAGCTTACGTGCTTGTAAAATCAGAGTTGGTCCTGAAAACTGGGGCTTAGGAAGAGAAGAATGACTCCTGAATCCCCCAGTGTAGGAAGAAGCTATGACAATGGCCCAGGGCTCTTTCCGCTACCAGAGTTATGTGAAACCTGGGGAAGAAAGAGGAACCTCGTCCGGTGCAGGTTTCCAGGGCTCGGGCAGAGGCGGGAGGCACAGGGCGAACTGGGATGCGGGAGAGGAGGAGGCTGGAGTGCTGACTGCACAACAGGCTGGGGAGGCCTCGGGAGGGAATGGCCAGAAGGGGCTGCTGGATTGGGGAGAGTGAGAAGGGAGGTCTTGGAGGGGAATTCAGGAAGGTGACAGAGACATTTCTCTTGGTCCTCCTCACTGTGTACAGAAGAAAATGGACAGAAGACCTCAGAGTGGGTGGTGTGCTGCCCTGGAGGCAGAGAAAGCCCGAGTCACAGGGACAGGGAAGGGACGGATTGATGGCACCGGCCTAGGAGCTAAACGCCACCACAGGCCTGGGGGTTCATTCATTCAGTCAACAAACCTTTACGGGGCTCAGACAGTTCTGGTTTCTGATTCTTGCTTTGCCACATACTAGCCATGTGCCCTTGGCAGATAGATCACGTCACTTCTCCAAGCCTCAGTTTCCTCATCTGTGAAATGGGCATAGCAACCTGGAAGGGTTATTGTGAGGATTACACAATGTGTAGGAAGGACCCCCAGAATGCTGAATAAACTCTCAGGACAGGCGAGCTATTATTTTATTAGAGAGGATACAGCTCTCCTCCCCTTCCTGCCAGAACTCCCTGCGATGAGGGGAAACAGAGATACAAACAAGGGATGACAACCAACCAGAACACAGTGTGTCGTTGTTAAAACAGTAGCACGCCTGCTGTGGGAGCCTGGCGGAGCAAATAATTAGTTCTGCCTGTGGAGGTCAGGGAAGGCTACCCTGAGGAGGGGACATTTGAGCTGGACCATTAAATGGATCACCTGGCAGAGAAGAGGGGAGAAGCGTTGCAGGCAGAGCAGCTGCCTTGAGCAGACGCAGGGAAGCGTGCAAGGGCAGTGTGAGATTGGGGAAGAGCGACTATGCTGCCAGCCCGCAGCCTGGCGGGGGCTAGGGAGGGCTGGAGGGGCGTTTGGGGCCAGACTGGGAAGGGCTGAGTGCTGGGCTGTGTGCAGAAATGTGCTCCTGCCACAGTGGGCGATCTCTCAGCATTTGGAAGGAGAAGTGGCTCTGGTGGGAGGAAGGATGGAAGGAAGGAGGCCGGAGCAGGTGCAGGGAGACCAGGCCCTGCCCGTTGCAGCCATCTCTTGCCTGGGGTCCAGGGCCCCCTGCAGCAGTGAGTCATCACTGGGACCCACGGCACCCAGCTGCTGCTGCCACAGCTGGGAAGAGGGCCCTCATGCACACAGTGCCAAGACACTGAGGGTCCAAAGTCCCTCACCTATCATTTTGGGGGTGCTCTGTGGGCCCTGCACCGATTTGGGGCTGACAGCAGGCAGCCTTGGTCTCTCTCACGGGAGGAGTGAAAGGACAGTCCCCACCTGTTAAGTTGACTTTCCTTTCAGAAAGAGCTTTGCTGATGAAGAGCGATAAGTGTCTTTCACCGGTGAGGAAAGGATTTTAATAACGTCTGCCGATGACGCCTGCCCTGCTCCACTGAGATACAGAGGCTCATTCTTCTTCCCTTTAATAACCCGGCGCGGCTGCACCGTGGAGGGGCCGGCTCTGGCTCTTTCTCGCGCCAGTGGCGCGCCACCTGCCCCTCTGTCCCCAGCTTGGGTCCTCTCCTGTTTCCTCCATCCCCCTCTCTGCCCTACTGTGGGATTCCCTCTCACATTCCTTTTCTTCTCTCCCTCGCTCCTCATTTCTCTGAGAGTCATGGGCTGGGAGGGACCTTATTGATAGGAAACTTGGTCCAAAGAGATGCAGGGGTGGGCCAGCATCTCTTTGTGCCCCTTGTCACTTCGGCGGTGATCCCGCAGGCCAGAGAGCTTCCCAAGGAGATCGGTGTTGGCAGAAAAAATGTGGTTCTCAGACTTCAGTTTGCGTTAGAATCACCTGTGGAGCTTACTAAAAACAGAGTTCCAAACCCTGTCTGAGCTTCTCCTTCAGCCCTTACGCCAAACCCTGGTGACCCTCTGGGCTTCATCCCTTGATTACTTTCTGGCCTCCACACCGGTCCCCACTACCACCACTGCTTTGTGCCTGAAACATTTCCCTCATTACCTTCCTAGCTAGAATTCAGTCCCCCAAACTCCAATATTCTGGGTTATGTACTGCCAGTTACATCTTCCTAAACCGTCTGCTGTCATCTTTATTTGTTTATTTAGAGATGGGGTCTCGCTGTGTTGCCCAGGCTGACCTCAAATTCCTGGATTCAAGCGACCTTCCTGCCTCAGCCTCCCAAGCAGCAGGGACTACAAGTGGGCACCACCACACCTGGCTTACTGCTGCCATCTTGCATGCCCCCACTTAACCATTGGCTCGGCCTTGCCATGCACACTAAATCTAAAATCCCTGCCTCTTCAACCCAGGCCTCCCTGCTTCAGCAGAATGAATCCTCCTTTCCTAGAGGGCCAACATATTATACTGTGTTCTTCCCAGCCACTGTGCCTTGGCTTATGCACTTCCTGTCATCAGACCTGCCATTCTCTCTCATTTTCTCTAATCCCAACCCTTCATTCCTTTAAACACTCAGTTCAAACTCTTTGCCTCCACACAGCCTTCTCTGGCTGAGCCTACCTTCCTTTCCTTTTAAGTCCCTGTGCTCAGTATGCACAGTTGGCATCTCACACCCTCACACTTATTTATTTGTTGTCTCAGAATTATTCTAAGGTTGTTTCAGGTCTGTGTGTTTTCCTCTCCCCAGCCAGATGCTCTAAGAACAATGCTAGACCTTTTTGCTCTTCAGCACCTACTCTCCCAGAACACAGTGAGTGGCTTTAGTAACTTTGCATTAAATCGAAACAATTCCTAAATGACCATCCCTTTAATTACAATGAATGACTTCAAAGTCTGAAGCCAGTGGAGTGTGTGCTTTGTGGATGGAAATGATCAGCTGATATAATGGGGATGGAGAATGCAGTACTAAAAGGTAGGACACCTGCTTTGTAGTCCCACGCTTTCTACTGTCCAGCTGTGTGATCCAGGGCAAGTTACTCTGCTTCTCTGTGCTAAAGGGTCGGGCCAGATGTCCTGTGAGACCCTTCCCAGCTTTTCCCCATCCTGTGATCTGGGCTAATCAATCCACTCTCTCTCCTAGCCAATGATCAAGGGTAAATGTGTCTCTTTGGACCTCACTTTACTTACATGTGAAATGGAAACTACAGTAATAGTAGCTAATTTATAGAGTTGTTGTAAGGATTAAATGCAACAATTCAGAAAGCTCTTACCCTAGAGCTGGCCCATAGAAAGTGATCAATAAATGGTAGCTATTATTAAGTCACTTGGCCAGGGTTAGGAGCATGGGGTATACCCAAGGGGGAGAAGAAGGCCATCCCCTTGTGTTCTGATCCAAGTAGGAAGTCCGAGAGTCCACAAAGCCATTTGAGCTCTGAAGAGGTTACACTGGGACCCCAGTGCTAGGGCCCTGCCCAGCAGCCTTGTAGGGACTGAAACACCAACTGTCCCATTAATGACAGCACTGCTGGCAGTTGGGGTGACCCTGTTGTATAGTCCCATCGATTTTCCCATTACCCTTTAATGCTGTGTATTAAAGGCTTTGCAGATCCACTCTGTTACCTTCTTTCTTTATTATCTCCAGGGCCTGCCCAAATGCTTGGGAGGATTAAATTGCCTGGCTGCAGTAAACCTCTCCGCAGGGTGAGACACCTTTTCTTGAGCAGATCTTGGAAGCCGGGAGCCTTGGAAGCCTTCCTGGCTTACTGCTCAGGTCATGCAAATACTGATAAGAACCCTGAGGGGAGCAGAGACTATGCACCTGGGGCTCACTCACAACCCACTGCCGGCTGGAGGAGGAGATGCCAGCAGAGCCAGGTCCTCGCCCCTCTGCTGCCTTACCTGGTCTCAGCCTGCCCCTGGTTCGTAACTGCATTTGTTCAATCCTCAATCCTCCCCTCCCACGTCCTTCCTTTTTTTTAATTTTTTTTTCAGACAGGGTCTCACTCTGTCACCTGGGCTACCAGTGCAGTGGCATCGTCATAGATCACTGCAACCTCAAACTCCTGGGCTCAAGCAACTCTCCTGCCTCAGCCTTCCAAGTACCCGGGACTATAGGCATGCACCACCACATCTGGCTAATTTTTCTATTTTTAGTAGAGACGGGGTCTCGCTCTTGCTCAGGTTGGTCTTGAACTCCTGGCCTCAAGCAATCCTCCCACCTCAGCCTCCCAAAGTGCTAAGATTATAGGTATGTGTGTCCTTCATCTTGCTTCCTGTTGGCCCCTCATGTCTGCCCAGATTCCAAGATCAATCCTCTGGCCCTGCCTCCTGGATGCTGTCTTTGTTCAGTGATTGTATTTAATACTCTGGATCCTAATATATATACAATTCACAAAAAAGCCTTATTCAGGACTTCAGATTGCCTTGACTTTCTTATTTGTGAAATGGGAACATGAGTCCTCCCATTGAAATCGGGAGAGACGAAGTCCATATGGTTCTTTCTGTGAGCAAAAGAGGCCAGGGGAACAAGCATTGCTGCTTTTTTTTTTTTTTTTTTTTTTGAGGTATGACCAAAGATAATGAAGTTGATATTTCACACTACAAGTCATCAATGCAAATTAATTTTCTCCAATTGAAAAGCAAAACAGCAATTCAAAGATGCAACCCATTCGGAGCTGGCAGCCTGGTGAGCAAGTCTCCGTCGTCTGAGGGTAGATTTGAGCTTGGGAAATGGCCGATCAGAGTTAAGCCTGGTGAACAAACTAGTTGATCAAACAGAATACAGACGATCCACAAGTTATGATTGTTTGACCTATGATTGTTTTTACTTTACGAGGTATGAAAGCGAAATGCATTCAGTAGAAACCATACTTCAAATTTTGAATTTTGATCTTTTCCCAAGCTAGCGACATGCCGTACGATACTTTCTTGTGATGCTAGGCAGTGACAACAGGTCACAACTCCCTGCCAGCCCCGCAATCACAAGGGTAAATAACCCATACTCTACAGTGTACCGTGTTCAATAAATTGCATGAGATATTCAACACTTTATTATACAATAGGCTTTGCATTAGATGATTTTGCCCAACTTTAGGGTAATGTTAGTGTTCTGAGCACATTTAAGGTAGGCTGGGCTAAGCTACAATATTCAGTAAGTTAGATGTATTAAATGCATTTTTGACTTACCATATTTTCAACTTACAATGGGTTTATCGGGACATAGTCCCATCATAAGTCAAGGAGTATCTATAATCTTCTCCTCTCTCCTAAAGATAAAAAGTAAGGAGATGATTTTATTGTTAAATTGGTGCTAAGGTTTGTCTTGATGAAGAGTTCTAAAAAATATTTTGTAATACGTGTTGATTCCCTAGGTGACAGCTTTGAAAGGAAATGCACTTACATGATTAAGCGCTGATCTACTTATATATTAGGCGCGGCTTTTGGGATGGAAGGTGAAAGAAATCCAACTCAAACTGGCTTAAAGAGAAAAAAATAAGTTCTTGGCTCAGTGATTGAAGACTCCACAGTTAAACTTGTTTCAGGCATGTCTGGACTCAGGGGCTGAAATAATGTGATCAGGACCCGGCCTTTGTTAGCTTCTTGGCTCTTTTCTGTGCTCACTTTTCACTCTCAAGCAAGCTCTCTGAACATGGCAGTCCCCTCAGTCCTCAGGTCCAACGCAAGAGAGCCCCACTTTCCCACTGGTTTTGACCAAGGTCCCAAGATGGAATCTCACTGGCCTGGCTGGTGCGACGCCCTTCCCTGAACAATCACCATGGCCAAGGGTATAGAATTCCCGAGTGACCAAGCCTGGGTCATACCTGCACTCTGGGAATGAGATTGATTCCACATGAACCAAGGGTGGGATAGGGGTGGCTCCACAGAGGAAAAATGAGGTTCTGTCACTAGAGGAAGGGCACATGCGTGGTTGGCAGACAAGTACAGCAGATATCCACTATGGCTTTTGTGAAAAATGGGTTTCATAGTTGCCACATTAACGTGACAGAATCATGAAAGATTTTCTTTTAAAATTTTACTTTATTCTTGTATTACAGTTCATACAATAAACAGAAATGTAGATGTTCCTAAAAAGCAATTTATAACTCAAGCAAAATTTTTTTTCAAAGAATAAATGGCTCCATTCATTCCCGTCTGCATCTTATGATGTCCTCGCCCTGAAGTGTAGGGCATTTGTCTGGAGAGGTTTTCAGGAAGTTCTAACCAGCTAGCACGGGTATGTTCTCATTCGTTCTCCCCTGTATGCAATATCTGGCTGGCATGTTGGGCAATACGCTACTGTTATGGAATAGAATAGTGGTTTTCAAACCAGTTTTGGAAGCAGAACTTCTTTTTGCAAATGCTATCTTCTCCTCTGTCCCCCTAATTTGTCAGAAAGGTGTAAGCAGAGCTGCTCTGGTTGACCCGGGTAGGAAACCCAAATCCCATCTGCTGAGCTTCCTCATTCCCCTCAGCCTCTGATTCGTGACTGCAGAGTCCTGAGCTGCCAGGAAATGCAATTTGAAAACCGCTGGCAGATAGCAGAGTACCTGGCTCTCTAGAACAGAGTCTGGGGCTTTGACTTCAGTCCCATCCTGGGGAGGGGCACAGCACGGACACTTATTGAGCACTTACTGTCAGGGGTTACACCTTTTTACCTCATTTAATCCCCATGACAACCCCATGGGGTAGCAATTATTACCCTTTTCACAGATGGGAAGATCGAGGCTCAGAATGTCATGGAGCTGGTTTTGAAGCCAGGTCTTTCCCATTCAAACAACCTCATGACTCCTTGGATATTCATGGAGTGCCCACTGTATGCCAGGTCCTGTGCTAGGGGTTTTTACATGGACTTTTTCATTTGACCCTTATGAAACCTTATGAGGAAAAGAATCCAGACACCAAAAAGCACATACAATATGATTTCATATAAATTTCAAAAATACATCCACCTAATCTATTATAATAGACATTAGAAATAGTGGTTAGCCTTGGCTGGGAGGGGGTGGGGTGGGTGGTACTGACTGGGAGGGAGCCGGAGGGGGCCCTGGGGCATGCTGCCAACGTCATACGTTGGTCTGGCTGATGGTTACACGGGTGCACACATACATCAAAATTCATGGGGCTATACACTTATGGTTTGTGTGATTTGTTATATGGAGTTATACTTCAATTTATTTTTATTTTTAAATAAAATTTTTTTAAAAAAATAAAATATTATTTTTAAAAAATTAAAATTATTTTTATTTTATTTTTTAAAATAAAAATTTTTTTAAATTATCATCATAGATATGAGGATATCTAGTAACTAGGTAACTAGTCTAGGATCATGCTGTCAGGGCTGTGTGTGATGGAGACCTCCCAGCACGTGGGCCCATCGAGGGCATTCTCAGTGACCTGTGAATAGGAACAGTAATGTCCAGGGATTGTCGGCCGGAAAGCGCTGTGTGTTGCTCAGGCTGGGGAGGGTGTCACTTCAGATACCCAGGGCCTGCCCTCCCCCACCACATCCCATCTTCTTCTCCATTCTTCGGCCCCACCCTCCCTAATGCCTCTGTGTTGGTGTGATGGCTACACCTTCCTGGGGATGAGGACAGAGCATGGGCAAGGTGTGAGTTCGGTGCCAGGAAAGGCATAAGGAGGGAGATTGTGAGGGAGGGAGGGAGGAGAAGCCAGGCCTTCCCAAATGCAATCAGGGCCACTTTGCCTCCTGCCAGAAGGCCTGTCCCTTGTGCTTGGAGCTCCTGGGGCAGTCCCCATGCTCCCCAGAGAGTCCTCTGGGTCCTTTGCCTTTTCCCCTACACTATAAAAGTGACTTCTATTTTTAGGTTTCATTGTAAGGGAGACCCTGGGATTCAGGCCAGGGAGCCAGGGAGCTGGGAAACCACAGTCCCGGGGGCCGGATCAGTAGCATAACTGAGTGGATAAAACGGCAGCAGCCTTGGCATCTACTGGGTATAAATCTAAGTCTAAACGATGAATCCCTGTGAGCCCGTGAGCAAGCCTCCAGCTCTATGGACATGCGGGTGCTGGGCTAGGGTCGTGTTCAGAGAGGCCCAGCTCCCTCCAGCCCCTTTTTCTCAGACCCACCCCCACGTGAAGCTCTAGGAACATTCAGCCCAAACCCAAATCCAGCCACATCACTCTTTCTCATAAAACCCTTCAATGCCTCCATTTCCATCTAGTAGCAAAGGGGGACCATTGGCGGGTTTTAAGAAAAGAAATAAGTGCTATAATAGACTTGGCATTTGAACTAAGTCTTGAAGGATGCGCAGAATTTCAGTAAGTGAGCAGAGAGCCCACTGAGAGGGCCCTTGAGATATGAAGTTGGAATGACTGAGTAACACAGGCTCCCATTGTCAGGGCCGGCCTACAATATCTGGGCTTCATGCAAAAGAACTGGCAACCAGTGATGACTGATGGTTTCTGAACAGAAAAATAACCCGGCCATGGCATTTAAAAAAGTCATCCCACATAGAATGAACCAGAGAGGTAAGAAGTTGGAGGCAGCATTCATTCGATATGCATTTACTGAGCACCTACTATGTGCCAGGCACTGTGTGGGGTCCTGAGGAGACAGTGGCAAGGAAGATGTGGATCTGTGCTTCCTGAACTTTGTCATCAACAGGAAATTACCAGTGAGATGAGTGACAGGAAGGAGCAGTGCAATATGTGATAGGAGGACTTACCTGGGGAATTTTATCCTGTCCAGGGATTAGGAGGGTACTTGAACCCAAGGGCCCCTGGGAAAGCCCCCCTATCATTTTAAAGATGACTCCATGGCCAGACACAGTGGCTCATGCCTGTAATCCTAGCACTTTGGGAGGCCGAGGCAGGAGGATCACTTGAGGCCAGGAGTTCAAGACCAGCCTGAGCAAGAGTGAGACCCCATCTCTCCAAAAAACAGAAAAATTAGCTGGGCATGGTGGCACGTGCCTATAGTCTCAGCTACTTGGGAGGCTGAGGAAGGAGGATCCCTTGAGCCCAGGAGTTTGAGGTTACAGTGAGCTGTGATGACACCACTTCACTCTAGCCTGAGCAACAGAGCAAGACCCTGTCTCAAAATAAATTAAGTAAATAAAGATCACTCTGGCTGCAGGAGAGGGTAGTGGTGGGGTAAGAGGGATATGGGGCAGCCATTTAGGAGAGAGAAAGGTGATTGAGGCCTGAACTAGGCTGCAGCTTGGTTCCAGACCCCCAGGAAGGCAGAATCTGTAGGACCCCATGGGGTCAGGGAGGACTCCAGGGTCTACAGCTTGGAGGTGACTATGATAGAATAGTGAAAGCTTCTTTCTCCTTTAGTCCCATCTGAACACCCAATCGTGTGTCCAAGCTTTGCCTTCAACTGTGTCATAAACTCCTGGAAGCAAAATACCAGGTCTCGCTTTGCCCCGGACAGTGCCCGCCCTGGGATCTTCCAGGTAAGAGATGCTCAGTAAATAGCTGCTAAATTGAATGAATGATGACTACTGAGGAAGCATTTGCATTGATCCCAAGTGCGGCCAGTCACAGCCAGACCCAGCTTCCCTGCCCCTCAGTCCTCTCCCTCTCTGCCCTGCCCCCCCCACTGTGACAGGCAGAGCTTGGGGGGCAAGGGCAGAAGTGGCTTGTGGGCACAGTGCCACCTGGAATACTTAAAACATGAATTGCGAGTCAAGTGGCCCCCTCACAGTTAATCGATGGCAGCATATCCTGATCGCTTTCATTATTATTATTTTCTTATGCATGTGTGATCGGGAGATTTATTGTTGAGGCTACAGAGGCAAAATCAATTATTCATGTTATAAATTAGAAAATGATTTATGTCTACAGGAGACGGGGCCTCAGCGAGCCGAGCCCATTACAGATAAGCTTTGCTGAAAGGACCAAGATTTATCTGTAAACTTCACAAATTGCCGCACGCCATTCCAGCCCTGTTCCCAAGCCCTCCCCCAGGGCACCCATCCCTCTTCCTGAGTCATTCTGTCTTTTCCTGTCGTCCACCATCCCCTTGACTCCTCTTTCCTCTCCCCGATGCCCATGGACTCTTCTTTGTTCTTCGCTACTGTTTTTTTACCTTTGACAAATGCCCCCGTCTCTTGCTCATGTCTCTTCAGGGGAAAGACACTCTTGAAGAAGCTTCTAATAAACTTTTGGTCTCTAGGTATAGCCTGCCCTGCACAGGAAAGACTTAGGTAACAGATCGGGGAAGAATGCCTCTCAGTTCAGTTCATCTGCAAACCTGTTGAGAGGATGAGGGACTGACTCACGTTTCCCGGAGCGGTTGACTCCTGCCTCCGGTGAAATACAGCCATCACCCAGCGTCTGCACTCTGTCCTTGACCTGGGCTTTTCCCAGGGAATGTGGTAATGAGACCCAATGTGATGATGTGGAAAGCCCATGGGTTTTGGAGTCAAATACACAGGGGGTTGAATCCTAGCTGTGCTGCCAACAGCGTGACCTTGGGCAAGCCACTGATGCTCTCTGGGCCTCAGTTTCAGCATCTGCAAAATGGGATTCCAGCATCAGTTCTCATTCATGGGATTGTGAAAGGATGGAAAGAGCGTGGTGCATGGCACACAGGGTGTGCCTTCAGGATGTTAGTTTCACCTGTGTGTGCAAAACGTTGCAAGTGGAATATCCTCTTCCTGTGTCTCACTCTTCCACTCTGCGGAACAACACGGCTGCCCTGCACTCTGAGGAGAAACTGAGCTGGGACCCAAGAATGAGGGAGAAGTATGTCTCAATGATGGCCACTTCCAGCGATGGCATCATGGGCAAAGGGAAAAGGGCATGGTGCCAGCAGTCAGAAAACTGGGGCTGCTCTCCCTTAGGAACCTATAACCAGAGCAAGTCACTTTCCTCTCTGAGCCTCACTTTCCCCTCCTGTCAAATGGGGATGATAACATTTGCCCTGCCTACCTCATAGGTTCTTGCATCGAAGGAGGACAATCTTAATAGCAAACACAACATCTTAGAGCAGTTCTTACTGGATGATGTTATAGGAGAAAACTGGGGGAAAAAAAAGATTTTGGTCAGTTGGAAGGTAACTGCAGCAGAAGTCCAGTTAAGAAGAATCCATCTCTTAAATGATTGAGTAGATGCCCCTAAAATGCCCTGAAATGTCCCCGAAGTGCTCTATGGCTTCTTTATTTTTCACCAGGGGCTGGGGAGCCCAGCCAACCCACTGATGCCTGAGCCCTGGACTCACAGATCCAAGGCTAATATGATGGCACAGGCCACTCCCATGTCTGCCTTGGTGCCGTGGCAGGAGGTGCTGACCCTGGAGAGGTGGCCCCTACTGAGTGCCCACTATGTGCCAGGCACAGGGGATCCTAGTGAGCAACCAGGTGCAGAGGCTGCAGTCGGGGAGCCTGCAGTCTAGTGGAGGAGACAGATACAAAACACACACAGAAATTATTAAATAAATTGCAAATGGTGGGAAAATCCTATGGTAAAGAAGAAGAGGAAGCAACAAGATCCCGGCAGGGGGACTGGCTCAGTGCTGGAGGGGCAGGCAAGTCTCCCACGAGGAAGAGGGTCAAAGTCAAGACCTACAGGACCAGAGGACAAGTATGGTTTCCTATGGTTTGAATATTTGTCTCCCCAAAATTCGTAAGTCGAAACCTAACCCCCAATGTGAGGATACTTGGAGGTGGGGCCTTTGGGGTGGGTGATTAGGTCATGGGGTGGGGCCCTCATCAATGATATTAGTGCCCTTATCAAAGAGACCCCCAGAAGTTCCTTTGCCCCTTCCACCTCTTGAGGACACAGTGAGAAGGTGCCAGCTATGAGCCAGGAAGTGGGCCCTCACCAGACACCAAATCTATTAGCACACTGATACTGAATCTCCCCGTCCAGAACTGTGAGAAATAAATTTCTGTTATCCATAAGCCACCAGTCTGTAGTATTCCGTTACGGCAGCCAGCGAGACTAAAGTGGGTGACTAGGGAAGCGGGATGGGTCGGGGGAGACGGCGTGACCCCCCTGCAGGGAAGGGCAGAGGGTGCGAGTGAGCCACAGCAGGCCAGCGTGGCTGGGGTGCAGCCAGCCCGGCGACGAGTGATTTGAGCTGAGGTGGGGAGGCAGGCACGGATCTGCTTTTGGAGAGGATCCGAAACTGCCTTCATTTCCCCCGACTGAGAACCTACCTGCTTGTTGGTGATTGCCTTACTCAGCCCAGGGGCCTGATCCCAGGCGCACAGCCCTGGCCTGGGAGACTCAGCCGCATCCTCTTCCAAGGAGCTGGAGCCCCGGGATCTGCGGAGTCTCCTCCTCCTTATGTTGAAAGACAGAGCCCCTCCCCCTTCCCCTGAAGGATCATGGGAGACTAGATGCCAGGTGCCCTGAGTTCCCTGAGCTCCGTAAGTCCACTCAGCACTGCCCCACTGGGCCATTTCCCTGTTTCCATGCCACTCTGTCCCTGTGGGTCCCAAGGCCTGAAAGTAATTTTTCTCAACCTGCATGGCTCTTTCCTGAAGTCCTGATACCTACTCTTTCAGCTGTGAACCCCCTCTCCCTGTCCCCATAAGACAGTCCCTAAGCCCCCTGCCCTGATCCAGGCAAGAGCCGCATCCCAGCCAGCTTCTAGTGCCTCTTGAGACACACGAGTCTTCTGACACCTCTCCTGCTGTTGACCAAGAAGCCTCTGACTTGTACCAGTGCCAATGATACTCTCACTGGAAAAAACCACTAGATTCAGCTTTAATTCTTTCTGATTCTCCAAAGTCTGGAGTGTCAGATATTTCCTTCAGAAATCCCACCTACTTTAAACACCGGGTTAGATGATCCCACATCCGTCTTCAAATTTCTGGTGGCTCCCCCACTGGCCATGCCTACAATGAGGTTCAAAGCCGTGAACATGGTGGAGAAGGCCCTGGAAATGGGGCCCCAGCCTCCCCTGTCATGTCCCCTGCCCTGTCTGTCCTCCAGCAGAACCGCTTGCCACTCACTGTCCCACCTTCATGCCTCTCACATGCCCCTCCCTCACCATCAGAGCCTTGCCGATCAAAACCATCATGGCCTGGCTCAAATATTGCCCCCATGACACCCCTGCAGCAGAGAGAGCCCTGGGCTTGAATCTCGGCTTCTCTACTTAATAGCTATCTAACCTTGCTCAAGATACAACCTCTGACTCTGGGAGGCCGAGGCGGGTGGATCGTTTGAGCTCAGGAGTTCGGGACCAGCCTGAGCAAGAGCGAGACCCCATCTCTACTAAATATAGAAAGAAATTATCTGGACAACTAAAAAATATATATATATAAAAAATTAGCCGGGCATGGTGGCACATGCCTGTAGTCCCAGCTACTTGGGAGGCTGAGGCAGGAGGATCGCTTGAGCCCAGGAGTTTGAGGTTGCTGTGAGCTAGGCTGACGCCACGGCACTTTAGCCTGGGCAATAAAGTGAGACTCTGTCTCAAAAAAAAAAAAAAAAAAAGATACAACCTCTGAGCGCCTCAATCTGTCCATGTCTTAAATGGGGGTAGCCCCATTTCCCTCCCCGCTAGCTGTGCAGTCTACCTATTTGGGCAAAGAGTTAGGGCTTGGGACTGACACCCGGCCAAGGAGACAGATGAAGACCCGGATCCAGGCAAGGAGACAGGGAGCGGCATTGCAGAATGTGGTCTAGGCCTTTCAGGGGCCACAAAGCGCACACTGGAATAAGGTCCCATTGGTGTGGAGTGGATTAAACATAGCCCATGAGGGAATGAATGCCTGTGAACATGCAGCATGCTGGGCAGATTGCTGTTCATGTCGTGGTTATCGTGATCTCTGGACTATCAAGGAAGGACATGAGGGCTTTGGAGGAAGAAGAGGTGGCAGACACAGACTCTAACAGGAGCCAGCAGCTGCCCCTGGGACACCAACCTGCTTGGATCAGGTTGGGAGCTTCGGCTCCCACTAGAGAGGGAAGTGCAGGCAGTTGATGAACTAGCTTTGGCAACGCTTGGTTACCTTGTCCTGCCAATAAAGTCACCAGGATTGAAAAATGGAGCCTACTCCCTCCCTTGCCCTTGTCCTCGGGTGTTCTCTATGTCTGAGCTCTGTCCTTTGTGCTGCCAAATTACCTTTGCCGCCCCTCTCTGAAAAGCTGGCCGTGAAATGACACACACACCCCTCCCCCGGCCCCCGTGTATGTTGGTAACACTAAAACGCCTCAATGTATCCAGAGCGTGGAGGGTGCTGGAACTGAAGGTGGCTACACTCGCAGGGGAGGGGAGATGGGTCTTCAGGGAAGGGGCCCATCTGGATCTTTGTTTAAAGACTAAGGGGAGTCAGTCTAATGCAGTGTGTGTCAGCACCGGCTCATAATCAGGTGGGTCCGGAATCTAATACGGGTTCTATCACTCAGCAGCTGTGTGACCTTGGCAAGTTAACTTAACCTCTCTGAGCCTCAGTGTAGTCATCTGAAACCTTATAGAGTTATTGTGAGGGTTAAATAAAGTTACTTGCTTAACATAATACCCAGCATTTTTATAACTGCTAAGTGGTAGCCATTATTATTATTAACATTCCCAGTTGAACCCTCCTGCTTTCTCTCAGAATGGTGAGAGGAGGCAGGAATCAAAGTAAAGCAAATGGCAAACAAGAAGGAAAGACTCACATTAGCAAGATAATATGGCTGGGAGGAAACCCGGCTTGTGTGATGAGCAGGCTTTGCCCAAGGACTTACGAGCCCTACCTCAAGTCCCTTCTGCACGCTGTGGAAAGGGGCAGGGGGCATGAGAACAGAGCGCCCGAAAGATCTATCCCGCTCAGCCTCCATGGCGTGGGCAGGGGCTCACGAGGACTGGGCTGGGAGCCAGGCTGAGTGTAACTGCAACCGGGACTGGGATTTCCCCTCTTTAAAAGGATCTCTGAGCCTCTATGCAAAAGAAAGCACCAATGTAATGAATGCTTGATAAATTTTTGTTGAATGGAAGGAAAGGAGGTGACGGGAGGATGAGAGGGAAGGAGGGAGCAGGGGAGGAAAAGGAAGGCAGACCCTCAGGGTGCCAGGGTGCAGGGTGGGGTGCCTGGGCTCTACAGCACCTGCCAGGGACACAGGCTGCAACCGGCCAGCTGTGCTGTCCCAGAAGCCTGTCTGTGTGCATTATAGTCTGCTCACTCCCTGCCCTGTGCAGAGGCCAAGAGCAGGTCCACAACCCAGCTGCGCAGATCCTGGCAAGCCCAGCGGCCCCCTCACCTCCAGCCCCAGGCCTCAGGCAGGGCAGCGTGGGTAGGAGCTAAGATCTCCCGGGCCGCTTACTGCCTCCCTCCTCCTCTGACCCCACGTGTCTCTACAGCTGCCATCCCAGCTCCTTTCCCTGCTTCACTGCCCAAGCAGCTCATCAGCGCGCTGTCCCTTAGGCTCCGGAGCCTTCCACGCCTTTGCAGCGGCGTTGGCCTGCCTCACCCTTCTGAAACAGCAGCATCGTCTGAAACAGCAGCATCGTCTGAAACCTCCCACATCTGCTGTCTGCTTGTACCCGCCTGCTCCCTTGCCTCCCCCCACCCCCACCCGCACCCCTAACACACACCAGGAGTAGCTTCTCCCCCACTCTGGATGACGGCACCACATAGTTTTGAATTAAATCAGAATAGCTGATTCTGTCCTGTGTGGGCACTTAGACACCCCTGCCCAACCCACCTCCAAATTTAATGACACCCTTGGCCTAGAACATTCTACACTCCCGATGTCACCCTCTGCCCTTGTCCTCCTGCTAAAGTCTACAAATGATGCTTCTATAAGTCCCTATGTTTCACTTGCCCCTTCCAATATAGATCGCACATAGGCCCAAATGCCACCTCCTCCATGAGGCCCTCCCAGAGCTCAGCCATCAGGATTACTAGCCAGCACTTTGCTTCACCACTGTTGTAAGTGCTGTTGTAGGTCACAGGCTTCCTACCTGAGTCCGTCGTGTGTCTGCCTCCCCACCCCACACCTCACTCTGATCTTATGAGCAGAGGCCTTCCCTTACTCATCTCTGCATGCTTGGCACCTAGCTTGTATCTGGAACCTGGAGGGGACTAAAATAATGTTTATCAAGTTGACTAATGGGGGGCATTATGGTTTGCCTGGGTTACCAGGCACTCAGCTCCCTTAGAAGATGAAAAATTGTGTTAAGAAGGAAAGTGCTTCAGGTTCTCAATCCCCAGGGATTTGGACAATTTTCCTATCCAGACCTGTGGCCTCCCGTGCGCATGGAGAACGGCCCCTGTGCGTGCGATCCCCGTTGGTCCCTGCACCTCCATGTTGCCACTGTTTTCTCACAGCAGTGCTCGTTTCTGCTTTGGAGTCAGCTCACCTTTTACTAAGACCTCTAGATCTTCTTCATCCATATGCAAAATAGCCACGGAGCACTCCCCTCCACTCTGTACATACATAGCTTTTAATTCATATAGTTTATTTTTCCCTCGTTGGAGAAAAAAATGTAGTTTGGACCCACTTGTCTGTATAGTTACCAAGAAGTAATCTAATCTGTTCTAGCATTCATCTTCTTCCCTTTCCCAATTTTCCTTTTTCCTTGTCAATGACACCTTCAGGTTAAAAACTCAGGCATTTTTGCTTCTTCTGATCCACTCCTTCCTTCCTTCTGCACGCTGGGGAAAGGTTCCTGGATTCATTCCTCCCTTTCCATTTTCAGAGTTGCCACTGTTACGACTGAAGGCCTCATTACCTCATACCCGAGGGACAGCGCCTATGGAATCCTAGAGCATAAAGGGACATTAAGAGAAGTCATAGTCCAAACTTCTCACTTCAGAGGTGGGGAAACAACCGAGGCTCCGAAGTGAACTAACCTCCCAGCATCACACAGAGACAGTGAATGCCCCACGAGGGCAGGGTCTGTGCCTGCCATGTGCCACTCTACCACGGCGCCTGGCAAAGGGGCACACAGCGTCACACTCAATAAGCACAGGGCTCACTTGACAGGCCAGGCTCAGGGCTGGGTCTTCGGACTCCCAGCGCAGAGCTCTTCCCACCTGCCAGTGCGGCGGCTGCCTGGCTCGTCTCCCAGCCTCCAGCCCATCCCTCGCAATCTAATCTATGCTTCAGCGTCCAACAGATGCTTCCTCTGACTTCTGCCTCACAACTTAAACTGGGTCCTTATTCATTGCCTTGTACTTGAAACATACTTTCCCTCCCTTCTCAAATTATACGGGCATTAATTTTTTTCTTTCCTAAAAAAGATTGAATAGTATATGTTAGAGGGTGATAGAAAGAAGAGAATGGGCTTTGACATCTTAAATTCATGAAAACCCAGACCTGATCTCCTGGCAACTGAATTCCTCGCCAAGAAATGATCAACTGCTTGGACTGGCCCAGTGGGGCTGGGGAGGGAGGTTTGAGCTGGCCCAGTGGGGCTGGGGTGGGAGGTTTGAGCTGGCCCAATGGGGCTGGGAAGGGAGGTTTGAGATGGCCCAATGGGGCTGGGGAAGGAGGTTTGAGCTGGCCCAATGGCAGTGGGGAGGGAGGTTTGAACAGGCCCGATGGGGCTGGGGAGGGAGGTGTAGAAGGGGTGCAGGGCCAGGCAGGAGACAGTGAAGGAGCCAGAATCCAGAGAACCTCAGTCTTGCCTGGGGAAGCAGCAGTCAAGCGGCAGGATCTGTCCCCCAGTCAGTAAGCTCTGACCAGGGCTCATCACGAAGGGAAGTTGGGACACGCTCAGCCTTCAGAATGGAAACCAGGAGGGAGTTTCACACAGATGGGATCTCCCTGAGTTCTTCCCTGTCTCAGGGTCTGGGGCTCTGGTGTTGAAGGGAGGACTGTCTCCAAGCATCCTGATATCTTTAGTGGAACATCCAAGACAATGCCAGTTTTCTAGGGCTGCCATAACAAAGCATCCCGGACTGGGTGTCTTAAACAACAGGAATCTATTTTCCCACAGTCCTGCAGGCCACACATCTGGGATCAAGGTGTTGGAAGGGGGCTCCTGTTAGTGGTTTCTCTGAATTATGCTCTTTTACCCTGCGATTCTGTAGTTCTGCCCACTCTAACCCTAGATTTGGCCATGTAGTTTGCTTTGGCTGATGAAATGTTAGCAAACACATTTGCAAGTAGGAACTTCAAAAGTACCTGTGTGTTTCCATTCCTTGTATGAACTGATTGGGCTTCTTGGCCATGCCCCTCTGGCAGGCCATGAGGATATGCCTGCTGGACCCTTGGTAGAGAGCTGAGTCATCTTATTCATCCCAGTCAGCCAAGCCATTCAGTTCAGGCATCCCAGATCACCCAACAGCAAGCCAACCTCCCCACAAGTGTGAAAGGATCTAGCCATTATAGGAAACTCTCCTAGCTGAGTCCAGCCTCAATCATTGACCCGTAGCAAGCTAAATAAATACTTATTGTTTTAAGCCTCTGAGCACTGGGGCGGTTTGCTAGACAGCATTATTGTGGTAACAGAAAACTGATGCAAGAGACAAAGTGAGACAGGCAGCATCCAAGCCCCAGACAACAATCGGTGTGACCCAGAGACAATGGAACCTGAGGGAGTCTGAGACCCTAAGACCCTGAAAAATCAAACTGGTAGCATATTGGAGGCCAAAGCCACAGCAAGACTCAAACCCTTGTGTCAGGGCAGAGTCCTCTCTACCTGTATCCCTGACCCTGCCCACACCCTGCCCTGACTTCTGTCAAGGTTATGTTTGCACTTGCCAAATCCTCACACTAGACTTTATTAATATATGTCTTGGTTTATCCGTCACTGTTTCTCTTCTTGTCCCCATCTCCCATGGGTGCCAGAAAAACACACTGCACTGAGAGCCAGGACCCAGGATCTAGTCCTGGCTCTGCTGACACTGCGTGACATTGGGCAGCTCACTCCCCATTGCTGGTACTGTTTCACTGTCTGCAAAGTGAGTGTAGGACCAGATGACAACTAGGGTCTCTCAAGACCCTAAAGGTGATCCCAGACCTTCTGTTCTGTACAGATACTGTCCCTCCACCCTCCACTGTCTGGTTGTGTCCCTTGCGTTCTAGTCTGCATGCAGTTTGTTCCAGCTGCAGGAGGAATGAAGTATTAAAAACCCATGCATTTCTGCTGTCATCCACTATCAGCTTTCCCTCATCATCCATTAGGAAGAAACATTCCCCCTTATCTTTCCCTTGTTCCCAGCATATTTTAAAGAATGTTTTTCTATTTCCTTTTATGTGTTTTGCAGGTTGCATCTCATTTTTTGCTTTGATTTTTCTCTTCTCACGCCTATAAATTCTAGCTACTTCTTTGTTCTCTTCTTGGGCAATCGGGCCAAGCTTCCTGTTTTTGCCTTTCCAACTGGCAGATCTGTTCCCTCTGCAGCTTTTTGTCTGGCCAATGGGATTTCTCCTTCATCACTTAACCAATCTTGTGCGTGTTGGAGTTTTTTTATAGGCCTTTAATTAATTCGGTATGCTGGAGAGCTGGTTGATGGTCACAGCTCTGCAACTTAACTAACTCAGTGACCTTGAGCAGGTCACTTAGCATCTCAGAGCCTTAGTTTCCTCACCTGTAAAATAGGGAAGTAACACCTGCCCTTACTACCTGCCAGAGTTGTTGTTTATGAAGTCCTGAGTAGAAGATGGTAAGACAGCCTTCGGTAAACTGCAGAGAATTGTATAAAGAGAGGGGTTAGTGTTCTTGTGGGTGTGCTTATAAAGGTGAGCTCTGCAGGTAAAAACACAGATCAGAATTGCTTTTTGTCCCCGAAAGTCTACTGAGCAGGGCTGCTCACTTTTCCTATGCCCTGCTTCTTGCAGCCTGCCTCCTTCCCTCTCAGAAAATGAAAACCTCCTAGGGATCCCTGACCTACCTGCCTGGAGCTGTGTATTTCTACCACAAGACCAGGGTGTTTACCATTTTTATCTGCCTAGTCTGATTCCCTATCGTCTTTCTTCTGGTTCTTTAGGGAGTTCTTCCTCACTTGGGGGACACCATTTGAGCCATGATTCTCGTGCCCTGTGTGCTCAGCCCTCCCCACAGGTGAAGCCATGCAACTCAGGCGGATCCATCAGAGTGTGTGCACAGGACCTGAGCAGGGCCAACCAGAATCTCACCTGTGATGGATGTCTGGAAATTGCAAGAGAGAAGGTACTTTTCTGCCAGTGTTGCAAGTTAGGGAGGGTGTGATTCTGGGACTCCTGGCAGCCCTCTTGTCTTACGTGATGGGAGCCTATCTTCAGAATAAAGCAAAGCAGAGAACAAGGACTGGAGAAAGCAACAGAGTCATGATGACAGCATGTGATAACCCTCTCAATATTCAGCATCTCTGAAGCTAGATCTATACCTAGACTTCTTAGTCGTGTGAGCTAATAATCTTTTGGAGTAAGTTTATCTGAGTTGGGGAAATCCTACTGAAAAATCTCTGACTAATGCATCTGACATGTTTCAAATAGTTCTAGAGCCTCTCTGCTCCCTCTCACCCCCAGATGGTGCTGTCCCAGGCCAAGATGGCAAGAAGACGCTCAGAGGAGGAAGAAGAGCAAAGGAGTTGATCTTTCCTTCTGTGAGCTCGACAAGCAAGCTGTGTGCAGACTAGAATGTTCTTTTCTCCTATGGTGGCCTTATGGGGGAATCACAAGGATATAGAAAAAACCCAGGCTTTGGAAAGAAAAAGACATGGGCCTTGATCTTGATCCACTACTTATAAGCCATGTGATTTTGGACCCATAACCTCTGTGGGTCCCTGTCTCACAGAACTATTTAGAAATAATGTATGTACACAGTCTGGTTTATAATAGGCCCTCAATAAATTGCACCTATTATAAAGTTTCCTAATCTTTCTGAATTCAACTTTCTAAACCAAAATTGTCTTTCCTTTGTGTTCACTTTCCTGTTTTTCTTGGAAACCTATGTTGTAATAGTTTCTGGTCATTTCCTTTAAGGTTATCTTTAATTTTAAAATACTCAAAGACTTTTTCTTCTCTACTATATCTAGATGCTGTCTGCATAGAATGGTTTCTCAGTGAATGTTTGTGAGGTGAATGAATTGACAAACACTGCATTGGAAAGTAAGTTGCATTCACCTCATTACAGTTCTACCTTCAGCACCCGGGAGCTGTCCACAAGACCCTCTAAAACTGAGGACTTAAGTCAGAATTTAGAACTTAAATACGGATTGTCTGGCAGACTTCTTTAACTATTTCAAGAGCATTTTCTGATCTGTCTAACCTGGAAGTAGGCTGTTTTCATATGTTTTATTTATTCCTCATTCCTTCATTTGTTTATCAACAAAATTTTATGCAACTTTATGCTAGGAACATATCTTTTGTTCTCAAAGAGCCTATAGACTACCAAAAGTAAAACTTAAAAAACAACAACAACTTTTTTCCACAGATCCTAGCACATTTCTAAGTACATAGTCTATTCCATGGGAATAAAAACAGAATCACATGACATTAAAGGTAGAAAAACCATTATAAATAGTTAAAATTCCACTCTCGGCACCCACTCCATCTTCCCCATCACAATTTATTTGTTTATAAATGCAGAAACTGATGCCTTTATGCCTTTCTCAAAGCCACACCTCTCATGTATTTGTTCTTTTCACTTTATTTTCTTTTTACTATTTTTTTAAATTGACAAATAATAATTGTACATATTCATGGGGTAGATAGTGATACTTCAGTACATGTAATATATAGTGATTAGATCAGGGTAATTAGCATATCCATCATCTCAAAGGTTTATTATTTCTTTGTGTTGGGAATGTTTAATATCCTCCCTTAGCTATCGGAAACTATATAGTATATTATTGTTAGCTGTAGTCATCCTACAGTGATATGAACACTAGAACTTATTCCTCCTGTCTAGCTGTAATTTTGTATCCTTTAACAAATCTCTTTCTATCCCTCCATGTTATTTGTTTTTAAACAAATTCCATGTGCCTATATTCTATCTTTGGAATTCTGGAGAGCAGCCCAAAAAAGGTTCTGTCTTTGGTGTTCTGGAGAGCAGCTCAAAGTCCTTCCTAATTCCCTCTGGTCAAGAACCCTCTGTGCCTCTTGCCAAAGATCTGCATGCTCCTTTCCCCTCCATGAGACTGCCTGTGCCTTATGCTCAAGGCCACGCCACCACCTTGTTCCCTTTTTCATGTACTCCTGGTCTCTCAGATTAGTCTGGCTACAGAGGTGGCCCAGAATTTCAATCACACACATTGCATCATGGTCGTCAGCCCCAAGAATCCCTCTGGGGAGGATGTTTTACAGATTGCCTCTGGGAAGTCAGGATCCTCCTGCCAGAATATTCTATCCTCCTCCTCATCACCTTTGGCTATAGAATGTTTCACCGTTCTCCTCCCCCTTGCTTATAACATAAAAACTCCTCCATCCCCCTACAGTTCATGCCATTCAGTGAGGGATATTATTCAGACATAGGACATTTATGTGACCCTCGAAAGGGAGACAGAAGTCACCTGGTAGGATCAGACAAATGAGAACCCAGGTAATATTTTCAAGATTGTGCCTTACACATAGAAACCACCCATTATTCTCCCACTCAGGCACCCCCAGGCTTGTATTCCTAGAGCCATCTCTCTTTATGTACTTGTCACCCCCACATCCCTGCATCCATTTCTGGCAAAGCCTTCCTGGAGGAGAGCTGTGCTTGGAGGACAGAAGTACGTGGATGTTTGTTAGCTTACTGCTGGCTGTCTCCTCCACTAGACTACAAGCTCCATGAGGACAGAAACTAAGTCTATTTTGTCCACATTGTTTACTCAGCATCTGGCACATAGCAAGCGTTCAATTAATAATTATTGAATGAAAGAAATACATAAAAACCAAAGAAGAGAGAACCAAAGAGGCAAGCAGAGGAGAGGCACTTCTCTGCTCTCATGTTTCTGTCTTGTAGCTAATGGAATGGGATGGATGAGAGGGCAGCCCTTCCTCAGAGACTTGTCTGAGGAGCCCACATTTTCCCTCCCCTCACCCAAAGGCCAGGGTTGCTTCCTGTGATTTCTGATCCAAGGCTGACATTAGTCCTCAGAGGAAGACACAATGAGCGGCTGACTCTCTCTCCTTATCCTTGTCCAATCATCTGTAACTGTGACAGATGGCAGCCAGGGAGGGCTGTGTGTGAAAAGGGGCAGAGGCAGTGAAAAGACCAAGGCAGAAAGAAAGGAGCTGCCTTGGGACTTCCAAATCAGGTCACTTCTGAGTTCTGAATAGGCAAGATGGACAAGCCTTTCTGTGCTTTCCACACAGGCTGAGCTCTCTCTTCAGCCCCCCAAGCAGGGCTCTGGGGACATGGGTGTTTTGGCCAGTCTCTAGCAATCTACGTGCAAGGCATTATAGACAAGGTTCTTAAGGGAGGGGCCTGAATGCCAGAAGTTATCTCAGCTTCTTTAGAAATGCCCAGAAGTGCTGTGGGCTCTGCAGGTCTTGGCTGGACAATCAAAGCCTCCATTATTTGACCTTCAAACTACTTTATCAGCCTCATGGCCCATTACACTTCCTCTATGCCTTGCGGCATTCTCTTCACGCCCCCTGTGATTTTTCAGGGAATTTGATTAGGAACTTCTAAAATTCATACAGAGGAGTCAATGTGCAAGAATAGCCATAACTATTTTGAAAAAGAACAAAGAGAGGGTCTTGTCCCTCTCTTTGGTGTCAAGACATATTACAAAGCTCTGTGAATTTAAATAATGTGGTACTGGCTCAGGGACAAAGAGGACAATGAAATATAACAGACTCCAGAAAGAGACCCAAGTATTCAAGGAAATTTAGTTTATGAAAAAGGTCTTATTTTTAATTAGTTGGGAGAGGATTGACAATTCATTAAATTGTACTGAGACAATTAACCATACATATGGAGAAGATATGATATAAAACCAGATCCCTACTTCACACCACATAAAATATATTACAAATGGGTTATAACTTTCAAATACCCTCCATTTTACTGCTAACATTTCTTTAAATGTGGATTTTTAAAAATATGTACTTCCACATCTCTCTGCTTTTGCTCGTGTTGTTCCCTCTGCCTGGAATATTGTAAGTTCTAACAGTGCTCCTTCCCTCTCCCAAACAACTCTCCCCTAAAGGCTCTAGGTTGAGGCCTTCCATAGGTTCCCAATTGGATTGGAAGCTCCTCAAAGATAGGACCTGTATTATACCTCTTTGTATCTTTTCCCAGAATCTAGAACAGTGTCTTATAAGCATAAAGAACTCTGTAAATATATACTGATGATGGTTATTATAGTGATGGTGGTGGTGGTGGTAATGAAGAAGTTTAGCTGAATGCCCTGGGAAATGAAATGGATGACTCATAGCCTGTAAATAAAATAATCTTCATCAAGATCCCTAATTAGATCAAGAGTCAGGAGCTCCACTTCAGTTCCTTTTCTGACATCAATCTGTTAATTCCTGATTTGGAATCCAGAATTTAAAATGATACTTGTCAACAAAGGCCATACAAGATCTTCAATGGCTTATACTCAAGAAGGTTAAAATGCTACTATTTGGAAATAAATAATAAAATCATAGGAATCAAATCAAGGAAAAAACCCTCACCATTAATCAATTAATTAAGAAGCATTTATTGAGCTTTTTCCACATGCCAAGATCTGCAGAAGATATAAAGAACTAAATTGGAAGTAGCCAGTTACAAAAGATGTATAACACTACACACCAAATGCCAGTTCTGTGGTTAAGTGCGATGTGCACTGTCTGGGGAATGGACACTCTTGAAGCTCAGACTCGGGGGTTTGGGAGGGGCATGGCCAATATATTTAACCAGAATGGTTGTACCCCATAATAAGCTATAATAAATAAATAAAAAAAAAAGAACTTGAGTTTTGAAATCAGAAGTATGTGGGTCTAAATGCTCACTCTACCATTCACTACTACTTACAAGTAAAATGTGTCTTTTACTTCTCTAAGCCTATGTTTCCTCATATATAAAATAGAGATAATACAGATATCTATTTTACAAGGTTTTCATGAGAATCAAGTGGAATAGTATGCATAAAGCACTTAGTATAGTAGCGGACATGTATGAAACACTCAATATATGCTATCAGTACTTTTTTTGTTATAGAAGTTTCCAATCTATAGACAATAGACTTAGTGAGGCCCCAGAACTATTACAAAGGAACCCGAAGTCTGCATGATAACTAAGAAAAATCTATAGAATGAATCATAATATACTTTCTATAATATGCCATACTATTACTCAAAAAGATATAAATGCTACTATGACGGTAAAAAAAAAAAAACTGATCTAAGACAAGAAAGAAATGTCATTGTTCACTTTAATCACTTGATATTGTCCCAACTTCTAAGCTACCAAAAAATTAATCCAAAGATAACATGAAGGTTTTGCTTATTTTTCCCTTGGGAGATCCAGGACAATTTGCATGAGTGGTGGGCAAAGTATTCCAAAAGACGATTCTCAGCATAAGAGTTTTGTGAGAAAAATCCCAAAGTTAAGGACTTGAGCTGAAGTTTGTTCCCTATCACTATTTTTCCTTCCCTTGTAATTGCTTGTAGATGGGAACCAAATAACCAGGACCCTTTCTGGTATCATTGTTCAGTATAGGGTGGCTGTACCACTGCTAATCCTCTGGTTTTCTTATAACTATCATTACAGAAAAGCAGAGAAGCCCCGAGGCAAAAACAGGTCCAGCCGGGGAGGTCTGAACAGAGACCCAAGGAAAGGTTAAGGGGCCACTTCTTAATAGCGCATAGGGATTTGGAATCGTGAAAGGCAACATTAAGATTGATTTCCCCACAAAGTGCCTTTTTCGTAAATGCTATCTTTGGGTGTCTAAGTGAATAATCTTTATTTTCAGGAACTTTTCTGAGGGAATTGGACTTGAATCTTTTAAATGCTGAAGTTCCATTTATTGAAACCCCTGTGGTTCTCTGGTGGCCCAACATTTTGGTCTCCTCTTAAAGTTTTTGCCAACTTTAGATTTCCCAACTAAAAAATCCAGGCCTCTACTGGGAGGTGTGGCTGAGAGGGCATGTATGGAAAGCAAAGGTCAGCCCAGAGAGAACGTAGACATCTCACAAGGCAAGACCCAGACACCGAGGCCAAGTGCTCAGCCTTCTCAGCCCCCTCGCCACACACACACAAATGAAGGGGTGGGGGATTATTTTATACAGAATTACAGAATCAAAAAGCCACTGAAGCTCAGAAAGGGAAGACGCTTTCCCAAGGCCAAGGTATGAAGGTCTTGAAGAGCCGGGATTAATATCCAGGTCTCCTGGTTCATCAATTACACCCTCTGACTCTGCCATGGAGAAAAAGAGCCATGCTGAGTCCCCTTCTCCTTTGCAGCTCCTGATTTGTGCCAGAGTAAGGATTTGAGGGAGTCAGAGAATGGGGAAGAAAGGAGGCTAAACAAATTTTCCTATGGGGTGCAGTTAGGAATTCAAAATAAGGCAACCATTGATTGCTGTTCCCTGTTCCATCACTCCCAGCAATGCTTAAGGCTTAGGCTTATTAAATGTTCAACTTCAGCCATGGAGACATTTTTCCTCTGCCTCTGTTCAGAGCATTGCATCCACAGATAGAGACTTGAGAACAGATTCAAGGAGCCTGATGACGGAAGAAGAAGTGGCTCCTGGCTTAGAAGTGTTTGGATACCAGGTAAACTGAGCCTGCTTGAAATTTAACATGGTCTCTTTTGGGTAGTAGATGGGAATGACACAATGACTCAAACAGTTGGATTTACTTTGGAAGACAGAATACCTGGGCAGAGGCTGCTCCCTAAGGCCATGCATAATTATGGGACAATCCAGGACATACTGAGACTCTTCCAAAGCCCACCACTCATCTCTCCCACTCAAGTTAATTCACCTCCATAAAAGGCAGAGTTGAAAGAGGGATACCAACACCTTCTGTCACAAAATTTAAAAGTTCCAAGAGAACGATGAAGTGGGATATGTTGTCTCTGTTATACCTTCTGAGTCCAGCCTCCTGGGAAGGTACCCAGTAGTCTCATCCCTCCTCATCCCATCTTGCCCCATGCTATGGTTTGAATGTGTCCCCTGAAGTTCATGTGTCAGAAACATAATCCCTAAAGCAACAGTGCTGGGAGGTGGAGCTTAATAAGAGGTGATTAGGTCATTAGTGATTAGGGTTCTGCCTTTATGAGTGGCTTAATGTCATCATAGTGGGAGTGGGTTAGTTACAGTGAGTGGGTTTGTTAAAAAGTGAATTTGGCTCTCTTGTGCCCTCTGCCTTCTGTCATGGGATAATCAGCAAGAAGGCTATCACCAGATGCTGGCGCCATGCTATTGGACTTTCCAGCCTCCAGAACCATGAGCCAAATAAATTCCTGTTCTTTATAAATTACCCAATCTGTAGTGTTCTGTTATAATAACATAAAATGAACTAAGACACCCCTTTTGAATGGGTCTGACCTCTCTATCAAATGCCAAACTGCAGATAATGACTTCTGTCTCCAAAATTCACACAGTCACCTCCCACTTGCCAGTTTTGATCTCTGGACATGTATTCTCACTTTTTCTGGTCTTACAACCCCTGTTTGGTTCTTCATCTCATCTCTGGACACTAAGTAACATCAGCACTCACCTACTCCTTATAGATAATCATTGGGGATATCTTTCCCTGGACCAATCTCCACTCTCTTCCTCATAGTCCATTGTGATATTTTTCCCCCAAGCCCTTCACACAATGGCCCAGAAAGGAGATGCATCTTTTCAGCTTCCCTCCACACAAGGCAAGCAGGATAGACCATCTTCTTGCTCAAGACCACTTTGCATAAAGTGAACTCTCTCGACAGATTTTCTCTCTGGTTCTGCAGTTTAGTTCTGAAGTTCTACTGTGCTAGATGCTAAGAATACAAACATGATGAAGACAAAAGTTCCTGCTTTCTCGAAGCTTATGGTCTGGTGGCAGAGAAAAAGCAGTAAATAAGCAAAATATATCAGCCAAGATTCAGTTTTGGGAGACAAACTTAGGCAAAAGGAAAAAAAAGGGTAGTGGGGAGAGATTAATTTTTAGTTTATTATATCATATAACTTAAAATTAGAAGGGTTGACTGGCTTCGGCATGACAAAATCCAGGACTTCTAATGTCCTGAGGAATGTGTCCCTGTCCTTTCTCCATTCTGTTTTCCTTGGCTTTATTCTCAGTTTCTCTGTCCATCTTGTCCTTCACCTCCAACTAGCTGCTCCAGGTTCACATTCTACTAGCTTAGCAACCCTGGAGAATATAACTCTGTCTCAGTAGTTACAGCACAAGTCCAGGGTAGGCTCCTATTGGCTTGATTCAAGTCACATGGCTATTCTTGAACAAATTACAGTGGCCAAGAGAATGCAATGCTCTGATTGGCTAAGCCTAGGTCACATGTCCACTGAAATTCCATGGATTTACATTTGAGGAGGGAAGTTTCCCCAAAGAAAAATTGGGACCTTGCATCTAGAAAATATGTGCTAGATGGGTGAAAACAACACGTATCCACCCCACAACCAAACCACACCTTATCACCTGTACTCTCCCAGCTTTTCTAGGGCACTGGCTGGCTAGGCCGACATTGAAAAGGACTGAAGTGTTACTGTGCATTAATATGCCACCACCCATATTTGTACCCTTGATCTTTAATAAAAGGCCCAATGCCATGTCTTCTATCAGTGACTGATTGTGAAAAGTCACCACCCCCAAAGCAGAATGAAGGTGGGGGGATTTTGAGAAATAACAGCCTTTGACACGTCTCTTATAAACCATACCCATCAGCGGCTCTTCCTCTGATTCTCAAATAGGACCCTAGCTAAGGCCACACTCTCCTTATCTGTAACACTATTTTAATTGCATCTTTTTTTTTTTTTTTTTTGAGACTGAATCTCACTCTGTAGCCCTGGTTAGTGTGCAGTGGTATCATCATAGCTCACTGTAACCTCAAACTCCTGGGCTCAAGTGATTCCTCCTGCCTCAGCCTCCTGAGTGGCTGGAACTACAGGAGTGCACCACCACACCTGGCTGATTTTTTTCTATTTTTAGTAGAGACAGGGTCTCACTTTTGCTCAGGCTGGTCTCAAACTCTTGAGCTCAAGGGATCCTCCCACCTCGGCCTCCCAGAGTGCTAGAATTATAGGCATGAGCCACCGTGCCCAGCCTAAATTGCTTCATTTAAAGCCAAACACAGCTGTTTGTACAATAAAAATTGAGGTTTTTCATCACAGGGTGTTTGTGTACTTGTGTGCATGCCTGAGTCTTATTTCAAGCACCAACAGCCCAGCTTGAATTATTAAAAGACTTCATCATTTGCAGTTTACAAATATACCCCCTCTGTCTTCCGCCTACCTCCACCCACCCTTGAGATTCTGAAAGCCTTCTGCATGGAGTAAAGGACTGCCACTGCTCTTTCAAAGACTCCCTAGGACAGGGTTAAACTCTGTTCCATGTTTAAAGAAAAACTATAGGTTAGATAACTAAGCCATTTGGCTTACATCAATTGTCCCAACTGCCACAACATTGGCAATGTCTTGCCAAGGAATGACTCGACATTGTCAAGAATTCAGGAGCAGCTAAAAAAATTAAGAGAGGTCTACCTGCCAGCCAAGGCTGATTCACCCAACCTGGAAAAGAATGTGCTGGCAATAAAAGTCAATGGGCTAATGGCACGATGTTCACAAGGCCATGCTCACCCCCAACACTGAACTGGAGCATCCTGATATTTCCTATAACCAGGAACTGGATGAGTTCTGAGACCACCCTGAGTCTGTGCCTGCATCCTGAGCTCTCCTCCTGGGTGAAGATGATGCAAAAGAACCACCTCTCCTGAGTAGCTTCATAGAATAGAAAACTTTCAGGTTTGGGGGTCAGACAGATCTGGGTTTCAGTCTTGGCTCCACTGCTTATTTGCTCTGTGACTGTGGGCAAGTCTCAGTCTCCATATCTGTAAAGCAGGGGTGATAATACCGACCTTCCAGTTGGCTGCGATGATTTAACAAATATTTACTGAGTACCTACTTAGCACCAGACCCTGGGGGCACAGCAGGGGACCAGATACACCGTCCCTGTCATCACAGAGCTCTAATTATTTAAGTTATATAATAGTGTATGCAAAATAATTGCCTCGCTGGCAGTGGTAGTTATTAGTTTATGATGGAAGTCTGGGGTTAAGCAATTCTAAAACCTGCTGTTTGGGCAGAGGGGATGACTGGCAGCGAGGAAGCATGGAAAAGGCCCCAAAGGATCTGGGGAAGTGGGCCGAGCTGAAGTTCTCCCTCAGTAGAAAAAAGTAGTTTGTTGATAAACCATTAGTGAGTGCTGACTTTTAAATAGGAAAAGTCTTCATCAAGTCTTAGTTGGAGTAATGAGAACCCTCTCAACCTTAAAACCATTCTGAGAGTGGCAGATTTTTGTCCTCATTTCACCAATGAGGGAGCTATGGCACAGAGAGATTAAGTGCCTTGCTTAAGGTCACACAGCTGGTAAGCGGTAGAGTTGGCATCAGTACTTGAGCCTGTCCAGTGCCAAACCCCGTGCTATTAATCCTCCCACCACAGCACCTACTTCTCTAGCTCTTGGAAAGGGATGTGATTCTCTCCAGCTCTAGAGGAGGCAGCCCTTCTCCTGTGGTCTGCACAGCTGCTGGAGATCCTGAGCCCAAAGCTTCCTCTCAACAGTGGTCATTCCTTTGTTCATTCACCAAACAGCTCTCAAGTGCCAGGCACTGTTTTGGCTTTGGGGATACAACACTGAACATGATAGATAAAAATCCCTGCCCTCATGACATGTGTATCCCAGTAGGGGAGACAATAAACACAAGAAATGAGAAAATATATATGGTAGGTCAGATAGTGATGACAGCTAGGGAGGAACATAAGCAGGGAAGGAGGCAAAGGAGTAGATGGAGTGGCCAGGGAAGGCCTCGCAGAGAAGGGGCTAGTGGGAGCAAGCCACGTGGCTGTCTAGAGGAAGACTAGAGAAAGACTCAGAGTCCCCTTGCAGGGTAGAATGAGTCTGAGTCGGCTCCAGCCGTGCCAGCGCAGACGGGGTTATGGTGGCCGTGAGAATGTGCCTGGCAGACCCCAGCTGCTGGGAGCAGAATTGACCAGGCTCCGGGGCTGGGCTCTGAAATCCATTGCCTAGTTTGCACCAAGGCCACACTTCCCAGGGCTGCTCCAAGCTGAAGGCTGAGCACAGCCGGGATACTAAAGCAGGCCCCGCGCTGGGAGACATCAAGCGCCTCTGAAAGCCAGCTTTGGCCCAAAAACCACAGTGGCCTTGCTGTGCCTTCCCCAGACTGCAGGGGAGCTGAGCGCGCTCCTGCCCACCCTGCCCTCTCTTTCCCTCTTCCACTCACAGTCTGACATCGCTTCTTCCAGCCCGTCTCAGCTCCGCCACACTGCCTCTCACACAGGTGTTTCCCCTCCTACCACCCACGCTCCTTTAATCCCAACTTGGCATCTGCTTCTTGGAGGACCCAGACTAACACAGGGTGGAGGGGGAAAAAACAGAAAGAAAGGAGAAAAAAGAAAAAATTAGGATCCTGGGTTTCTAGGAGGCTGTGCTCACTGAGCTCATCTTGAGTTATCTTGGATTGAAAGATCCCTGCTCGGCAAACTCATCCATTTCTAGACTTTTGTACTTGGCTTTCCTGATTTGCTTTTGTAATTGGCTAGTGGAGCTCCTTTTAAGTAGACGGCGGCAACAACAACAAAAGCTCCAGTGTTGTCGCAGCTAACCTAAGGGGGCGAAGGCGCTCATCCACATCTCCACGCACAGTGGAAGCCTTGATGACAGCGGCAAGGGGGATGGAGGCCAGATGTGGCGGTGGCAGCAGCCAGCCCGGTGGGAGGCTAAGGAACATCCACGGCGGAGGCCATCCAAGGTAAGAGTGGGGGGGGGAGGCACAGGGGCAACTGGGAGGACCCCTCCCGTCCCCCAGGCCAGGGTTTCGGTGGTGTTGTGATGGGTGAGCTAATAACATGTGGGTATTTCTGGAAGGGAGGGAGGGGAGAAGCACTAGGGACACAAAACCCTTTGCAGGGTCCTGCAAGGTCTGTCCTAGGCTCATTGACTTCGGTTTCCCTATTGGTTTTGAAGCCAAGTAAGTCATTTCCGGCTGTTCTGCAAACATCAGCTCCAATCGATAGCATCGGAATCGTTTCTTTGCCCCATTTGTTTTCAACAGCCTGCCACTGGCGGTCCCCCACGCTGACTTCCTCCAGCGGCAGCTGTGCTCTCGGGGCTCCCTGTCGGTGTATGGCAGAGATCCCCAGCCGAGTAGCAATCACAAGTTCAGACCTTTAATCTCTTGCTCTGAGGGTTAAAGCCCCGGGGTTCACCTCCCTGAGCAGATTATAGGCATTTACTGAGCAAGCAACAGCCAACCTTCCTTTCCCTGGCCTGTCTTTGCTCTTGAGAACAGCATTTCTGGATTAAGCAGGACACTGCCTCGCTCACAGACTTTGTAAACCTCAGCTGCTGCAGGGAAAGCTAACAACTGGGTTTCTAGGAGGAAGCAGACCAGGAAGAGGCAAAGGGCCACCATGCTGCGTCCCCTCGTGTAAAGGCTCTGGATTAGGTTTGCTCTAGGATAAAGCCCACCATGGCCAGACATCCTCGATCAAAGCAGATCACTGGATTGCTTGGTCCTGCTCTCACCCAGACAGTTCCAAGAAGCTCCGATTATCTGTTTACCCATCTACCCACGTTTATCCAAATCTTTTTGAGCCCCTACCATATGCTCAGCACTATGTTCCCCGTGGAGCACACATAGCCCTGCCCCAAGTGACTCTGCAGAGCAACAGGAGAGAGGGCCATACACACAGCCAATTGTCACCACTTGTTTATGCCAACCGAAATGGTTATCAAGTCCTGGAAAATAGTGTGGCGGGTCAGGAACCTGGGGAGGAGGGGGTCGTTGACTTCGCCATTTATTCCGCTTTCTTTTGAGGGTTAACCAAGTCTGGCTACACCAGACAATGGATTTTAGCCATGGTGTGGATTGTTCTACATGAAAGACCACTGACTCACACACACGCACGGGCGCGCGCACACACACACGTACACACAAATATCAGCCAAGGGAGAAAATGATAAAAATAGAAACTAAACATGTTAAATGAGGGACATGAGTGGAGGCGAGTTATCATCCCATGAGAGGAGAAGATCTATGCGGGCAGGGAATGTAGGCGGCTCTGTTCACTGCTATATGCCCAACTCACAGCACGGTGATGGGCACATAGCGGGTGCTCAATAAATACTTCTCGAATGAATGAGTATTGAATAAATTGACAAAGAGAAAGAGAGGGAGAGAGATGAGGCTTTAAAATTCAGATCAGGGGCTATAGTGTATTATTCATTAAAAACAGAAAGTAATGATGAATGTACTTCTATTTATGGCTAAGTTAGAGTGGTCACAGGAGGATACACAGGAAGGAAAAGCATCAAGAAGGAGACATCAAACAGCGAGAGCAAGTGCAGCCAGCAATGGGGGACAGTCCACCTTCTCTCCTGCTTCTCTCGCCCATCTGTGTCCCCTGTTCACGGCATGTGCTCTGCTACCCAAACATTTGGCAAACTCTGCCCTCAAAATGACGAGATTATTAATATTTCGAGCATTTGGATTCCTCAAATGGTAAGGCTGCCCAGCCTGGAAGATGGATGTGTGCACTGGAAAAGACAAGGATGGAGCACCACCTGGATTATCGCATTCAGTCCTCAGAACAACCTGCAAGGTAAATGTTATCATCCCCATTCTACTGATGGGGAAAATGGAGGCTCCAACACCTTGGAAGGTATCTGAGGTCACACAGTTCATAAGTATCAGAATTGGGAGTTATTCCAGGCCTGACTCGAAATACAGTTATAGTTATAGCTTTGCCCCCCACCCATGTGACCCTGGCCAAACCCTCTCACCTGTTTGGGTCTCAGGTTCGCCATCTATAAAATGAGGAGTTTACACAACACCCACCCAGTAAGTCTCACTCCCATACAAGCAGGCCCCCTTTCTGCTGCTGAGATATTCCATGCCTCTCTGCAGCTCAGACCCCCAACCAGAAAAGAGCGAGCCCAGCAATCCCACCACTGGCTTCCCTGCTGACTCCTGATGCCCCTTCACGTCCCTCCTTCCCTGAAGCTACTTCCCCTCTCCAGCCTGGAAACCCACCAGGCCAACCAGGAACCACTTCCCCCTCTGGAAGCAGCCCACCTCAGAGTGAGCAAAACGCCTGAGAGAGGGTGGGTCTCCCCAAGTGCCGGGGCCTTCCTTCATGTTGCCATGACAGCTGTTGGCCAAACAGGCTCAATCAAACCTGTTGCTGCAAATAGTGGGAGGTGGGCGGCAAGGGGCCATCTTAGAGCCGTGACATAGGTAGGCGACCCATTTCCTTTGTTCACTCTTTTTCCTGTACCCCACGCCTTAGGACCTGGAGTCTGGTCTTCTCAGAAGTGCGGTGCAGCACCCATTTACAATAGACACGCCTACCATGTGGCAGGACGGGGTAGAGGGCAAATGAAAACAGAGACGGCGAAACTGCAGCGAGTGGCTGGAAGAGGCCGGTGAGGATTGATTGCCAGCGTTGGGAGCTGGCCAGGCACCTAGGCAAATGCATCGGCAAAACAGGTCAATGTCTTGGCACATTTTCTTCTCCTGGGATTTGGGTCGAGTTCTGGGCTGGAGGACAAAATTCCTTCTCTCAACTCCTCTGAGGGAAAACTAGGGGTGGGGGAAGATCTGGGCCTTGGAGAAGCAGGTGGAGAGGGCTCCAGTCACCAGCCCTAGCAGACTCACGGGCTGCACATCGCCCCAGGCAGCTGGGCCTCTTGGTGCTGCTCAACAAGTAATAATGGTAATGTCTTGTTTGGGGCACTGCTCAGTGTTTACAAAGACTTCACACCGGGGGCTCATTTGATTCGCACAGTAATTCTGTAAGAAAGTAAGGCATGAACAGTCCCCACTTTACGTGTGAGGAAACTGAGGCCAGATATACCATTCAAACCAGGAATACATAGATTTTGCCTTGGCCGAGGCACCGCCACCTCCCCCCCCGCAGCAAGACCCTGATACAGACGTGCACAAATGAGGCAGGGTGGAGGAAAGGGAGCTTTCCTCCTAGAGAGGTGATGTGGTGCAGTGGTTAAGCACACGGCTTTACTGAGCCAGCTTTGCTGGGCTTTGAATCCTGACACCGTCAATACTCGCTGTGTGACCTTGGGAGGACATTTGCTTCCTCTCCTCATGCCTCAGTTCCCTTCTCTCTTAGAAAGGTGTTTCAATAGTATTTATTTGATAGGTTGTTGGGAGAATTAAATGCATTTAATGCTGGTGAAACAGCTATTACTGCACTATATAACTACATAAATGTTAGTTATTAGTGCCATGATCGGCTGGGGCTTTGAACTCACGTCCCAGTAGGCTGGTTGGTGCAGGGCTGCTCTTTCCTTGTACCGAAGGAGACCAAACAGGTCTGAGAACACGATGCTCCTATGGGATGCATGGCCACACGAAGCCGAAGGAAAGATGAGCAAGAGAGGGGGCTCGTCCCAGTGCTTGGGGTGCAGCTGGTCTAAGCCTCCTCCCCCACGTGTGACCGCCTTGGGAGGAGATGAGGGTCAGGAAGAGACAATGGCATTTTCTCACAAGGGTTACTGCCGCTGGATCGCACAACCACCCCTTCACCATCCTCAGGGCTGGATGAAAAAGTGAGCTGGCCAGGATCAGATACCATCACCTGACAAAGGACCCCCACCTGCCCTCTGCCTCCTCACCAAGTTTTTGTAGTGGTCAAACAGAGTCCTTGAATTAGCCTGTTCCATCGGCCACATAGCTGGAGAGGCAAAGAACTGGTCTCTAACGCAGATCCTCCAGCTCTTGTCCTGCCTGCTCACCGTGCTAATTCCGCTCTGCACAGACACTGTCGGCCACTGTCCTGAGCATGGCTGAGCCCTTTCCACTGCTGACAAAACTGGGGCCATAATTCCAAATGAGCTCGCAGGCTTGTTTGGGATCACTCTGGGAAGGGCATGAAAGCCTTTGCAAGTGGGCAGGGATATGTGGAGTGAATAAACAGCTGGCTCAGGCTCACGTGCTGTGCTTCTAGAAACAAGAGGTTGCCAGGGTAGGACCTTGGGTTCCTGGGGGCTGCAGAAAGCCCCAGGGAAATGGACCCATGGCTGGAATTGTCCCAGGTGTCCACTGTGCTGACCATTCTCTCTCCACATTCTGAGGAGCTCCACACACCCAGATTTCACAGCAACATTGGGAAACTCAGTTTTCCTATAGTTTCATTACTCCAGGGCAGTGTTTCCTGACCTTTTGGGGACTATGGACGCCTTTGAAAACATAACTAAAGCTAACAACTCTTTCGCCAGGAGGATAGGTTGTGTGTGGATGCTCACAACACTTTGAAAACAGTTTCAAAGGCATCACAGACCCCCCTGAAGTCTGTCCCTGGATTCCTGACTCAGGGCACATCTTTGGGTTTGGTGAGTATATAAAATAGTGAGGCTTTCCTAAGCTATCTAAGCAAGCGGTAAGTAATAATACTTTTTTTACACTTATTAAGTACCACACACTTTACAAAATGTTTTCCATTCCACATCCTCACAATTCTTATAGCCATTCTGTTCATGATGAAAATGAGGCTCAGAGGAGTTAAGTGACTTTTGTCCAAAGTTACCCAGTTAATAATGATGGTTACAGTTTACGACAACTACCTGCCAGGCATTTTAGATGTGTTAAATATAATTTCCCAACAATACCATAAGGCAGTCATTATTATTACTCCCAGTTTGCATATGGGGAAACTAAGGCTTGGGAAAGCTAATTAACTTACCCAAGATCACACAGCAAAAAGCAACAGAGCTGGGATTTGAACCCAGGACTGCCTTAGCGCAAAGCCCATCCTGGCTTGGAGTATAAAGCAAGTATTTTTGTAATAACAGGCTGTTTGGTTAACAAAGGAAAAGATTTTGTTTAAAAGGAGCATTTGGTTAGTGTGCATGTAGTGGCATTTCTCCAATACGGAGCAGAAAAAATGTGTATTCAGAGACACCTGTCTTAACAGCCTACCCAGATCCGGGTCGTCCAACCTGCCCAAACCACCCCAGGCCCCATGCAGCTGGCTCCAATAACAGCAAGCTCTGGGCATACCAGGAATACTTGTGGTAAAAGTCCTGGGCCCTCTCAGAGCATACCCACCTTTGATCCTTGATTTTTCTAGCACTTACTTGGCACCTGCCCTCTTGGCTTATTGCCCAGAGTCCCCTGCCCATCTCTCGAACCTGATGACCAATTGAACTTTCCTTCTTTTGGAGCCCTGGCCTCTCTCTTGGATGCTCTTTGAGCTCACCCTCTGCTCCTGCCCTTGCCCTCTCTGGACTCCCATGTCCCTCCCCACACACCTAATCAAGCCTATTTGGTCTATATCCTCCAGCCAGGTTTGTGCTGTCTTCCCTCCAAGTGGGGCCAGACAATAGTTCTCAGAGAAAATTAATATGTTGCATTCTGGCTTAGCCTCTTGTGAAGCTAGTTTGGTTGACATGAATTAAACTTGTACTTATTAGACTCAGCTCAACCATTAAGCCGAGTGCCAGGTCTCATGGTATAATCGTTCCCATGCCTTTGCTGTGGCAGGCTGAATGCCACGGGTATATGAGATATCCACACTCACTGCAGTCATTCAGGCATGTATGCATGCATTCATTCCTCCATTTATTGAGCACCTACTGAGTATAAGGCCAGAGCTATATGCTGTGGGCACACAAAAGGAACAAATACTTTTAAGCTCCTACATTGCTCCAAGCTCAGGGCTGGGTAATTTTCATACATTCTTATTCAATGATTAAGACACAGTCCCTGACTTAAAATTTATATATTTTTTTCCTTTGGAGACAGGGTCTCACTCTGTCACCAAGGCTAGTGTGCAGTGACGTCATCATAACTCACTGCAACCTCAAACTCCTGGGCTCAAGTGATCCTCCTGCCTCAGCCTCCTGACTACAGGTGCATGCCACCACGCCTGTCTAAATTTTTAGTAGAGATGGGGTCTCACTCTTGCTTAGGCTAATCTCGAACTCCTGAGCTCAAGAGATCCTCCCACCATGGCCTCCCAGAGTGCTAGGATCACAGGCGTGAGCCACCGCACCTCGCCAAAGTTTGTATTTTTTAAAACATTTGGTGACAAGAGATATAGAGCTGACTTAAGAAAAAGAAAACTAATTCAGAGGTTCATGGGGGAGATTAACATGTATGCAACAATTACCATACGTGATAGACTATTATAAGAAAACAATATGAATATTTGGGGAGTGAAATGACACTTTCTAGGAGAGGTTTATGTATTAACCCTTTAACTTTAACTGGACTTCTCTATATTTTCGCACTGAATCTCTATCTTCTCAGTCATTTACACACTTATTTTTATTCTCCACTCCCCAGTCAGGTAAATATCTTGCCCATTACGTGTCAGCAGCAATTCGTTCAGGCAGAAGATCAAAGCAAGGATATGGACCCAATGTATCTTGATTCTGGCAAGGCACTTGACAAATGCCTTACCTGGTGCCCTTGAGGACCTGATGGGGAAATGAGAATTGGGTCAGAGGACAGGAAGTGGAGTCATAGCTGGATGAGCACCACAGTCAAAGAATGTTGATTAGTTTTTCTGTGTCAACCCAAAGGAGGTCTCTAGTGGCATGCCATAGAGCTCTGTCCTTGGTGCTGACCTCATTGGCATTGTTACCTGTGACTCAGAAGACGACAGACAAGGTGTTCTAATCAAGTTTGCAGCAGACACAAAGCTGGGAAACATAGTTACCACTACAGATGACAGAATGGAAATAAGAAATGACCTCAACAGGAAGGAACACAGGGCTGAAACCAACATGATGGAATGGAATAGAGAGAAATGCAAAGTCCTGCATTTCGGTTAAAAATTAATTGCACAAGTACCGGATGGGGTAGACCTGGTTTGGCAGCAGTCCATGTGAAAATGACCTATTTGTTTGTTATTCTGTAAATTGGCCATTGGCTCAGCCTGGTCCAACTGTGTTATGTGGTTGATACATGATACGTAAAGTGAACACAATCTTGGCTACATTAAGGGAAGCAAAGTGTCTCTGGTCTAGACTATAATGTGGCCTCAGTGTGCTCAGAACTGGTCAGTCCTGTCTGAAGCCACATGCTTAAGCCTTGGCATTAGAGGGTAAGCAGGACATTGAGAAACTGGAGCACGTCCTGAGAATGGCAGCCAGATGGTACAGGAGCCAAAAGCCATGCCCGCAAGGAAGACTTGAGGGGGCTGGGAAACTTTGGTCCAGGAGAAGGGGCGGTTCAGGGGAATCTGAGTGCTGTTTCAAACATGCCATGGGTTGTCACGTGGAGACTGGACTAGACTTTCGCAGTGCATTCCTCTAGACCAGCCATTCCCAACTGTGTTTATTTGCCAGAACTCATGTGGCAGGTGATATTCACATGCCCAACACATTCCCATGGCAGACCCCCAATTTCAGACCTCCCTATATTTGCAGGAAAGTAAAGAACTTATAATAATTTGTCATTGTCACAACAATCAAAGTTACATTTGTCATGGTGACTTGTTGGTCTCCAGCAAGAGTCTGGTAGTTGAGAAAATGTCACAGCTTCTCTTCCTGCTGCCATCCGGCACCCTAGCAGATGTGGAGCCTGAGCAGGAGGGGAACAAGTAAATCCCACTGCACAGAGGCAGCACATCTGGGTCTCAGGACATTGACTTCTTGCTGGCAACTATGGCATTCCTCAGGTTGAAGTGATACAAGCCAAGAATTGAGTAGACACTTTGGCATGGAAGTCAGCAGCCCTTTCAGCTGGCTTTGGTTCTAGGCTGTCCTCACTGAAGTAGAAGAGTTCTCCAAGGGGTCCAGCATGGCTCTCTGCACCCTGCACTGGGGGTTGGGGCCAGAGCCCCAAGAATAGTAATGTGCTCCTTTGCCATGCCTTGGTCCCTGCGTTCTATGTCTCTGGGGTCCTCCCAGGGAGAGATGGAAGGATTTCCTTATGTGCGTCCCTGGACAAGGATAATACAAATCTCCCCAGTCATCTCTAATTGTCATGGACCAATTACGGTCCAACAAGAGACACAGACCTACCTACCTATTCAAGGCCTTGCTCTGTTTTATCTGTTTGTTTGTTTGTTTGTTTGTTGCCAGCTGGGTGACCTCAAGTAAATTACCTAACCTCTTCTCAGTGTCCTCATTTGTAAAATGAAGCCAATAATGGTTGGGATTAGTGGGAGGAATATATGAGATAATGCACATAGTAAGCCTCAATATTAGTATAATGTAATTGCTGGCCTGTCCATCCTCTTCTTGAACACTGGCAACCCTGGGCAGACATAAGATGAGTTGTGAGTATGCACAATGCCCACCATGTGGCAGTAACACCACACCCTTCTCTTCTACTCAAGAAGGTGCCCCAGAAGGCAAGTGAGTAAAAGCAAGACTACTAGAGGAGCAACCTTGAGTCTGTGCAAATTAATATAAGAAGTAAGTCATTTGAAAATTGAGCCACTTTATTTTTAGCAAAGATTACTGGTAGCATATGTCACAACTGATCACACTATTGCACACTGTGCCACCAAGACTGAGAGCCTCTGCTTGTGGGTCTGGCTCTCACAACAGAGTGTATGTGTGTGCAAGAGAAACAGACTGACAGAGGGAAAGAGAGATGCAATCCTGGGCCTCACTCCAGGAGATTTTTATTCAGTAGGTCTGAGGGGGTACTGAGCTCTTGCCATATTTTCCAGAACTTTGAGAAGCATAGTTCCAGAAAATAGAACTAGGAGTTATTTTTGGAATTTAAGCTCCCTGAAAAGGGTGGCTCAATTTAAAAAAAAAAAAAAAGAGTTTTCTAAAGAATAGAACTATCCAACATGGGCAGACGGGAGCATCGAGCTCTCTGTCATGGGAAGTACTCACATAAAGATCTGCCGGGGAACCCACAGGCAGAGCAGGTTGTGTCTACCCTGAGGACAGCCAGTTCCAGGCTGAGAGCTTGCCTCCCTCTCCCACTGCTGGGGTCTCTAAGCAGCTGTTTGGGATGTCAGTTAAACTAGATGAGAGACCTCATCCCGCCCTGGGGCAGAACTGAGAAGCAAAAATCTGTCTTAGGCAAGGCCTCTTTTCTTTCACTGCTTCCCCCAGTTTGGGCAGCAGGAAGATGGGTCAAGACTCAAGGTCAAAGATTTAGTCTCTGTGAAGTCATTCTCAGACTGCTCTGGAAAAGGCTTGGAACATCATTCTCGAAGAGGTATCACCAACTTAAGAATAGAACTCCCAGCCAGGCGCGGTGGCTCACGCCTGTAATCCTGGCACTCTGAGAGGCCAACGTGGGCGGATCCCTTGAGCTCAGGAGTTCGAGACCAGCCTGAGCAAAAGCAAGACCCTGTCTCTACTAAAAATAGAAAAATTAGCCAATGTGGTGGTGCACACCTGTAGTCCCAGCTACTCAGGAGGCTGAGGCAGGAGAATCGCTTGAGTCCAGGAATTTGAGGTTGTAGTGAGCTATGATGATACCACTGCACTCTAGCTGGGGTAACAGAGCGAGACTCTGTCTCAAAAAAAAAAAAATAGAACTCCTGATATTGACAAAACCCTAAGAACCCACATTTAGGAGCTAGCAGTGACTTCACCATTGTATCATAACCTAGCACTTCAGTATTTACAAATCCTCACTGCTGGCGACAGTATAGCAGGTATCCAAGGGGAGAGGGGTATCTAGGCCATGCAGTCCAGAGGAAATATAATACAAGCCACATGTCATTTAAAATTTTCTAGTAGCCACATTAAAAATAGGGCAAAGAAACACAGGAAGTTATTTTAGTAACATTTTATTTGACTCAATATATATCCAAAATATTACCATTTTAACATGTCAATATAAAAATTATTAATGAGCTATTTTTACATTCTCTCTGTTTTTGTACTAAGTCTTTGAAATCAAGTGTATAATTTACATTAATAATAGCACATCTCAATTCAGACTAGTCAAATTTCAAGGGCTCAATAGCCATATCTGGCAAGGGGCTACATTTTTGGTCAACATAGTTCTAGACCCTAAACAACCCTAAAAATGTCCTGGCTTTTCTTCTTGCTAGTGCCTGGCCTCAGGCAAGTTATTTAACTTTTCTTTATATGACTCCGCTCTCTCATCAATAGTAATGATAGTAGTGTCTCCATTGTAAAGTTGTTATGAGGATTAAATGAGTTAGTATGTATAAAACATTTAGAATAGTGGCTGCCACATAGCAATTGCGCAGAAATTCAACCCCCTCAGCTCTCACGCAGGAAGAGGAGTTTTCATCTCTTTTTTTATAGATAAGACAGGAACATTTTTTAAGCACCTGCAATGTGTCAGGCTCAGAGCTACAGATCGTGATCTCATTAAACTCCCCAATATCCCACAAAGGGAAAGAGTATTGCCATGTTTACATGATGAAGCTCAGAGAGGTCATCTAACTTGTCCAAGGCCACACAGCAGGTACATGGCAGAGCAGGGATTCAAACCCAGGTCTCCTGACTCTGAAACCCTGCTCTTTTCACTGAACTATGTGGCCTGAGATGAAAAGAGGTGACTCAAACTCTCCCAGCAGGTAGTGACAACCCTGGGCCTTGGGATGCCACCTGCCTGCTCCCAGGCTCTTCCTCCCCGACCCCCAACGCTGCATCCCTAAGGGTAGAAGTAGGGCACGGTGACGGGTTAAAGGTCATTCTGGGTAGGAGACCCTTCCAGGATGCCTTCACATTGCTTCTTTTGAGGTGGCTCCCCATGTCTGCCAAGTGATTTAGGTTCCCCCAAAATACTTCAGAACATCGGACCCCGGTTCTTGCCCAGCTTCTGTGTCCTCGGGTCCTCAATGCTTTAAAAGAAGGAAATGGGTGCTCTGGCCGGAATGACATAGCAAAAGGATGCTTCTAGGTGCCTATCCCTGGTGTCCCTTTACCTCAGCCTGCAGGTGAGAGGTAAGCAGAGAAAAGGACTGAAAGAAAAACAGAAGACCCAGGAACCAGGATCCAGTTACAGAAAGAAAGCGGGGAAAAGAGAGATAGGGAGAGCGATCGAGAACAGCAATGCAGCAAAAAGGGCTTTTAGTGATAATTAATAATTAACATTTCTAATGAAGTCCCGGCGACAGGAAGAGGCCAGCACAGGCTCTGGGGCACGGCTCGGGGTGACAGTGACCTCCGTGAGGACCAGCAGCCTGAGCCTCGTTAACCTTCACGAGCCCCCACGGCCATGCAGCTGGGGGCTTCCCACTGCTGAGATGGACATGGTCACGGCAAACCCAAGAGAAGGGAGGACCCGGGAGTGTTTGCATGGAGGGAAGCCGTGCGTATGAGAAGGTTCTAGGGAATTCCTTTCTGGACTCCAGTTCCAGCTCCTTTGAAAGCCTGGCTTTCCCTTGGCCCAGCCAAGCAGCCAGGGGAAGGCATGCTCAAAGACACGGAACATTCCTGGGGAGCAGCGACGTGCTAAGAGCCAGAGGAAGGGGGAAAGCAGGGGAATGTCTGTGCAGGTGGGAGCCGTCCCAAGAGGGGGCAGGTACAGCTGAAGCAGGAGCAAAAGGGACTGGTGACATGGTTATGATGGTGGTTATGACATGGTTACAGTTAGGATGGTGGTGAGCAGAATGAGTGGAGTGGTTGTGGACTGAATATGTCCCCCCAAAATTCATACACTGAACCCCTAAACCCCCAATATGACTGTATTTGGAGATAAGATCTTTACAGAATTAATTAAGGTTAAATGAGGTCATAAGGGTGGAGCCCTGATCTGCCTCATAGAAAGGGGAGACAACAGAGATCTCTTTCTCTCCCTGTGAGCACAGAAGACAGGCCATGTGAGATCACAGCAAGAAGGCGGCCTACCCAGATTTACCAACAAGTCACATTTTTTCCATTTGATTAATAATTTTCTTGCCTTTTTTTTTTATTGAAACAGGGTCTTGCTCTGTCACCCGGGCTAGAGTACAGTGGCATCACTGTGGCTCCCTGCCACCTCAAACTCCTGGGCTCAAGTGATCCTCCTGCCTCAGTCTCCCAAGTAGCTGGGACTATAGGCATAAGCCACTGTGCCTGGCCTCTTGCATTTATTTTTATCTAAAAAATAAAACAGAAACTAAGCTTTCCTACTGTGTATGACACAGTTTGGCAGCAAGACATAGATGACATAGAAGTAAATGCATATATATATTGGGATATGTACATGTATTTTGGCAGCCTAACAACTGCATACTGACAGAGATGTGCCAACATAACTTTTGGTGGCAAAATCATGGTCACCTGAGGCTGGGGATAAGAAGGACTGCCTGGAATGAGGAATGAGGAAGATTTTTGGGATGATGGAAACATTCTGTATCCTGATTGTGGTGGTGGTTACACAAATATATAAATTTATAAAAACTCATCCCTCTAAATGTACATTTACAGTAGGCACATTTGATTGCATGCAACTTATACTTCAGTAAAGTTGTTTTTTTAATGTAACAAATTTGCAAAGCATAGTGGCCTGTTCTGAAGAACCCAACGGAGAAAACCTGATGCCTGAAGAAGTATGAATTTTATACCCTTAATTATTATATCACACATTTACATAACACTTACTGTATGTCAGGCTCTGTTCTAAGCACTTTGCAAAAACAAACTCATTTAATCCTCACAAAAAGCCTATGGTAAAGGCTGTCATGGTCCACGTTTTACAGATCAGGAAGAGAGGTTGGCTAGTGGCCCAAGATGGCACAGCCAGTCAGTAGAACAACATGACTCTGACCCCAAGCAGGCTGGCACCAAAGCCCCTGCTCTTCGACACTATGCTAAGCTGGTTCTTTACACGGTAGTGAGAGACCAGCCTCTGTCTCTGCGTGGACACCCTGTGGCAAAAGAGCCCCTGACCTCCTGGGACCGGCCAGTGCACAGAGAAGCCAACTGTCCTTGAGGCTTGGCCACTGAGCACCCACACTGCCAGACTCTCCTCCACTTCCCTCCATCCCCAGCACTCACTGGGTGTGCCAGGCCCCTCTCTGGTGCCGTCCAACTGCCTATTTTAGGATGCATCCAGTGGTGCCTTGGAGCCTAGCACTGGAGACACGGTTGGTTGTCTGAGCCACTCTGTCTGTCCCTGAGAGATATTAGCAGAAAATATACATCAGCATGTGACTTCCCGAAGTCCTGTGTTTCAGGAGCCAGGGCCAGTTCCCTTGTGTTCCATGTGCTTCCTGTCAGTCAGGGCTCTGTGCGGGGAGCACACAGGACCAGACCTCAGGAGACCTGGTTCAAGCACAGACTTTGCGACCGACTTGCTGTGAGACGTAGGGCAAGTTATCTCCCTTCTCTGGGTCTCAATTTTCTCACCTAAAATAATGGGGGGTTAGACCAGATCTGAAGTTCTTGGCCTGTGGATTCCTGGAAAGTCCACAAATAGGCTTCAAATGTTCCAGGAATCCCCCCAAAATTGTAAGCAAAGTGTTTTGTGTATGCAGGGAAAGGGGCCCATAGATCTCATTTGATTTTCAAAGGGATGACTTTGCCTCTAAAATTTCACATCACCTGCCTGCCAAGGTCCTTTCTAGTTCTAAAATTCTAAGATCCTATGTCATAATCTAACGTTTTGTACTGCACACCAGGCTGGAAGCTTCATTTAGAGAGAATGGTAAAGGAACCCAGGACATTAGTGTCAGAGCTGGGACTAGCACATAGTGTCTTCTGATTCGCTCATTCACTCAAAGTATATCATTGTAATTAATACCTGCTATTCAAATGGTAACTTAGGACCACGGTCTCACCTGTGCCCAGAACTGCTACAATGACCCAGGGCCTACCACAGCACCTAGCACATAGTGGGCACTCTATACATACTTGATGAATGAAACAATAGTGACTAGGGAAACTGACTAGGATCTGGGAGAGCAAATAGGGGAGGAAAGGCTGACCCCCAATCAGGAGATGCAAGTCTTAGTCCCAGCTTGGCTGCACACAAAGCCTCTTCCTCTTCTGGCCTTTCTTCTTCCACCTGTGGGCTGAGGGAACTGGACTAGCTAAGCTCCCAGGCCCCTTCCAGATTTAGGATTCCAGGATGTCAAGACTACCCCTGGCCACTCAGATGGGGAGCTGGAAAGAACAGTGCCCAGGGGCTCCCCATCCCAGGGAGGTCTTTAGCTTGGTGTATTAGTCATCCGTTGTTGCATAACAAATTGGCCTGAATTTAGCAGCTTAGAACAATAAATATTTGTTATCTCATATGGTTTCTGAGGATCAGTAACCTGAGAGTGGCTTAGCTGGGTAGTTCTGGCTCAGACTCTCTTGTGCGGTCTGAAAGCTGGACTGGGGCTGGACTGGGGCTGGAGCTGTCAGCTGTCGGCCTCAGTTCCTTGCCACTTGAGACTCTCCATAGTGATGCTCAACATGGCAGCTGGTGATTTGAGAGAGAAAAAGGGTCACTGAGATGAAAGCTTAACCTTAACTGAGGAAGTGACATACTTTCACCTCTGTTGTATTTTATTGGTTATACAAACCTACCCTGGTATCAGGTGGGATGGGACAACACAGGGCAGGACTATCAGGAGGTGGGGTCCTTGGGGGCCATCTGGGAGGCTGGCTGCCACACACAGGCTAGAACCATGTAGATAGGGCCACTGTTCATAACTTTTCTGCAGGGGGTGGGGGGTTCCCAGTGGGGAGAGCTCGTGCATGAGCCAGCCAGTATCATCAGTGGAATGTCCTTACGGCTCCTTTCCAAAGCAAGCCCAGGAATCCTGCAGGGCTCCTTGCTGAAGCCCCGATGCCTGGCACAGCCCTGCAAAGGATGACTAAGGGCAGAGCTATGCTGGGAGCTCAGCAGGGACCACCCTAAATAACCCAGGAAAACTTCAATTAACCAGAACGAAAGTGAGCCAGGACCCTCATTTAATCAGATTTCTTGACTCAACTACCCCTCATCAATAAATAAATCTATGACACATGACAGGCAAATACATTGCTGTCAAAGATTTAAAGAACCCCTTCAAGGATCTGTACGTTTGTGTGTTCTCCACATCTACAATATTGTGAGACACTGCAAAATCCAGAATTATCGACAGCTGAACCGTTGCCTTCACTTTGCTTGCTAAGGCAGGAAAGTGGAATAAAACATTTTAGCAAGTTTTTAAAATTTAAAAACATTTCCAACAAAGCTGCCTTCCTGCAGAACTTCTATCTAATTAGGAAATTAAATTAACCAGACCATTTCACTTCCTCAGTAAATGGGATTGAATTTCTTGCGGCGACTCAGACTCCATTCACCATTTCCTTGGCTTATCCGGCGCTTCCCCACCTCCTGCCTTTCACCCTCCCTCCGCCTGGAATTCTTGGAGAGCCTGGCATTGGAGCTGAAGACGTGGTTCCAGTCTCTGTCCCGTCACTTACACCTATAGGGCATTTGCTCTCTCTAAGCTCCTTTTCCTCGCTCATAAAAGGAGGTCATTAAAGTACATGATTCTTCAGGTGTCTTTACCCCTAGCGTTCTAAGACTCCTTACATTAACCATTCTCTCTCTCTCTTCATTTTCTGAAATCTGATTGCTTTTGCAGGATGCAGGTAAAATGCTGTCCTCACCATGCAACCTCCCTTATCTCCGTGGACAGAAGTAATTTCTCCCTTCTTTGTGATGCCATCTATAAAGTTAATAGATGTTAACATATGGTTTTATAGATTATGTATAATATATATGCACACTTTGTCTCTCATCCCAGACTATGCTCTTTGAGGGCAGGAACCTGGCCCTTCTCATCTTTATATCTGTGAGCACTGCACCTAGCACACAGTAGGTGCTCACACCTGTGGTTTGGAAGGAGTCCAGAGATAGAGGGTTGTGATTTTGCAGCACTCCGATGTAGTGGCGGGCCTTGACCAGCAGGGGGCGCACATTTGCTCCTTAAATGAAGTCGCCCATTCTGAACTGTTACACCCTATGGGACTGGGATGGGGACAGCAGAGATGAGGGAGAGCCTGTTGTTTCTGACTAAAAAGACACCATTTATTTTTTATCTTGGGAAACAATAACATCGCAAGAACAGAGAGCACCCTTCATGATAAATTCCAGGCACTTCCTATCTCGGAGGCCAGGAAACTGCATGCAGTTACAATGGGGACACATTCTTGATTAAGCACTGTGTAACTTGGGGAATTAAGTCTATGATAAATTGGGAGATAGGGACCTGCAGCCTCATTTCTTTTAAGGATATTTAATTACAAAATTCTGCAACGAAATTACAGCCTTATTAAAATGGTTTCTCACTGAAGAGAGGGTCTTGAAAGGTGAGATGGTGCCAATAGGGCAAGTGCTGTAGGGTTTTCCAAGAGCTCTCCCTGTGTCACTGCACTCTGATCCGAGACCGGAAAGAGGAGATAAAGCATCTCTCTCCGGAAAACGGCCCTTGGGGAGGGTGGTCTCTCTATCTCTACCTTTCCCCTCCAGCCTGCCCCCATAGAGCCTAGACTGCCAGGCAGCTAGGATCCTGTTAGGGGGAGCAGTCTGGTGGATAAACTAACTTCTCTTTAAAAGGACAGACACCTGCCAGTATTGGGCAGCTTGTCAGTCACTCACATCTTAGTGTGAATTCCACCAATCAGCTACTAGATTCCCTCCCCCCACCAAATGATTTGGGAATTGTTTAACCTCAGAGTAGTAAGTTTGGTTGTAGATTAGAAGAAATCATAATTGTAGGAGGGAGGCCAGAGTGATAAGCCTTTGTGGGAGGGATGTGGGCAACCAGAAAGTGGTGCAGGAGAAACGGTGGAACAGAGGGAGCACCAGGAGGTAGGCAAGTATGCTGTGAACCATACTGACTGCAACCGCCCCCAGATTTTTCAAAGATTCTGCTCCATCACTAGCCAATGCATCAGACCATGTGCCTCAATTTTTCATTCAGAAAATACAGCCCCTTGGCTTACGTAGTGAGTTAACACCTTCTCCACCATGTATTGACAGAAGCAGAAACATGTTGATCCTAGTGGTTCAGCCTTAGGGTACTTGTTTCATCTCTCAGGGATGGAGACCCAGTCTCCTTCATCAGAAAACAGGGAGCGTCATCTTACCCCGCTCGTAGGTAATATGCGTATATCACTATGCCTAGTGCAGAGTGAGCCCCACAAAGGGCATTGACTGCTGTTGTCGCTGCTGCTGCTGCTGTTGTGAGTGCTTGGCACATACGTGGCTCTCAGCGAACACTGAATGGTATAATTACAGAATCACTCTGTGTCCTGGAGGGTCGGCCTATGATGCAAGGTCTACCGCTCATTACTTACAACAAGGTCAGCTTTCACCCCCGAGCTGCCTAATTGGGAGCCAGAGAATGGCGTTGAAATAAACCAGGGAATCTGACAACCCAGCTGAGATCTCCCTTTCCCCGTCACTGTGTGAGTGAGAGCCGTGCTCCTTAAGAGATGAATGCTACTTCTAGGAATCAGATATTCTGGAGCATTGGGTAGAGATGGTTTTTAAGTGATCAGATGCCTTGGGTCAAACTAGAAAGTATGCTGGCTTGAGTCCAGCCCCGTCATGGTCCACCAATGTAATTTTAGACGTGTCAGACATGTCACCTAGCATCCTTTTTTTGTTTTTCCCTCATCCACAAAACAGAGACCATGCTAGCAGGGCTGCTGTGAGGCCTTGATGCCACTGTCCCCAGTTCAGTAGCTCACCCAGAGTGGGAATTCAGTGAACATTATTAGCCTGCTTTCCTCCAGATCTTTCTCCTGCCTCCCACCCCCAAATAAAGGCCTCGAACATCAGAGCTGCAGGGAATCTGAAAACCCATCCAGCTCTGTTTTATTTTGCCAGATTTGAAAGGGACATGTAGTGAGACAGTGGCAGGCCCAGATGAGAGGCCAGGTCACCCCATTTCTCATCCGAGGCTCCCCCCCAACACTGCTGTGCCACCATGTCACACTAGTGGGGCTGTCAGCTCAGAGCTAACTTCTCCTGGTTTTATTTCATTGGGATTGTGGCTCTCCTTGTTCTCTGAAATTACATCAACTAAGCTTTAATGACCATTAGCTACCGTGGGTTTTCCTTTTTTGAGACTGCTCAAGTCTTTGGCTATAAACTCATCTGTGTAAGCATTTATACTCTGCTCATATTTTCAGCAGGTCTCAGGTATCGTGCCTGGGTCTGAGCTTCTCCTTACAAGTGCAGGATTCTAAATTCAAATTCACAAACCAGTGTCTGTTTTCTGGAGCACATCCAAGTGTAGGTGAGTGAGAACAGGCAGTTTATAATCCTGAGATGCTAATCTACCTTGCCAGGTTCTGAATGCGGTGGAGAAAGTAATAAAGTTGGAGAAAAGAATAGGTTCCCAGCCTGAATGACCAATTAAACCTCTTTTTAAGTGACCAAGAGCAATACCTGTGAGATACAAGCTAATTACAAGAATTAACAACAACCACTATCAAGAAAACCCAGACACTTCAACTATATCAAATACCGAGGACCAGAAATGCAAGCCATGTTTTATTTACTGCATCTGAGATTTTGCCATATATCTGTCGAATTGAACCAGGTCCTCCTATCTCCGGCTTCAGTTCACTTCTGGTCCTGGATATATAAAGAGGAAGGAGGCAAAGATGACAGCCAACCACGGGAGGGATGAGAAGGCCTTTGAGTTAAATGGAAAAAATACCAGTCGTGGGGCCTGTTCTCTCCCGGCTGCTTCCTTCCGATCATCCATCCAGTAAACATTTATGGAACAACTACTACACAAGCACTGCAGTAGGCTCTGGGTGCAGCAGTCCCTGCCGCCACGGAGCCGACATTCCCAGTGGGGAATATAGACAACAGACAAGCAAACAAACACACAAATAAATAAGATACTTTCAGAGAGTGCTAAGCCCTAAGAAGGACATGCAGTTAGTTAATGGGATAGTGAGGAACTGTACTTGGGCTGGGGCAACTTGGATGGATGGTTGGAATAGCAAGCAAGGTGACCTGTATGACAGCTAAGACTTGTATGAGAAGTGGCCAGCGCTGGGTAAACATGAGAAAACGTTTCAGGCAAAGGACACAGCAAGTGCAAAGGCCCTGTGTGAGGATGGGCTCAAAGAAGAGAGAGAAGGTCAGAGTGGCTGCAGCCCAGTGAGCCAGGCTGTGGGATGAGATAGGAGAGGAGGGACGTGGTCTGATGATGGTACAAGGTCTGGGCAGGCAGAAGCAGGACCCAGGACAGACAAACGTGGATTTGAATCCCAGCTTCAAGACTTACTGGCCACGTGACCTTGAGCGGGTTACTTAACCTCAGCCTCAGCTTTCTCATCTTTGAAATGGGGATGATGCTAACAGGATCCACCTCACATGGTTGATGTGAGCGATAAATGAGAGGAGTCACTTAAAGTGCTTAGCAGAGCACCTGGCACATCTTCAGTCGTCAATAAACTCCACCTTCTGCTATTGCAGACTTCTGATCACTGACTCCCAAGGCCACAGCTGGCAGGCCGGGGCCCAGTTTCCGCCGCTGCCACCGAGAAAGCCACCAGGTGGCGGTCTTTCAAGCTTTTCTGGTTTAGTCGGGTCGAGACCGTTTCATCCTTGTTTTCACTCAACAGGAAAGTGCAAAAAATAATCCTCCAAAGACTAGGTGGGTACAGGATTACTGGAAATATAGAGGGAATGTTTTCTGGTTTCAGCAACAAAATGTAACAAAAAGAACAGCCGCTAAGAGTCAGCCCTGGGTCCTAGCGTCTGCTTTACCTACGGACCCATTCGGCCCGGCAATGCCTCTGAGCCTCTGGTCTCCCTGTCCCCGGCTACCTGTACCACGGCACTGCTGTGAGGCCCCAGCGAGGCACTGCGTGTGGAATGGCTGCACGGTGGTTGTCTAGAGTATGCTTGAGTGACAGTCCCAGCACTGCCATTTATTTGCTGTTTTCTTAACCTCAGCTTTTTCATCTATAAAATGGCCATAAGAATAGAGTCATAGGCTCGTTGGGATGATTAAAGCAGGTGAACACTTGAACAGCTCCCAACACAGGTAATTAAGCTTCAGGGTGTGCTGTCATCATTTGTAAAGCACCATGTAGGAGGATCAGCTTGTGACCACAGGTTATGGTGGGTTTGGTTGAGGTGACTGCTGGGAAAGTGTAGAGAAAGAAGGAAAGTGACTGAAGATGAAGAAGAGACAACTAGAACAAGCAGAGAGAGGGGAGAGTTCCACGTGGAGATGGGGAGTGGGGGGGTTAGCAGGACATGGGAGGAGGGGCATCACCCAGTGGCCACATCTCCCCAGCCCGTCCGTAATCCTTATCTCTTTTAGCACAAGTTGGGCATCAATCTCCTGCTATACTATAAGCTCCCTGAAGGCAGAGGAGGTCTTATTTATCTTTGTTCGCCCACCAGCCTAACACAGAGCCCGCATCTAACAAGCCCTGGGTAAATGCTTGCTGGCGAGCAATCCATCCTGGGCCATTCAGTGAGTGATCACACGCCAGACCACCCGGGGCTCTGCACTGAGCCGGAACTGCACCAGCTCCCCGCCAGGATCCCACGCTCTGCCTGAGACCTGGGGGTGCCGGTTACTCCCTGCTAATGTCCTTACCTGTAAATGTGTGCAGACCATGTCAGAACCACAGGCAGAAGAAGAAAAGGCACAGGCACCAGCTGGCTTTCCTGGGTTGCCCATTTGCCCATGACCTGTCCCTTCTGCCTGGAAGTCTCTTGGGAAGGTGGCACGTGGCAGTGAGTGCTGTATAATTGCTTAATGGCAGGAACGAGTGTAGGAGGAATTGCAGAGGCACGGAAGGACAGTAGGCACGATGGAAGGGTGTGGCATGCCACAAAAGAACACTCACACTCCTAACCCTGCTTTGCCACATGACAACTTTGGGGGGTGATGGGAGTTGCTCCATCTTTTCTGAGGCTATTTCCTCATCTCCACATCAGGGAAACTATAAATACCCACTTCTCTGTCCTAAAAGGCCATGGTGCCCGGCATCTAGGAAGTGCTTAAATGCTTGTGGAATATCCCAATGAGATGTTGCATAAGATGATGCTTTGCAAATACTAAAGCAGCCCTGTTAAAACTTATTTACCAAAGTGTTCCAAAAGCAGAAGAAAGGGTTATCATCTACCTTCACTCCGGGGATCTAGGAATCTCACCTAACGGGAAGGCTGGAAGGTCTTTTCAAGGCTCATGCTTTGTTTAAAATAAGCTTGCACAATTTTGATTCAACTCCATGATACATACAGATCTAGTTAAATGAAAATTATATAGTTTTCTTGCCAGTTAAATTTGCTACCACTCCTTCTCTTGCCCGCTTGCCCTAGCAAATCTTTAGTTAAAATGGATACTCCAGGACGATGTGGCACTTTAATCTTGGGGGTATTTTTTATTCAAGGACTACTTCCAAGCATCCCTGTGTAAGGAGAATTGTGTAAGACTGCTTTTCAGATTTAGTTACTTGTGTTTAATATGTTGATGGGCCAGCCTGTGTTCCCTGCTTTACTCAGAGAAAATACCTGGCTTTTGTGCATTTGGGTCCAGTCAACCCCGGGGTCTGGAATGCGCTCCTTACCTCCACGCCTTGCCCACGGCCAGCCAGCAGGCAGCAATCGGACAGATCAGACAACACCCGCCGGGCTCTCCACCAGGAACCAGGAACGCAACGGCCTGTGGCGACTGTTCTTGCTGTCTGACCCTCTGACTTCCTGCCTTCCTGGGGCCTGCTCGCTCCTCCCCGCCCAACCCCCACCCTGCCTTGGCGATCTTACCTGCCTCCTGAAGTGGCGGTCAGGCCTGCAGCATCCGGAACCCTCCTCCAGCTGCCTGTGCTCCCGCCCTGTACTCACAGCCATCAGACCCACATCCCGCTGGAAAGCGAATCGCAATCCAGCTCTTAAAGACCTCCAGGGGAGCAGTTTCTACAACCTCTGCAGGAATCTCCTTCTAACATCTCACAACTCTCACGGAGAAAAAAGCCTTCCTTTCAGGAAATCTCAATTCGTTTCTGTTGCAACGAGCATGGTTGCTTTTCTTCTCTACTAGTCTGAGCTACACTTAAACAAGCCTAATTTCTCATGATTTTCTCCCTGCCTCATCAGAGTATGGAATATTGGCTTTGCTTCTGGTCAGCCCTCATCTATGCAGCCCTGGGTCAGAGCTGGGCTCCCGCCTCTGAGGTGTGAGCCGAGCAAGACTGAAGCAGAGGGGACCCTTCTACCATGGGGGCAGGGCTGAGCCAAAGGTGGTCCTTTGGGTGCCTGGAAGTGAATCCACTGCCACTGATTGAGGGCCTCTTGTGGGCCAGATCTATGAGAGATATAAAGCCAGGTCTCTATGCTCAAAAGTAGCACCATGAAAGAATCACTTACTGACTCAGCTCTGTGGACAGTGGAGAATGCATGATTTTGGCCCAGCTCTGCCTTTCATTAGCTGTGCTGCGTTGGGCAAGCCAATTCACCTCTCTGAGCCTCTCTGTATGTGTCTACTTCATAGAGGCAAGTGTTAATAGAATTTGTTTATGCTGCCAAGTGTTACACAGATTAAAAGATTACCATAGATTGGGGTGGGGAGAATATGAAAGCAGGGGCCGACATACAGACCTGTCATGGGAGAAATACAAACGTGACCTGCTGAAGTGCCGGGAGGAAGGAAAGGGATGAAAGTGAGTGGCATTCCACGGAAGGACAGGCAGGAGAAGGTGACAGCTGGGCACAGAGAATGGAGGAAAGAGAAGGGAGGAAGGATGATGGTTATCATGCATGGAACACTCACTGAGTGCCAGGCACGCTGCTAAGTGCTGTGTGTACACTACCTCACGTGTTCCTAATAAAAGCCCTGTAATAAGGTTTTATTATTCTCATTTTACCCCTGCATCTGACAGGTCGTAACACACCTCTGGACCCTGAGGCGGAACCTGTGGGAGAGCCATCCTACCTTTAATGGAATTTGGTGTCAGGATGAGGGTGGGGTTTCAGAAAAAACCAGGGAAGAACCAAGAGGTGCAGAGCTAGGTGGTGGGGGAAGTAGTCCTCGACAAACCCCGGTTAATGAAATCAGGAGGAAGTAATCAGAAGTACTGTCACTAAAATTTCCAACAGGATTCCTTTCTCCAGGTGCCATCAGTTTTTGTCCACCCATTCCCGTTAGCCCTCCACTTCTATACGTCTATCCTACCTACTTCCTAGGCAGCGCCTGTCCTCCCTCCTCCCTCCTCCCACGTCCCTCTCTCTCTTTTTCCTATGTCCTCCTCTCTCTCACTCTCTCTCTCTCTCACACACGCACAGAGGCTCAAATTACCCTTTCCATCTTCGTTCGTGTCACTGCTTGACTCTCTGTTGATGACGAGACCTTCATGCTCAGTTTAGACGTTGAAAACAGGTTACAAACATTCTCCCTCGATCCTTTGCTTCCTCTCCTAACACCTCCCTTCCTCTTCTCTCCTCTCCTGATTCTTCCCCTCCTTTTACTTTCTCCTTCCTGTTCACCTTCCTCTCCTGTTCACTTTTCACCCATTTCTCTTTTTGCTCTTAGGATGAAACTGGCAAGGACACCTCCAGCCCAAGAGCTCCCTGGCATTTGCTGCTAGTAAACGTCTGCTACCACTATTCAACTGATAAAGGGTTTTTTCCCCCTTCTTTAAACTATGACCATAAACTCATGTCTGTCAGAAACACGGCTGGGTTGGCAGCTGAATATGCCAGGCCAGGAGGGGCTGGAACCTGGAAGAAGACCTGCCCACTAAGGCAGGGCCAGGATCTGGGGAGGTCCTGGCAGTCGGTGTGGGAGGAAGTGAGGCCAGGTTGGAGGCACGTCAGACAAAGCTGGCAGGAGGTAAAGACCAGACACAGGGAAGAAAGCAAAGTATCTGGACCCCAGAATCCTAGTCCCTGAGGTCCTGGGTCATGGAGTAGGGCACCAGGATTGAGAATGGCATGGAGACCCAGTGACTAGAGCTGGGGGTACCAGAAACAGCTCTGTTAGAAGAGAAGGGTAAGAGTCAGCTACTAGGACCAGGGAACAAAGGCAGAGCAGGACTAAGGCCAGCAAGAAGGCTGACCTTAAAATTCAAGGTGAGGCTTCCCTGTGGTGGGCCTTGGGCTCCGGGGACCCCCTTACCATGGAGAAGACTGCTGGAGGAGCATCTCAGCAGCGATAGAGAGCTGTGTGGTCCGGGCCCACCACGGCTCTCCCTTTTCCTGTCTCTGTCCCCTCATCACACCCTCAACCAGCCCCTCGGATTGCAGAGCCACCTCCACTACGGGGTGGGAAAACATCAAAGCATGTTCCACACACAGGCAGGTGAGTTCCCGGAACCCAGGCCATCTCAGCACAGATGAACATGATGAGCAGACATTGCCCCACGCTTCCCCAGCCCTCACAGGCTTCCAGCATTCCATCACACCCCCTTTACCCAGCACCCCTTTCCTGGGGCTGCTCTCTACCTGGAAGACTTTGCCTGTAGTGGGCACTCCCAATTCCAGCTCTTCTGAACTAATCCTCTCTGGCCATCTGGAAGACTCCTTTCTGTGTCTGTGACAGCCCTGCCCCTGGACCGAGCCATCCCCCTCTAAAGGAGCTTCCGTCCATTTTTACCTCTACATGCCTCCCCGCGAAAGCCCATTCTATACATCTGCCTCTTAGCAGTGACTGCTAACTCCACTGCATCTGAAACTCACCAGCCATGTGATGACTGTGACCTCCTTGGAAAAAAGGGACCGCACCCTGAAACAACTTGGTTTGAGACAGGGTTATTTCTTCACACTCTTAAACTCTTCACTTCTTCCACAGTTTGTGGTTTCCTGTTTTCCACTATTGCTGCTTTTCCACACCCTTCCAAAAACATTCATTTCGGCCAGAGGCGAGGTGGCTCATACCTGTAAATCCTAGCACTCTGGGAGGCTGAGGCACGAGGACTGCTCAAGGTCAGGAGTTCAAGACCAGCCTGAGCAGGAGTGAGACCCCATCTCTACTAAAAATAGAAAAAAGTAGTTGGGCCATGGTGGTACACACCTGTAGTCCCAGCTACTCGGGAGGCTGAGGCAGTAGGATCGATTGAGCCCAGGAGTTTGAGGTTGCTGTGAGCTAGGCTGATGCCACAGCCCTCTACCCTGGGCGACAGAGTAAGACTCTGTCTCAAAAAACAAACAAAAAAACCACAACAAAAAATTCATTTCTTTTGGGATAATCAAGGCTGAGATACCATTCCACAATCCCTTATCTGTGATTACAAATTCCTGAATCTCTGAAAATCAAGAGTTTTTTGTTTTGTTTTGTTTCGTTTTGTTTTGTTTTGACAAGTTTGATGCCAAAACTCCTGTGGTGACAAAAATCTGACTTAAACTGATGTGAAGTTACTTTATCCTCACACCCACTTAGTGTAAAACTTCATATATTTCATTGCAGAAATATTAACGTGTCTTATTTCAAGATGCTGCCCAAGACCTCACTGGGGATGTTTCCAAATGCATGGTACCTTTCTGAATTCTAAATGCCTCTGGCTTCAAGGGCTACAGATAAGGGCTTGAAGAAATGTACCAACCTCTCTGTTCTTCTGTGACAGATCTCTTGGAACAGAAACATCTTGAAGATCCAAGGTTTCCTGACCTTTCCTCTCCATCTGGAGAGTGAGAAGACAGCCCAGTGCCTCAGTGAGGGTCACAAGGAACCCAAGGATTGCAAATCTTCTGATGTACAGAAAGGATTAACAACGTCATAAATGAAAGGAGGGGAGGGGGCCCTGGGGGTAATCTTCAGTGTTTTCTACAGTCTTTATTCTGTTGTTGACTTGCCGTGTGACTGTGAGCAGCTTGGGTAACCTCTCTGAGCCTGGGCTGTAGGAGAGAGCCAGTTCCTGAGAACCCTGCTCCAGTGGGCTCTGAAGATGACTAACACACACCACATGTCTTGAGCTTTTAGAAGATGAAGAACTACGTAACCTTTCTAGCATTTTTTTAAGTAAATGACTTTAATTGGAATAATTAGTCAGCAAACACTGTGTGCTCACTCTGTGCCCAGTCTCATGCTGGGGCCTGTGAGGTAGTCAAATATAGGGCACAAACTCTGGACTTCGAGGGGCTCACGTTCTGATAGGAAGGCCAGGTTTTGTGCACATGAAACAGTCAGAGAGACAAGAAGTCAACGTCTGCGATGCAGGGTAAGATGTCGCAGGCCTGCGGGGAAGCTGAAAACTGCTAGCCAGGGCCATCTGGGAAGGTGCAGAAGGAGGGGAGATTCAGTTTGGGTATCAGCAGACAAGGAAACATTTTAAGCAAGTTCTTCACATAAGAATGGTCAAAGTTTGTGGGGGGACACTCTGAAGAAAGACGTCACTAGAGTAGAGAAGGTGGAGTGGAAGTGCTGGAAAGAGACTGAACACGATGGACTGGGTAGGAGAGTGCTGAAAATGTGTGGGTATGAGTCGGCTCGGGCTGCAGTAACAAACGCCCCAGACTGGGTGTCTTGCACAACAGACATACATTTCCTCACAGTTCTGGAGTCTGGAAGTCCCAGATCGAGGTGCTAGTAGGTTTGGTTTCTTCCACGGCCTCTCTCCCTGGCTTGCAGATGGCCTCTGTGTCCTCACGCGGCCTTTCCTCGCCGTGCACGTGGACAGAGATGGAGATCTCCAGGGTCTCTTTCTCTTCTTGTGAGGACACTAGTCCTATTGGATTAGGGCCCCACCCTTATGCCCTCATTTAACTGTAATTGTCTCCTTAAAGGCCCTATCTCCAAAAGCAGTCACATTGGGGGTTAGGGCTTCAACATACGAATTTGGTGGGAGAGGCGTGTCTGGGCAGTTTGGGAGGACAAGATGTCTACCACGGGATGGGCAGGGCTGGAACCGTGAGTGGACACTGACATGAACCGAGTGAATGGACATGAAGGACATTAGCAGAATTAAAAAATTTTAGGGCCAGGACTGCTTGGCCCACTGGGCTCAACCCTCACAAGTTCAAATGCTGAAACCAGACTGTATTCCCTGTTCCCTGGAGAATTTTCTGGATAGAACATCTCCATCATTTCCTGTGTTTCTCTGTCCTTCCCCAGCACCTCTGACATGTTGTCCCCTTACCTGGCTAGCTGCAGGAAAGCGTGAGATCATTATAGAGTTGTTTTGTGCAGAGAACCTAGTCACATCTGGATGGCTAATGCTCATAATTACCGTGCTGGTTACTAAATCTGACGGGTTTCGGTGAGGTGAAGCTGTACAGCTGGGGCTGCTGCTCACAGCTTTGCCGGCAGAGAGGGAGGTGAGAACAAAAACCAAGAAAGGTGTGCTCAGACGCTTGAGATTGAGTGAAACTGGTTAATTACCAGTCACTTGCTGTCTCCCTGAGTTGGAGTTTCTGGCTAAGGAATGCTCATGGATCAGACAGAATATGACAACCTGCAACTTATGTCTACACGACGAGGGTGGCAGGGACCAAGATGCAGAGAAAGTGTGGAGGCAGTCTCTCTCAGGTGCCAAGTGTCAGACCCATGTGGATGTGACTCACATGCCCTCAGAACAGGGTGGTGGCAGCCAGGCGCCCTGGCTCACGCCTGTAATCCCAACCCTTTGGGAGGGCAAGGCGGGAGGATAGCTTGCGGCCAGGAGTTTGAGGTTACAGTGAGCCATGATGGCGCCAGTGCACTCCAGCCCAGGCAACAGGGCGAGACCCTGTCTCCAAAAAATAATAAAAAATTAAAAAAAAAAAATAAGAACAGGCTGGTGGCATGATCCAGCAGGATGCAGAGCCAACTGGACTCTTTATGGAGAGAGGTGGGGATCAGATGTGCCCTCGGGGCACAGTCTCTTTCCTGCTGGGTGAAGGTTCTTGGTCTGGGGCCCTAGATTAAGTTTTAATGATCCATGTACCCCCCTCAAGTTGTCTGTCAACGTGTGACTATGTGAGTGAGCATTTTTCTTAGAAACGGATTCATACATTTATCAGATTCTTGAAAGGTTCAAAAGGGTCTGTGATCCTCAGAAGGAAGGTGATTGTAAACCACTGTCCTAAACCCCTGGATAAACAGGTTGACATTAGGCAGAGCCCCAAGAGACTTGGGGTCCCTAATGATCCTGCAATTATATTCTAAAGGGGTGTGTGTGTGTGTGTGTGTGTGTGTATGTATGTGTTTGTATATTTTTCTAGGAAAAAAGATTCAATATTTTTTGCCAGATTCTCAAAGGAGTCCACAGTCCTCAAAGGTCTGATGGGGGCTCAGGAAGCTAGAAGGTTTGTTTATGCTAAGCTACTTCTTTTCAGGGAAAGATCAGAGGCCTGAAAACAGGGCCCAGAGTACATTCTGGTAGTTCTGCTCAAAATCTGAGCATAACAAGATCTGGGGCCAGGGACTGGCTAGCGAGCTCTCTATAAAATAACACATTAAGTCATTTTAAGAGTCAAGTGCCCAGAAGGCAGACTAGTGAGTGATGACCACAATGGCATCAATATATGGAAAAACAGTCCTAGCTCCTTTCCTCTCTGATGGCAGATTCCCAGGTCTTTAAAGCCCTGTGCCCCAGCTTTCAGAAACCCTTGCTCATGGAAGCTCGAAATTCATTCAATAAATACTTGTTGAGCGTCTACTATGTGTCAGGCTCTATTCTAGGCACAAAATAAGGGACTGGCCTTCAGAGCGTTATGGACCTAGGCCAGTTTCCTGCCCTGGACACGGGTATTTGGAGGGTTGCTGACCAAGCATGTTCTTCGAGAGCTTAGCCGCCCCCCCCCCCAACTCCCTTGGCCCCTGGTCCAGAGAGGCCGAAGCCATCCCACTCAGCCCCGCGGGCAGGGGGTGAGGAGGAGGAAGCAGTACCTGTGAGCTAAGCGGTGAGGGAGGCTGGTAGGACGCATGGGACCAGAGCAGGTGGGCCAGGCGAAGCCCGGGCACTGCTGGGGAGGGGGCTAGGCAGGCCGGAGTGGGGGCACCGCCGGCGGGGGGCGGGGGGAGGGTGGAAGAGGCGCTGCCCGCAGCCTCCCGGCCTCTGCACCGGATCTCCTAGCTGTGCTCGCCCGCTCCCCGCCCGCCGGGGCCGTCGCGAAGCTCTGCTCTCCATACTGAGCAGTCCCCGGGAGGCGATCGGACACGTCCCCAGGCTGGATAAAGATCGGCTCGGCGCTCGCTCCGCAGCGCGAAATCTCGCCATCAGCTCGGCTCGCGCGGCCGCTCTGGCCGGGCCCGGCGACGCCAGATCGCTATCTCGGGGGAAAGGGAAGGCAGCGCCGCTGCTCCCGCTGCCACCCTCGGCCCTGCGTGCGGGGCGGCTGCGGGGTCCTGGGGCTGGCCGCCCTCCCCTCCCCCTTCCCATTCCTTCCCGGCGCTTACTCCCGAGGGACACCTGCTTCCCGCTGGCCCGGGGCCCGCACCCCGCCAGGCGCCCTCTCCCCCCTTGCCAGGCCCCGCTGCCTCCTGAAGGTTACGCGACGCAGCGGTGGGGCGCGGGGGGCGCCCGCCCTCGCCGCCGCCTGCGCCGCCGCCCACCCCAGTGCCCGCCGCGCCGGGCCAGCCTGGCTGCCGGCTGCTGCCACCGCAATCCCGGCTCCTAAATCAGCGCGGGAGGCGCCCCCTCCCCCCACCCGGCTCCCCCGGCTCCCCGGGACGCGATTGGCCGCGCGGGCGCCCCCCACCCCGGGCCCGCGGCTCCAGCTGTCGCGCCATTGGCTGCGGGCCTCCGCCAGCCTTTACATAAGCCGGGGCGCGCTCGAGTGGAGTAGTATAAAGCGAGCGCGCGGCGTCGGGGCGGGAGGCTCGAGGCCAGCCCGGGACCGGGGCTGGGAGCTGGAAGGCGGCGGCAGAGGCGGCAGCGAGCGCCCGCGCTGCGACGCCCCCAGGCGGCGGGGCTGAGAGAGCCAGAGGATGGCTGCGAGCGCGGACCCCGGCGTGAGTACCCGCTCCCCGTGCCCCCACCCCTCAGGCGGAGAAAGTTTTTCCAGCCTCCTCGCCCCTCCGGATCCGCCCGCAGGGCTGGCGGGGATGCCGCCTGGGAACCAGGGAAGACCGAATCGCGAAGGCGGCGGCTTTGCTCCCAACTTGCCGAGAGGCGGTGGACTCGATGGGCGCGCTGAGCCTCCCCCGCGGGCTGGGGGCGAGGCGGGCGCCGGGCTGGAGGTGGCGGAGAGGTGGGAGCCGAGGTGTGGGGGCGACGGCACGCAGCTGGCAGGGAAGGTGTTGGGGGCGCACTGGAGGTCAGCTATTTGGGGAGGGGGCGCCGGGGCTGGGAGGGTCGGAGCAGGTGAGGAGGGATGTGCTGGGGGAATGGGGAGTCACCCAGCCAGCCAAGCTGAGCTCCGGGCTGGGGAAGAGTCGGCCGAGTGTCTACGCTTCTGGACTGGGGAAGAGCCCTGGGAGGCTGGCTCTTCTTCCCGGGGGAGGCCGAGCTCCCGGGCACAGCGCTGGGTGGCAGAGAGCTCCGGGTGCCAGCTCCGCGCGCGACGTAGCTGCCAGCCGCCTTTTGCTGGACCGAGGTGTGGTCTTGCTTTCAGGCTGAGACAAGCTCGCTTCAGGCATTTCAGGGGAACGGGGGGTCCCCCTTGACCCCGTGGGAGCACTTGGAGGCTTTGATGGGGCAGCAGGCCGGGCTTGGGGGCATGCCCAGCAATGCAGCGCCCTTCTGTGCCGTACAGTAGTTGGGAGCCCTTGTCAGTCCCGCTTCTGCAGAAACCAACTCAAGAATTCAAAGTCATCTCAGCCTGGATGGAGCCTCCCAGAGTGGCGGGGAAATGCTCCTAGGGCTGAGGAGGGGGAGCTTCCTCCGGGAATGACTAATGAATATTGCTGCTGCTGCTGCTGCTGGTGGGCGCACCTAGTGTGGCTTCTCTGGGTCCCAGGAGGTGCGTCCATTCTCCTGGCAGGACACATTCTTGAGTCACACTTGAGGTATCTTCTGGGATGGGTGCAGGACTCCTAAGTGAAGCCAGGTGGAAGAGAAGGGAAGAGTGTTCGGGCAATAGAGGACAGCTCTATGGTGCTGTCTTGAGTCAATGAAAAACTCATGTGGGAAAAGCTACTGATGGGAGAATTTAGACCCTGATGACTTGCGGCTGGAGATATCCAAGACTGAATTAGAGCTAATTCAGGAGTCAGCCCGCACCTCACTCTTGGCCACGGAGAGGGAGATATGGAGACTGACAAGTGGGGACATGGCAGCTGTTCCAATATGGTTCTTGAGGAAGTGTTCTCTCTCTCTCTCTGACTCGGTTAAGAACATCCTTCTGCCAACTGGTCCTAAAGTCAATTTAAGAGGCAACGCAGGGAGTTTAGGGTCTTGTTGCTGACACAGAAGACCCCAACTAGAATATTCCAGTTGGTACTAATGGACTCTGGAGAAGGTTGAAGGCGGGCAGGTGGTTACCTCTCTGCAACTGTTCAGTTGGGTCTGTCTCCTTCACCTTACCAGATCTCTGAACATGGGCGTTCAAATTCCTAGGGTAGCTGCTCCAGCCTGGAGATCTGTTACGGGGGCTGTCGATCCATGTCCCAAACCCCAGTCTTTCCTCTGCCTGCAGTCTACATTTTTCTGCTGCATTTCCAAAGACCTTCTCACCACTGGGGACTTCTGCAGCAAAATACCTGCTTGTTGCTCTTTCTTCCCTTCTCTCCATCTGGGCTGCACCTGGTGTTCTGAACCTTGATGTTTATTTCTTGGCACCTTGATGTTTGGTTAAGACGTCCTATGGCTGCACGGGGGTGCCCCTGGAAATGTGTGGACCAATGGCCTGTGTAATGCTATGGAGTGAAACATAAGACTCTTGTAGGGATCAGGCCACCTATCAGGAAGGCAGTCCTACTAAACAGCTTGTGACAGCCTCCGGTTCTCGGGCTTCCTTGCTGCCTGCTGAGGTGGTGGAAGTTTAAAGGTGGAGCAGGCTCTTTGGCGTCCAGTAGGGGGCGCCAAAGATACCTGGCTCAGGACCACTGACTTTCTCACTTCTTGTCCTTCACTGGCAATAGCAACTTCATGCTTTAAACCAGCTCAGGCCACAGCCCTCAACCGTCACCACTGTAATTGGAGACCTTCTACCACATGCTTCCTGGACTTCAGGTGGTCCTATGACCTTAGGTACAATGGGCCAGGTGCAAGGACAACATTCCAAGGAGACAGAGCTGGTACACAGCCCCACCGCTCTTTCAGATCATTCCTTTGTGCTTGTCGCTGGTGTAGTCTTTGAGTTCTTTAAGGGCTCAAAGTCCAAGAACATTAGAGCTAGAAGAAAGGAGCCTTGGAGAGCATCTAGTCCACCCCATCCCATCCCCAATGCTCGCATGCACGCTTAGTTTACAGATGAGAAAACTGAAGCCCAACAAAGGCAAGTGTATTGCCCAAGGTCACATGGCTATTTGGTGGAAGAGATGGGCCTAGTTCCTAGGGCTCCTGCTCTCTGCAGAGCTCTTTCCACCTCAGTGACCTGCTTCCTCTTCACTATGAAGATTCCCTATGCAGTAGGCACTTGGAATTACTGACTGCCCAGACCTTAATAAATCAATAAATCTAGTAAACTTGGGAAGATTTACTTTGAATCTGTTATTTAGAGTGAGGAGGTGAGAAGAGAAAGTTCTTGTAATGTACATGCACAAGTCACAGATATCCCTAATTGTTCTTTACCACTCCTTCACTGTCTTGTCTCAGTATTCCCAGTAGTGTCTTAGGCAAAAGCCATGCCACTCCAGGTTTCTATCCATACATTTAGGAATCAGAAGTGCCCAGTCCCTCACAGTGGTCTTGGGACCGAGGCCTGGACCTCTTGTTTTCCTCCAGTAAGGGCTGCTGGAGTGGGGTCTCTCTGTTCTGCAGCCACACCACTGCCAGTGGGACCTCCCGTGCTCAGATCCTAGATGAATTGGAGAGTTTCCAACGAGTATTTGCCTATCTCCCCCATCCTTGCTGCTCCCAGCTCAAGGTCAGAGAGCTAGGATGTTCTATTTTTGCAAAATCCTTATGTTCAAGCTTCTTGGGTGACCTGGAAGATTCTACCATTTCCATTGCCCTTTCTTCTCTTCTATGAGTCTGGCTGTCGACATCTGAGCTGGGCGCTGGGAAGGAGGTTTACTGAGTGGCCTGTGGGCTGCCCCCTCTCCCCACCTAGCTTTCCTTTCGTTTTCCTCTCCCCACCTAGCTTCCTTGCATACTGTATGGACTTCCTCTGGGTTCCCCTCGGAGCCTCAGCACACCTTGGTGTGGCCCAACCTCATGGGGAACCCACTGCTGCCAGAACTCTGACAGGCAGAATCCTCTTCTCTCCCAAGACTCACGAAAGGGATGCTTGTTGCCAGGGAAGATGCTCGAGTCTTCTCATCTCCTTCACACTCACAGACAGGTTGGGTCTTCATCTTCAGGGGGACGAGGGAGGTGGCAGGATAATGTGGGCCACCAGAGAGCAACAGCCCCTTTCTTTGAAGTGGAGTCCCAAGGGGCTGTGCTTGAGATCCTCTCAAGCACTGCCAGCTCTAGCTAGAGAAATGTGCCTACCTTGGCTTGGTCTAGTTCTAGAAAAGGCCAGAGGAATATAATTATGTAAAATCCAGTGATAACACGAGCCCTGTGGATTGTTGTTTGAATGGGGAAGGAGGTATAGAGTTTGAGAAGTGGCGTTAGACACTGAGAAAACAAGGAGTGGTCCCTTTCTCGAACCCCACTAGGTGGTTGGTCCTTACCCCACTCACTAGGTGGTTGGTCCTTACCCCACTCACTAGGTGATTGGTCCTTACCCCACTCCCATTGTAATGGTAAGGACATACGCTTAGAATCTGGCTCCCTGCTTCCTGGCTTAGAGACCTTGCACAGACCACTAAGCCTCTGCATGCCTCAGTTTCCTCCTCTGCTAAATGGTGAAGCTGGCAGCCACGTGATGGGGGCAGGGTAGCAAAGATTGAGGAAGACAATCTTTGGTGTAGTGTGCCTCTGCCCTTGGTAAGGTGTAGAGAGGTATTTGGTTGGAAAGGGACATTCCTGCTGAATCATCAGGAACCCCCAGGGTCATCTTTGTCCCAGAAGGTAAGGCTGAGTGTCCAGGTTTGCACATCAGCCTCTGCTCACAGCAACATCGGGTTTGATGGACAAGGCCCACTTGGCAGGGCTCCCTCCTTGCCTTTCCCCCTCCCTCACCTCAGGGTTTTCACTTTGGGGTTCTGCCATGCTTGGGAAAAAGAAATTTTACAGGTCCCAGGATAATTCTGAATGTGATGGAGGGCCCTGAGCTATTGATTCCTAAGGAAGGATCTTTCTGCTGGGAGAAGCCTTCCTCAGAGCCCAGTGATTTAAGAGTGCTGACAAATCCGTGCTCACCGAACCTCCTGCAGGCTGCAGATACAGGCTTCCGGGCCAGCCTGGGCTCTGTTAGGAATTTCTGGAGAGCCTGGCTGGTTGCTTAGGGGACGTAAACCTGTGAACTCTGTTTAGGAGAAAGTATGAAATCAATTGGTTCATTATCACACCAAACACACCCTGGACCACTTAGGGCATTTAAGAAACGAGAAGCAGCAGAGGACTGAGAGGTTGTGTTTGAAAAGTGCAGAAAGGTGTGAAGGGGTTGGGGAAAAGGAGGGGACAGGAAAACCTTTTTTCCATTGAACCACTCATGATCTTGACCTTATTGAAGTCCTTGGGCAGTGACTAGAGGAGTTACACCCCCCTGCACACACATACCGACATATGTCAATATCTGGAGACATTTTTTATCATTAGAACTGGGGTAAGGGGTGCTACTAGTACCTACTGGGTAGAAGCCAGGGATGCTAAACCTCCTGTAATGCACAGGACACACCTACAACAGAGAATTATCTGGCCCAAAATGTCAATAGTGCCAAGATCTGAGAAACCATGGACTAGAGCATTGTAGCTTGGAATCACAGCACATGAGGAGTGGGAGGGATTTTACAAGTACTTATCCAGTTCTCCCACTTCACCGCTGTGGTCACTGAGGTCCAGAGAGGAGAGGGGACCAGCCAGGGTCATACAGAGAGCAAGTGGCAGAGCTGGTCTGGGATTCAGATCTGCTCTCCCCTGAGACTGAGTTACCCAGACTCTCCCAAAGTTGTTGTGAAAATTAAATGTGAGCTGTGAAAACACTTAGAAAATTGTAAGGAGACTATATTAATATTGCTGTTATTAAGAATCAGGGAGTTTGGCAAGTTCTATTTCTGGCTATGGCACTGACTCATTGTATCATATTGGACGCATCATTGCCCCACGCCCTTGCCTCTCTATGAGTGTGTGTGTGGTGGGGGGTGGTCTTAGCAAAAAATAAGTACATCATAATCATTCTCTTTAGATTTGCCCTTCAAAAACCCTAGACACTTAAAAAAAAAAAATAGAAATTTTCCTTGAAAGAAATCATGTTGACTTCGTAAGAAGCAAAGCGTTTACTTCTTGGAAAAATTCCAGTACTGTGGCCCTGTGAGTTGGTTCCAGCCCAGGAAATCTGATCAACATCCGGAGGAGAAACTGATAGCTCCACAAATGACAAGAGACTGGATTTGTCCCCACTCCCTGTGAGAAAGGGAGATGGCAACTTCCACTTCTCTGCCACCCTTTCCTACTCAGCCCTCTCGGCACAGGGAAGTTCTGCAAGGAACTTCAATGAGGGATGGGAAGGTGTGTCATTAATTAGTAAAACCTTGTTTACTTAACAGACATATTCTTAAAGAGCTCTTCCAAGGGACATTTTGACATATTACTTTAATTAGCTATAGAAGAACCGAGAGTGCAGAGAGTATAAAATGACCCTCTCTGTTGTTTCCAGTTACTCTTATCTTTGTTTGCACCTGACAAGTACAGTGACAAGCTTGTGGGAATCACTGCTGAGCTCTGGGAGTGTCCTGGAGACCAGAGCCCAGAGGAGGGCCTGCAGGGACTTCTTCTCTCCCTTACATCAGCCTTTGCCTGCCTAGAGAGCAGCCACCTCCGTGGAGATTTCTGCACTGGCACCCCAGCCCTCCTTTGGGGTATATCTATCTTAAAGGAACCATCATGTTATGCAAATCTTGACATGGCTCTCAGGAGGGGAAACAGGCCTGGGAGCCTGAATTTCCACTGCCGAGTGGGCAGAGAGGTCTTGTAAGATTGGTGGGAACAGCCTCCGTTAGTGTTTGTCACACAAGGCGCGGCCCTGGTCCTGTCCTCCTTGTGCTCAGGATTATAGGTAGGAAGTCACTTGAGGCCCCCCCTAGAGGACTGAGGTTATGTCCCTCCCTACCCACATGGGAGCATCACTACATAGATTCCGGCCATGCCTCTCCCGTGTGTCCCAAGGCAGGTCCCTTAGCTTCTGGAGGTCAGTCCCTGTAATCAGAGGAGTTGGGTGACAGGCCCTTTCCATCACTGGCGGTTTCTTTCTCTAAGTGATGTCATTCCCTCTCACCCTGGTCTCTAAGAACAGCCTCTTTCTTAGAAATCGTAATCATGCACCTTTCATCTGAGAAGCTGTGTATGTCTAAAGAGGCTCTTGCAGGTGGAGATGTAAGTCCCCAAGACGGGGAAATGCTGCCTTGTGAACAGTGCGGGGAAGACACTGCCATTTGTTCTCAGCTGCAGATTCAGCGCCTGGCATGGCGCTCGGCACGCAGAGGGGCTCAAAGGGTGCAAAATGAGTAAGTGGATGAAGGTGGCCATTCTGGGGCAGAGGTGGCCCTTGGTATAAAGTGGCTCTTCACACTGGCCTCAGTCAGGGACGCCTGCTTCCCTTCTGGCTACTTCCCAGAGCCGGCACGTGGCACCAGGGCTGTGCAGACCTCTGAGGGTCCCGCTGGTCCAGCAGGGCTTGAGGGCCCCATGCGAGGCCCACCCCATGAGATGGTGGCCGGCTCTGAGCCTTGGGCAAGGTCGAGTTTCTCCGCCTCTTCACCACCCTCTGGCTGCTCCCCGCCCCCTTCCCACCAGCCTGCTGCAAGGAAGCTCGGTGCATGTTTACCTCGCTTTAAGCCAATAGAATAGATGAAAATTTGGATTTCCACTGAAGACAAACTAGAGAGTGAATCATTGCTTCACAAAAAGATTCCTGGGAGGATGTTTTTAAATAGCAAGATCCACTAATGCATTTTAAATGACTTAGTTAAGAAAACCTGGACTATAGACTATTAGGCCCGGAAAAGAACTCTGGAGGTCATCCAATGGCCCCGCCCCACCCCCGCCCCAGGGTGTTGAAGTCCCTGCTATGATACTGTCACTTGCTTTTCAGAAACACAGCCTATCCAGCCTGCACACTGCTGCCCAAGGTCTAAAATGCCCTTTCAAAAGTGCAAGTCAACCATGTCTTCACCTACCTTCCAGAACCTCCCCTACAGTGTGACTCTAGGCTCCCTACCTTGGCACAGCAGGCTCTGCTGGCCCAGTGTCTGCCTGCGTGCCAGACTGTGCCGCCCTTCTCCCTGTCCTCCCCTCTTCTCTCTCCTCCACCCCACGTCCCAGACACCACATCCAGCAGCAGTGACTATGTTCTCAGCATGCACCAAGCTGGCTCTTACCCATGCCTTTAGTCCACAGGTCTCCACACCTGGAACCCCAATTCACCTTCTCCAGAGAGCCTGTCCTGCCTGCCCGTCCCACCCACCTTGCTAGTTCATCTCTCCCTCCCATGGCCTACATCTGGACTTTGTAACTGTTGCTACTCCGAACTTACCCCACTGTATTGCAACTCACCCCTGAAAGACTGGAAGTTCCTTGGGGTCAGAGGCCAGGCCTTCATAATTTCTGACTTGGCCCATAGGCGTCTTCTAAATGTTTGGGGAATGAAAGTATATTGTGTATAGTGTAGTATGCTGAGGGGTTCTGCATATGGAAACCAGTATTTAAGGAGTCAAAGAACTCCGCTAGGGTCTCTAGACAGATTAGTAACAGAGGCAAGCCCATTCCTCAAAGTCCAGAGTATTCCATTCAACCTTTGTCGACTACTCCTGGAAGAGGAGCACCAGACTCCATTTCTTGAGAGTCTTGAGGAGCCCAGACTCCATCTCTTGAACTTAAGATGCATTCGTAAGTTCAAGAGACAGCAGCAGTAGTAATAGTGTGGTTATTGCTACCATTACCTACCATGTACGGACTTACTCTGTGCCGGGCACTGCGCTCATCACTTAGCCGGCAACTCAAGTCATCCTCACGGCAACCTGATAAGCATTACTTCCCATTTTACAGAACTGGAAGTCTGAGCACTTAATAATTCTTATTAAGAACTACTATGCCTTGTGCCTAAGGCTAGGAGACTCCATTTGTCCTCTCACTTTCAGAAACACCATTTCATTAGCCCACTGGCCTCTGTGGCACCTCCTAGCCTGGGTCTCCTGAGCTTTTGTCTGCCTTTTGCTGGAGCAGGACCAAGTCTCCTGTGTCTGTGAGTGCTGCCACCGGCAGTGTCTGGAGCTCTGTCCAGGTAGGGAGAAGGAAGAGGAAGCCTTGTATTTTCTTGGCACTGGGGAAGGTGCATAGGACATGTATGCATCTTGAGGGTGGGGAGGTGCAGATGTCTGGAGTTTGTCTTCCAGGCTGGCCATGCAGAGGACCAGGACAGGGGACAGAGAGTAGGTACACAAGAAGTAATGAATGGATGGATGGCAGCATTCTTGCTCACTTGGGCCACACACAGTATTTGCCTCCTACCTGGCCTCTCTGCTTCCTTCCCTTCCAGCCCTCTTGCGGCCTTCTGCACGTTGTACTGCTGCAGTAGTCCTTCTAACACTCCCCTCTAGCCGAGGCGTTCTCTGACCTGTTGGGCCCGTGTCACATCCCTGGCAGTCGGGACGGAAAGACTGGGCAGCTCTGAGAGGTTTGTGCAACAGAATCGGCGCAACGAGCCAGTGATTGTGAAGGATGAAGCAGCGAGTTTAACTCCAGATCGTCAGCCTCAGGGGCTGGGGTTGGAGGGGCCCAGTGACTAGCATCCCACTCCCCTACTCAGATTCAGGACCAACTGAGAGGGAGGAAGGGGGAAAGAGGTGGGGCTGGAGCAGATGGAGATAAGAATCGGCAGGCCAGCCCTCCGCAGATATTGCCAAATGTCCCCAGGGACAAAGGGTAACAAAACTGCCCCAGTTGGGAACCACTGCTCTAGTCTGATGGGAAAGTCATCCAGCAGGAAACACGAGGGGTGGGAAACAAGGGCTCCCTCACAACGTGTGACCCAGGCACAGGACCTGCGGCAACAGCTGGCTCCCCCTACCTTTGCAGGTATCCACTCTCTGTCTACTTTGTTCTTCCTTCCCACTCCTCCTCCTGCCTCTCCTTGTCCAGCTAACTCTGTAGCATCCTCAAATTCAGCCACAGCACCGTTCCTCTAGGAAGTGCTCCCAGCTCCCCCCACTGGCTAACTGAGATCGCTCTGTGCCCCTCCTCCCAGCACCCCTCGCCCTGTACTGCCCATGTTGGGATGTTGGACTGACAGCTTTCTTCCTGTGACCCCAGGGCCTAGCACGGTGCCAGGCTCACTGAGGGGCCAAAAGAAGTGTTATGGGTTAGTGAGCCAGGGCAGCTTCTGTTAGCTCTTCTCCAATGTTGCCTGAGTTCCAGGAGCTCTTTCGTGGGTCTCTGGTGGCCCAGCCCATGCGGAGCAGAGTGTTCCTCTCCCTCGTGTCTCAGCATGTCATCCCTACAAGTGTCTGAAAAGGGTCTGTGTTCTCTGCTTGTTCCCAGCATCTGAATCATTTGGGCCTCATGTTTTTGCAAGAACTTGGGGTGTGTCCTTGGCTCTTTCAATAATTGTGAAAGAGTTGCTTGCCCTGAAAATTGCCCTGGAAGCCTCACCCCACAGCTGCCTGACCCCACGTCAGAGAGTCCAGGTTGCTTGGTTACTAGTTTTCAGACCCAATTCAGGAAAGTCCCGAGGACACAGAAAATGGCATTTGGCTCCACGTGACCCACAGCCATGTCTGAAGGCCATCTAACCTTCAAGTTCTCTGTGTAAAAGGAAGGGAAATGAGCAAGGAGGCTGCCTCCTGCCTGCCCCCCAGGACGCCTTCCCTGTATAGCTCACTTAACCCTTGAAGCCTCAGCAGGTCACATGATCCCCATGTTACACATAAGGACGCCAGAGATCAGAAGGATTAAGGAAAGGCCCAAGGTGACTGGCTACTGTGTGGTGGAGTTGAGATCCAAATCCAGGTCACTGACTCCAAGCTTTGGCTTCTTTCTCTTTCTCACTCTCCCCTGCTCTCCATCTTGCTGAGGATTGTTGAAAAAGTTTGCTTATAGAGCATTTTTTAAGAAATTATTATTACAAAGCAATTCTTCTCACAGCCTGGAACACAAGTCCTACCATCTCTGGCCCTTATGAAGACCCTTCTTTTCCCCCCTTCCCCACCCCTCCCCTGCAGGAGGAGCTCAGTTCCTTGCAGGGGTGCCGTGTGCTCTGGCCCCGAGCCCCTCTGCCCAAGCTCTGCCTTGATATTTAGCCTCCTCAGGGCTGCTGCCCCAGGGGAGCCTTCC
>CM052446.1:38153417-38192949 GCA_028533085.1 Varecia variegata | reverse complement strand
CTCTAGTGCAGAGTTACTGGATCAGAATCTGCATTTTAACAAGACCATCAGGTGATTCATATACACGTTCACGTTTAAAAAGCACCAAAGCACTGGAATAGAACAGTGCTTCTCAAATTTTGCAACGTGTTAGAATCACGTGGGAGCTTTAAAAAATCTGATGCCCAGGCCACATCCCTTGCCAATTAAGTAAGACTATCTTGGGATGAGACCCAAGTATTAGTATTTTTTTATTGTGGTGAAATATACAGAACCTAAAACCTGTCATTTTAATGATGTTTAAGTGTTAGTTCAGTGACATTATGCACATTCACATTGTTGCGCAACATCACCACCGTCATCCACAGAGCTCTTTCGTCTTTCGAAACTGAAACTCTGTACCTGTTAAACACTAACTCCCCATTCCCCTCCTCCCAGCCCCTGGTAACCAACATTCATTCTTCTTTCTGTCTGTTAATTTGAATACTCTGGATACCTCGTATAAGTGGAATCACACAATATTTGTCCTTTTGTGACTTTTATTTCACTTAGCATAATGTCTTCAAAATTTATCTACCTTGTAGCATGTATCAGAATTTCCTTCCTTTTTAAGGCTGAATAATATTCCATTGTATTGTACATATGTATTATGTATATATATATATCCCACATTTTTGTTTATCTATTCAATCATTTGTTTATCCATTCAACCATCGATGAACACTTGGGCTGCTTTCACCTTTTGGCTGTTGTGAATAATGCTGCTATGAACATGAATGTACAACTGTCTGTTTGAGTCTCTTTTTTCACCACTTTTGGGCATATATCCAGAAGTGGGGTTGCAGGAGCATATGACAATTCTAATTTGAATTTTTTGAGGAACTGCCATACTGTTTTCCACAGCAGCTGCGCCATTTTACATTCCCACCAGCAATGCACAAGTGTTCCAATTTCTCCGTATCTGAACCAACACTTGTTACTTTTTTTAAATGATAGCCATTCTAATGGGTGTGAAATGGTGAAATCTCATTGTGGTTTTGATTTGCATTTCCCTAATGATTAATGATACTTTTTGTACTTATTGGGCATTTATATACCTTTAGAGAAATGTCTGTTCAAGTCCTTTGCCCATTTTGGATCAGGTTGTTTAGTTTTTGTTGTTGACTTGTAGGAGTTCTTTATATATTCTGAATATGAATACCTTATCAGATATATGATTTGCAAATGTATCTCCCATTCTGTGGGTTGCCTTTTCGCTCTTTTCATAGTGTCCTTTGATGCACAAAAATTTTTGATTTTGATTTAGTCTATTTTATCTATTTTTTTTCTTTTGTTGCCTGTGCTTCTGGTATCTTATCCAAGAAATTATTGTCAGGGATGAGAATTTTTTGAAAGCTTCCCCAGGTGATTTCAATGTACAGCCAAGATTGAGCAGTGCTTCTCAACTTTTAATAGGCATTCAAATCACCTGAAATCTTGTTAAAATGCATATTCTTATTTATTAGGCTGAGGGTGGGACCCAAGTGTCTGCATTTCTAACTGCCTCCTAACCGATGCCGATGCTGCCGATCGGCAGACCACTCTGGGTACCCAGGAGGTAGAAGAGTATTTCAATGGTCTCTTTCTTGTGAGCCCCGAGAATAGAGGATAGATATTTACCAGACCTTCTTCTAAGCTTTGTCACCACAACTGTTGCCCAATCCACTGTCAAGATAGCCCAGTGCTTACTCTCTAACTTTCTACTGGTATCAGGCAGTCCTGGTGGGTGCCCTGGGTGCCTTTGGCATGGCAGAGGAATGAAATGTAAAGGATGTGTTCTCCCTGTCCCCCACTCCTTCTCTGGCCTCAGGGGGAGGCCATCCACTGGTCTGCCCATGCCGGGTGAGTTCACATCCACACTGATGATGGCCCGCTCCTCTCTGGCCTTGGCCCCTGTGAGAGAGCTACTGTAGAACCCTGCCGAAAAGCTGTTTTGTTCAAAATATATTTAATATGCTCAGAAAGAAAAACCACATAGGTTGGTCTGAAGTTTATAGAAGAAGCTCAGGGGGAAAAAAAACTGCTGAAAATCTGCTTCTAAAAAAAATCCTTTAATCCATCATAGAATTTTAGAGTCAGAAAGGACTTTTAGAGAACTCCTCTCAAACCTTCATTTTGGAGAGAAAAGCTGAGACCCAAAGAGGTTGTGACTTGTTCAAGGTCATCAAGCAAAATAGAGGTCAGCCCATAAGTACATTATTTCTTTTTCATCTTGCTTTAAGTTGTTTATCTAGAAGTGGATAACACAGAGTAGCTACTTCTTTCATATGGGTCCTTTAATTAAAAGTTCTACTTTTCAGAGAAAAGGTAAAAATCAAGAGGCTAGATCATGGTTCTTACCCCTCATGGCCTTCTTGAGAAGTTTTCTACCAGTTAAGCTTGTAGTACCCTAAATAGGAGCTGCCTCCCTGTTGGCAGTGACCCCAATTGCAGGTGTGGTGTCTGGAAGGAACTAACCAGCTTCTAGAAGGCACATCCGATGCCAGTGTTCTCTTCCATGCCTATTGCTGCTGTTGTGAGCTGATCACAGCACTCTTTCCAGCCCCTGCCAATCAATTGGATTTGGCTCTCGAGTTGAAATTCATTTGCCTTCACATAGAAGTCATACCTTGAAAAGTCCAGTGACCTTCAGATTCATGCTACATTTCAGCATGTCTACATTAGTTATTAAATACTCTTTAGTTTCTCATCCGCCCCTACACACCCAGCTATTCATTAATCCAATTATGACTTTCCTTTATCCAATCAAACTTCCTGCCAAGTTGCAAGGCTCTTGTAGTGACGCATTTGTCTTTAGTGATTAGACAGCCCAGCAGAAGATGCTGTCCTGCTCAGACGTCTCTGTAATTTAGAATGACCTCAGTGTGGTATCGCAACACCCACCGTGTGCCCTATGAACACGCTACAAGAACCTCCTTTCCAGGAAGGCTGACTGAGGTCATTTTCTGTCCTGCAATTGGAGCCTTGCCCCTGTGTCTCTCTCCAGCCTCTCCAGCAAAGCATTAGGGAAGCTTCCGAATCATGTTTGGCTCTGAAGGCAATGCCTGGGCCCTTCGCTTTGGTCTCTGGGTCCTTGAACAGGAGCAAGCTCATTTGCTGGCAGGAGCATCTGTCTCCATATGGGGAGACAGTCTTCAGATCTTCCTTGCTCTTCCCTTCATTAAGACATCAGCCTCACTCAGCCGTGCTCTCGGCTGCCAGACGCACCGACAAGCCAGCAGGAAAAGTTCCATCAAGAAGAGGTTTGCTGCCTTCTGAAGGCAGGAAAGTACCGCTTTGCCTGCTGGGACTAGACCCACGCAGGCTTTTTGGGACTCATTCCAGTGGAGTTCTTAAAACACGCTGTGAGTTCTGATTCTAGGCCTGTGGGCAGAATCTCAGGGTGGTGCCATCTGTAGTGTTCCAAGTGTCTCCCTTGCTCAAGCTCAAAGCGGGTGGAGTTCTTGCACCTCCTTGCCCGTTCTCATCTGTCTCCTGGGTGTGTACCACCTGCTCCCATGGCCCCAGGCTGCTTGGCAACACCCTGAGTTATGTTAGAGATATAATAATGAATTATACAATGCATTATACATAATTAATTTATAATAAAACACACACGCAATGGTTTAATTTCTCCAAGTGAATGATGTGCTACCTGCCGGATCCTGCTGGAATGCCTCCCCTAACTAACTGCCTCTTGCTCTGGAGGTGACGGCCGGCTGCCCCAGGGAGGGATCTTGGCTTGGGGAACCTGCCAAGTTACAGATAACCCCCAGGCTGCCTCTGGGTATGTCCCACAGGAGGACAATCCTTCACTGCCTCTGTTGTTCTAGATCCGGATACTTCTGAGGGTCTCACCCAAATGCTGCACTGTTGGAGAACTGTTATAGTCTCTATCCTCCCAGTCTTTTCCCATAGTATGGGAAATGCCTGTGTATTTATACTCTACTCCCCTGTCCTTCCTTCTTTCCTTCATTCATTTTTTCATTCAATAAACATGAATAGAGTGCCTTTGATGTGCACTGTCCTTGGCTTGCTGTACGTCAGTGAAGGAAACAGACAAGGATCCTTGCCCAGGTGGAGCTTCTGTTCTGGCCGAGGGAGAGGAAAATAATGCGTAAATTGCACTGTATGTCCTGCGGTGATAGGCACCACAGAAAAAGAAAAGCGGAGCAGGACGAGGGAGGTCATCAGCACAGGGGTGCCGGCTGCAGCTGGAAAGAGGGTGGCCAGGGCAGGGCTTGCAGAAGAGCAGCAGCCTAGGAATGGCCAAGCCTTCATGAGTGGGCAGAAAGGCACTTTTGGACCTACCGGGACTCAGTTTTCCCGGGCTGCTTTGCCTACAGGTTCTTTCGGTAACGTTTGTAACTTTTGGTTTCAGATGTTCAGGATGTTGCTGTTTCTGCTGCTGCTGTGGTTCCTGCCCCTCACTGAGGGATCCCAGCGGGCTGAACCCATGTTCACTGCAGTCACCAACTCGGTGCTGCCCCCTGACTATGACAGCAACCCCACCCAGCTCAACTATGGTGTGGCAGTTACTGATGTGGACCATGATGGGGACTTTGAGATCGTCGTGGCAGGGTAAGTGGCTCCCACCCTGAGTGTGACAGATATATTCATCCACTTTTGCTGTGGTTAGGCTGTGTAACAAATAACTCCAAACCCAGTGACTTGCAACAGCACACAGTTTTACTGGCAGGTCTGTGGTCATCTGCAGCTCAGCTGTAGCTTAGCCGGGCTCAGTTGGAGTTCTGGGATGCCGTGGCTTTGCCTTTTGCTATAGCAGTGAGTTGGGATGGAGGGAGGTTTGGAAGAAGGGTGTTTGATCCACAGGCTTTTCAGGGAGAAAATTGGAACGCTCTGCCTTAAGGCACTCTCTTCTCATATTTAAGCCTCCTTGGTTCAACCTCCTGGTGTTACTTCCTTACTGGCGGGGCTCTAGGGTCTCTAGGAGGGGCTTAAGGGTGACAATTATGGTAGAAGGGGATGCTCAAAGCCTCCTTTGCACAGCACTTTACACAAGACTAAGAAAACATCAGTTGACCATTTCAAAGAAGGAAGGAAGACGGAAACCTCCTCTAACCATGCCTTGGTGCTCCCTTCTGTCCTGGAAAGCAACACTGTATAGCAGGAAAAGCATAAGTGGGAGACCAAAAAGCCCGACTTCATGCCCTGGATGTACAGCTTTCGAGCTGTGGGACCCAGAGTCAGTCCCTTACTCGCTGTGATTCGGATACACCATCTGTAAAAAGGCAGATAAGCCATCTTGCCTTGTTGTCCTGAAGCCTCAATGAGGCTACCGCACATGACAGTGCATTGTAAATGCTGCCAGTCACCATCATTATTATTTGTTGAGCACTAATGTGTGCCAGGTATGGTGCATCACCTTATTTTACATGCGTTGTCTTATTTCCTCCCCTGACAACACTGTGAAGTAAGTTGCTCTCATCCCCATTCAGAGAAAGCAAAGCGGGGTTCAGAGACAGTAAGCAGCTTGCCCTCTGCTGAGTAAATAGTATGTAGATGAGTCAGGATCTGAACCCCAAGGCTTCCTGACTCTGGAGCTGCCAAACTACACTGTACAAAGTTTAGTTATCACTTCAAAAATCAGCCAATCAATAAAAACACTACAGGGGCCTGTCGACCTCATTCTGGGAGGCCCGAGGTTTTATGGTAGCACTAAACAAAGATAACTGGCAGGTAACATTATTTGTAGCAGTTGCATGTAACAGTAGAAAGCATTGACCTTGGAATTAGAAGACTTGGTTTTAATTCTAACCATACCTAACCTAATGGTTGCAGTTTACTTTATGAAGACCCACTTTCCTCATCTATAAGATGGGCATATTGAAATCTACCCGCCTACCTCCCAGGGCAGTCGTGAGGGTCCGTGGTGATGACGCATAGGAAACATACTTAGTGAAGTGCAGCTTTTCTTTCACTTATTCATTTCTTCTACCCCGTCTAAATTCTGGACGGTCTAGATTGCTGCGCCGTCCAACTGAACTTTCCATGATGATGTAAACGTTCTATGTTGGTGCTGTCCGGTGTGGTAGCCACTAGCCACATGGAGCCATTGAGCACCTGAAATGGTGGCTATGGCAACCAAGGAACTGAATTTTTATTTTTATTTAATTTTCATTAAATAGCCACATTTAAATTGGACAGTACAGTTCTGGGCTTTTAGAAGGAAAAACTAAAGAGCAGAGTGTGACAGAAAAAGGAGAAATAGGGATAGTTGTAGTGACCTTCTCTGCCTGAGGTGACCGGAGCAGAGCTGTGGCCAAGCAGCTCGCCCGTCAGTTCTGTGACTGTCCAGTTTGTTTCTGAATCAGGGAGGAGCCGCCCTGTCCAAATCCATGCCAATCTGACTCCCAGAGCTGCGTGCCACCCTGCCAGAGTCTGTGGTTAAAGGACTGTGACTCATTTCCGAGATGTTCTGATTGGCCCTGCCTCCTGCTGGGTGACCCCAGCTTCCCTAGGTAGACCTGACAGAGGACAGCTCGGAAACCATCCTTCTCTCGTCCTGCACCCCACCCCCACCACCACCAAGTTACTGCTATAAACATGCTCTCCTTTCATCCTGGAAGATGATATGATCTGCATTTCCACAAATTAATATGGAAAAATTAAGCCCTGAGATGTATTTTGTTCCCCTTCTGGGACCTGGACACCTGGCAGGAGCTAACCATGTCCCAGCACACAGAAAATCTCTCATGTCTCCGCGGGAGGGTGTCTCTGATTTCAGGACTGTGCTCCGCCACACTGAGGAGCCAGCATCGGCTCACAGGCCGGCCCTCTGTCTCCCCTGGCCATTGCAGCAGACCTTGGTTTTCTCCTGCTCTGTTGCCGATTCCTCCAAGGTTCCAGATGGAGGGAAAGAAAGGGCAAAAGAGCCGAGCAAAGAGCCCCTTATAGCTCACTGTGATGTTTTTGTTATCGTTTTGCCCCGTTCCAAGGCCTTTCTCTCAAAGGCGTGCTGAACTGGTGGTCACAGGCTGCATTGCCCTGCTCACGACTCCACTTACCTTTCGGCTGCGGACAACAGGACTAACAGAAGGTCTTGGCTCCGGGGCTGGTCCTGGCCTGGGTCTGTTTGGGAAGAAGCAGAACTGTTTGGTGGCAGAATCTTCAGTCTCTGTGTCCTTTCCAAAGCAAAGGGAGTGATAGGTGCCCCCACAGACCCACCTGCTGAGGTCAGTTACCTGAGCCCTGTGTTTAAACGTGGGCTTCATGAGCAGGTCTCTATCCCACCCATCCTTTGATGTGCAGGGGATCAATCCTGCTGCTCTTGAATGTTCAGCTTCTTTCTTTCCAAGTGCTGGCATGCATTTCATCTTCCCCTTCAGTGAAGTCTTTTTCTGTTTCTCATCCAAGAAACTCAAGAAATTTGCTTTTGTGTGGTCTATGGCAGAGAAGCTAGACCCTCATTTGCAGTCAATTTAGAGTCGATGTCTAATCCTTGCCTAGCCTGCTGCTTACCATGGGTCCTGCAGGACCCTGGAGTCATCCCCTAGAAATAAGAACTGGACCATCCTAGCTGTTGATCCTGGACCAGCCCTTTGGAAAGACGCCTTTCTCTCCTCCCAGGGAAAGATTGAGCCAGGCAGCTTCTGTCCGAGAAAGCCTGGACTGCTGGGTGTTATTCTGAAAGATGATATTTATTACTCACCCCCAGCAAAGAATAAGAGTTACACAGAAGACAGGATGGCAAAATTGGGCAGCCTCCCAGCTCCGGTTCAGGCTTTCTTTGTGGCTGTTGTGAAGCATTGTGAATTCTCAGAGCATCGGAAAGACACATTCTCATTTGAGTACCAAAATACATTCCAAAGGCAAATATAACTTTTTATTATCTTCAGCTTAGGATGATTTGTCACTGTCTTCTTCTTTGGGCTGGATAACCAAAAGTTGACTATACAGACATATTTAAATCAGGACCTTGGGAGGTCATTTGGCCACCCCTTGCCTTATAATAAGGCCACACCTATAGCATTTGGAGGCTCCATTTACGTAGAGCCATCAAGGGAAAGCGTGCAGTCTTTTTGTGATCCCGCTCGATATTTACTGATGTCAACAACTGATCTGATTAATCTGGATCGCTTATATTAGAGCTCAATAAGCCGTTCCTTTTAGCTTTTGTTTTGCTATTGCCTTTGAAGATAGAAACCGAGTGAGCACCATCCCTTCAGATAATGAAAGCAGGATCACTGCCCTGCCTTCCATCCCATGTGACTCCTTGGCAACGTTTCTGATTTTGACTCTTTTTCCATTTCACCCACCCGACATCCATATTTAACTCTGCTTCCTTCCCGGCTTGATTGTAGACTCTCTGTTTAAGAATCACATAGCAGAAGTTGAAATTTTTAAAAATTGAATGTGAAGGCCTTTCCTAGAGCGCCTGCGGTCCAGCTCAGGACAGGCCCACTCTCCATCACCTTTCCCGTTCCCCGGCCCCCGAAGACATTTCCTTTTGCCACCCCCGGGGAGAATGGCCAGCTCTTCAGTTCATAAAGTGCTCGGTCCGTGAACTTGTGTTGGATTTGTTGACCTTGCAGTATGTCTGACTGGAGCCCTGTTGCTTTGAGTATTTACTCTTTCAATAGGTTTGTTTTGTTTTGCTTTTTTGGTGTCCTCGTTCCTGGTATTGACAGCATTGATTTTGAGCATGTTGCAGTGGGTTTGTGTTGTGTTTCAGATTCTTGAGTTAATTGTGATGGAAGGCGTATGCGTGTGTCTCTGACTCTGGGAGGAGCAGGGAATGACCGCCCTTTGTTCTGCGGGGATGGGGGAGGGAAGGGGCCGGCTCATCTCCTCCAACACATCTGGGCGAGTGTGTCCGCATATGGAGGGCTTATCTGTCAAGCGGCAGGTGCCTGATTGCAGTCTGCTCCCTGCGTGGCCAGGGGAGGATTTGATCACCAATGGAGACTTCCATGCACGCACAGACCATTGAGGAACTTCAGCACTGGTTTCCCCGGCTAAATAGAAAGCCCAGTGGCTTCCCCTTTTCTCAGTGGAACCAAACCCCCAATCTACAGTCTCATGGAGTCTGGAAGGAATTCCTGTTGGTGTCAATCTTACACAATTCCTTTAGAGCAGCTTTTGTTTCCTGGGATATCTCCAGAGGTTTGAGATAACCCCCCCACCCTCTCAGTTTCCAACAGGAGTTTGCTCAAATGGAAAGATTGTAGTGATCGTACAGTTTAAATCACAATTGAGATCAGTTTTTCTACCAAAGATCATTCATTTGATAAAACCTTAACGCATTCTTCACACTTGGAAGGGTTTCATTTAAAGGGATGCTATGTATTGTAAAGCAGTGTTTGAGTTTTTTCTTAATTTTGTAACTATGACAGGAAACTTTTTTAATTTACTAAAGTTAATTGAATTATTTAAAAGGCAAACTGTTTTCAATTACCAGATTAATCATAATTATAGGGGAGATATTTTTGCCATTATAAATAAGAGCAGTGATAAAAAATAAGAAATTTATTCATTATTTAACCAAAGCAGCATTTATGCATTTTATTATAAGTATATATAGATAGATATATGTAGTATAAAGATATATAATATGTATGCATAGATAAATACAGTAGATAGATATATACTATATATCTAAATATATATACACACACAAGCTTTTAACAAAATAGGAATAAATATTTTTGAACTTTCAGTCTTAACTGTTGCTTTGTAAAATACAAAATTTTCATAGATTTGATCATCAGTTTTGTCATTATCTTAAAATGTTAGATTATTCAATTGTGTTTCTCTTTCTTTATAAACTTAAAATATATTTTACTTTTATTACACTTAATACATTGCAAAAAAAATCCACACGATATAGATGAAGGTAAAAATCCATCTTTACGGCCGGGCGCGGTGGCTCACGCCTGTAATCCTAGCACTTGGGAGGCCGAGGCGGGCAGATTGTTTGATCTTAGGAGTTCGAGACCAGCCTGAGCAAGAGCGAGACCCTGTCTCTACTAAAAATAGAAAGAAATTATCTGGCCAACTATAAATATATATTGAAAACATTAGCCGGGCATGGTGGCGCATGCCTGTAGTCCCAGCTACTCGGGAGGTTGAGGCAGTAGGATCGCTTAAGCCCAGGAGTTTGAGGTTGCTGTGAGCTAGGCTGACGCCACAGCACTCACTCTAGCCCGGACAACAAAGCGAGACTCTGTCTCAAAAAAAAAAAATCCATCTTTACCAATCCCCCACTCTTGCTCTTAGTTCATCCTAGTCACCTCCCACGATAACACGCTCCCACCCCCAGCTGTTTTCGGTTTGGTGTTTATACTTACAGAAATTTCTATGTTTTATATATAAAAAGAGAAGGCACCTGCATGAGAGACAGAGACACAGACAGAGAGCCTATGTTATATACATTTTTATGATGTACATATTATAGAATATATAACTTTGGAGGAATCACACTGATACATATTGTTACAAAACTTACTTTTTTTCACTCTATGTGTTCAAACATATAGATCTAGCTTTTTTTTTTTTAGTTGCTTTGTGTGACTGTACCGTATTCATTTCGCCATTCCTCAGCGACATTTAAGCTGATTCTGATCTGTGACCATTGCAGACGCCACTGTGCTGCATATACATCCTTACGCTAAACATATGCAAATGTTTCTCTAGGACGGACACCAAGAAGTGAAAATGTGGGGTCAGGGATATGCACATTTTAAATCTTAATAGATATCACCAAATTGCTTCCAATCTCAATATTTTTCTACTTACTTGTAGCCTAAAAATAAAAGGTGAGCTTCGGGGTTATTCAGTTCACCAGCTATTCAAACACCTAGTATGTGTACAGCCACATATGTTTGAGGGTCTGAACTTTATCAATTTAGACTTAACTATTCCAAGAAGGAAAAAAGGGCCTATTCTACATCTGCAAAGGAAGCTGCTGCTGTTAAAACTGGATTGAGGACTTCAATACTTTCTGATTCAAACTGCTGTGAAAGGACTTCCTCTGAAGCCTCCTCTGCGAAAATATATTTCTTAAACGGGTCATCCTTAGCCCTGAGATTCATTGTCATTGATGTCATAGGAAAATGATTGTGGGGTGCCAGCTCTTCTGCTGTGGTTTTGCATGGACTGCCCCTGATTTTGAATACTAATAAAATCTGAGTTGCAGCAGGAGCCAGGGCTTTTTAACCCATTCTTAAAACTTTTCTGAGAAGTTTACTCAACAGTACATGGCAGTTTGCCAGAGATGTCCCTTGCTGTATCCACACTTTGTTCTCCCCAGCCCTGGACAGCCATAAGCAATGGGCAGAAATTCCACCTCTGCCTCCTCCCCCGAAATTACAGACTCCCCTGACCCCTCAAAGGTCTGAGGCCCCCTGTAATCACCCCAGAAACACACACACACACACACAGACACACACACACACAGAGCAAGCGTGTCGGTAGATATGGCGGGTAGAATAATGGCCTCCCCAAGATGCCCACATTCAAATCCCCGGAACCCATAAATATATCTTACATGGCAAGAGGGGCTTTGCAGATGGGATTAAGTTAAGGACCTTGAGATGGGGAGTTTATCCTGCATTATCTGAATAGGCCCAGTGTACTCACAAGGCCCTTGAAAGTGGGAACAATGAGGCAGTAGGGGGGCTCAGAGGGATTCGATGTGAGAAGGATCCAACCCACTATTTCTGGCGTTGAGGATGGAGGCAGGGGTAAGTCCCAAGGAACATGGGTGGCCTCCAGAAGATGGAAAAGATAAGGAAACTGATTTAGTCCTAGAGCTTCTAGAAGGGGGTGCAGCCCTGTAACACCTTGATTTCAACCCAGTGAGACCAATGTCAGACTTCTAACATGCAAAACTATAAGATAATCCATTTGTGTTATTTTAAGCCATTGAGTTTGTGGTAATTTGTCACGGCAGCCACAGGAAACTAATACAGCAGGTAAAAGTTTGAGAGCTTGGGGTCGCTTTTCAGAGAGGTGATGGCCATGACCTCAGGCGATTTTAACAGTATTATTTTTATGCTTTCACAACAATAAAAGAAATACACCACCAATAAACGTATTCTTTCTAATCAGCATCCACCTCTGTCAAAGGAACATGTGTAGTTTTGGAAAAACGTCCTAAAAGCACACTTTGTTCCTTGGTGACCATTCCTTGGTGAATTAATTCACCCTGCAGCTCACTGTTGGACACCCACTACTGTGGGTTGTCAGCGGAGGGAGAGGGAACTCAGAGCTTTTAAAGATCTCACTGTCCTTGGTGAGACAAATGCACTTACACTGGGTGAGGTCACAAGTGACCAGCGCCACCAGAGACATGCAAGCATCTCTGGTGCTTGGGAATCTGGAGGGTCTGGGTGGCATTTGGGTGGCCTTGGGAGGACAGGCAGCCCAAGGGTCTGTTCAGCAAGGGGACAAAGGCCTCTCCAGGTCAAAGATCATTTTAGGCTTATTTGTTGTTGTTTGTTTGTTTTTAAATGTATTTTTAAAAAAGCATGTTAACAAAAAACCTGATTTTTCACAAAGCCGTGAAGAGTATTTATAAAAAGCCATTCAAAAATAGTAATATAATTAAACCACTAAAATTGCCTCTGCTGAAAACGGCAAAGCTACTTTTAGTAGTCTGAATTTTTCATCCATTTAGAAAGTAGACGTATGCCTTGTCTCCAATCACTTTCCTTGAAGTCTTTCTTCTCTCCGTTTCTGTAAGTGCTGGGCTGGCCGAAGGGCGTCTTAGTCCTGGGGGGCCCCACTGCAGGCTGCCAAAGGCACAGGCCAGACAGAGCCTTGCAGCAGCTCGGGCCTTCCTCGTCCCTCCCCTGCTCTTTGGAGGACGGGCAGCTCCCACCCTCAGGATCCCTTCTGCTCTGGGGGTGGTGCGGCCCCAACCTCCCCGTCTTGTGCTTTGCTAAACACACCCCTCCTCCAGCATCCTACTTCCCTGGCCGGCAGGTGGGCTCATCCCTTTCTCGCAAGGATGCTGTGGTTCTGACTTAATTTTCCCTCTGAGGAAATTTTTGAAGTTATTTTTGAGGTGCGAGTATCTGGAAAAACACAGAAGGATGTGAGGAAGCTAAAAACAAACATTTGCACTTCGTGTTTTTACCGTGCTCGCCCCTGGTTTACCTTCACCTGCGTGCAGACTGCAGTTTCGAAGGGGTGGGGAGCAGGCGCAACGCAGGTCTGGCATTTTACTTCCAACTTCTCATTTGAACCGTCACCCAGCCCATGTGACATGCAGCATTTGATGGATTCTAAGTAACACGGTTTTTTTTTTTTCTGTTTCAGAATTTTATTTGTAAGGCAAGACTGTGACCTACATTTTGTTATAGAAATAATCTTACAAGGAATGACTACATTCTGGTCCAAAGAAATTATTGTGGGGAAAGGGCTTTGTTGGGAGGAAAAGGAATCTGGGTTCAATTAATCCTGACTGTCATTAATCAGCTGACTTGGACACGTTACTCTATATTGCAGCTTCTTTTTTGTGTGGTTTTTTAAATTTCAGAATATTACAGGGAGTACAAATGTTTAGGTTACATATATTGCCTTTGCCCCGCCCAAGTCAGAGCTACAAGTGTGGCCATCCCCCAGACAGTGCGCACCGCACCTGTTAGGTGTGAATATACTCATCCGTTCCTCCCCCCTCCCACCTGCCCGACACCAGATGAATGTTGCTACTATATGTGCATGTAAGTGTTGTTCAGTTAGTGCCAATTTGATGGTGAGTACATGTGGTGCTTGTTTTTCCATTCTTGGGATACTTCACTTAGGAGAATGGGCTCCAGCTCCATCCAGGATAATACAAGAGGTGCTAGATCACCATTGTTTTTGTGGGTGAGTAGTACTCCATGGTATACATATACCACATTTTATTAATCCACTCATGTGTTGGGCACTTGGGTTGTTTCCACATCTTTGCAATTGTGGATTGTGCTGCTATAAACATTCGTGTGTAGACTTCTTTTTTACAGAATGTCTTTTTTTCCTTTGGGTAAATGCCCAGTAATGGGATTGCTGGATCAAATAGTAGTTCTACTTTTAGCTCTTTAAGGTATCTCCATATTACTTTCCATAAAGGTTATACTGGTTTGCAGTCCCGCCAGCAGTGTATGAGTGTTCCTATCTCTCCACATCCATGCCAACCTTTGTTGTTTTGGGACTTTTTGATAAAAGCCATTCTCACTGGAGTTAAGTGATATCTCATTGTGGTTATATTTTAATATCTCTAAAATCGAGATGGCACTTAACAATTGGAAGCTTGCGTTTAATTGGCAGAACTTTTCCTTTCCTAGAGATACATAAAATAGTGAGTTTTATTGCCGATGACACCTTAAATTTGATGAAAACACTGTAAATAGTGCTGTCCCCACTTTGCAGATAAGGAAACTGAGTCCAGAGGTGTGCCTAGGGTCACAGAAATGGTAAAAGGTGGAACTATTATTCCGTACATGCCCACTAAATAAAGCTTATTGTGTTGCTCAAATCATAATCTTTATTACATTTTTTTCTACTGGCCTATTAATAACTGACAGGCTTGTTTTATAATATCCTATGGTGGCAGTCCATTTTTTTTCTGTGATTCTGTCAATTTTTGTTTTGTATATGTTGGGGCTAAATCAAATGCAATTTCACAATTCTTATATTTTCCTAGTGAATGGAGCCATTATCACTATGAAGTGACCTCCTCCATCCCTCATTATGCTTTTTGTCTGCTGTTATGATAGATATGCTAGCTTTCTTTGGGTTAGTGTTTACCAGGTATATCTTTTTCCATACTTTTACTTTGAACTTTTCAAAGTCCTCATGTTTTATGTGTGTTTCTTGTATGCAGCGTATATATAGCTTAAGTTTTTTCAACCATTTGACCATGTCTGTCCTTTTGCTGATTAGTCCAGTCCACTTACTTTTAGTGGGAACACTGATATGTTTTAACCTGTTTCTTTTATCTCATCTTCTTCAGTTTCCATGTTTGCAATACTTCTTTCCTTTTTCTTTCTTGCTTTTTAAAAATTTGATTGATTGAAGGGATTTTTTTTTAATTAAGCGTGGGGGAAGGTTCTTGTTTTCTAAATCACAGTTTTTCCTCTATTAATTTGGGGTTTATATGTGCTACTTCTGTATTTTTAGTGGTTTACTTTGAAATTTTGTGATACATTTTAACATAACAAACTGAAATTATCTTAACCCCTTTCTGTAACAATACAAGTACTTTAGGACACTTTAGCTCTGAACACCCCTTCTTGGCATACACAGAATATTTTAGTCTTGCCCTTTGTTCCAGCTGCCAGTTATAATTATTATTATTGTTGTTGTTATTGTTATTGTATAAATACAGTGTTTTTTATGTACATCAGTTTTTACCATTCAATTTGCTCATCTTTCCCTCTTGCATCTCAGAAAGACCTGGGATTATTTTTCTTCTAAAGATGTTCCCTTACTGAATGCCTCATCTTGGTAAGCTCTCTTAGCTTTTGTTTAATCTAAAAATATCTTTATTGTATCTTTATTCTTGAAAGATCATTTTTCTGCATTCAAAATTTCAGGTTGATGGTTATTATTCCGCTGTCTTCTAGCTGCCATTGTTGCTTTTCAGATGCCTGTCATTAGTCATGTTGTTCCTTTGCAGGTGATCTGTCTCTTGTCTCTGTTTCTTTTTCATCTTCTGGATTTTGCATTTTTACTATCATGTATATAGACAGGGATCGCTCTCTCTCTCTCTCTCTTTTTTTTAACCCAGTCTGTGCTTCCCAAATCTAAGGATTCATATCTCTCATCAGTTCTGAATTATTGTCAGTCATCATCTTTTTAAAAGTCTTTCTCTTTCTACTTACTCTTTCTGGAACTCAACTGACATGTCAAGTTTTCTCATTCCAGCTTCCAAATCTCTTAACCTTTCTCACATTATTTCATCTTCTGTCTCTCTGTGCTGCTGCATTCTGGGTAATTTTCCAGTTGTATCTTCCAGTTCACTAATTCTTTCTTCAATTGCATCTAGACTGCTGATTTTTTCATTTCAAAAATTTTTTCATTTTTAGAAGTTTCATATGGTCCTCTTCAAATCTCCCTAATAATTTTTGATAGTGTATTATTGCTTACTCACTTTTGTGAGTTCACCCTTTCTTTCTTTAAACGTTTTGTACATAGTTATATCCTGTATTCGACAAGTTTATTATCTGTAGTCCTTGGGGGTTAAATGTGTTCTTAGTTGTTTTTGTTGCTCCTTATTTGGGGTGCCCTGCCTCCTTATTATGTTTGTTTGGTTTTAAAATGTGGGAGTTCTGTGGGCCTAAATTGAAGACAATTTTTACCAGAGAGGATATGTATCCACCTCTACTGAGGGCCAGGTGGTGCTACTGACCTGGAATCACCCTAGCTCTCTCCAAGGGTCCTGGCTTCATATGGGATTTTAGGGTTCAGCTTCCCCACTATGAAGTAATACACTTCATAGTGCTCTGAGCCCTTTATTTCCATTTGTTTACCACTCACTGCTGCCAGGTCAAATTTCAGCTCCCTTTTCTGTGTGATGTGATGGTGCTTGGAGATTTCCCTTAACTTTGTGAGCCCAGTAATGCATAAAAAATATGTTTTGTCTGGGATCTACTTGTTCAGTAGTAGTAGGGTCCTTCAGAGGTCTGCATACAGATGGAAACAGAAAAATAGACTTAGCGTCTCCAAAGTTTATGTTCTTTCTATTACCAAGAAGACATGAGAGGGTATGTGCAAATAAAGGAAGTAGTATTTAAGAGGCCCTCTCCCTTTGCTGTTCAGAGATGCTTGAACTCACTTCTTGCAAAATAGGGAGCGCTCTGTAGCATGGGAGATTTGGGCATGAGATAGACAAGTAGGGGTGTGTGTGTGCGTACAGGGAGAGAAGCATGTGCAGTAAGCCCCATACACTCAAATACCAGGCCAGACCCTTGGACTGTGCCTCCCTAGAATAGCACGGGAGTTCCAGATCAGAGCCCATTGCCAGCATAGATGATACCATCTGAGGTCACTGGTGTTTGGCTGTGCCAAAGGAAACATGTGACTGTGCACGTCAAAAAGGACCCCTTCCCTCTCACCAGCCATCTTCCCATGTTGTTTATAAAATGCTTACAGCCATATGAGGTCATGAACAACTATGCAGTATCCTTTGACATGCCTTAGTGTTGTAGTCAGTCCATACACTGTGCAGGAGTGGGCAGTGCAAAGACGAGTAGTGCAGAGAGTGTTGGCAGCTGTCCTGGAAAGCAGCATTGCACTAGTGGGCTCCTCCCACAGGTTCCTCCACAGCACCCCCATGCCTTCTTCTGGGAGGAGCACCCCCTCCTTTGTAGAACTGCATCAATCACAGAATCCTGTGGGGCTGCCAGTCAAAGTAGCCCTTTGGCCACTGGGGATTAGTCCAGGGTTTCCTGGGACCTAAGACCATCTAATCTCAGGTCTTGATCTGGGATTTACCATTTTGAATCTAAGAATGAAAGCTCTCCCTTTGCTCTTCGATCATGAGTTGAAGGAATACATCACAACTACCACCTTTCCTAGTCCCCATCTCATGGAGGAGGAACCTGAGAGAATGATGACACCCAGAGAGAATCCTGGGGGAATCAAGGCCATGGTTCTTGTCCCCAGGGTCCCCAGGTCTATGGGTCTCCACAGCTCTCCTTCAGTTCTAGAAACACCCTTGCAGACCTCCAATAAATCCTCCCCTTCCTCCTTTTCTCTACAGCTACTTTTCTCATCTAGTACCAGATCTCATGGCTTATAAATCAGGCCAGGCAAGCTCCTTTGCAGACCAGAGCAAGCACCCTATCCGGTGCTGTGTTGCAAACCAGAGCTTAACCACCCCTAGTCCCGAAGGAGATGCTGTGGCTGTCTAGTCAGAGAGAAGATTCTTGAGAATTTTTAAGAACATTTGACAGTATGTGATTGATGTTAACCTATCTTTCTGAAGGAGTTTTGCTGGTTGGATCAGATTTGTAAAAAAAACTCAGGCCAGGCATGCCTGTAATCCTAGCACTCTGGGAAGCTGAGGTGGGAGGATCACTTGAGCTCAGGAGTTCAAGGCTAGCCCCAGCAAGAGAGAGACCTCACGTCTACTAAAAATAGAAAAATTAGCTGCGTATTGTGGTGCACACCCATAGTCCCAGCTACTCAGGAGGCTGAGGCAGGAGGATCGCTTGAGCCCAGGAGTTTCAGGTTGCTGTGAGCTATGATAACACCACTGCACTCTAGCCCGGGCAACAGAGAGAGACTCTGTTGAAAAAAAAAACAAAAACAAAAAAAAAACCCTCAAACCAAAAGCATTATCGCAATGTTATTTATGTTATTTAATTAAACAGTAAACATTCTCTATACACACATTGATCAATAATTCTTTTTAAAATTTCTCCTCTCCCATTAGATTACAGACTTTTAAAGGCAGGAACTTTATCTTTTTCATCTGCGCACCTACAGTGCCTATCACATAGTCACTGTTCAATAAAATGAAATAGGCAAGTGTCTTATGGATGGATGGAGAATCTTAGATAAGGGGATTAATGAACGTAATAAACATTACTTCTATATTCAGAAGTGATTGAGTCACAGGCCTAACCCTTGAGAGCAACATTAATCAACCCATAAGCACATTCTACCTGCCTCCCTACCGTGTGCATAGCCGTGTGCTCAGTGCGTGGGCAGATACAAGAACATGATCACTTCCTCCCAGCCATTTCAGTCGTAAAAGACATAACGCATATCTGGAAGAAATAGAGTAGAGTGTCCTATGTGCCAGAGAGGAGATGCTCACTCCCTGTTCAGCACATTTTTCAAGTTCATGTCCCCAGTGAATATTCCAGTTTCTCATAAATACTGAATTTCATCTGAGGTAGTAGTAATATGGCTTTATTCCCTTCTCTGGAATTTCTCTGATGTCATGGGTTTGATCTTTTACTATTAAAGCCAAAGTCCTTACATTAATTTCCTTTTCATTAAACCACAATAATTGTTTGTTGGCCCAGTAGTCCCAAGGGACTGACAATATCACTGAGCCTCCTCCAGACCTGGCTCTTCCTGGTTCCTGTCTAACACCTCAGAGAGGCAGTGAAGTTCTCCAAAATGCATCACTAACCAGTTGTACAAATGCCAGGCTTGTTTTTGTTTTTGTTTTAATTGACAAATAAAAGTTGTATCTATTTATCATGTATAAATGATGTTATGAAATATGTATACATTGTGGAATGGCTAAATTGAGCTAATTAACATATACATTACCCCACGTATTTATTTGTTGTGGTGAGAACACTTAAAATGTACTCTCTTGGCCATTTTCAAGAATACAGTGCATTGTTATTAACTGTAGCCACCATTTGTACCATAGATCTGTTGAACTTATTCTTTCTATCTGAAATTTTGTATCCTTTGACCAACATCTCCCTCTTCCACCCCCCACCCCTGGTAACCACCATTCTACTCTCTGCTTCTACAAATGCAACTTTTTAGGTTCTACATGTAAGTGAGATCGTGTGCTATATGTCTTTCTGTGCCGGGCTTATTTCACTTGACATAATGTCCTCCAGGTTCATCCATGTTGTTGCAAATGACAGGATTGTCTTTAAAGGCTGAATAGTATTCCATTGCGTATATATGCACCACATGTTCTTTATCCATTCACCCATCGGTGGACAGTTAGAATGATTCCATGTTTTAGCCATTGTGATAGTGCTGCAGTGAACATGGGAGTGCAGATATCTTTTCAATACGCTGATTTCATTTCCTTTGGATGTGTACCCAGGAGTGGGATTTCTGGATCATATGGCAGTTATATTTTTAATTTTTTGAGGAACTTCCATACGGTTTCCCATAATTAGCCTTGTTTTTTTTAACATATATTTTTCTATCAGTAACCTGTTGTCCATATCCTTCCCTCCAAGCTAAAGCAAATTATGGAAGAAGGATGAGGAGGGAGATAGCTAGCTATTTCCCTCAACCCTCTCCAAATAAGATGGGCTATAATTCCGGTTCCTCCAGGATCTTTTAAAGTTGCTTCCCTGTTCTGGGAAGCTGTGGCTGCACCAGGCTGCAGCCGAGGCTGCACTCCCCCAACCCGGCTCAGCTATTGCTGCACCTGGTTGGCCTGAGAAGGCCTTGGTTAAGCCATTCCAGCACCTGATTCCTGGACAGCACCACATGGGACAGGCCCAGAGACCCTGGCCTTCCCTTGCTGCATTCCACGTGCAACCCATTTTACTTCCACAAATGAGGAAGACTTTGAAAAGTATGGCAAGTCTCATTATACAAGTTTCTTTTCCAGACAATTCATTAATGTCAAAAAGCAAGAGATAGCGAAATAACAGATACCTCAAAGTTTCCAAGGGCATATCTACAATCTAAATCTTTCGAAGACACCCAACATTTCATGGGAAAATAAATCTTTAATTTAAAAACCAGGAAATAAAAAAGAAGACAAGTTTATTCTTGGTTCAAAAAGCTGGAGAGCTAAAGAAATTTTCAAGGAACACTGGTAGGTTTCTGTGCCTATCAGAGATGATAGTACTTCCTAAGTTGTGGTGAAGACCAATGCGATAAGGCACGTAAATTACTCAGCACAGCACCTGACACATACTAAGTGCTCAATTGTTAGTGTATCGAGGGTAATCATGTTTATTTAATGCCGCTGTAACAGGAAGGGTCTTCCTGGACCAACCCTTATCTTAGAGACCTCAGTGTCCCTTTACCCCTCCTTTCACCAGTGGGATAACATGGCACTGTACAACATTTTTGTTTGTTTGTTCATCTTTTAATTAGAACTATGTATCCTTTGTTGTTAACTTTTAACACAGTCACTTAAACATTGTTGAATCCTGTTGTTGTCTGCAGACATGCAACCCTAAAATAAGTTATCTTGTATTTTACTTAGTTTCCTATAAGTCCATGTCCCACCTAGGAGAAAGTTTATTTACCCCTCTTTTATTAGTCAGCTCTTATTCATTCATTCTACAATTTTATTTTTTTTATTAAGCTACCACGTGCCAGGCACCTTGCTGAGCCCTGGAGGTGAGTAGTAAACTAGAGTAACTCCTGCCTGCACAGAGCTCAGAGACAGTCAATATGCCTGATGAATTAAAGAAAGTCTTACTTTGGGAAATAATTTCAGCTTCCTCCCACCAAGTCTTTTATCCGAATTCTTAATTTGTAACCAGAATCATTTCTCATCCCCACTGTCCATTCTTGCTAAAAGACGCTAATAAGAGATGGAATGATGAAACAAAACTGGGATAGAAAGGAGAAAGATACGACTTAGGCAATCCATGAATTAATCAGCCCTGAATAATCAAGAGGTGATATATAAAATGCAAGTATCAGAGTTCCTGCCGTCTTAAATAATTAAACACATTAAAGAAGGGACAGAAAGACCACATTTCAGAAGAAATTACTAGCCGTAAGGCAGAGGGTGAGCAAAATCAAGCTCTACAGCAGCATTTATAAGCCTTTTCTATATTGTAACAAACCAAGCAGGGGGCAGTAAGAGGGATGGTTATATGGATTCTCTCATAGATTTAAAGTAGTGAATTCCAACCTAGAGGTCACGGAGTTATTACGAGACATCTGAGAATCCATCTGCGCAGGGGCATTTTATCAATAGGTGCTAGTCCAGCTACCCATAGATGGAGATTTTTTAAACATTAAAAGGTATCTTCATACTTGAAAAGAGTTGAAAGCCATGGTCGTAAAACATGCTTGTGTACTCTCATGAAAATGGGATTAAAAGGAGCCTGAGAAGGGTCAGTGAAAGAAGAGAGAGAGATTTCAGACAAGACACGGAGAAAGGATGAGAGAACAGAGGAGTGAGAAAAGAAGAAAAAGAAGAGAGAAGAAATGCACATAAGATGTGGGGGTGGGGAATTATAGAGTCACACAAATCTGTGTTGAAATTCTAGCTCCTTCTCTCGCTGGCTGTGGGACCTTAGAACAAGTTACTTAACCTCTCTGAGTTTTGGGATTCTCATCTATAAAGTAGTGACAATAATAACTAATAGCCTACTGCATAGCACTGTGGGAATGTTGTATTCGAGTTCTCCACCAGGAGAAAAGAACCAATAGAAGGTATGTCATGCACGCATGATGACATTTAGGTGGATGACGACGGCATATACAAGGGTGGTCCCACAGATTATAGTATCGTATTCTTATTGTACCTTGTCTATGTTTAGCATATTTAGATACACAAATACTTACCATCATGTTACAGTTGCCTTCAGCATTCAGTACAGTAACGTGCTGTACAGATTTGTAGCCTAGGAGCAGTATAGCCTAGGCCATATAGCCTCGCTGTAGGTTGTACATCTAGGTTTGTATGAGTACACACTATGATGTTCCCACAACAACGAAATCACCTAATGATACATTTCTCAGAATGTATCCCAGTTATTAAGTGATGCGTGATTGTGTGTATATATGTGTGTGTATATGTGTGTGTGTATAGAGAGAGAGAAAGGAGAGAGAGAAAGTGATATATCATAAGGAATTGGCATGCAATTGTGGAGGCTGAGAAGTCCCATGATCTTTCTCTACAAGCTGGAGACCCAGGAAAGCCGGTGCTGCAATTCAGTCTGGGTCCGAAGGCCTGAGAACCAGAATAGCTGATGATGTAAAGCCATTTCCAGGGCAGGAGAAGATGAGATGTCCCAGCTCAGCAGTGAGGCAGGAAATAAGGGACAAATTCCTCCCTCCCCGCCTTTTGTTCTATACAGACCCACAACACACAGAGGAGGACAGTCTACTTTACTGAGTCCACAGATTCAAATGCTAATCTCCTCTGGAAACACTTTCACAGATATACCCAGAAACAATATTTAATCTGGGTGCCCTGTGACCTACTCAAATTGACACGTAACATTAAACATCACAGCAATTAAAATAATGCACACAAAATGCTTGGTCCTGTGTCTGACACAAGGAAAGTACTCAAATATTAGCTGTCCCCATCATGACCGTCATTTCTTCCTGTCCCACCTTGCATCTACCTGTGAGATCTTTCAGAGTCTTACCTATCAGAGGATACCTGAGTGCTGTTTCTGGCCAATTCTCATCTTTAACAAACCGGATTCGTCAGAGCTCTTTTGAGTGCAATGGAAACTAACCCTTTGCTGACTTCCCCCCAACCCCCCCCCAGAGGATCTAGCGGAGGCATACTGGGGCCACTCACATAACTCAAAGAAAATCTGTCAACTGAACCTGGAGAAAAGCAGGCACAGGGACAGCAGGGGGGCAGCAGGTCTGACAGGAGCCAAAGACCACACAGGGTCAGCATCACTCTCTCTGTGTCTCTGCCTCGCATCCCTGGGTCTGTGTCTTGGCCTGTCTGCTTAATGATCTCAGAGCATCTTTCTCCGAGAGTCTGGCACGAAAGCTGCCAGCAACCCCGGGCATAGATCTTCCCAGCCCGACCACGGAAGAGAAAGTTCCAGTTACAAGAAAAGGATTCTGGGTGGCCACATGCCCATCCCCGTGGTTCAGGGAAGTCGTATGAACCATATGGTTGGGAAAGGGGGAAGGATCGATCTTCCAAACGTGAGGGGGTCTGTTCCTGGATCCGAGAAGGAAGAGTGCTGAGCAGACACATGGTCACCGTACAGTCCCTTACTCGGCAAACCTTTTTTGAGCACCGACTTTGTGCCCAACCCTGTATTCAGCACTAGAAACACTGTGGTGGCCAAGACATGCGCGGTCCCTGCTCTCACAGAGCTGACATTCTAGTGGGGGAGACAGCAATAAACAAAGAAACAGCAATAAACAAATCCTCCACTCTGCTGGATTTCTGCAGAGAAACAGGGTTACATAGATGCGTGCATACGCGTGCACGTGAACGCCTCTCGCAGGGAAAAGCTTGCTATGCCTTGTGCTAGCATGCCTTCCTCACCAGCCCTCCCGCACACACCCCTGCCCCTTCCCTGGTTGCCCTGGAATCCCCTGGTTAAATCATCCACTTCAGCACCCATTTATCTTCCCTTCTAACCCTCAATTTTAGTCCTTTCGAAACCTATTGAGATCCAGTGATGCAAAGAAGACACCAGCTAGATTTCCAAGAAATTTGCATGCTCAGAATTATGAACTAAAGGTAGAGAGGCCTGGAGAATTATTCCGGATGAACCCCAGTCAGGGAAAAAGAACAAAGGAGAAGAAAGACAAGTAAAAACAGCATCTCAGAGTCATCCATGAGAACGATGACTTAGAAAGGAGTCCACCAGACCCTGTTCCTGGGGGCCGAGGGGTTCCCGGACTCCAACCTCACTCTCACAAATGCAGATTCATAAGGCGATATATACAACCGTTGTATTTGTGTATGGATGTGTTTCAAATATTTGCTTCTAATGTGATATTTTAAAATCATGTGAATGATTTTGTAACCCTGTTTTGGCATTTCTTCATTTTTTAATATACTGAGAGTCTCAAAAACCGGAAGTGACCCAGTCCTCTCTCACATTGAAGAGGCTCTGGCATAAGTATTTAATGAGCACCTACAGTGTATGAAACTCTGAGCTTTGCCCCTCACACATATTCTCATTTGTCAAGCACATTCTGCTATTTCTGATTTATAAAGGAGGAAAGTAAGATCAAGAGGGCAGGTCTGTTGCTGAAGGTCACGTTGTTAGTAAGGGGCAGAACCAGGAGGTGACTGTGGTCTGTTGAACCCAGACTCTTTCCTCCCTGGCCCTGGTTCCCAAATGCCCATTCCTAGGCTGGACCAGTCTGGAATGAAGTTGTTTTCATTTTATAGAAAAATTAAATAAGGATGGTATAATAGTTTCATAAAGCTAAAAATATTCCATCTAAAGGACTGAATTTTTTTAATTCTAAGATTTTGTCCTTCTTGTTTTTCTCAGTGCTAAAAAGTATTTTTATGGTTATATGGTAGATGGTAGGGGTTTTGTTTTGTTTTGTTTTTTGTATTGTCCTTAGTTGGCAAAATAAAACATTGGCAGTCCTGCACTGAGTATTCCAAAGTTTGTGTTTTGAAAATTCACTATGCCATGAAATCTCAGAGTCTGGAAAGCACTGCCCTCGGTAACATTGGCATCTCCCAAAGGAAGCGCTGCCCTTCACCAAGTGCACACCGGGCCCAGGCTGGATGGTTTTCATGTGTTGTCTCATGAGAGATCAAACCACTGAGGGTGCTTGCTGAGGGTCTTGGGCTCAAACCCTGCACCTCCACTCTCCCCTGGGTGGCGGCAGCTGCTTGTGAACCCAGAGTGTCCCTGCCCTCCGTGCACCTCACCCCCACGCAGCTCTCAACCCCGTCCCGGGTCTGCTGGGGACACAGCCTCATCGTCCCTTCACACTTCCTCCTCCCTCCATATACTGCAGCCTTGACTGCTCTCAGAGCCTCCATAAGCAGCATTGTAGAGGGCTGAGACCAGCTTTAGTGGCCTTCTTTTGGTTCTCTGGCTTGGAAGAACTTCCCAAAGAGCCTCAGTAGGGAGGCTGTGGGCTGTGGACGTCTATCCCTTGCTGACCAGGGACACTGAGGTCAAATGGGTTCCTCAGAGCTCTCTGCAGTTCACAAAGAGATCTCTTATTGCAGTGCATGGCAGGCTGGGATAGGTGGGCCAGCTACTGCCTGGGGGCCTGCCTTGCATGTTAATAATGGTCTTGGTGCATGTACATGACCTTCCCTCTGTGTGCAGGGCTTGGAAGATGGTTTCCCTCTGCACAGGCTGTGGATAGTTTTCTTGGGAGCATGCATGTTCTGTGTACTCAGGGGGCCTTGGCACTTTGCAGAGGCAAGCACATCTCTGGGCTGACCAAAGGCTATTGTCACTCATAGCCCAGGTCATCCACAGGGACAGCTGCACAGGTGGCCTCCGCGTGGCTGCCAAAGGTGGCCATAGCAGGCTATTGCAAACAGAAAGAGCACCTGTTCTCTTCACTAAGAACCCAGCTGGCTCCTGGACTCATGAGCACTCGAGGGAAAGGGGTAGGTCCTGGCTCAGGCTGGAGAAGATGGAGCAGCCCATAGACCAGTGTATTTTCAGGAGCTGTCAGATAAAGGAGAAAGACTCCATCAGCTCATGGAACTGGAGATGGCTAATGAGGCCAATGTAATTTGCAACATGAGAAAAATGTTGACACGTAGAGCAAAACTTATACGTAATATTATACAGTAATAGTAAGAATAATAACAGGATGTAGCTGTGATTCAGATTATCAGATTTTGGTGCCCAGCATCTGTTCCCTCTTCCTAAGAACACCTTTCTTTCCTAGTGAGAAATGGCTTCTTCCCTTTGGTGGGAAGTTTGGAGAAATGGTAATCAAGGAATACTGCCCTCACTCTACAGAAGGATCCAAAAGGTTCCCTGGAGGTTCTTCTATCAGATGCCAAGGGGTAGAACCAAGAGGTGGGCACGAGTCCTACATGCATCCAATTGGAATCTCTCCCGAGGCTTTCATTTTTGGACAGAGCAGTACAAGGATGGAAGAAGGATTTGGAATTTAGTCATTTTCATTGCAGCACCTAAGCCGGACTGTCAGGGGGTCTGGGCTCCTTCTGGAGCTGTCTGTTCCAAGCCGGGTCCTTCGGCCTTCTCTTTGAGCCAGCGAGCTCCCCAGTAGCCTGCCAATTTCCTTTTCACATAAGTAAGGCAGAGTCAGTCTCTGTTGCTTACAACCAAAGAATCCCACTGAGCTCACCCACCCAAACTAGTGTTGTCCTCTTCACAGAGGACTCCGGAAGGTCATACAGCTGGTTCAGTGGTGCCGCCTTCCCTCGAGCAGCGCAGGCCCTCCTCATTTGAAACGACCTTGGGAGCCCGTTTCCATGCCACGCAAGAACACGGGACCATATAACCAGGCTGCAATTTGGACCCAGAACAACATTACCAGCTCAATCAGCTGGTTATTCACTGGGCTTGGCTACAAATGCCAAAAAGCCTCTTGACTGTTTCCAAAAATAAAATCCAGCCTCACAGGATGAGGATCTGCCACCATTGTGCTTATTCCAAATACTGTGGCATCGATTTGAAGAAAATTTTCAAGGGAGCCCCCGAACTGTCTGGAACAATGGCAGCAACCTGGGGATAAATTCTGGTATCTCTGATGGCTGCTCAGAAGGGGGAGAGCACTCATCTGGGTACATATATTCCAGTATATTTATTAAAGCCCATCTCATTAACTAAAAGTCACACTCTATGGTAGAGACATATTTCTAAACCTAAGAATTAGACTTTGTTTTAAAGACCTTTGGAAAATTCCCCACGTGCAGCCTGAGACCCCTGCCCACCCCCTAGATGGAGCCATGCAAGGTTTTCCCCTTCACATGGGAAGCAGATGAGGTTTAACAGGCAGTGGCTATTGTGTCTTGCTCTTAAGCAAGATGTGTGTCATCTGACCAAGGATGGGCTACAAATCTAAAACAAGAGAACATGTAACATCCGTCAGCAAATGCCTGCGTTAAAGCCCCTGTGTAGGCATCATGCTTCCTTGCTTTTAAACTTTCTCTTAGACTGGGGAAAGGCTTGCCATTAGGTTTCCCAAAATAAGAGCGTGTGTGTGTGTGTGTGTGTGTGTGTGTGTGTGTGTGTGTGTTGTGTATTGTGTGCATACACATGTTTGGATGACACTCTGGGCTCCAAACCGAACCATTAGTGTGGGTGGAACACTCCCTACTCCATCCCCATCTTGGTAAGATCACCTGGCTGTGTCCACATGCGGTCAGGCAAGAGGAACAGATAAACTCTCTGTCATCTACCCCTACGCCATTGCCCGGCCCAGGGTCCTGGACCATTTCAACAATTTGAAGAATCCCACTTTCAGGCAGGGGGCAGATGAAATGTGGTAGTTCTTGATGTGTCTTTTGATGGGGAAACAAAGGAAGAGTGAAGCTTTCAGAATTGATTTCTGTCTCTTGGTGTCTTTGCAATTTCTATCTCTTTGTGATCAAAAGATCACAGCCCATTGAGGGGAGGGAGAGAAGAATCTCTACTTTTGGCAGGCTCGAAGACAGTCTTGGATTATTTATTTGTTCTGTAACTCATTTCTGTCAAACATTCTTTTTCTATCTCTTGTCATAAAAAATTGAAATGCTAGTTTCTCGGTGGATGCCTTGGCTTTAACCATCTGTCTGACCTTGGACAAATTATTTAACCTCTCTGAACTGGTTTTCTTGAGTGTAAGCGCAGTGCTTGGCACAAAATAGGTGCTCAATAAGTATTTGGGGATGAGTGGGATGACTCCTATGGTCCTTTCAGCTGTAACTCTGTGGCTTCCCTGGTCATCGAGGGGAGTCTGATGCTGGACTCCCTCCTCATGGTGGACATCACTGTTGCCCCATGGTGTGTTTCATACTTGTTTGGTGCTTATTCTCAAAAACGTTGTTTTGCCATTCTCCTGAGTGTGCTCAATCACCGTGTTAGCATGTGAGGTTCATCTCGAGAGTCCACGTGGTTCACCCAGCAGAGCTGCTATCGACTGACCACTGCCCGGTGCTCTTGGCTGTTGCTTGTCGAAAGTCATTTGTTCATTTACTCTGTGTATTTGAAAACCTCTTCCAACAGGCAACAACTTCCCCACTTCCCTCAACTCTTGGTTGTCTGTGTGCTGTCATCTCACAACAGGCTAGCTCATAAACTTTGTTTGAATGTTGTGATGCTCTTTTAATTCCTATTTTTCAGTTGGCCTGTGCCTGAATTCACACAGTGGAGGTGCTGCTGGGGTTAATATTACTCTTTTGTGAAGTTGATTTCCAAAGTGTGTCCCCTAGAGGCTCACCCCCTAATCTGAATTGTCAACTGGGGGCCGCTAGAGATTGATGATGGGGGATTATGATTGTCTACGTGTTGCTCTTTCATCCAATTTTCCGATGTGTTTTGGTAATGATGTTGACAGTTGTGTGAAGATCTGTTACTGAAATTAAAGCAGCAGCAGCAGCAGCATTTTTGAGCTTGATGATTAGATTTGATTAGATCAGAGTGGGTTTTACTTTTCCCTCAGAGTCAGCAGAGATTTACTGTCCACTGACTGATTTAACTTCATGCTAGGAGATGGTTAGGGACATAACTTACCATCAGAAAAGAAATGTCAAGGAGCATTAGAACAAAATTCAACCTTGTTTGACTTTGTGTTGACCTTGAAGGGTCAGAAATTATACACATTATCAAAGATTTCTGCCCATACAGCATCATAGGGAAAATAAATGTTGGCACGTTTTGGTGGACGTTTGTATAGGTGAGCATCTTCCAATAGTAGCTATCATTTGAGTGAGAAGCTTTCATGAAATCAGATAAGATATAGAAAAATAGGATTATAGTTTCTGAATTTTTCTTGCCACTGGCAAGAGGTAAAAGTAGCCATTTAGAAGTCTGAGTCTACATGACTTAAAGCCACAGTGAGATGCTGGAAGGGGACAGCTCATGCACAGGGATTTCCTATAATGTGACAGGTACACTTCCACTTTGTATATGAATTCTTAAAATAATCATAACCTATAATTCACAGAAGAGATGCAAATGGCCAATAGAAATGAAAAAAAAATACAACTTCAACTAAGAATTTTCAAGATGCTGCATAAGATCAGACTATAGTTTTCACTAACAAAAATGGCAAAATTAGGCAGATTATACTACTCAGTGTTGGCAAAGGTGTGATGAGATGGATATTTTCATGAACTACGAGTGAGAGTTCAAAAATCTGGAAAGAAATTTGCCAAGAGGCACAAAGAGCCTTTAAAAATACACAGACCTTTTGACTCTATAATTCTACTTCTATACCTCTGTCCTGGGGAAATAATCAGAAAAATATGGTCAAAAATGTATGTACAAGGCTATTTGTTGTACCTTTTTATAACAGAAAAAAAATGAAGCAACTTTAAAAATCTGTTAATAATAAGATGGTTAAGTAAATTATGGAACAGCAACATGATGAAATATTATGTGATCATTAAATATTATTTTCAAAGAATGTTTAAGGACATGAGAGAATATTCACGATCTCATAACTAAGGGAAAGAAGCCTGGTGTAAAACTTGATGCAGTACGATTTTAACTCTGTGAAATATTTAAATATGCACAGAAAAAGGATGAGAAGGAAATACACCAAAGTATTAAAAGTTATTCTAGGTGGTTGATTTAGAGGTGATTTTTATTTTCTTCTTTATGCTTTTCTGGTTTTTCCAATTTTTGTAAAATTTTCACAAAGTACTTTTTTTTTTAATAATCAGGAAAAACTTTTAATGATCATCATCACAGCATCCATAGATAAGGTCACCCAAGAAGTTTTTGGAGCATTTCAGATCCTCAGGATGAGAACAGGGAGGGCAACTATGTGTTTCTCTTCACCTGATTTGGAAAATTGGAGCATAAATTCCATTGACTCCAGCTGCCTTGTTTTTTTTTAGCTGCTTGATGATTTCCTGCACCTTGTCAGGAATCACAGGGACGCTCCAGATCCTTCTGTCTGATGTTGCAGGATGAAGTTGCAAACGTGTTCCTCAATAATTGTCTTAACTGAGGTTTCCAAGATGCTCTTTCCAGAGCTCAGTGACAGATTCATTCTTATTCAGCAGCTCTTAGTCCAGGAATAGCAGGGGAGCTGGTGACTACTCCGTGTGTGTGTGGCACTTACATCTACATGTGTTTTTAAACATTGGAGGAATACTAGACACCTTCGTGGATCATTTTTTTGTCTCTTCTTTGTGCCAGACTTCTTTGAGCCTCTGCCCGGGTGTATGGCTGCCTCAGTTTCTCTCCCTCTAAGTTGGTGTCAGTGTGTTAGACATTAAAAGCCTTCTGTCTCCTTGCTGTGACCCAAGGAAGTTGGACTATTTGATCTAATGTCTTCAATATCAACCTGGATTGCTTCTATGACACTTGGAGTTGGTCACTTCCTCTATCCCCACCTTATTCCTAAGAGCCCAATTGTGACGTTTTGTGGAGATGAATCCCAGGACTTCCTCCCAGGCACTACTGATGGTGGATTAAAACCCACCCTGGGGTTGGCAGCTGTGGACGTCTTGGAGTGTAAAATCTAGTATTGGAGGCTCTGGAGGCTTAGAGGCAAATTGTAGACGTGGTCCTTAACTTAAAGGGGAGGCAGGATCCAAACATCTGTCTCAAACTGAAATAAAAGCAAGTGCATTGCTACAAACAGCTTCCTAGAACTCACCTTATATGAGGGTGGAGGTGGCAAGTAGCTGTGGTTGAGCACCTACTGTATGCCTGGCATGGTGCTGAGCCCTGTACATGAATCTCCTTATCTAGTCCTTGGCCGTCTTCTTTGATAGACTGTTATTTCCTCCAGTTTACAGATGAGGAAACAGAGGCATAAGAAACCTTCGCTGAGGCTGCTTTAAGTTGCAAAGCTAGAACTCAGTCCCAGAGCTCCACAGGCCATAGCTCCAGTGTGTCCTAGGCTTGGTCAGAAGAGTGAGCCTGGGCATTTGCTAAGAGACAGTCCCCAGGTCCTGGGAGCTTCTCTGATTCCAGTGGGACATGAGGAGTTTTAACAAGTGCCCCTGGTCAGCCTTACCACAGGCGAGCTTGGGGGAGAATGGCATTTGACAGCACTGCAGTGGTTCTCAGCTCTGCGGCTGTAAGTTAGAATCGTCCCGGGAGCTTGTAAAAAAATCCTGGTCCCCGGCTCCACCCCAGAGACAGTCTGATTTAACTGGACTCGGGTGGGCCCCAGGCTTCAGTACCTTAAAGCACTCCGGGTGATTCCAAAGTGCAGCCAGGGCTGAGAACCACCGCTCTGCTGCCTCGGCTGATTAAAATTAAATCAGCCTGACTTACTCTAAAAAAAACACTGGGAAAAGAATCACTCAGTGCGGACCAACGGTTTCCCACGTCCAGCCCAGCATCAGAGGGAGTCATGCAAGGGCTGAAAGAAGAAAAGCAAACTAGCCAGCAGGTGTGACCTCGGTCCTTGTGTCCGCTCACTCTCCGGCTCCTGACTGGACCCCCACACCCAAGGCCCTCAAGGCGCCGCATAGGCCAGAGCTCGGGCAAAGAGGGGAGTTCTCTTGTTCCGTTACCACGGTGGTTGGCAAGCTTCAGGTGTATCAGAGTCACACGGAGGGCTCGTCGAAACCAATTGCAGGACGTAGTTGCTGATGCTGTAGCAGCCCCGGGGTCGCGCTAATGCTGCTGGTGAGAACGCCCTTGGCAGACCACTGTCATTGACCCCCTGCCATAGAAGCCTGCATACGGGCCAGTGCACAACCGTGCTTTGGATCAGGAGTTCCTCTGAGGGAGCTTTTAGGTTGGGTCTTAGACCCTGTGACTGTAACATTTGCAGGGGACACCACTGGGGCATCCTCACAGAGTCCAGGACCAGCCCCACCCCCATCCCCTCCTTCCATCACGGGTTATTACACCCACTTCCAGACACCAGTGTGAAGTCATCATTCGGCAAGATGTAGGTGGTGCCTGCTGAATCTAGGCTGTGTTCTAGTGGCGGGAAGAAGAAAGGTAGGCAAGTCAGACCAGATTCTTACCTCCATGGAGCTCTGGTAGGGAACCACCAAGCAAGTAACAAATAAGCAAGATAATTTCAGAGAGTGGTAAGTGACAGGAAGAAGGCAGGGTGAGCGATAGGGAGCGTAGCCCTAGACTGGAGAAGCAAGAAGCCGTTTCTGAACCGAGGACATTGGAGCTGAGATTTGAATGACAAAAGGAGCTCAAGGACCTGGGAGCCCCTAAGTCTAGAACGCTGTGAATGGGCCCTTGAGAATAAGGAGTTATCAAGAAAGCTACGGACTCCTCCGAGTGTCATAGGCAGAGCAAACAGCTGGTGCAAAAACACCTGGGGCAGGAGTGAGCTCGGTGCACGTGAGAAACAGAAAGCCAGCCGAGGCTGATGTGTGCACAACAGCCGCTTGCGTTTCCTAGCACCAGAAACTTTTTTACATCTGTTCTCTCGTTGGAGCCTCTTAACATCCCTAGGATATAAGAAGAAAGTGAGTATTTCTCCCCATTTTTTTATATGAAAAAACTGAGGTGGAGAGGGGGTGCAAGGACCAGGTGCCAAGGCTGGTAAGAAATGGAGCTCAAGGCAATGCTTCTCAAACACACACGTGTACACAAATCACTGGGGAATTTGTTAAAATGCAGATTCTCACTGGGTAGGCCTGGGCAAGGTCTGGGATTCTGACTTGCTGGCAAGCTCCCAGGTGATGTCAGTCCTACTGGTCCCTGGACCACACTTTGAGTAGCAAAGTCTTGGGTCATCATGGATGCCAACTGTGGCCATTTGCTCAGCATTGGGGGTAGGGGGTTCTGGATTATTTCCTATTCTGGCTATTTGATCAGGTGGACTATGTCACCTGCCCGCACCCTATTCAGCAGCCCAGTATCAGAGGCTGATGTCCTTTCAGGCACTGATCTAAAACCCTAGGAAGTGGCAGTGGAGACTGCCCTCCTACTCAGGAACAGCAGAGAGGCTGGAGTCCAGGCTGGTGTCAACTCCCTCCTTTCTTTGTCTTAGGCACAGCCTCGGGCCAGGCCGTACATACCGATCGCAGCACGTTGGTTCCCTGCCACTCTGATTTACGCTGGTGAGGTGCTCATCAATTCCAACAGGGAACTTGTTGAGTTATTTCAGGTTTCAGTTTTGAAGCAAAAACCAACTCCATGAAGCCAACATTTCTCTTCTTAGTTACATTTCCAAAGATGGCATAGCTGCCTTCTGGCTCCTTGCTAACCAGTCGCTCCTCTCAGGGTCTCAGAGCTTACATCCCTCCCCAGGACTCTCCAGGCTCAAATTTGGGTTGGTACCCTGGAGAATATCTGTTAAGATTATTCCAGAAAAAATATCAGCATAGATTGTAAGCAGCTGGCTTTCTAAGAGCAGGAATGTCATTGCACTAGCCACTGCTGCCCAGAGCGGGAAAGAACTGACAAGACTTGATGTGGGGGACCTTTCACAGGGCCCCTGCCCCACTGGGTGAGCAGAGGTGGTCCTACAGGGAACCCACCGAGGTGTGATTACAGCTCCTGGGCCTCGCTCCCATCCTGCTCACGTGCCAGACAGTGTCCCCGGAGCTGCTGCTCTCCTTCCCCGACCACAGCGTTCCAGACATCACATTCAGCTCTGTCATGACGAGCAGCTTGCCAAAGGACTTATAGAACCTGTCACAAAAGATGCCTGAGTGGCGGCCCCTTTATCAATTACCTGGGCCCTCTTAGCTGTCAGGGGCCCGCCTGGCCCAGCTGTTCAGAACTTACCTACACGTTCCAGGCAAACCCAGCACTCATTTGGCAGCAAACTGCACATGAATGCCAACCACATAGAAATGCTCAGCAAATGCTCCCACTTTTCCTGTGACATCTTGAAGGTCCAGCAAAGACTCTGAGGCTCTGAGGGAGTATCTACTTCACACCTGTCCACCAGGGCCTAAATGAACAAAAATGACTGAGCCAGCCTGTATTTGTCGGCATTTTATTCAATTCTACAAATACTCATTGGGCTGTATGAAGGAACTTTGCCAATCACTGGAGGAGAAACAAAGACATATAAAGTGCAGCCCTGTAATCAAGAAAATTGGAATTTATTATAGTCGAGCCCATAGACAGACACATCCACAAATACCTGGTACACAAAATAGAATGTGATAAACTCTGGATTAGAGGCAGGATCAGAGCCAGGTGGGAGAGGAGATTAATTCTAACTGGAAAAGTCTGGAATAACCTCATGAAAGGGGTAGCAATGGCTCTGGTTTGCCCACAGAACAGACAGAATTTCAACTGGGGGATGGGCATTTTTAGCTAAACTAATCATTGCGACCATGTATTAAGCTCCTACCACATATCAGATGCGGTCCTGAGTGCTTTCCGTGTGTTAGCTCATTTGATCATCTCCTTAACCCCATGAGGTGTAGGTCCTTATGTCACCCCCATTTTACAGGTGAGACAGGTGAAGTCCAGCAAGGTCAGGTAACCTGTCCCAGGCCATATAGGAATCCATGGGGAGCTGGGATTTGAACCCAGGCAGCCTGGAACCAGTGCCCAAGCTGTTAACTATGAAACTCTTTTGCTTCTATGTACAAGAGACTTGGTTTTCTTTTTTATTACCGTCATTTTTAAATCACTAATCAACTCTGTTGAGCTTTGTTAGAAGCAGAGTAAGCACTGAGGACCTACTGAAGATGTTTGTTTATCCCTCACTGTGGGCTTTTGAGCCACCTAATCAGCGAAACCCTTGATGGCAGCGAGCTGCGGCAGCCTGCCTTTCCCAGCTCTAGAAAGCCAAGAGAGGGCTCTCCAGGCCTGCCACTCCCCCACCCTGGGGAGTCCTGACAGTCCTCAGAGGCCAGCTAAGCCCGTCTCTCTGCCTCTGCGGTTTTGGGTCCCTTTAGGGGCCTAAGATTTGTAAGACGCGGTTGGGGGAGGGGGACCCACACACCGGGAGAGAGTTCCTCTTTCTTCCCTGGCTTCCTGACTTGGGACTGTTCACAGACAGGCCGAGGAGCAAGCTCTGCCAAGTGCACCCGGCTTCCCTCAGGTGGGAGAGGCTGTGGGTGCCGCGGGAGAAGTGGCATTTAGACAGGGCCTCTCTGAGTGGGAGGAAATCCAGCCTCTGCTCTGCCCCTCAGCCCTACCACAGGGGAGGCCGTGCAGGCTTGGAGCAAGGGGCACCTTTTTGTCCTTCACGGAAGGGGTCATGTAGGACTATGCAAAAGAGATGTGGCTGACAGTTTTAAGGGAAATGGTGCCTCCTGGCAACAACCCCCAAATCCTTAAGGCAGAAAAGACCGGGCTCCTTTCTGACCTGGGCCAAAGTACCGACAGGGTTAATCCTCTTTCTCCTCTTGGATGCCAAGTGATGAGGAAGAGAAAGAGGTCTGCAAGCTCCCCATCACCCCCCTCCCCGCATCCCCCGCACTCCCTGACATCTCGGCACGCTGGACCTGTGAACCTTCCAGCCAGGAGGCAGGCCGGGGACAGGTGCTGCCGCCTCCCGCCCCGCGCTCCCTGCCAGGCGACCGAGGGCCAGCTGAATCCGGCAGCCAGGCCCCAGGTCCCTCTCCGCCCTGGGATTGGTCCGGGAGCATTTTGTGTTAAATGCCGACATATAAATTTGTGGACGATCCTTGTGCGCAAATTGGATTCCTCCACACGGCCCTTAAGTGCTGCCATTTAGCCAGATTTAACGGTAGGCTCCGGCCGCCGCCGCCCCCACCGCCACCCTCGGGGCTGACCCTCGCAGTCACCGGGATCGATCCCGCCCGCTGGGGCGGCCCGGGCGGGCACACCGCGGCCTGCGCCCGCACGGCCTCCCGCCTCCCGCCGCCGTCTCCGCGCTCTCGCCCCCTCCTCCCCCTGCCTCCCGCTCCTTTCCCCACCGGCTCCCGCCCGCCTCCCCCTTCCCTCCAGTCTCCCTCCTCCTGTCTGCGCCGCGGCAGCTGCTTCCAATGCAGCGAGATGCACCAATTCATTCAGCCTCGCAGACTCTTTAAGGTCGTTACTAAATATATCAAGCAGAAGAAAAGGGTCTTTTTTCCTATCTCCGAGCAGGGAGCATGAATGCCGGCCTTAGGATCCGAGCTCGTCCTCCCTGATCCCGACCGGGAGCAGCGCCGGCCGAGCCCAGCTCCCCGGGCCCCCTGCAGAGGCAGCGGGTGGCCGGAGGGGAGGCCGGGGTCGGGGGAGCGGGGAGGGGACGCCGAGGCACAGGAGAGGAAATCCATTTGATATCTTCAAGAGTTAAACAGCTCTGGAGACTCCGAGCAGAAAGCAATCTCCACCAAAGCTATTTCTCCCCCTCTAGATTAATATTTTTTTTCTTTATTTTGGAGGAAATTGGGAAGTGTTGAAAGAGGCTGACTTGCCAGTCCTGGAGACGGAATTCTATTCAGATGCTCTGAGCAATGTTGTCTCTGATTTTTTTCTAACTTGTAAGCAGATGACCTTGCTGCTCGAGCAGTAACCGGAGGTGCCTGAGCGCACGTGAACCGCCAGGCTTCGTGTTGTGATTAGACACGAAACGCATAATACGACAAAGTTAGCGGCCTGTCTCGCGGCGGGGGCATGCCTGCGGGCCTGGTTCCTCCTGGGTCCGCTTCCATGGCAGCTTCTCGCGTACCGTCCTCCCTACTACACACCAGCACGCGCTTCCCTCCCTCCTAACGTGTGTAGGCAGAGCAGGCTGAGTTGTGACTTAAGAGAAAACGCCTCCTCCCCATGCAAAAATATCTCCTGCACACAACACAGCAGGCAGCGCCCATCCTTTAGAAGTTCTCTGAGGGGAGATAAAAATATAAGTGGTATTTCATCTTAAAATCAAAAGTAGATGAGGTCATCAAAGAATGTGTAGGGCAGTCATTTTTAACCTTTTTTTTTTTTTTTTTGGTTTAGGGGATCTTTTATGAGACACAGAATGCTATGGCTGTCTCCCCAAGCCGTGTGCACACTCTTATAATCATAGACTTCTGCCAACAGTTCCATGAACCCCTAGGGCCTATCCACAGACCCACTGACTTCCAAATAGGAACCATGGGACCAAGGAAGGAAGGCTGCGGACAATGGCATATCAGTGACTGTCTATAAAGAAGACTCAGTGACAATGGTCAGGAAGGAGAAGTTAGGTGGAGAACATTCTAGAAAAGTTGTCACTGAAGCAGTAGGCCAAAGAGGGTTCAGGGTGGAGGAAGTGGTGCCCCCCAGATGCCTCAGAGAGCTCAGAGAACATAAGGACTGAGAAATGGTCATTAGAATTAAAAATCAACAGGTGGTTGTTGGTGGTAACCCCAGGACAAAATTTTCAGTGGGGAAGGAGGAGGAAGTTTGATTTTCAAGGTGAGCCCTGGAGGCAAGATGGTGGGGACAGGAAGGACAGAAATCCTGGGCAGGAAGGGCAAGTGGCAACAAGTGCTTTCTGGGAGGGAAGTAAACAGGAAGTCTTCTCAGAGGAGTCCATTATTGAGATGGGCTGTTGAAAAATAAATAGGAATTCGCCAGGCAGAACGGGGGCTGGGGAGAGAGTTCCAGGCAGAAAGAGGGCATTTTCACAGAGGTGGCAGTTGGGAAGGCCTGCTGTGTTTGGAGGCCTAGGAATCATTTGTTGTGTGGATTCTGTGAGGGGAGAGCGGGAGGGAGATGACTCTGGACAGCAAAGCCAGAGCCAGAGGGTTCAGGGACCGAGGAGGAGGAGTTTGTGTGCTGCCCTGTTGAAGAGAGATTTTTCACATCCTTTTTTTTTTTCTCCGATTCTAAAAGTAATACAAGCTCATTATAGAAATTTCTTGAAAATATGAAAAAATATAAAGAAGCACATACTCATAATTACTGTTAACATTTTGGCATATTACGTCTTTTAGTCTTCTTTCTACACACTGTTTCATTAAATCTAAGACACTATCATTTGGGAGCACATCATTCCTTTCTCTGCCACTAAGAACGTGCAGTTGCACTTGGCATGTCTTCTTATCAGAGAGAATGAGACACATTCCATTTCAGATAGGTTAAAATGTGAGGGGGAAAATCCTTGGAATTCCATCAAGGTCTTGGAATGGATGAAATAAAGCTATGTATATTTTTTATTTCTGATCATATTTCAATTTCGTATCTTGCTTCTTTACTCAGAATTACATCACAAGAATTCTCCAGGTTATAAAAGTATTTGTAAAAATAATTTTTATAGCTGTATAATGTTCCATTACATGGATATTCCCCCATTTACACAACCATTTCCCTATCAATAGGTGCTATGTTGATTTTTTTACTACTATTATATATAGTACCTCAGTGAAAAATGGTATACATGACCTTTTTTATTTTTTGCTTTTAATATTTTACTCAGAGATAATGTGGTGAATGCTTATATTTTTATGTTACCTTGGCATCCATTTTGAACACAAGTTTAACTTTCTCATACCAGAAGCGGGGCCCAGTCAACCTTGACACAGACACAGTTTCCGGTTCTACCCCATCTCCACATAGTCAAGCCAGTGGCCAGAGATAAGAACTTAGGGGCATCTCTCCCTCCTGGCATCTGGGCTCCCTGCTTTCCCTCAGCTGCCTTTAAAAGGGCCATTCAGGCATTTGCCCAAGAATTTGCAGCGACCCATGCCCTATTCCCTTATATATGCTGCTTGTCACACGCTCTCTCTCTGCCTGACTCTTCCTTCCTGCCCTGTGTGATCCCGGGACACAGGCTGCCCTTCTGACTCACTGCACCCTCCTTGCCCAGGATCTGTAAGTAAAAATCTTTGAACTTGTTTCCTATTGTGGTGATGTTTTTTGTTTTTTTTTTTTGTTTTTTTTTTTTGAGACAGAGTCTCACTCTGTTGCCCGGGCTAGAGTGAGTGCCGTGGCGTCAGCCTAGCTCACAGCAACCTCAAACTCCTGGGCTTAAGCGATCCTACTGCCTCAGCCTCCCGAGTATCTGGGACTACAGGCATGCGCCACCATGCCCGGCTAATTTTTTCTATATATATTTTAGTTGGCCAGCTAATTTCTTTCTATTTTTTAGTAGAGACGGGGTCTCGCTCATTGCTCAGGCTGGTCTCGAACTCCTGACCTTGAGCGATCCACCCGCCTCGGCCTCCCAGAGTGCTAGGATTACAGGCGTGAGCCACCGCGCC
>CM052446.1:38081251-38145596 GCA_028533085.1 Varecia variegata | reverse complement strand
GGGAGCTTCGCTGTTGGCTGGGAGCAGTGTGGAACAAAGCAGAGGGCAGATCTGATTTATAGGAAGTCATTATTGGAGGAGACAGAGATGCCTAAAGCCCAGCTGAGGCCTTCTGGCAGATACCCACCAGCGGGCTTGACCAGGGGCCGCAGAGTGGGGTGCCTCCCAGGTACCCAGGCAGGCGCTGGCCTTTTGTCAGGAGCAAAGCCGGATCTGAGAGCCAGGGACCAGGCAGAGCTGCAGTGACAGGCTCCTCAGCCAGGGCTCAGGACTCCCAGGGAATGCAGCATGGGCCTGCCAGGGGTACCCAAAGCCCAGGATACACGGGGACCATTTTCCTGGGGTAGACGCATTCAATCAGGGTTGGGGGGAACATCATTTTTCTTTTAAAACAGACACAGATATGCTATAGAATAGAAATGTAATTTTTGTATGCATTTTTCTCAGCTAACACAAGAGATTTTACAGAAATGTCAAGCCTGTGGCTGGCCACTCCAGGCTACACCCCCAGGCTTGCCAGTTCAAATCCCTCCTCTGCTGCTAGGGAACAAATGATGGGGCCTGTCCTTTTTCCCCCTCCCTCCCCTTAACACTCAGTAGAGACAGGGCAGGAACAAGGGGGCGGGGGTGATAGCTGTCTTTCTCTAATGCCCTCCCCTCCACACAGCTGGAGCCCTGCCCGGCATCTGGAAGCCTCCAGAGGGCTTGGGAGTGGCAATGCCAGCACCAACACAGTGTTACTCTGTTTTAGCATTTTTCAGGAAATTTAGGACGAGAGCCCCTGTTACCACCCTGCCCTTCACACACACACGCACACGCATGCACGCACACACACACCGCCCATTCCTCCATCCCACGTTCTCCAGCATCTTTGCCCTGCTCTTTTACATCACGGATGTTCTTGGCAGCCTGCAGACCTTGGCGTCTACCAGAATCCTGCTTCTGTCAAAGCCCCAGCAGATTAACCCCCGGGCCCAAGCACGTTGGCTGGCAGGCCTCACTTCAGAGTCTTCACAGGTGCTGGGTCTAGACGGGAGCTGGAACAGCTCCCAACACACTTATCCTGTGGCCCACGCTGGAGGATGCATTCATTGAGAAGTATAGCAGAAAGGAGCCTTGCAGATCTTCTCATTCTCCCACCCACTTTACAGGGATGGAGACTGAGGCTTGGGCAGCGCATGTACCAAGATCCTGCAGGTGCAGAGGGCAGAGGCCAGGCAAGAGCTCGAGGCCTCCCATTAGCACCGTGAACCCCGTGCTGCCTCGTCCCTGGGCCCCGGGCCCTCAGTGGCAAGTAGCTCAGCAGCATGCTCACCCCGTCCCCGAAGCCTTTTCCACCCACTCCCCAGCCCCTGAGGGCTGGCCCAGGTGCTACCTGAGAGCTGGGTCACCTGCACCTGAATTATTGTACTTGAGCCTATATCACCAACGTGCTGGGGTTCAGAGGTATAGGGGTGCAGTTTTTTTTAAGAAACAAGGTCTCACTATCATCCAGGCTAGAGTGCAATAGTGTGATTATAGTTCACAGCAACCTCAAACTCATGGGCTCAAGTGATCCTTCTGCCTCAGCCTCCCCAGTAGCTGGGACTACAGGCATGTGCCACCATGCCCGGCTAATTTTATTATTTTTTATAGAAATGAGGTCTCACTGTGTTGCTCAGCCCGGTCTCGAACTCTTGGCCTCAAGCAATCCTCCTGCCTCAGCTTCCCAAAGTGCCAGGATTACAGGCATGAGCCACTTCACCCAGCCAAAGGGGTACTATTCTTGAGGACAACCAAAGCTGCCCTATGGGGCTTGGGCCCAATGAGCAGAGCATCAGAGGGAATGCTGGTACGTGGCCAGAGGAAATGGGGGCCACGGAAGGGCATTTTCCCCTTTAACCCCACCGTTTCTGCCCAGCCAGGCAGGCGGAGTGAGAAGCCTTCAGGGAGGGATGTGCGGGGAGGAGCATTCACACCCCAACAGCAGAACTAGGAGGCCTTTGAAGCTTGAAAGTACAGAGAAAAATAAAGGGATATTATTCACCCAGCAGGTGGTAAATTGTCCCAGCTAATGACTATGTGGCACCTGACATTTTCCAAGGCACCTTCCAAAAACCAGCTCACTTAATATTTATGACAGCCCTGAAAAGGAGCCATTATTATATGATCAGTCGTATGTTATAGCTGAGAAAACAAGCCCAGAAAGGTTCAGTGATGTGTCCAAGGTCACACAGCTCAAACTTGGACTTTCTGATCCCCAGTCCTGTGGTTTCCCACCACCAGTGCTGCCTTTCCAGCCTCACCTGGGGAACTGTTTGTCCCCAAGAGAATGTGTTGGCCTCAGATGTAAAAGAATTAATTGATATAAAGTGGAGTTAACATCATTCTCCAAGTCTAAATAAAGATGTTCCCACCTGCCCCCTGGGAAGCCCATATGCTGTGTGCTAAGCCTTAGGAGGTGGAGGAGAAGGTGGGCAAGAGAAAGAAGAGGAGGGGGAGGGTCCTAGTGGAAGATACCTGCTGAATGAGGGGTCTTTGTCAGTGTCCTGGTGGGGCATAGAAGGGGCAGCCTACATTTATAAGGGGTGGATTTTATTGGCTTGAACAGGACTTGCATGTTGACCTGGGAGTAAAGTTTCCCCCGTGGCATCAGCGAGGCGTGCAGATACCTGGCCACCCCTGCCTCAGACCCCCCTTCAGCCACCCAGGGTAAGGGGCTGGGGCTGGTGCCCAGGAGGCCAGCTCCCTGACTGCCGACTCACCTGCTCCCCAACTGTGCAGCCAACTTGCCAAGGAGTTGTGGGTAACATCTCTGTTATGGTCCGGTTGCCATGGCAATAAATTGTGGCTAATTAGTAGTGTGGTTACCATGGCAATTTTCTAGTAATTACAGGTTACAAATGGTACAAGGCTTCAACCCAACCCAATTAGTTAATTAGAAAGATTTAGAAATTTGTCCAAAAAGGAAATAACCTGCTTTGTAGAAAATGAAGGGAATGTGTCACAGCTTGGGAGCCAGAGGCAGAGAGGAAATTGGAGGATGCGGAAGCGGGGGAAGAAGGATGGAGCTGCATGGCGGCCAGCCCCTGGGTCCCACCTGGAATTTCCAGGGGCCTAGGCAAGGCGGAGGGTTTCTCACGGAAGCTGCTCCGCGGCTGGCGTCTGGCAGGACCAGGACGGGGACGGCTGCCAGCAGCCACTTAACGGCTCCTCTTTTCATGGGCAGAGGCAGGGCCCAGGTTGTAGCCCAGCTCCTTTTCCTGCTGGCTTCAGGAAAGGCCTCTGAAAGCCACCCCACTGTACCCCACGGCTCTCATGAAAAGCAGATGCCATGTCTTGGAGGATGCTCCACGGGAGCCATGTGAAGTTAGTGGCTCCATTTTCATGAGGCTTGAGCTCCCTTTGAGAGCTAATCAGATTATCTGGGAGGAAGCGGGAGGCATAGGGCCCAGAGTGTGTTAACAAGAAGTCCAACCATGACAGCAATAAGAGTGACAGTGCCGCCTCCCTCCCACCCCCATCTCCCTGGCCCCAGATGCCAGCTCTGGTGGGCAGGTGAGAAAGGCCCCATGATTTCCTCTGGGGGCATATCTCAGGGGGTGGGAGGAGCCCAGAGACCAAAAGAACCCCTGTCTCTAATTAGCACAGTCACTTTGGGGAAACCTCTGCCCCAGAGACCTGCGGGTGGCGGGGGTGGGGGTGGGAGGCTGGCCCATCACGGCACAGGTCTGCCTGAGCTCTCATTTATTAAAAAAAAAAAAAATTGAGTTCTTCTGGAGTGCTCTGATAACTCTTATTATACTGAACAGCCCTTTAGGGCTGTACTTCTCAAAATTTACAGTGCACACACACCACCCAGGGGCCTTGTTAGAATGCAGGATCTGGTTCAGTAGGGGACCAAGATTCTGCATCTCTAACAAACTCCGAGGTGCCACTCCTGCAGCTGCCCACAGGTCTGACTCTGAGCAGCAAGGCTGGAGGGTCCCCAAAGCCCTTTCATATGGAGCTCACCTTATTTTTTTAATTGATAAAATGTATATATTTATGGTGTATGACATGATATTTTGAATAAATTTGTGGTGTCCAACACGATATTTTGAAATAAGTATACATTGTGGAATGGCTAACTCAAGCCAATAAACACGTGCATTACCTCTCATACTTGCCATTTTTTTGTAGTGAGAACGCTTAAAATCTATTCTCTCAGCAAGTTCAAGTATACAGTGCATTATTATTAACTACAGTCACCATGCTGTATAATAATCTCTTATTCTTCCTGTTAAACTGATATTTTGTATACTTGGACCAACATCTCCCCCACCCCCACCCCTGGCCCGGGCCCCTGGTAACCCCCATTCCACTCTCTGTTTCTGTGAGTTCAATTTTTATAGATTCCACATATAAGTGAGATCATGCAGTATCTGTCTCTCTGTGCCTGGCTTACTTAACTGAACATAGTGTCCTCCAGGTTCACCCATGTTGTTGAAACGACAGGATTTCCTTCCTTCTTAAGGCTGAATAACACTCTATCATGTATATATGTACATTTTCTTTATTCATCCGTTGATGGACACCCAGGTTTATCTGGTATCTTGGGTGTTGTGAGTGGCGCTGCAGTGAACGGGGAGCACAGATACGTGTCAGGCACGCTGATTTCATTTCCGTTGGATGTACACCCAGCAGTGGGATCGCTGGATCATTTGGTCGTTCTATTTTTAACGTTTTTCGGAACCTCCATACTGTTTTCCATAATGGCTTTACTAATGTACGTTCCCACCAGCCGTGTGCATTTGTTCCCTTTTCTCTGCATCCTCACCGACACGCGTAATCTTTTGTCTTTTTGATGGTACCCGTTCTAACGGGTATATCTCACCTCATTTGGTCCTCTCAGAAACCCTGAAGTGGAAAAGGCAGGTCAGACTATCCTCCTTTTACAGATGAGGAAACTGAGGCTCGAAGGGCAAGGCAAATTGCCCAAGGGCACACAGTCTGCAAGAAGACAAGCTGGGACTAGAATCCGTGGCCTGGCCCTGGTGGGGCTGCTTCCTGCCTGGTATTTCTGACACTTGGGGTGTGGCCTTTCCCGCTTTTCTTCAAACGGAATAAGCTTGCACAAACAGGTATACTCAGAAACATCATGTATTTTCCTATGCTTTTTAAAATAAAAGTAAGATCACATGATACCATTACTTGATGAATTGCTTAGTTTTCAATAATATATCATGGGCACTCCTCCAAGTCAGCACCTGTGGATCTACACCGTCTTTTTAGTAGCTGCAGAACGGTCCGCCATATGGATGCACCATAATCCATTCAACTCCTTCGCCATCAATGTGGGTAATTGTTTCCTGTGTCAAAGCCAAGTGAGCATCCTTGTGCCTATGGCTGGAACCTCTTCCTATAGGCTCTTAAAAGAGGAGCATACCCAGTGGCCTTGACCAGCACATGTGTGACTCAGAGAGGGAGTGGGGGAGGCTGTCAGGAGGTCTGTGACGTCACCAAAGTGGCGTGGGAGAGCCGGGGTTAGGATTATCGTAATTCAGCCGCCCCTCTCAGAAGGGCGGGCAGGGCATTGGCATCTGGGGGGCTGTGCCGTCTGTGCTCCTTAGCGCATGGAATCACCCTTTGCCACAGAGTGATTGGGTCTAGCTCCTCCCTGGCCGTTCCCTCAGTGCTGTCGCCCTGCACACAGGTTCATGGGGACGGCCAGCCCAGGCTCAGGGACACATCCAGAAGGTCAGAATTCCTCCCAGGGCCTGGGGCTTTGCTTCTGCCACTCACTGTGGGCCGCTGTCCTCTCCTAGGAGGCCGGGGCGTCAGCGTGGGCCCCATCCTCAGCAGTAGCGCCTCAGATATCTTCTGCGACAACGAGAACGGGCCCAACTTCCTCTTCCACAACCGCGGCGACGGCACCTTCGTGGATGCTGCGGCCAGTGTTGGTGAGTGGATGCAGCCGCCGCGCTGCACCCCCTGAGCCCCCTGAGCCCCCAGACCCGCGGGGAACACCGGGCCGCCCTGCCCCTCCAGCCTCGGGGAGAGCGAGACAAGTTGTCATCGGCACCACACAGAGAAACAGTGCTTGTCACTCCAATTCCACACCCCCCGTGTGGCTCAGGCCACAGGGAATGGTTGGTTGCTGCTGGGGAGAGGGAGTCTGGAACTCCGGACCAGTGTCACTTTCGGACAGCTGGAAGTGGCCCACAGTCCTCTGAGTCCTGCTGTGTCCCTCAGCATCAATTTCCCCTCTGAGCTGCCTCTCCCGCCGTGGCCCCTCCCACATTTATCTTAAACATTCAGTTCAGTCCAGCAACCATTCACAGAGCCCCTGCGCAGTGCCAGGCTGGTGCTAGGAGCTGGGGATGCTGCCATGAATAAAGCTAAGACCACCCCACACACAAAACGGCACTGACATCCTAGAAACAGATGTATACTCAAACAGCTAGAATGAGCAGCAGGACAAAATCCACACGAGACAGTGCCCAGGCTCCCAGCTTTGTGCTCATCCCTCGTCAACCTCAGAGCCTTTGCACCTGCCCTTCCCTCTGCCTGGACTTCCCCCACCCCAACCTGACAACCTCCATTTGCCCTTCCCCACCCTGCTCAAATTCCTCCTCTGCAAAGCCCTTCCTGCCACCCTCTGCGCCACCTGGCGGAAACTGGCCCTTCCTTCACGTTCCCACCACCCCTCGTACCCCTCATGCAGGCTTCTACGTGGCCATCGTGGTTTGTCTAGGAGCTCTGCAAGGACCAGGGCACTGATCTATCCATTCTTGACACAATGCTTGCCACCCGGTGGCCACCCTGTAAATTCTGCTGAGTGACAGAGCGAGCACTTCAGAAAAGTCCACAGATGTGGGATCACATCCCACGTCTGCCCTTGAGCTACTTCCCCTCGGCCATCCCACCACCCCTGCCTTGCTGAAGAATGGAAAATTTGATTTCACCTTCTTCCTGGAGGCATGGGGAGGAGCTCTGGCCTCCAAAAGAAGAGGTGACTGGAATCTAGACCCATAGATCAAAGGTCCCGCAAGCTCTGGCTGTTGCCAACAGCCAGCATCAAACCCCTGGGCATGTGCCAGTCCACTCTCTGAATTAAGAGTACCGGCTTTCGGCCTGGGAGGCTCCATTTTGGGGGGCTCCTGGCCCACCACACCCACCCAGCACCAGCTGTTGCCCGTCAGCGCTCATCCTTGCTTTCCTACTTCTCTGTCCCTGGCAAAGCCGAAATGGGGGCAGCTCCCCTGGCCTGTCCTCCCACCAGCTCACCCCTCCCAGTGCTGTACTCTGGCAGCAAATTTTCTCATTGCTGAGAAATCATAAAGCGAAGGGAGAAAACCTAGAGGATTTGATAAGGTGTTAAAGAGATGGAAGCAGAGGTGAGCGAACAAGTTGGAGTGGGAGAAGGTATCAGGCGGGAGGAGAGAGGCAAGGTGCTAGGCCCGTAATTGAAAGTCAGAGTGATTGCAGGGGTTTAACAAGACATGTCAAGAGGGCATTCATCACCCAAACAGATGCTGCTGTGAAATGCAGCCTGGCACCGATTATTCCCGTGAAAGGGAACCAGCTCCTTGTCAAGGTGCCTCATAGATAGGAGAGAAATGGGCCAACGCAGAAGGCCACCGACACTCGGGCCAGGGAGTTTTGCAGAGGATTAATGGGGTATTAATCCTAGGGATTGGAGGCTGCCCCCAGTCCTTTGCAAACCCCCTTTCTCCAGCCTGGGTCTCGCTGCCTCTTCTCCCACTTCCCGAACTCTCTCCTTTCGTCCTCTTCTCCCAAGAGAACACTTAGCCTCTGAGGTTTTCAGGGGCCCCACCCTGCCCTCTCCTGGCTCCCACCCTCAGATCTCTGTGTTTGCAGCTGGCAAGAGCTCTCTGTGTGTGCCCTGGGGTCTCTGATCCCCACCGCCCATCATATTGTCCTCTTGCCTGACATCCCAGAGGGCCTGATGGCTGACAGCTGTTTGTCCTCTGCAAGGGTCAATGTGGGTGGGCACCTAGAGTCGCTGTCTCTCAGCTCCGCACTGGCCTGGGGCAGCCAGTCAGGCCATCACCTGGGCAACGCCGCCCTCCATCCTCCCCCAGGACCCGATCAGTGGGTGGTGTGGCGGTGGGCATTGTGCACAGAGGCTTCCCTTCCCAGATTGCACCAGGCACGCTGCCCGCGCCATTTCCTCCGCTGTCTCCTACCTTTGCTTTCTGTCACATTATTTATGTCTCTCCATTCATTCTGCAAGTATTTACTGGCAACTGCTAGGCCACCACAGGCCCTGAGATAGACACTGTGTGTGCAAACCCAGAGGAACCAAAAAGACAGTCCTAACCTCACAGAGTGTCAGAGCTAGTGGGAAAACCAGACCCTGAGCAAGGAAACCGCACAGGAACATGACCACACACGGTGATCAGAAGGATGGAGGCTGTCGGGGACCGTGACAGGGTGGGTGGAGTGGCTGTCTCAGATGCATGGTCAGGGCAGGCTTCCGTGAGGAGGTGACGTTGTGGCTGAGAGCACAAAAACCAGGAGCCAGGTACCCTAGAGCATGGGAGAGCAGGCCAGGTGGGGAGACCAGCTTGAGCAAAGGCCCAGAGGCTGGAAAAGGCCTGGGTCATTTGAGGAGTGAAAGGACCAGAGCTCAGCAAATAGCAGGGAGAGTGATAGAAGATCCAGACCAGATAGGTGGGCAGGGCCTCATGTTCCCCAGGCAGGAGTTTGCACTTGACCCAAGAGTACTGGCAAGTCACTGAGAGATTTAAGCAAAGGAGTGGAGTGACCAGCCTGCTGTCTCCCGGTGGCAGTGTTGGGGCTGGTGGGAGGAGCCTGGTCCTCCTGAACCCCCACCAGTCTCCCTCCTCCCACCCTTGCTGCCCCCAGACTGAGCAGAAATAATGTGCCTGCCGGGCAGACACAGCTTGAGGACAAGTCTCTGGTCCCCTTTGCAACCCGGTGGCCCTCCCACCTCCTGCCCCTGCAAAAACTTCTGAGACCACTGCCTTATCTCCCCATCCCCTCCCGGGAGGGCAGGAACAATTCTAGGGCCACCATGCTTTGTTCCTTGTCACAGAGCTCGAGCAAAGTGAGTACATGTGGGGTGTGGGGTCACCACACTGAGGGTCTCTGCCTCTGCCCCCAGGTGTGGACGACCCCCACCAGCACGGGCGAGGTGTCGCCCTGGCCGACTTCAACGGTGACGGCAAAGTGGACATCGTCTATGGCAACTGGAACGGCCCCCACCGCCTCTATCTGCAGATGAGCGCCCACGGGAAGGTCCACTTTCGGGTAAGACGGGGCCTCTCCCTCCCTCCCCTGCTGCACTGCAGTGGCCCCGGCACGTCAGAGGAGCTGCCGCCCTGGCCTGTGCCTCCCACCAGGCTGAGGGGCTTGGAGGGGGTGGGGGTCACAGTGAAGGCAACAGCTAGGGAACGATGGGCTCCAGCCCAGGCTCGGTGAAGACACCAGTGCCCAAGAGGGAGCCAGGTTGGCAGGGGACGAGGACAGCCTCCCGAGGAGGGCTGGCGCCCCTGTGAGGTGGGCTTCATTCTCTGGATCGAGGCCACTTTTCCTGGTGGCTCCTGGAAAACCTGATCTGTGGCCAGCCCAAGCTTTCCAAATTGAGGTTCAGACCAAGGGCAAAATGGTGGGAGAGAACGGAAGGTTGAGGCCACAGAATTCCCAACAGCCACCCCTAGGGACAAACAGCGGATGGTGGGCAAGGTGGCCTTAGACCCTCTCTGTGCCTCCTCCCTGAACTGTCAATAGACTGAGGCCGAGAATTCGAGAGGACTGTTGGTGACAGTCATGGAGGTGCCACCAGCATGATGGGCTGGGGCTTGGGGCTTCCTTGGGGAGAGCGGCAGAAGGCATGGGATCACCGAAGCTAATTTCAGGGATTGTTCTGGAGGTGCCTAGGTCTTGCCAAGAAAACCCTGAGTGAGTGAGAACGTTCCTGGAGACTTCCCTGGGACCATGAAACCTCAGGGTTTGCCTTATGTCTGTGTGACATTGGAGAGGCCACGGGGCAAGCCCCCCCCATCGTAGGCCACCACCCTGGGGTGCTGGGGCCCAGTGCTCCCTCCCAGCTGAGGCCTGAGGCCGGCTCTCGGGGGGTTGGGAGGGTGCACCCTGAGCTCAGCCCAGTTGATCCCTCTGGGACCTTGGCGAAGACCAAGGTGAGTGATTTCCATCCTCACTCAGCTTCCATTCTCAACAGGAACAATTTTGCTGCCCTCCCCCAGGACATGTGACAATGTCTGGGGACCTTTGGGGCTGTCACAACTAGGGAAGGGGGTGCTGCTGGCATCTAGCAGGCAGAGGCCAGGGATGCTGCTGAACATCCTACGGTGCACAGGACAGCCCCCCACGACAGAGAATTACCCACCCCAATGTGGACGGGCCAAGGGTGAAGACCCGGTTGACCATTCTGTCGGCTCCTCCCCGCTCACGGGAGCAATGGCAATGATGACAGCAAACACCCCGTTTGTCAAGTGCCTTCCGTGTGCCAGGAACTGTGCTAGAGCCAAAGCATGTTATCTTGGAAGCCCAGGCTTCGGAGGGGGCGGCCCAAGGGGGCTATGGAGACTTCTGTTTTTACAGGATCAATAGAATAATGACATCTGAGAGAGCCTGAGGTCTCTTTGTTCCCTAGCTCTTAAGGCCCTGCTCGGCCTGCCCCAACCAGCCGGCCAGGCCCTTAATCAACCTCGTTACTGCGCTGATTGGGACCACCTCCTCCCTGGCCTCCCCAGAACCGGCAGCCACCAGCTGACCCAGCCGGCTCCTTCCTGCGGCCACCAGAGAGGGCCTGCAGCAGGAGGGGGCACCCGTGTGCCCTTCCCAGCCCTCTCCACACGGACCCTGGGACTTGCACAGGCTCCCGGGTCTTTAAGGGATAAACCCACCGATAATGGGGATGTTCTGCTCAGAAGCAAAAGGTCGCCCTGCACAGCTCTGCTTCCATTTCAAAGGCAGGCCCACACCTAGGGCCCTGTGCCAGGGCCACCCGGGCCCTCCCAGCACTTTGGAGTCCCAGCTGGACTTCCCCTGGGTCTGGGGTCTCCCCATGAGTCCTGGACAGGTGTCGGTGATACTGCAGCCTCCTTAAAGCAAATATCACACAAAAAATCAAAAGGCTCCCAAGAAACATTAGGTAGTAGAGACAGCAAAAAGCAGAGCCACGGGCAGGCACTTCCGCCCTCTATGAGGCTGACGGCGGGACAAGGCAGGACAGGTTGCCAGAGATCTGTCTCGCGCCGGCTCTGGGCCAAGCATTTTACATGCACTCCTCACAACCCGGGCATGCTACTGATGAGGATGCTGTGATCCATGGGGTTAGTAACTTGCCTAGATCACACAGGCGGTCAGTGCTGGAGCCTGGATTCAAGTGCACAGATCTCAGTGCCCACCCAGCTTCCGATGGGAGGAAGGATGCATCTCAGAAAGCGCACAGCATCTGGAATCAGAAGCCCCGGCTTCGGCCCCACTCTTTAGCCGTCACTTGGGCGATTCCCCTTCCTCTCCAGGACTCAGTTACCTCCCGTGAAAAATGGGCCTGCTAACGTCTGCGCTGCCTCGAGGGCCTGCTGAGAGGGCTTGGTGTGGTCCTGACTGGGGAACAGCTCAGCGCCTCGCTGGCGCCTATGGTGGCTGTTGTTCTCCCCTCCTTGTTCTCCTACAAGCAGCTTGAGGTTCTTGTGGTCTGGAAGGCAGCCACCCCACGTCCCTTACGGGGAGGCGAGGGTCGGGCTGCCTCTTGACTTTGGTGGCCCCACACACAGCCGAGTCGGCCCCTTGCCGGTGCCCACTGTCCCATCTGCTGACCGCAGGCCTGTCTCCTGCAGGACATCGCCTCGCCCAAGTTCTCCATGCCCTCTCCTGTCCGCACAGTCATCGCCGCCGACTTCGACAATGACCAGGAGCTGGAGATCTTCTTCAACAACATCGCCTACCGCAGCTCCTCGGCCAACCGCCTCTTCCGGTAGATGCTCCAGCCTGGCTTGTGGTCCTTGACCCTTAACGGCTGGTGGGGAGGAGGGGTCGGGGAGGAGGGCTTAGGAATCAGGAGGGGAAGGTTTCAAGGGCCAGGGGGTCGGTGCTGAGGATGGAGAGACAGAAAGGACAGGGGCTGAGCAAGAGGCTGTGGGAACGGAAGGAGAGTACTGGGCCACCCTGTTCCCGGTATTGCAGGGACATGGCAGAGGGACAGGGCTCAAGTGTGCCCAGAGCCCATAAATGCACACCATCACAAAAGGGGGTTATAGGGCCAAATCTGTTTGGGTAAACCCAGGGTAAGCAAAGACAAACAGGTTTATTTACTGCAGGACTTCTCAGAGCCTTTAACATAATCATGAATATTTCAACTTCCCAAACGATGCATGGAGTATTCCAAATAGATTTGACCATGGGACAATTCCTTCAAAGATTTTTCTCTTGGGACTGGTGGTCTGTAAACCATCCTTTGGGAAATGCTGGGTGACAAGCATCCCTGGTAGACGAGGAAAAGGAAGTCTCAGAAATGGAAGGAATCTGTAGGCATCTGAGCAGTGTATCTAGGGAGGAATTTTCTGAAGCAACATTTGTCTAAGGGCGTCCAGAGACCCTTGACATCAGAATTTCCTAGAGTACTAACGCACAGAATCCCAGAGCCCATGCCAAGCCTCCGGATTAGAATCTCACGGGGTGAGGCCCAGGAATCCCGTAGGCAGTAGGTGCCAGGTGATTCTTATCACACTCAAGTTTGAGAACCACTGTTGAGGAACAAACCTCAGGACGCGTGTGGCCTGAGATGTCCCTGTTCCTGGCCTAAAGCATTCTAATGGGGCTCAGGACCAGGAGAGGAGAGGAGGGTGGGCCAGATCACCTGCTCAGCCCCGAAAGCCTCCTGCCCTGTCTCCCAGGAGGGCCCAGCTATTAATAAAAGGCATGACCTGTGACTAAGAGTGCTTTAAAATATAATTATTAACAAAGCATCAATCCTGGTTGGATGTAATCACCCCCCGAAGGCACCAGATTTACTAATTAGGTGCCTTGCAAAAAGCTTATTCACAACTTCCAGATTAATTGCAGAAGATCAATTGCTAGTTAACAGAGACACTGCTTTCCTTCCCTACCTAATAAAGTGTCACTTGCCAGAGCCCTGAGCACTGAGGACTCTAGTGCTTCTGTCTCTGTGGCCCCAGAACCCAGGCATCTCCCCTGTCTGCCTGCCTGTCCAGCCTACTTCAGACCCCCAGCCTCCCCTCCAGCCTCCCAAGGGTGGGCTAGGAGGGAAGACAGGGCGGGCTGGCCTGAGTGGACAGAGTGAGTCACCACGTGGCCGCCCCGTGGGTGAGTGTGTTCACCTCCGTGTAGCAGCAGCGGAAGCCACTTCCCAGGTGCGTGGCGGTGCCTCAAGTCCCCGTGGCAGATGGCTGGGTCCTGAGCACACAGCAGAGCTTGTGAGGGGCGACAGCTGGGACTGCCACTCAGCTGGAAGCTCTGGAAGCTTAACCCCTGCCTGTCCCATACTGCATGGGTTTTTCACCTGTCGCTGAACGGGACATCGTGGGCTCCTTGGCCCTGGTGCTCTCTTGGGGCATGTCAGGCGCTAGGGACCCAAAGCTTCGGGGTGCTTGAGTCTGCGAGTCCTTTAATGATACGTAGTAGGACAACCAGGGAATTCACCCGGACGGTGACTGAGAGTGAAAGGGAGCTGCTTTAATAATCACCACGGGACTCTCCTAGGCCTACTGGGTGTGGCTGGCCACCCCACTACCACGTCTAGACACGCCTCGGATCTGTCCTCCACCCGGCACCCTCGGGATTCCTGCGCCCCTCCAGCTGGCCTCCTTGTCCCTAGTCCTGCAGAGTGAGCTGTTGCAAACGCACGTCTGGCCACACCCCTCTTCCACTGAACACCCTCTAGAAGCTCCGCAGTGCCCTGGGATCCCTCCACGTCCCTGTTTACAGCGAGCTTTCAGTTCTGGGCTGTGCCAGGCCCGGACCCTCTTCATCGGAGTGACACAAAGGCACTCACCACCGTCCTGGTCTCAGCTTAGCTGGCCCTTCCTCCGGAAGCCCTCCCTGATTGCCCAGCCCTGCACTCACTGCCCACATCCCCGCCCTCCCCGGGCCTCCAGCTCCCTGCAGGGGGGTTCCTGTGCACGTGGACTCTGAGCTCCGTCCTTCCTGGTGCCCCCAGCCTCCCGGCCCCACACACCGGGCCCGGCACACAGTAGCTGCTGCCTAAGAATGTGTTCAGTGAACACAGGAATGCAGGGAATTGCTGGATGTTGTCCTTAGGACTCTTTAGCTGCTTTGGTGCCTGAACCAAGAGGTGTCTGTGCCCAGCTGTGGCAGAGTCTGCAGGACACAAATGGTCAAAGGGACTGTGGCTGTCAGCAGGCTGAGGCATCACACCCACGCACGCCTGCACTCAAGTCCACCTCACAGGTTTCTGTGAGTTCTGCCAACTCTCTCCGCCATCCAGCTGCCGAAGGCTCCAGCTCAGGGGACCCCGACCCCCTCCTGAAAGCACTGGCCACATCACAGCCTGGGTGTTTCTGTGTGATTTGGGCAGACAGCAGCAACGTGCAACCTGCAACACGGTAGGGAGAGTGGTGCCAGTCCCTCCCCGCCTCCCGCCTCCCCTCCTTGCCCCACACGTCCAGAGCCCCCCGGGCTGTGAGAACATAACAAGTGAGGAAAATTGGAGAGCAAAGCTCACCACCGTCACCAGAGTTAAGCTTGGCGTGGAGAAGGAGCAGGACTTGTGTAGCAGCCTTTCTGAAGCAGACATTCTCAAGATTCAGAGTTCAAAATAGACAGAACCCCTGCGACCCAGGGGACCCCTTGCCTCTGCTGCGCCCCTGGAATTCACCCACGTGTCCCACAGACACGTGCCTGGAGCTTTCTGAGAGCCGGATGCTGTGTTGGATGCTGTTAGCAACGCAAAGACGACGGAGGCAGGGCCCCGCCTGCACAGAGCACCCTCTGACCAGGGGGATAAGACACATTCTTACAGAGCTTTTAAGCAGGGCAGCAAGTGACAAAGGACAACCAGGGAGGGCGTGGAGGAGCAGCGTGTGGGTGAGGTTTGAGTCCTGGGCAGCATCCAGACCTGGGAAGCCCAGGGGCCGTGTGAAGGAAAGCAAAGGTCGGTTGAAGGTAGTCGTGTCCCTGCCCCTTCTCCATCCATCAGCTGCCCTCCCCGGGCTGTCTATAATTCATCCATCGGAGAAGGGAAAATCAATATTTACCGACGTAAATTAAAACCCGAACAGCCAGGGTGCAGGCAGGGCCTGTGAGCAGAGAGTGGCTCCGTGGGCATCCAGGTGGCAGCCCATGCATGTGGGGACCTGGGGACACTCAGGGAGCAGAATGGAGCAAGTGGGCCTTTAGGCCCAGGGGGCCAGCTGGGACCCACCAGAACCGTCCTGTCTCCTCTCTTGCAGTGTCATCCGTAGGGAGCACGGAGACCCCCTCATCGAGGAGCTCAATCCTGGCGACGCCTTGGAGCCTGAGGGCCGGGGCACAGGTGAGGGGTACCTCGGGCTCCAGCCCACACTTCCCTGTCTCAGTGCCGCCCATACCCTGGGGTGAGGGTGGGAGGCATGGGAGTGGGGGTCGGGGCAGCCAATCCCATAGCCAATCCCTAAGGGCTGAACTTCAAGGGCAGGGGTGAGAGTGGAGGTTGGGGAGCCCCAGGGACTGCAGGCAGGGAGCAGAGGAGGGGATGGGTTCATTCCCCCAACCCCAGGCTGCTGGGGTGGGGGCGGGGAGCTTCTCTGGCCAAGCCTTGCTGGTGGGGATGGCGAGGAGAGGAGTGAGCCCCCCTGCTCTCAGGCAGGGGACCCTGCCGTCTGAGCCCTCCCCTTGGCACTCAGCGTGGTGTCAGACAGAGAGCACTGGGCCAGGAGTCCCAAGAGCTGGCTGTGCCGTTGCCCTGCTCTGCTGTCTTGGAAAAGCTCCTTTATCTTCCGGGTCTTGTTCTGCACATACATAAAGTGGGGGAAATTATACCTGCCCTCCTCCCCTCTCTGGTCATAATGAGGACCAAAAGGGGAACATGTATAGGCAAACGCTTGATAAATTCACAAAAAGCTGTGCAAAAATAACAGGTGTGCATTATTCAAACCATAATAGAAAGACCAGAAAGAAGTCTGTAAGGTCCGAGTAATTTGCACCCACCCTCTCCATGGCGGGTCTGGGGGAAGGAGGGGAACTTGTGTTCCGTGAGTCCCTATCTCGAGCCAGCCCATGGGCAGGAGAGGAGACAGGCTGGAAGCCCCGGTCCCCCTGCCCCAGCGCTGTGCTCTTCTCTGCCTCCCACGCCCGCCCGCGGACGCTGCCCTGGTTGGGAGCCCCTCGCCCCTGGGGTCCCCTGACCAATGGCCAGAGGTGGAATCTGCATTGCCTGTAGGGGGCGTGGTGACCGACTTCGATGGAGACGGCATGCTGGACCTCATCGTGTCCCACGGAGAGTCCATGGCTCAGCCGCTGTCCGTCTTCCGCGGCAATCAGGTGCGCAGGGACCTCTGGACCCACAACCCCCAGCCCGGGTGCTATCCTGGGGGATGAGGGCAAGGTGCCGACTCTGGCTTGGCCGGCATGGCGGGAAACGGAATCCCTAGGCCGGGAGGAAGCCTATGAATTCCCGGCAGGGCAGTAAACCTCAAGAAGGGCCACCTCCCGGGACAAGCACTCAGCCCCTTGGCCATCTGCTGTCACGTCCCTGCCAAAAACTCGCTTCCCTGGTCTCTTGGCTTTCCCTCCTGTGTTCCCAGAGCCTCTCCTTCCTTCAGCCAATCTGTCTTCCCCCTATCACCTTCCTAGCCCTCTTCCTCTTCCTCTTTCTCCTCCTCCGTCCTCCGCCCGCCTGTCCTCCTGTCCCCCCTGCTCTCCCGCCACCACGCTGATGCCCGCGCCTCCTGTCTCCCCCCTGCAGGGCTTCAGCAACAACTGGCTGCGGGTGGTGCCTCGGACCCGGTTTGGGGCCTTCGCCAGAGGGGCCAAGGTCGTGCTCTACACCAAGAAGAGCGGGGCCCACCTGAGGATCATCGACGGGGGCTCAGGCTACCTGTGCGAGATGGAGCCCGTGGCGCACTTTGGCCTGGGTGAGTTGGGTCCCAAAACAAGAAACAGCTTGGATGTCCTTCAGTAGGCTAATGGTTCAGCAAACTGGTACATCCGGACCGTGGAATATTACTCAGCAGTGATAGGAATAAACTACTGATACTCGCAACAGCTTGGATAGGTCTCCAGGGCTCAGCTCCAAAGGCCACAGGTTGTATGATTCTGTTTACAAAACATTCTTGAAGTGACAAAATCGTAGAGGTGGAAAACAGATTGGTGGTTGCCAGGGTTAGAGAGGGTGGGAAGGAGAGGGACGGGTGTGACTGTAAAGGGACAGCCGGAGGGGATCTTTGTGGTGATGGAACAGCTCTGTGTCTTGCGGTGGTGGTTACACGAACCTACATATGTGATGTGGAACTCTACACACAGTGACACACGGTGTCAGACCCCTGGCTTTGATATTGGACTGTAGTTATGTGAGCTGTGGCCATTGGGGGGAACTAGGTGATGGGTACACATCTTTACAACGTCCTGTGATTATGTAATTATTCCAAAATAAAATATTTTTAAAGAAATGCATGATGGGGGATGGGATTAGGGAAAAAAGTCTGAAAAATCTTCTGGCAGGAGGGGGGATTATAATAATGGAAAAAACATTGAGAAACACCAGAGGTGCCAGGAGCATCTTTACTAAAATGCAGTGGTTAAGAAAGCATTTGAGTCAAATATTGCTGTGTTCAAAGTCAGACACCTTCTCCGTGTGTTAGCACTGCATGAGGTGCTATAATTTTAATATAAAAAGAGTAGGCAATATGGTCTCAAATTAATAAATAGATATGTTAATATTATACACACATCATCATATGTGCAGAAAAACTGAAAAAACAATGCAAAAAGTGAGAACAACCATTCTGTCTGAGTGTCTGGACTAATATAGCAGCTCTCACTCTTCCAGACACAGTGACACAGTACCACGCGCCTTGCTCTTAGTACTTCATTTAATCCTTACGACTAACTTGTGAGATGGGCATTATTATCCCCTTCTTATAAACTGGAAAACCAAGGATCGGAACAATTAAGAAACCTGCTGCCCAAAGTCACTTAATGACAGAGCTGGGATTCAAACCCAGGCCTCCTAGAGTATGTGATTTTTATTTTCTTCCACGTGTTTTGGTGTGTGTGTGTGCGCTCCAGTTTTTATAGGGAACACATAATATTTATGTGTAGTCTGAAAAAGAAGCAATAAATATTTAGAGGACCCAGGGCCTGGTTATATGATTGTGTTCTCGGGCTATTTCACCCTGATGGGTCAGCCTGGGGTTGCAGCATCTATCACTCCCAAGTCAGCTGTTGGCTCTGCTGGCTTTAAAGGCACAAGATGACTTTTAAATACATAGTCCTCTCCTGCAAGAGTGGCAGTGGCCGGCATTCCTCACGGTGTGGCTTATGCAGAGCACTGAGCCCAGTGCCTGGCACATACTGCCCACATGATGGATCACGACCGCATCCAGAAAACTGAGGCTGAGGTCAAGTAACTTGCCCCAAATCATGCCAGAGAACAGGCAGAGCTGGGTTTGGACCCCACCTCCTTGGACACCGTGGCCTGAGTGTGACCACTGCCATCACCACACCCCGTAGCTGCTGTGTGTACAGTCAGGCAAGGCCCTTCGTGCTGCTTCCTTCTTACTGGGTGTCCTCATCTCCTCAGTTACCAGGTGACCCCAGTGATGCCATCCACACACCAAGGTGATGGCACAGTATCATGGGTGGAACATCTATCCAGGTGTCTGGTTGGCCATCACCCCCTACCCCACTGAATAGAAAAGGAAGTTGAGGTGCATGCAGCAAACCAATGACGAGGCCAGGACTGGGGCTGAGGTTCTCCTTCCCCACGTCCCGTCGGCAGCCTCTGCTGTTTTAAGATGTGTTTTGTGGGCCTCACTGGGTCCCTTCTCTGGCCAGAGTCTGCCCCTGCAGAGGACAGGCCTGCTTCCTCAATTGGGCGGCATTGGCTGGGCCTTCGGTGGGATCAAGGGTGGGACAACCCCTTCTGGGCTGTCTGCCCCCCACGCTCAGGGCTACATGCACTGGCCCTGGTCGGGAGCCCTCCCGAACGCCAGTCCTTGCTACCTTGCCAGGCCACGGGATTTGTTCTTGGTCTGAACTCTGGCTCTCCCCTCAGGCCCCACGCACCATCTCCACTTCCTAGCCGGCAGCAGGCAGAGACAGCTCACTAGCAAACCAGACCACAAAAACTCCCCCGATCTGCTTGCCCCCCCCACCCCACTAGGGGTCACGGCTCAGCAGCTGGGCGCAGGCATGGCTGGGCCCCCAGCCACACCCCCACAGCCACCTTCCTCTCAGCTAATTGTTTGCAAGTGACTCAGAGCTGCTTCCCAGCCGGCTGGTGCTCATTTCAGGAAGGAAAATTCAGTGGCCCACATGAAAATTGCTTTATTAAAGTGCAAAAATATTCTACCAACTGTATTCCCACCATCTGTGTTGCTTGTAATTCTTCTGAAAAGCGCAATTCTCTGTGCCTGTTTGGCCTTTGTCCTTTAAAGGCTGCCAGAGGTAACTCGCCGCAGCTCCTGACCTCACGTCTCTGCTGGTTCATGGGGTGTCCCCTGCGCCCCTGCCCTGCTGGCCGGCTGGAAGGTGGCGGCTGCATGGTGTCTGGGAGCCGAGCCCCTTGATCCTGCAGCTTTGTGAAGACTTAGGATGTCTCACAGGCAGCCTGGGGCAGAGGGGTCAGCTGAGGACAGGATACTGGGTTCCAGTCCTAGCTCAGACACCTGCAAGTCACTCCACCTCGACCAGCCTCAATGTCCACATCTGGAGAATGGGGATAAAACACTCACCTTGTAGGTGCACAGGCTCCAAAGTCCCTCACTAGTCTCATCTCCCGCCCACCCCACCTAACACACATTCTCACACTCCGCTTCCCCCACTTTGAACTTCTCCCTGACCTTCCAGCACATCATGCCCCTTCACACCTCCGTACCGTTGCCCACGCTGTGTCTTCTATCTAGAATGCTCCTTCCTTCCCTTCTCTGCCTCACAGAGTCTTATTCGTCCTGCAACACCCAAATGAAATGACCCACCTCTCTCACCGAGTGGTACCAGTGCTGCTGCTGCCCTTTCCCAAGCACTTGTGTTCTTTGCTCCCACAGGGATCAGCGCCTCCAGAATGGGGCCTGGGCCTGTCCCATTCACTGCGGAACCCCACATCCCTGCGCAGTGCTTGGCACTGGGCGTGGGGTCGGGGTGGGCTCTGGGATCAGGTGGACCTTAGCTGGTTAACTTCGGGCAATTCACTTCACCCCTCCAAGTCTCAGCTGTCTCATTGCCAACATGGGAATTATAAAACTAGTTCCTTCCCCGTGGAGATGTGGGGATTCGATGGGTTAACACCGTAAAGCACTTGGTTCAGCGTGGGGCACATTGTAAGTGTTCGCTGTCATTACCAACAAGTGGAAGCCCCCTGGGAATGGCAGGAGACCCAGTGTCTAAGAACCCACACGACAGTGATGCTCAGGGTTGTGAATCATTTGCGCTCCTATTCTGCGAAGAAGGGCTGCACTTCCCGGGAGCGTTAGGGCTCTCGGCCAGCACCCCATCTTACAGATGAAGAAACTGAGGCCTAGACAGCATGCCCAGGGCAGCACAGTCCTCAGCGGCAGAGGAGGGAGACCACCTCGTAGCCCCAGCCCCCGGGGCTGGAGGACCAGACGCAGCAGGACTCAGAACTGGGTGCAGCAAATGCCAGATGTAAATTTGCGATTGTCTATGAATATTCGCGACTCTTTTGAGTTATTTGTGGCACTTCAGTCAGGCTGGAAAATGTATTCGTGTCGCTGTTCTGTTGTCTTAGGTGAGAAACATTTGCTTTTCTTTTTCTCTCTCTTTTTTTTTTTTTAACAGAAAATGTTTACTTTTTACATATGCCACTTACTTGGGGCACTTGTACACCCTAAAAATGCCAAATCTCTTGCACTTGAAGATTCTACTTAAAAACAAAAAAAAATCTGTTGTCGGCACCCCGTTTCCACCCCCTTCCGCAGGAGGGATGGCTGTGGATGGAGGTAGTGGAGGCCTAGGCACTGCTGGGAAACAATTTCTGCTTCGTAAAGCAAAACCCAGAGCCAGTAACGAGAGGGTCTCTGTGGGAGGAGAGACTGGGCTGTGAGTACAGTCTCTGCCCTTTAAGCCCGGCCCCTACTGCGGCCCTGCGTGCCCACAGGGGCAGTGACTGCTGTCCCTGCCACTCTTCCAGAGTGTGGCAGCTGGTCCCTGCCCTCATTAACTCACAGCACGGCAGCAGCGAGGCTAGAACATTCCAGCGAGACTTCTCTGCAGGCCAGGGGGCAAGAGCAAAAGGGAGCCAAACACGGGGAGGATCAGGAAGCTGGGTGGTGTGGCCCCCGAGGTATCACTTCCTCTGGAAGCCCCCATGGATGTCCTGTCCCTCCACGATGCCATCTGAGCCGCCCAACCCCCGCAGCACAGAGGCATCTACACACAGATTCTCCTCAAGGTGTGCATGTAGCTTCCAACCCCCTTTTCTAAAATATGGGAGCCCCTTTTATACATCAAAATTATTTTGTAGACCACCCTCCACCCCCATAGTAGCTCTCCCTGTAAAATCCACTGGTGGATAGGAATGGCCAAAGGCTAAGACACATTCAACAGCACTTTTAAGTTTAATTTGTTTTCTAACACTATCTACACACATTAGGAAAAGTAGCAGTGCATACACATGGGGGATGTATTAGTTATGTAGCCTGGGAATGATGCTTGGGGAAGTAGATGGATTTGAGGAGCCCCTGCAGGATGCTGTGCCCCCACAGCTGGTCACCCTGGTGGCTGATACAGAGATGCTGCCCTCCTTCCTGCGGGTGAGGCCCAGCCCCCAATCCATCACCATTAGCCTGACCCGGCCACAGTGCCTGTTTCTTACGCAGAGAGCCGGGACAGGCTCTGACAGTGCCTAAACGCCCAACAAATCTTTCCAAACTGCTTCCTGCCCATGCTGTAACATGTCGCTTTAGGGATGTGTGTGAACGGGCTCACCGTAAATATTCTCTGAGCTTCGCGTTATCTTTTGTAAACATCCCAGCTTTGCAGAACCGTCTTTCTCCTGTGCCCCCCACCCGCCAGCTCTTCATAACCACGTCTTTTCCAAGTTGTTTTTCTAATTTTTTTTTTTAAAGAAAGGGGTCTCACTATGTTGCCCAGGCTGGCCTTGCACTCCTGGGCTCAAGTGATCCTCCTGCCTCAGCCCCACAGGTGGCTGGGACTATAGGTGCACACCAGCACACCTGGCTCTTTATTTAGGGCTCAGCTCAAATGCCTCCTCCCCAGAAGGCTGTCCTGATCACCCTGGCTAGTAAGGGACCCGGCCGACCCCAGGCTCCTCTTGACCTATTGCCCTATTTTGGTTTCTTCACAGAGTTTGTCAATGTCTGGCATGACTTACCTGTTGGTCTGTTTGCCTATCTCCCCACTGGAGTGGAAGCTCTGTGAGAACAGGGACATCCCCAGTGACAAAAGACAGCCCAGCCCCTAGCAGAGCTCAGTAACTATAAATATCGGAGGCATGCCCAGCGTGACAAAGTGAGCAGCTGCAGAGCTGGGAGTTGTTTCCAGGCCTCCCAGCAGCCCACTCCCTGCCGCGTTCTTTCCAACGTGCCAGGTTAGTGGGAGAGCCAAGATTTGAACCCCAGACGCCCAATTCAACCTGCTTACCACCAGCCCTTACCTTCTCCCCAAATGCAACTTCATGCCACTTGGCCAGTCTGCTAGAATGTAAGTTCTAGAGCTGCACTATCCAATATGGTAGCCACTAGCCATGTGTGGCTATTTAAATATAAATTAATTAGAATTAAATAAAACTTAAAATTCAGTTCCTCAGTCCCGCTGGTCCCACTTCAAGTGCTCAACAGCCACATGTGGTAGTGGCTACCGTGTTGGACAGCACAGATTCAGAACATTTCTGTCCTTGCAGAGAGTTCTATTGGACAGCATTGCTCTGGAGAGGAGGGACCACAAATCTGTCTCGTTCACCATTTCTCTAGCACTTAGAACAGTGTTCAATTAATATTTTTATTAAATGGATGAATACATTAAAGTCAGCACTGTGGCTGAGAGCCTCCCGCTCTCCTCTGCTGCTGACTCTCTCTCCTTCTGTCCCATAGGGAAGGATGAAGCCAGCAGTGTGGAGGTGACGTGGCCAGATGGCAAGATGGTGAGCCGGAACGTGGCCAGTGGGGAGATGAACTCGGTGCTGGAGATCCCCTACCCCCGGGATGAGGACAGACTCCAGGACGCAGCCCCACTGGAGGTGGGCACGGGTGTCTGGGCCTCACAGCCAGAAAAGCAGGCTCCATTCTCAACCCCACAAGCTGAAGCTGGGTTCCCAGGCAGACTTAGCCTCGAGAATGGTGGAAATCTTGGCAAAGGGAAGGCTTCATAACAATCCCTCCATTTGTAGTTTGCATGACATTATCATACCTGCATCTCTTGTGCTTCTCACAGAAACCCAGCATATTGGCAGGGCAAGTATTTTTGCACCCATTTTACAGAGGAGGAAAACAGAGGCCAAGAGAGGGAACCCACCAAGGCCAACCGAGGCTGCTCCTAGCGAGCAGAGCTAGGAATTCACCCCAGGTCTCCCGCTCTCCTTCTAGTTCTTTCCAGGTCTCTGATGATGCTTCCTGTTGCCCTGAGGGTGGGGCGCAGACCCGGTAGCAGGGCCTCAGGGGCTCTGAGAGGAGCAGCTCTGGACCCACATCCAGAGTATCCTTCCAACTCTGATGTGTTCACTCGGTTGCAAGTAACAGGAACCCACTCAAACTCACACAAATGACAGGGGCTTATAAGGAGGGCCTAGGGTAGCTCACAGAATCCAAGGGAAAGCTAAGGATGAGTAGGAACGGAGGCAGCTTGATGACTTCAGCCCCAGGAACACGAGGACCTTTGTCATTACTGCACTGGCTTTGTGGGGGCTACCCTTCCCCAGCAATCCCCACCTGCCCCCCATTCGTGAGTACAGATGGCTGACATTGCCCATCTCATGTGAGTGTTATGTTTTGAGTCCCCCCACCCCACCACCAGGCTGCTGTCTTGGGACCTCAGCAGAGACAGAGTGGAGCCCCCCAGCCGGCGCGGCCAGCTCCCGGCTCTCTGTCTCTGTGTCAGTTAGTTCAGACTCTTGCCACAAAGCCTCTGCTTCATGCCTCCCGCCGGGTGTCCACCCCTCGTCCACCAGCCCGGCCAGGGAGATGGGACACAAACATGGCTTGCAGGTGCCCACCCCTGTGAGGGGGAGGGTCTCCCAGAGGAGAGGGGGTGGGCAGTGAGCAGACCCCTCAAAAAGCAGCCCAGCCCTCCTTACACTTTGCCCTGACAAACCCAGTCTCTGTGTCTAGGTGACACTAAGAAGGGACAGACTCTCTTAGGTGTCCCAGCTCAGGCATGTGGATCCCATGAGCAGGGAAATGAGCAGGAGTTTGAACTGTATCTGTTTGTGGCCTTCTCCCCAGTCTCCTATTCTCAGGGGTCTTGCAGGGGGGTGGCCAGGCCAGAGCTAAGAGCACCCCTCATTCTGGTGTTAAGATGACAGCACTCTGGCTGTAACTAGGAGGGAACCTGAGATGACACCTTCTTGACTCACTAATGTCTCTGTTTCTGCCCACCTTGCAGTGCGGCCAAGGATTCTCCCAGCAGGAAAATGGCCATTGCATGGGTGAGTTGCCCGCAGGCACCAGGGGATGGGGCAGAGGCCAGATCTCCCTGGGTAACATCAGCCTGACCCATGGCAAGGTCCAGGGTGCAGCCAAGGGGCAGAAAGGCAGAGAGGGCAGGGTGTTGTTGGTCCCTGGGGCTCCAGATGCCAAGACAACCAAGACTCACCAAGGAAGGAGTGACATTAGTGACCACAGGCTGAATCACTGCAGTTCTGGGAACTGGCCGGTGCTTCCCTGCCGGGCATACCGGGGAGAGCATGCATGGGGAGCAGACACACTGCCACCTGGACGCTGGGGACTGTGGTGGCTGGGGTGGTCGTGCTTCACGCTGGTGCAGGGCAGCAAGCAGTGGGGCTGGCCGGCGAGGGTGGGCATTTCCGGGGCATTGGGCAGAAGCGGTCACAGTGCAGAAGGGAGAGCACAGCCTGGCACGGTACTGGGGACAGGCAGGCAGCTGCAGCACTCCCAAGACGGCAGCTACGAGAGGGTCCAGGGGCCTGCCCGGAATGGGAAGGGGCAGCCTAGAGGCTCCGTGTCCAGAAGACCTTCAGCCCAACGCCTTCCGTCCCAGTGGCCAGTGACAAGGGGTCAGGCCAGGGATTCCTCCTTCCTTAGACCCTGGGCAGCATGCTTCTGAAGTCCACCCTGCAGCCGCTCGTTAGCCCGGCTGATGACTTGGCTGCTGAGATACGAGAGCAAACAAGACACGCACAACCCCAGCCCTCAGGGAGCTGACCGCCACGGAGAGACACACGGGGAAAGAGCCGATGGCCACCATGTGATCAGGGCCGGGATGCAGGAGGGCAGGGGCTTGCGAGCATGAAGCAGGGGCCCTAGACCAGTCTGGGGACCCTAGAAGGTGCCCCAGGGAAAGGGAGTTCTAAGCTGGGACCTGAGGGAGGACAAGGAGCGTGACAGGCACAGAGAGGGGAGACTGTGCTGGTGGCAGGCGCTGCCTGGGCAGAGACCGCAGGTGAGGAAGTGGGGGGCGCGGTGCTAAGGGCGGCTTGAAGAGGAAATGACTCCCCTCCACGCTCCACGTCCCCACGCGGGCCCCACTCCAAACAGACAGTGCAGACACAGACAAGTTCCAGAGTCTTCTCTGCTCCCTGGAAGGACCCCCTGAGATCCCCGGCCCAGTCCGTCTGCCTCTTCATCATCCAACAGGCGTTTCCGTGCCTCCTGCACACGAGGCACCCTGCGGGGGGCTGAGGTGCCAGCCGAGCGCCCCCTGGAGGGGCCTTCACGCTAGTGGGGGGAGACGAACCCCAACCGCGTGACCACACAGCGGGACGAGGCAGTGTAAGAGCCGAGTAGGCAGCGTGCTCTCTGGAGACCGGAGACCGTCGGACAAGGGTCTTTGAGCCACACCTGCGGGATGCAAAGGACCCAGCCCAGAAGGAGCTGAGGGAAGAGCGAGGAGCAGGAGGCAGGACTAGGGCTCAGGTGCCGAGGGGCAGGAAGGGGCCGGTGTGCCTGGAGATGAGGAGGAGGCTGCAAGGCCTGGTCGGGCCCTTGGAAGTTAAGCAGGAGGGTGGCATGATGCGATTCATTTCAAAAGATCCCTCCAGCTGCAGAACTGCAGGCTGGGTTGGAGGGAAGAGTGGAAGCCACGGAGGCCCGTGAGGAGGCAACCGCCGAAATCCAGTCATGGGAAGAGGGTGGTGGCAGAGGAGTGAGACAGAGGTGCCAGGTGAGAGGTAGACAGTGAGGGCAGAACCGACAGGCTCCACTGTGAAATTGCACACGGGGTAAGGACGACAGAGGAGTCGGGTCACTCCCACCTCTCCTTGAGTGTGAGTGGATGAGGGGGCACTGATTGAGCTGGGGAAGACGGAGCGGAGGGCAGAAGGGGTTGGAGGGCAGGGGAGAATCTTGAGTTCCGTTTTGGATGTGCTGAGTTAGAAGTGCATATCAGAATCCAAGTGACACTGTCCAGGAGGTCACTGGTCACTGGAGTCATGAGTCTGGAGCCCAGGGGAGAGGTTGTGGCTAGAGGTAGGAAACTTGAAATCACTGTGTGTGAAGAGATCACCTGGAGAAGTTGTGGTAGATAGAGGAGAGGTCCCAGGACCAAGCCTGAGTACCCCGCAACGTGTAGAAGCCAAGTACAGGAGGAGCCAGCCAAGGAACTGAAGGAAACCAAGGCCCAGAAGGGAGGACATGCCCAAAGCCACATAGGGGGTGGGCAGGCAGAGCCTGAGCTAGGACCCCCAGCCCACACCTCCATGGTGAGTGGCTGCCCTGACCTTTCAGACACCAACGAATGCATCCAGTTCCCATTCGTGTGCCCTCGAGATAAGCCCGTGTGTGTCAACACCTACGGAAGCTACAAGTGCAGGACCAACAAGAAGTGCAGTCGGGGCTACGAGCCCAACGAGGATGGCACGGCCTGCGTAGGTGAGTGGGGCCCCAGCGCAGACCAGCAGCAGGGGGACGCACCTTCCACTGGGGAGCTCTGGGTGGGCCGCAGAGCAAGGCCCCAGCCCCTGCCTTCTCCTGGCTGGACAGAGTCTCCTTAGACCCACACTGGGTCTCCAGGGAAGACCATGACAGAGGCTTGGAGAAGCCTCATCACTGCCGCCATCACCTGAAGGACCCCGGGGTGCTATCACTCTTCTTTCATTTCCTAAACAAGTGTTCCTACCTTGAAGTCAGCTCATATTTTGGTAGCTGGGATAGAAACTAATGCCTGCTAAGCATCTTTGGCTGAATTTCTGAACTGGTAATTGTCTTCTTCCTCCCAAACTCCTTCCTCCACCCCGACCCCATCCCCACTCCCTTTCTCTCTTTCCCATTTTCTATCTCCCTGCCCCATCCTTTTCGCAGCTCAAGTGGCCTTTTTAGGTGGGTATTCTTCTGCCGCCTTTAGAATCTCTGAGCCTCTCTCTCAGGCCTCATATCTTTCTCTAGGCCTTGGACTTTGCCTTCAGCTATATGCACTTTAAATCCTATCAATAAAGGAAAAAACAAAACAAAACTAACAACCTTTGTGGAAAACTAAATCTCTCTCCTGCTGCCTGTCTCTCTCTCCACGCCCGGTAGAATCTGCTGCCTGCTCCCTCTGAATGGACGGCAGGGTGGCCATCTTTGAAAAGGGAAGTTGGGGAGATACTGGTGCAACCTTAATTGTTTGCGAAGCCTTTCTTTGCATGTTTTCTGAGAAAACAAAAAAGGAAAGTCTCCCCAATGCCCCATGCAGCCTCCCTCACACCTTCAGAAGAATCAAGATAGCACTGCATCCTCCAGTGTCCTGTGAGCTTCTTATTTTGCCCTTAACAAAGATGGCTCTCAAGTGATTGCTTGCCTGGTGGATTCGATAATGTATCATGTGCCTGCTGTTTCTGCTTTGTGCGCCCCGACTTCCTGTGCTAGAGAAAGCCTTATTGGGGTCAGTGGTGATGATGGGAGGGAAAAGGGTGGTCCTGTGGGACTCTTGATAAAAATGTTAAAGTTTGAACTTGCTAAGTCTTCCAGCCTCTTTTCTGGAGAAATTATGCCAATAAAGTCTCTGCTAGATATTAGCGCCTAGCTGGTGGAAAAAAGTATCTGGGGCAAGTAGATGCTGGTTGGAATGCAGCAGCCCTTCCATCTGGGGTGCTTGGAAAGCTAATCATGCTATGGGAAAAGTACCTTCTCCAGGCACGAGCAGTGGTTTGGGTGTGTGCAGCAATGTTCACCTTTGGGGGACCCGGGTTGGGACCAGGTGAGGGAGGTAAGATGAGTGAGGGGCAGGCATAGAGGGTGTGCTCTGGGCCTTTTACCTGGGGAAGTCACTGGTCCACTCTGGGACTCAGTTTCCCTAATCTAAATGACATGGGAGTTGGGCTGGTATATCCTTAAGGGCCCTGTCCTTTGCAAGATTCCTCAATGTGTGGCTGGACATAGGCGTGGCTCATCTCGGGTTACCCTGATTTCTAGAAAGAACCTTGCAACTTGGCCTCTGCCATGTGCTTAGGAAAGTGAAAGCTCCTGTAGCCAGAGCACCCTTTGGGGATGATGGAAAGCCACAGAATGTGCTCACGACCAGCCTCGGTAGTAAAGGCTTGTTATAAAACACAGATCTATTCTTCATGGGGAAAAAGTCACCCCAAGATATCATAAAATCACACTTAAGAATGCAGCAAGCCTTTTAAAAACATATTTAACAGAAAAACTACCACTTTCTGATATCAAAATAATACTCCCAATAAATCACAAAATATGAATTCCTTGTAGCTAGTGCTGTTTTTATACTCAGAACGGGAGCTTAAATGAAAAGTTTTAAAATGAAAACAGCTACAATTTCCCTGAAAAGCATATACCAACTTAAAAATCATTCCACTTCTAAAGAAAGCCCACTCCTGTGTATCGACGCAGAGGTGAGGCTCAGAGAGATGAGATCCAGGTCACTCTGCCCAAGGTCCCAGAGCCAGCTGGTCCCCAGGCCGGGGCTGGAGCCCTTTCCCAGCACACCATCCTCGTCAGAGGGGTAACAGGCAGCTCTGCAGCTCTTCAGACTATTCCCCAGCCATTCTGGGGGAATGTTGCTGCCTTTTTAAAAATGAGCAAGTGGATCTAAGATAGTGAGGTGGTACAACCCAAAACCTGCAGAGGAATGGGCCCACATGCAGTGGTAAATGACAAGATAATAGTGCCCGTTGACTGGCCACACGTAACAGCATGAGAAGTAAGGGACAGGACAACTATCTAGACAGCCTGCCAAAGACTTCAGGACATTCATGGTGACAACAAACTTCAGAGGATGCCTTATAAGTGATAACCATGAATCCTTGCACATTGAGTGTTCTCTAACAGGGTGTATCTGTGGATAGAGTATATTTTATCCTACTTGGTGGGTGGAGTCAGGTGAGTTCCAAAGAGGAGTTCCAAGTACCCCCAGCTGCTAAGAGCACAGCTACAGCATTTGGACTCCAGGGTAAGAAGGCTTCCAATTGATTCATTCATTCATTCATTCATTCATTCAACAAGTATTGGTTGAGCACCTACTATGAGCCAGGTGCTAAGCTAGGCTTTAGGCATACAATGGTGAGTGAAGGAAACGTGGCTGCCGCCCCCATACTGCCTTCCCTCCAGCCAAATGGAGTTAGCCTGGTATATGGGATGGGATTGGCACACCAAGGGGCTTTTCTGAAAGGTCTGGCTGAATACTTGGGTTGCTGTTCCAGAAAGCAAGGCTCTGCATTCATTCACTCATACATTCATTCAGTAAGCGTTTATTGAGAACTCCCTGTATGGTGGGCACTAGGTCTCTCCCAGGAGAAGGTCAGATCCCCGGCCACCAAGATGCTTGTGCTGGAAGAAACGTGAGGCTAAAAGATACAGAGGACAGGTGGGTACTGGACCAACTCAACATTATCTGCCCCCAAAACCAGGGCCTCCCCATGGGGCCAGGAGTCCAGGCTTTTGGAGCAGGTGCCTCAAGTTCAGTGCAGGTACAGTCTGTGCTACACCAGCATAGATGTGTGGGTGCAAGGGCACCCCCACGCTAGCCAGGCTCAGCATGCCCACCCCCTTCTTTCTTCTAATTCCTCTTCCTCTGAGAGCCATGGGGGCTCGAACCCTTGTCTTCCCTTTCTAAGCTTGTACAAGTCTGTCTTTTCTCTACCCCTACCCTCACCTGGACTTCTGACATCTTTGTCGGCTTACGCTGGACTTGAATTTGTAGCAAAAATAGTAAATGCCTTCAGGAGCAGGCAAGTAATGAAATGGGCCCGGAAGGGATTCTGCAAATGCAGGAGCTGGTGCCAGGCCCGACCCAAGCAGCCACAACTCTGCCTGTGTTGCCAGACTTCCCGTTTATAAGAAAAGCCCAATAATAATAATAATAACAACAACAACATTTTTATTTTGGCCAAGAATATTCCCCCTTCGCAGGAAGGTACCCCTTAAGATGACAATAATAGCTTACGTTTAGTGACCTAGGTGTGTCTGGGTCGGGTCCAAACTCTTTGCAAGAATCAGCTCATTTAATCCTCACCACAGTCCGAAGAGGAAAGTGCTATAATTATCCCAAGTTTACAGATAAGCTGTGGTTTGTCTCGGGTCATACACTGGGACAGACAAAGGCAGCATTGGTTTGCAGCAGTCTGGCTCCCAGCCTGCCCTCGCAACTACACTCCTTCTTTCATTCGGGGTGGCTGGCCCGCTTATGCAAAACCAATCTCTCGTGCTGCCCAGAGTCCAAGGCTGGGTTTGGGAGGGAAAAATGGAGTCCCCAGAGGGCTAGTGATCTGAGACAGTCCTCCCCACGGTCATGTTCAAACCTGCAAGAGGAGATGGCTGTGTTCGTAGCGAGAACACCAGGCAGAATGGCAAATCATCCACGAGTTCTCTGCACGCATCTACACAGTCACCAGCCCTGCTCTGGGAAGGTGCCATTCTGAGGGCCAGGAGTTTGATTATGTGTCACTCTGGCTGCTATGGCCCCCTCCTAGGGTCTGGGCATCACACCCAGACCAGTGCCACTGGACCTTGGCCCAAGCAGGAACTCTAGTCCAGCCTCCAAGAGCCACATGGAGACGGGAGAAAGAACACTGCATTTTCTCAGAGAGCCAGCTGAATTTTTTCCAACATATTCCATACTGATACCCCCACCCAGACTCCCAGCCCAGGGGCAAGCCGAGTCCCTCCCCTCCTCCACCTCCCCAGGCTCAGCCTTCTCTATGGCCAGAGCCCAGCCACAGGGGCCAGGAACCCGCCAGGGACTGCTGTTGCGTCTCCTTAGCAACAGGCATATCCTGGAAGCAGGAAGGAGAAGGCAAGAGAGCAGGGGCTGGTTAACACTACAGATAATGCCGGCGGCGGCTCGTCCTCTTAAGGAGCTGCTGTAGGGCAGGGACGTGGTCAAAGGGGAGGCCCGGCAGAGGGAAGGTGAGAGGCAAGAAGAGAAGAAAAACATCCTCAGGGAAAGGAGCTAACATTTACGAGATGCCTGCCATATGCCAAGAACTTACATACGTGTCTCCGTGAATCCTTACAACCATCCTACAAGATAAATGTTATTAATCTATTTTATTACCAAAGAAACTGAGGCTCAGAAACAATACGTTACGCAAGGTCACACGGCTAGCTAAAGTGGCAAAAGCTATAATTCAAACCCGCAACTGCCTGGCTCCAGAGCCTGGGTGCTTAAGCCTTATGCTGTGCAATCTCCCAGTAATTGACACCTGGGAAAGTCGTTTAACCAGGTGTTCACGCGACATACATTGATTGGACACGCACTGTGTGCTCAGTGCTGTTCTAGTGGCCTGGGATGTACACAAACAATACTGGCAAAGACTCCTGCCCTCACAACCCGTGACAGCCAACAATAAGCATCCCGAGCATCTTCATGCTGGACGGTGGTCAGTGCGGTGGGGCTGGGAGAAGAGCAGCAGTGAGGCGATGTGGGGGTGCCGAGAGGGAGGCAGGACACCATTCTAAATAGGGCGGGTCAGAGCAAAGACATAGAGTGGGCAGGGTGTCCTTGAACCTCAGTTTTCTCATCTGTAAAATGGGATAATACATCACATGGTTATTGTATTAAACTCGACGTGGTGCCTAGCACAGAGTAAGCGCCCAATAAATTAGAGATAGTATTATTATTAGGTAGCAAGTTCAGATGGAGCCCTGGACCTAATTCAATGCCAAAGCTCCTGTGCTTCCCAGCACACCCTGCTTGGGTCCGACACCTGGGAGCCGACAGTGAGCAGGAAAGAGATGGCAAGACCACAAATGGCCACAAGAGGGCAGAGCCAGTCTTCCTGGGGCCCGGGCTGTCTGTGCGCAGTTTGGTTCTCATGCCATGCAGTTCCCAGACAGAACCGTCACAAAGTAAGGGAACCGAGCAGGTGGGCGTGGGACCGACTGGGCTCCACAGAGCAGAGGTCACCGGGAACTAGTGAACCCGGCTGGGGGTTCAGCCCTCACAATCACAGGACCCTAAAGCATGAAACCCAGAGGCACCCACAAAGTCATCTGGTCCTGCCCCATCCTTTTCAGATGTGGAAACTGAGGCCCAAAAAGGAGCTGTGACATTCCCAAGGACCACAGCCAAGCCGGGAATCTGCCTCCTCCCTGCCCACTCTGCCCGCTGCTGCTCGGAAGAGCTCAGCCCCAGCCACTGCCAGCTCCCTTCTCTAGAAAGCTCCAAGTATTCCAGAAGCAGCAGTGTACGAGCAGTTTCAGGAATAAGGGCGCAGTGCCTGCTCTTCCCATTTGCTGACAAGGAAACTGAGTCAGGGTACATGCCCACCAAGTAACAAAAGAGCCACGTGGGCCGTTGGAACGCAGCTGGGATTAGAGATTGGAGTGATTAGAGACCCGAGTGCAGGGAGTGGCCTGCCCAGCGGAGGACAGAGGCGGCAGGAGCAGGGAAGATGAGAGCCAGGCAGAAGAACCTGTGTCACCCCTTCCCAGAACCTCATGCTCCCTGCCTGCCTGCCTGCCAGAAGGAAAGCCGTCTGGGACCAGAATAACTCCTGTAAAGGTAGCTCCGTCTCCTCCAAGGTCAGCTGCAGAGCAGCCATGAAGGATCTTATCCGCCAGGAGCATTTAATGCATCCCCCCAAATCTCAGGGCTAACTTTCCTCCCTCCAGCCCAGACCTGGGGGCAGAGCTCCTGGGGAAAGAGAAAAGTACTCCCAAGTTCCCCAACTGCTTGTGGGGACCACAGCAGAGGGACAAGTTTAGGCAAAAGGGAAGAAGGTGACCCAAATATACACTCTCTCTGCAGTTTGGGGTCCCCAGACTCAAGGTTTCCAGCCCTCAAAGGCAGACACAGAGGGGAGAGAGGGAGAAGCAAACCTGGGGCCGTCTCCAGGGCCCTCGGTCATTGGGAAGTCTTAGTGCCTCGTCCCACTGCAGGCGATATCTTACACGTGCCAAAATGCCCTGTTCTTTCTCAGCCGGTGCAAAAACCCTGTGGCCCTCCTTCCTCCCTTCCTTCCATGCTTAAAATGCTTTCCTCGCCCAGAGACTCTGGGTCAACCAGACGTGAATCCCAGACACCCTACCCGTGCACTCTGAAGTGACCTTAAGCAAGCTACTTCATCTCTGAGCCTCAGTTTCTCCATCTGCAAAATGGAGGCAGTGATAAAACCCTCAGAGTCATTGCAAGTCTCCGTGGAAATACAGCCCATGGAGCACCCAGTGCAGTGCCTGGGTTGACGAAATGCAGAGATTGTCACAAAACCTGTCCCAGGCCCGTTAGCGTCCTGGTTTCGCTTCTAGCAGGGCCTGATTTTACACCAATCCGTAAGTCACTAACTGGGGCGATATTAGACTTCTAAGAATCCTTCCCAACAAGACGCATCCATCACTCAGAGTTACGGGTGTGGAGCTCATTTTGGGGCTGGGTTAACACAGCATCTCCCCTTTGAAGAGCTCTGGCCTGTATTTAGATTTGCACTGGGAGCCCAGGGCAATCGGTCCCCATCCATTCACCTGCCTCCCCGGGCTCTGCGAGCGTCCGTCTCAAGCCAGTCAGGCCTCTCGCTCATCTCTGATCCCTCAGTCATGTCCCTGCACCCATCTTTTTTGTATCTATCCACTTATCCAGCCATCTGTCCACCCACCCACAGTAGTTCACCCCCTAGGGCCCCAGGCCCACACTTCCCAGGCAAAGCACCCACCTCAACACAGTGGTGTCCAGGGAGCACCGAGCAGGAGTGCTCGCTTCCTCCCCTCCCCTCCCGGGACAGGTGGAGGCCATGAGCAGAGCCACAGTAACAAGGCCAGAGCAATGCTACCGGCAGCTGCTGCCCAGCACAGGGCATGGCCTGGGGTCACTTTACTGAGTTATAAGGTGACCGTGTGCAGGTGAATTGTGTCATTCAATGACCACTGCCTATGCATTGGCCTGAGCTGCTGCTCGCTGGCACGGTGCCCCGGGGTCTGCGGGTGACACGTCTGTACAGTCTCGCCTCTTCCTGCCAGGCTGCGATGGGTGCATCTCTGTTCACTTGCCCAGGGTGAGGCCTGTGACAAGCACTTGGGGTGGGGGAGGGAGAGGGTGAGAATGAGTGAGACAAGACCCCCACCCTCAAGGAGTTACCGATCAATTAGGGGCAGCAGGGAAAGGACTGTCACCATCTGCGAGGTCTTGTAAGCTGTGTGTAGTGTTCCCCCCCTTCCCGGGCCTCGCACAGCACTGCACTCAGGTGGTGGCTGGTCCCCAATCACTTTTCCATTACAGAAATCGATAATGTGAATTACTCCAAAATAACTAGCACCTTCATGCCCCTGCAAAGCTAATTTTTCTGAGTCTGCATTTGCCCACGTGCTTCTCTCTGCATCTGGAATCTGTCTTTATGAGTCAAGCCAGGTACCGCCGAGTCTCTCATCTGACTGTGACATAGTGTGGCAGAGGGACGGTCAGAGACTTAGGTTCAAGTCTCCCTTCTGACACTAGCTGCGGGCCCTTGTCAAGCTACCTAACCACCTGAAACATCAGTTTCCTCATCTATAAAATAAGATTTCAAATATAACCACCCACCAGAGTGCTAGAGAACTCAATGGAATAACAATGCACATGAATGTTCCTGGCATTTACTAGGGAGTCATTGAACCCTTAGATAAATATCTGTTTATTCTCTGCAAGTATCTGAAACCTGCTATAAATCTATATCGTGAGGCCACCGTATAATGAGGTCCTGGTGTCACTTCTGAAATAGCATCTTACATTGGAGAAACAGATTGTCACTTACAAATTTATGCATTCTCATAATGCTCTCATTTTGCAAATGACAAAGCTGAGACTCAGGAGAGTTAAGTGAATTACTGGGGCTCCCCCGGCTGGTGCAGCCCTCCGACTCCCCTCACGCTTTCCCACCTGCTCCCTCACCCCCGTTCCAAACGCAAGCCCCTGTGCAGCGCCAGACGCCACATGCTAAGTTCTGCCGGCCGGCAGGGGCCGAAATGACAGGCCCTTTGAACGGCCTCTTGGAGGAAGAGCCATGAGCTCCATGCAGGCTGCCCTCGAGCTTGCAGGAGAATAAATCCTCCTAGAAGTCCCCGAGAAGGGTCATGTGGAGACCCCCCGAGGGCTGGGCTCTGAAAGGAACGACATAAACTGACAATGGCACATTCTCAGCCAGCTTCTCACTGACTCCTCAAAACCAGTTGTTCTTAACATTTTTGGGGGGTTGCATGCCCCTTCGAGAATCCACAGAAAGTGTGGACTCTCTTCCTCCAGATAAAGGTACGTATTATGCATACAAGTGCAGGGGTCAAGGTTAAGGACTCCTGTTGCAACCTGGGCTGTTTTAAGATTTTCCTGAGCACCAGAGACGGCCCCGCCCTCACGGTATCAAACATTTTCAGATGCATCTGCACCCCCACAGTAAATACACAGAGTCGCGGAGAACTGTAGTTGTCTATTTGACATATCTCTGTAGATATTTAATGAATATCAGTACGGATATTTTAATTCTGTACTTTCTTTTCCTGTTTTGGAGCCAATACACTTTTTTGGTAAATTTTACTGAAATATGTCACAAATATGTCACAAGTCTTAAGTCCATGAAACTCCAAGGAGTGAGCGCCCCTGTGTCACTGGCACTCTGGTCAGGAAGCCCCTCTGTCCCTCCCCGTTCACTGCCCCCACCCGGCGCAATCTCGACCCTGAACTGTGACACCAAAGGTTGCTGTGGCCTGCCTGTGAATTTGCTGCAGGTGGAATGAAACAGTTCACACCTGTTTTGTGTCTGGCTGCCTTTGTGGAGCCAATGAACTTTTCATTCGGGTCTCAGACACTTTCAGAGGCCTATAAAACGCTCACAGCTGTAGGTGTTGTTGATACCCAGAGTTTTCAACTTGCCTTCACGTTGGAACCACCAAGGGAGCTTTTTAAAATCCTGAAGCCCAGGCTGTGCCCACAAACAATTAAATCAGAATCTCTGGGGCTAGGCTCAGGCATTGCTGGTTTTCATCCTCCCAGGTGACACCAATTAAAGCCAAGGTTGAACCCTCAGGATCCCTGTTTTACAGCCGAGGAAACTGAGGCTCCGGGAGTCCCCACCCTGTGCTAATGTCACGAAGCTAGAGCTGAAATCCAGGTCTGACTCAGAGTGGTCCTTGCCTTGCCTTATCCCTGGGCGAATAGTGAAGCCAGCACCAGGCGGGGATTCCCTACCTGCTGCTGGCCCTCCTCGCTGGGAGTCCTCACAGAGGGAGGTGGAGGTTCCCAGGCTAGTGGTGCCCAGACGGCAGGGCCACAGGGACTGGCCACGGGGAGAAAGAGTCGCCAACACTGGCCTCCGCCCTGGCCCTGCACCTCTGGAAGGTAGAGAAAGCTCCTTGCACATGGCAGCAGCTGCCAGTGTGGGATCCAGGGGGAAGTTTCACAACAGCTGATTAGGTCTCCCCACCTCCCCTGCCACCTTTGATTCCTGGGTGCAGTGCACGATTCCTCCACTCAGTGGCACCCAAGCTTCTGTAAACCTGTGGTTTCGTACACGCCCTGCCTGCAGCTGAAGGAAGCCAGACGGCAGAGGGCTGGCGGCAGGGAGGGGCACAGAGCGCAGCAAGAGCTGCCCAGGGCATGCCTGTGAGGCTGGGACATTCGGGTGGGGCCTAGGGGACCCCCTGGCTGAAGCAGTAGCAAGGTTCCTCTGCTCCCTGGGTCCTGATGGGGCCTGTCCCTGGCTGGCAAGGGGGACACAGGGACATGGCTGCCACCAGACCCAGGAGAGAGGCCACTTCCCCCATAACTGAGCTGGCAGAGAGAAGCCACACCTCACCTGGCCACAGTGAGTCAGGTCCCCCACTGCCTCTCACCAGCCTGCCCCTGGGGGTCCCACACGCCCACGAGCACAACCCACCCACACTCCTGGGGTGCCCTAGGCATGGAAGTACCAGCCCTGCCTCAGAGCCCAGGCACAGCTCCAAGCCCTTCCCTGGGAATCAGACCATAACCAGAGGATGTCTGTGACCCTCACGGGGCTGAGGCAGCTTCTGAAGCTGTATCTATCTTCCTCCCAGCAGTGGGATCAGATGCCTAGATTCAGAGCCAACCTCTGCCACCTCCTAGCTGTGTAACTCTGGGCAGGTTATTTACTCCTCTGAGCCTCAGTGTCCTCATCTGTAAAATGGGAATAATAACAGTCCACACCATAGAGGGATGTTGTGAAGATTGAATGGTGAATTATGTAGTGTTAGCCTAATGCCTGGCACATAGTAAGTGCTAAATAAATGGAGCTACAATTGTTGTTGATGATGATGGTGGTGACTATTGCTACTGTTTGCAAGTGCAAGGGCTGAGTGTGTCTCAGCCAGACAAGCACTCAGAGGTGGCTTTCCCAGTTTGGTAAATCCTCACCCCCTCCCCAGGGCAGCTGGGCTCAGGTTCATGTGTGGCCTCAGGATAGCACAAACTTCCTATCCCCAAACAGAACGAACCTGCCTGCACGTTAGAGAACAAGCTTGCCTGTGACAACCCACACACAGCCGGGTTGAGCAGAGATAGTGAGTCCAGTCGGGCAAGCACCAAGCTGCCTCTTGGGACAGTGAGCACAAGCGTGACAGCCGCCCAGAGTCCCATTTAGCACCACCCAGAGGGGACTGGAGCCATTGTTCCCATAGTCTGCTGAGATCCTCCCTAGAAACAGAGCCTTGGCCCACAGACCTCAGTGTGTACCCCAGCCTCCTGGCAGCCTCAGGCAACTTCCCAGCTGGGTGCCATCCTCATGGCATCAGAGGAGACCTTGGTTCCAAGCTTGGGCACTGTCATCAACAGCCAGCTGTGTGACCTGGGGCAAGTCACTCACCCTCTCTGGGCCTCCATTCCACCCCTATAAGATAAAGAGGACTCAGTGATCTTTAAATACCCTCCCCGCTCTGGCATATGGTTTTAGCAAAGTATCTGGCACACAGTATGTGCTCAATAAATAATAAAATTCAAGACACAACTCTGCAAGGTTCCCATATCCACCACTTTCTCATCCTTAGCACTGAGTGACCCATGTGATCCAGCCCCTAACAGGGCCCTACCCAGGGGAAGAGCTCAAGACATGAGCATCTGTAACTAATCAGTTCCTTCCGGCCTGCCTTTCTGCCCAACCTGCTCCCCCACCCACGGCTGCAAGAGCCCCAGAGATTCCAGATTAGAGGCGCTGGAGTGTCTGCCTCCCCAGGACACGATAAGCTCCAAGAAGACAGGGTCCACCCTGCCCCTGTGACAGGTCCAGCTCAGGCAGCCTAGTGTCCCCTCACATGACCCTGTGGCACAGAGCTGGCCCCCCATAGCCATGGGCCAGAGAAAGCAGCACAGAGCCTCCGGCTGGGCAAATCCTTTTATTGGAAAAAGAAATAATAAAAGGCCACAGCGTTGCTCGTGCCCAGGCCTCCCATGGGAGGTGCACAGGTCAGACACAATGCCCAGCCACACAGCGGGCCAGGGTGGACACGGGCCATGGCCAGGGGGCTGCAGCTCTCCAGGGGGATCCTTGAACCAGGACTCACTTGGGCTCAGGACTTCCTGAGGCCTCGGGGACTGGGCCAACCCTCTCCAGCTCTCAGGGCAGGCTCTGCTTCCCACATTGCTCCCATGTCCACTAAAAAACCTGGCCCCTCTTTGGTTCCAGAAAGCTACCTGCAGTGGCTGGTCTTGCATAGCCACTTCTAGCACCTCCTGCCGACTGAGGTAGGCAGCCCTTTCTGTCCATCTGCAGGGCACCAGGCCCAGAGCTGCTGCCTTCCCACAGGCTCCCTGGGCCCCAGGAGCCAGGGCATCATTGGCTGGATGTCCCCTCTTTCCTTGCAAGGAGGGGGTCTGCCTTTTCCCTTGCAGGTTGCCAGCTCCTTTGAATCTCCAAGGGAGCCTCACCCACACAGACTCAAAGAGCCCCAGAGCCTAGGCAGGCTGAATATGCAACGTCTGTGACCCCATTATCCTGTCATGGGGGGCTGGGAGAGGGACACCAAAGGCCACCCAAGTTTGGCTCTGCTCTCCTAGAACCCCTGCTTCTCTTCTGCTGGCATATACATAGCAGAGTCAGAAGGTCAGGGAGAGCCCAGGAAGAAGAGCCAAGCTGGCAGCCCCAGGCAAGGGGCAAGGGGCTTTAGGACATTTATTTAAAGGGGACCAGGCTGGACCTATTATGCAGGGAAGAAGTCACAGACCATCATGTAGCAAAGACAAGGCAGGATGCAGAGGGACAGTCACTGGCCTAGCAGCCAAGGGGAACATACAGGTGCTCTCACACACACAGACATATTCACATGTGCACTCATACACACATGTGCACACATGCACTCATGCACACATGCACACACACATGCATACGCTCACACAGATGTGCTCACAAATGCACCCACATGCACGCACACAGTGCACTCACACGTACATCCTCACGTGCACACACACACTCATTCTCACAGACACACAGGTTCTCATCTCAGGAAACTGGCTCCGGTTCAGGAGGGTCAAACCCCCCAAGGCTACATCTCTCCAGGCGCCATATAACCTCCCAGAGCCCCAGGCCATGTGCTCCCCGACCAGTGTCTGGTGGCCTTCAGAGTCTCAGAGTTGGACCCTTCTTGCCAAGGCTGAGACGGCCTCTAGCTCTGGGTGCAGGACAGGAAAGCCACAGGTCTGGAAGGTCAGGAGCGGGCTGAAGGGGTCCCCACCAAGGCACCCATCTCCCCAGACCTCGAATATGGCAGAGGCAGGATCATAGACAGGCAGGGGCCCCACATGGCACTGGGGGAGCAGACTCCGGGAGACAGCCGCGGGGAGCGGGCCCGGAGGGGAGAGAGTCTGGGTGGACATGGGCTTTGGGGCAAGGAATCATGCAGGGGGGAATTCTCTGTGTGACAGACCTGGGCCCCCTTGGAGGGCTGGGAGCGGGGCTGCAGAGAGGGGGCTGTCTAGATTGTGTTCTCCCCAGCCCAGCCTGCCCTAGGAAGCTCTGGCTCCCTGTGGCCCAGACCAGCCCTATCAGGGAAGGGGAGCCCCCCGGTCAGGAAGTGGACTGATCCTGCCAGGGGGTGGGGGGCAGGGGATGGGGGTTGATGGCCTGCAGGAAACACTAGGCCAGTCACCCTCCCTCCCACCTGGGCAGCAGGGCGGGCCCAGAGAATGACTCAGAAGCGGGTGCTCTGGTAGCGCAGCCGCCGCAGGTCTGCGAGGCCCTCACTCCGGCAATACACCTCCCTGCAGGGACTCTCGGCCAGTCACCGGGCCCCAGCCCCACCACCCCCACCGCTGCTGCTGCCACTGCCACTGCTGCTGCCACTGCTGGAGCTGCCACTGCTGCACCGGTCCTCGTAGATGGAGATCTCAATCTGGGGTCGGCGGTCAAGGAGCACTGCAAGCCGCCCAGCTGCTGAACCAGTGGGTGCAGGCCAGCAGGGGAGTGGGAAGCTGGGCTGGGCTGCTTCCTAGACAACAGGGACGTGGTGGCCTGGGAGCTAGACGCCCCAGGGCTCCCCAAGCCCATCCGTGCACATTACTCAGCTAACAGTTATGGAGATTTGCAGGGCCAGACACCGTGCTGGGTGCACAGCCGTGGTCACATGGGATGAAGTCCCTGCCCTCACAGAGCTTACATTCTAGTGGGTCTAATGACCATATGTTAGGACACGATGTGCCCACCGAGGTGGTATCACTGCATGGGAAGTGTGAGGACTTTGGTGTCCTGAATTCGAATCCTGACTCACCCACTCACCTAAGTGACCTTAGGCCCATCACTTAACTTGTTAGCCAACAACTACGGCATCTGTAAGATGGGGATAATAATAGAATCTTGGGGTTAGAGTGTAGATTAGATAAAATAATGTATGTAAAGCACCAAGCGCAATACCTGGCACATGGTAAAGGCTCAATAAAAAGAAGCACCTATCACTGGGCTTTGTAAACATGATTCTGGGTGTTTGTTTTCTTTACTCTTTTCCTCAGTTTTCCAGCAAAATTTATATTTTAACAATTCTACTCTTCTTGCTGTTGAATAGGGGGAGGGATGTGTGCACACCTGGGCCACACTACCCCAGGTGGAATGTGTGTACACCCGGGCCACATTATCCCAGGTGAGAGGTGTGTACACCTGGGCCACACTATTCCAGTGGAATGTGTGCACACCGGGGCCACACTACCCCAGGTGGGAGGTGTGCATACCTGGGCCACACTACCCCAGGTGGGAGGTGTGCATACCTGGGCCACACTACCCCAGGTGGGAGGTGTGCACACCTGGGCCACACTATTCCAATGGGATTGTGTGCACACCTGGGCCACACTACCCCAGGTGGGAGGTGTGCACACCTAGGCCACACTATTCCAGTGGGATTGTGTGCATACCTGGGCCACACTACCCCAGGTGTGAGATGTACACACCAGGTCACACTGCACCAGGTAAAGTCAGCAGAATCGTGGCCCACCCCTGGTCCTGACTCCCACTGGGACTCAGACCTTGGGGACATAACCTCACCCTACATCTCATGTTTCTCATCTGTAAAAGGGGACACAAGATGAAATGAGGACGGCACGAAATTGTGGACTGTAAATGAATGTGGTGATTTGCATCTTCCTGGAGGGGTTCTTGTAGTTAAGAGTGAGCCTGGGCTGAAAACCTGGCCTTGACATTCCCCAGCTGCGTGACTCTGCGGCAGTTATTTAACATCAGCGTCTCCATCTATAAAGGGCACTAGAGCTACCCGCCTGGCAGGGCTGTTGTGAGAAGTACATGAATTCATATTTCAGAGTACTTACTATGATATCTGGCACATGCTAAGCACTGACTGCATACAGCTCAGTAAGTGCAAACCCTGAAACTCACAAAGCCCCAATAACTTATGATGGGGGAGGGGGTGCATTGATGTGGGGAATCCTGGGAAACCCTGAGTGGAGGCCCCCAGGGTAGCCCCCATTTCCTGGCAGCCTCCCCAGGGACCCCACTGGTTGTCAGCCCTGTGCCCCCACACAGAACAGCCTAGAAGGATACAACCCTCATCCCACGCTCCACCGGGTCCGTGAGCAGGAGGCCTCGAGGTGCAAAGATCTTCTCATTCTGCTCCTGGATGTAGTGGGAAATCTTCTTGAGAACCTGCAAAAGGAGGGGCGGGTGGAGGGTGAGCATGCAGCAGGGCAGCCCCGAGCAAGGGGACGCAGGGCAGGTCAGGCAGGGCCACCTTCTCGTAGTGAGTCTCCATGCAGAGGAAGATGAAGTAGGCTGTGGCGCAGGCCAGGCAGCCCTCCAGGTAGGAGCTGCCCCCGATCTTCTCAGCCTCCGCGTAGAAGCCGTTGAGGGTCTTCACGGTCTCCTCGAAGAGCTGCCGCTCGATCTGAGGGAGAGACGGGCAGAGCCAGGCTGCGGTTAGCCTCCCCGGAGTGTTGACAGTCACAGGCCGGGCTCAGGTGACAGTGGTGGGGTCAAGTGGGTCGGGGAAGATGACATATTGGCACACAGACAAGACCAGAGAAGCTGCAGGCGGAGCAGAACAAGCACTGGTCTGGGAGTTAGGAGACCTGGGGCCGGTCCAGACTTGGCCCCCAACTGGCTGTGTGACCCTGGGCCTAACCATGGAGACCTCAGTCTGCTCATCTACAACACGGGAATTAGAATGGCTGCTTGGCCTCCCTTGAAAGGCTATAGTGAGCTATGATGGCACCACTGCAATTTCCTGGGGTGACAAAGCGAGACCCTTTCTCTTAAAAAAATATGCATATTTGGATTCAGTAGATCTGCGTTTCTAACGAGCTCCCAGGTGACGCTGCGTGGTCAGTCCACAGACCACACTTACAGTAACAAGGACTTAGTGGTTCTCCACTCCAGCTGCACACTACAATCATCTGAGCAGCTTTTAAAGCCTGCGATGCCCAACTCTCCCTGCTGAGAGATTCTGAGTCAGACGGTCTGGGAAGGGGAGAATGGATCAGAGCAGCAAAGGCCACCGACCCCCGACCCTCCCCAAGCGGACGCCCTGCCAGGCTCCTTTGTCAAAGCTCCTGGAGCCTCTAAGCTGCAGCCCGGGTGAGAAGCAGCATGGAGCTAGAAGCCAGCAGGTCTCCAAGTGTGCTCTATGAATCACGCAATTCCGATTCACGGGGGGTTTCCTCAGTCAACACTAAGATTTAAACAACTATGATTTAAATTAATTTTAAAATTAAGATTTAAAACAATGCTGAGGTGGGGCCCTACCCCCAGAGATTCTGACTTATTTGGTTTGGGGCGAGGCCTGGGCATCAGGATTTTTTAAGCTGCCCAGGAAATTCTAATGTGCAGCCAAGGTTGAGGTCAGCTGCTGACAAATGGAGATTCCCGAATCTCAGTCCAACAACCGCGTCGGCACCTCGCGATGGATGACACGTGTCATCAGGAATTTCCATTTGTTTAACAAGCTCTCCGCATGATCCTCATGCAGCTGAAATTTGAGAGCTGCTAGACTAAAATAATCTCTGAGGCTTCTTCGGCTCTAACTTCCTACGGGGAGACAGCCATTTACCCTTCCATTTGAAGTGGCTGAACAACTCATGTGTGCTATGACATTATGTGTCACATGATCCTGGGACAAAACACATGCAATGAGACCCTCAGCTCCGTCATGGCCCTGGGTTTCAAACTTAGAAAAAGGCGTCCTTACCCGGCTGTCCAGCTCCGGGGGGAACTTGGTCTGGAACTGGCAGATGGTCCCATCGCTGTAGTCTCTCTGGATAAAGACCTTGGTGGCCAGCGAGGCACTTCGCCGGAGCTCCTGCAGATTGTGGACCTGAGGAGATGGACAGGAGACATGCGTGGAGGGTGACCATGCGTCTCGGTCTATCTGAAACTGAGGGATTTCCCAGAATGCGCGTCTTTCAGCACTAAGACCAGGAAAGTCGCTGGCACACGGGAATGAGCTGGCCACACCGCAAGTGCCCCAGGAGGGCCATGGGGAGCAGACTGCGGAGCTTACACGAGAAGCTGCCCTGAGCTATCCCAGAAAGATCTTTTAAAAGCCTAAAGCGGGGCCAAAGCTGAGCCAAAATGAGAAGTTCTAGAACCATCAACAGAGCCAGAAACAAATTTTAACAAGAGGAATGAGACCTCTTGGTGGCCAACCCAGAGTCTTCTCCCAATCAATCTCTCCCTCTCTCACACACACACACATGCACACACACACACACACACACACAGCAGGACCTTTCATGCTTTCATTCATTCACCAAGAACCGTGTTCTCAACTCATGAGGCCCGTGCTTGGGGAACCCAGTGCTGAGCAAGACAGAAGCCTCAGACCCTGCTGAGTGGATCCTAGGACATGGTTGGGGGTGGGGACCATGTGGGACAGAGAAGTACCTGACGTGCCACTGAACTCAGAGACCGGCCAGGGAGCACCACGGATGCTCCCCGCATCCAGCACTTGTCAGCACAGGAAAGACAGGGCCCGTGAGCGTCCAAACTTCCCCAGAGAAAAGTGTGGATGAAGTGGACTCAGGCCAGAAACTGAAGAAACAGCCCGGGGGGATTTCCATCCTGGTACACTCCTTTGGACTTGACATTGATACAGACTCCGGCATTTGGGGCTGTGGACTCAAATCCACAGAAGGACAAGGCCCCTTCCTTCCACCTCTCCAGCCTGTCACCCGCACTCGAGACAAGCATCCCACCCAACGCTGGAGCCACATGGAGCCCAGGCCATCCCGTGTAATTAATCTGAATCCATTCAGTCACTCGGCACTCATTGATGAAGTCCCTGCTACTGCCAGGCTCTGGAGGGGCCGACAAAAGACAGCCTGTGAGCTCCAGGAAGAAGACAAGTAAATATATAATGAATTAGACAGTGATAAATGCTACAGAGAAGTAGCATCTTACCCAGAAATGCTTACTCAGAAAGGCTTCCTAAAGCCTGTGTTGAGTGCTGAAGGAAGACAGTGGTAGGGGACAGGCGGGGAGTGGGGAGAGGGAGGAAAAGGCAGCCCAGACAAAAGGAGCAGCTGTGCAAAGTGAGGAAGATAGAAGAGCACGTGGTCTACACCAAGGGCCTGAGGCAGCTTTCAGCCAGACTGGAGTTGGTTTGCAGATTAGATAAGAGCAGTGAGAGGTGAGAGGAGGCAGGGTCAGATCCCAAGGAGCTGGAGGCCTCTTCAAGAGGGAAGATACTTAAACTTGCTTAAAAGCTGGGGAAAAGAAGAAAGAAAGAGAGAAAGGTTGTCGATAAGGTAGAAGGAGGCCAGGCACGGTGGCTCATGCCTGTAATCCTAGCAGTCTGGGAGGCCGAGGCAGGAGTATAGCTTGAGGCCAGGAGTTTGAGACCAGCTGAGCAAGAGTGAGACCCCGTCTCTACAAAAAATAGAAAACTTAGCTGGACATGGTGGCACACACCTGTAGTCCCAGCTACTCGGAAGGCTAAGGCTGGAGGATCACTCAAGCCCAGGAGCTGGAGGCTGCAATGAGCTATGATGACACCACTGCACTCTACCCAGGGCAACAGAATGAGACCCTGTTTCAAATAAAATAAAATAAAATACGGTAGAAGAAGCAAATAATTGATGCATCAAGGTCCTGAAAAGGTGGGAATCCGAAAATACTATAGATGACTTTCCTAAATCCAGGTGAACCTTGATCCATGTAAGAAATGTGATTCCAAAGTACTGTGATTGGATTAAATAATGTGTAAGCGCCCCTCCAGGCTTAATATTCCTTGATTATCAAGGTTTTCATGGAGGAAGTCTCCTTGACATGTAGTAGGATCCTATGGTAACATCTAGAAATGAAGAATGCTTTGGTAATACAAACATATTAATCATTAATGTGTCTGCTCTGTCTGGTTAAGGTTTTGTAACGTTGTATCTTCAAAGGAAAAGGAAGGGGCTATGGCCTTCCTCTGCCCTTCTAAAACCAACTTACAAGAGCCAGTAGATCCTGAGGATGGACTTGCCTAGTCCTAGAAGGATCATTCTGGCAGTTTTGTGGGAAGTGGGCAAGACTAGGGTGAGGGGCCAGTTGGAGGGATGATTCTCTTCGGAGAAGTCCAGGGGAAAACTAAAGTGGGTCTAAATCAAGAAAACTGGTGGTGAGAATGGAAAGAAAGGGAAGAAACAGTGCTTCAGCCATTCTGACACAGCCTCAGCTTCCTCCCCTCCAGCATCCTCCTTGGTCTGTGCCCACATGCACACATGCATACACACACGTGTGCTGTCATGAAGGCATGTGTCTCTAGTGACCAGCTGGCTGTTGACCAGAGCCATTTCTTCTTCCTCCTAGTCACACAGCTAGACTAATTGCCAGCCTCCTTGGCAGTTAGGTGTGGCCACCTGAACGAGTGGAATGTGAGTGGAAGTGATGAAGCCAGGTCTAGGCTTGACTCATAGAACTGTGCCACTCCTCCCTGCTCTTTCCCCTTCCATGGAAGCCAGTGGAGCCATGTGTTGAAGACAGAGGCACCACAGGTTGGAAAGAGCCTGGATCCCTGGATCAACTGCCTGGAAGAGACTCACCTACTGATCAGGAACACCTGTCTGGGACTTTACTGAGCAGGAAACAAATTTCTATGGTATTAAGCCACTAAGATTTTAGGATGCTGCCTTACACAATACAGTCCCATGTCCTCTTGGCTTTGATCCATGGGTTCTAAAATGATCAGAATGGGAAGGGCCAACACCCTTTCCAACCTCAACAATATTTGGAGCCTTAGAATACAATTCAGATTCTGGGTGACTAGAGATCCACTCCTCTCCCTGGAGAGTGTTTGTGGGGGTCTTGAGTTGCTAGAGGGTGGTATCAGGCATATTTTATATGACAGAGCCCTAGTCTCCCAGACCTACATAAAGGACACACAGTACAGACTCATCCATAGTTGGTGAGGAGCAAGATTCAAGGCAAGGCAGGGTCTCCTGGCTCTCTCCATCCGTGGGGGCTCAGGTGTGAAGTGCCAAGAAGCCCAGGTGGAAAGATGGCCACTGACCTGGACCCAGGGGACCTCACCCAGGGCCACATGACCCTGGGAAAGTCTTCCCTTCTCTGGGCCTCCATTTATTCAACTGGAAACTAAGAAGTTGGAACTATGTAATCGCTCGAGCCCTTTCCAGCTCTGACATTCTAGAGGCTTTATCAGGGATTATGAACACATATGTTTACAGGGGCGAAGGACAAAGTGGGCCAGGTGTGGCCTGATGCTGATTAGAGGACGCGCCCCATCTCGAGGCAGCAGCTGATCACTGCCATTTGAGAATATGCACCCAGGTGCCAGCACTTCTGATTTTTCAAGAGAAGCAACAAATCCAGATTTTCTTAGCATCAAATATCCTCATTTTAAAATGTTTCCAGTACATTTAAAAAATGTATAAGCAGGAAGAAGACCATAAAAGGCACACCTGTGGACCAGCCTCATCCCTAGAGCTGCTAGTTCGGGACCTCGGAATAAAGAATCCCACAGCCAGGGCCCTTGGGCAAGAGCCCGAAGCCAGGATCCAGGACACGGCCAGCCACTTGGCCTTCAGGAAGCCGGTGGGGATTCTCAGCAGGGACCCCACGATGCTCGGAAATCCTCTAAGAGGATCCCAAAGTCCGTGACCACCTCTCTCTGCGGCTGCAGCTCCTGCACCTCCCCTGGGCAGCTCCCCAGGAGTTTCTTAGCTGACCCAGAGACCTGCGCTTCTCCCCACTTCTCACCTTCCCCAATCCTGCCCCTCTCCCATCCCCAGCCCCTGGCCTGCTGGCAGCTGAGTAAGGACCAAGAGGCATTTCATGAGGAAGAAAATTGGTGGTGAGACCCTCAGCCTTCAATTTTCAAACTGCAGCGTGACAAGGAAGGGGAGGCTGGGTACCACAGGCCACACATTTAGGGCCTGTCCACCTGACAGTCACCAGGCTGGGCTGGGGAGGAACATACCCTGGAGTGGAAAGGAGCTCCCAGACCCAGTCTGCCCAAGACCAACAAGAGGTCCCACCTGGCCCACATCTCCATCCTCTTTAAAAACCATCCCATTCCATGAAATCAGGTGGCATGTGAGAAAAAAATTAATCTTTTAAAAAGCCCCCTCATTCTATAGGATGCATGAGAGGCTCTACACAGCAATCAGGGGGTTCCACTGATGTGCCAGCTCTCTGCTCCCTGGCTAGCATGTGCAGGAGGGCTGTGTGAGTCACAGGCATCCAGGTTGCACCTAAGAATGAAAAACTGGGCACAAGACCGTCCTTCTTCTCAGCCTACAGCTGCACCCAAGCCCGACCCATTGTGGGCTGGTTGTTAACTCCATGCCTTGAAGATCAAACCTCCAAACGCCCTGTTTGGATAAGGCTACTTGGGTGCATTTAAATGTCTCTTAGAAACCAAGCTCCACCACTTAGAGGAGCCCCTCCCAGCCAGACACTTCCCCATTGTCCTTGGCCATCTGGACTGTGTCCTGGGGCAGACCCTACTCTCGGTGACACACATTCGCAGAGGTTTGCTGCTCAGGAATGGGCTCATTACAGCTTTCCTAATGAGGTCAGTGTATCGCTCAAGAGGTTTCATCCCTCCTCTGAGCTCCTCGCACACACCCCGCCCCTAATGCTAAATCCTAAACAGAAATTAGGGAGCAGAAAAGATCAAGTTTCTATCCAGGGATATCTCTCATAGCGCTCTCTCTCTCTCTTTCTCTCTCTTCCCCTTTTCCCCCTTCTCTCCTCTCAGTACACCTGCTGGTGGGGAGAACTTCCTGTGCAGAATCCCAAGGGAATGGGCGTGGGAACCTGAGTGAGGTTTTCTTTCTCCCGACAGGTTTGTCCTGGTAATCTCAACTCAATCCTAATAGTACACACAGCCTGGGGAGAGTGATTCACTCCACAGCCCAGATGATGTGCACGTCCTGTGCCTTGGCAGAGCTGAAGCTTCCTCCCTCAGAACTGCCACCAGGGTCCACCCAAGGCCAAACTGTGAAGTGGCAAATGTTTGTCCTCAGCTCCCCATCTCTTCTGGACATTCCTGTCCCTCTGCCCTCAAACCAACCCAGCCAGGCCAGTCACGGGGCCTGAGTCCCCACACTCCAGCTCTCATGACTTCCTGTGCATCCCTCTCCCCATCAAAGCCTCATGTCAAGACCCTGAGCACTCTCCTCTCTACTAAGCAACACAATTGGCCAATTGGATACACTAACCTTGGATGCAGAATAAAAAAAAAACACTGGCCACAGAGGCAAAAGACTCAACTTCTTATCCTGGCCCTGCCACCTTTTAGCCATATTTTCTTGAATAACACACTCCAGTTGCATCATCTGTAAAATGGGATAATGATGCTTCCTTGGCTCCTTCACAGGGATGAGGCAAGCTTCTGAGCCTCAGTTGTCTCATCTGTTAATTGGGGATAATGACACCATCCTTGCCCACTTCACAGGGTTGTTCTAAGGCTCAAAGGAGATCACACGTGTGATAGTGCTTTGTACACAGAGGCGTTATAAGCAGAGCCTCTCCCAGGGGAAGAGTCATGTGTGCCTAACAGCAGCCTCCTGGAAACACTGCCTCAGTCTAGGGAGGTGAGGCTGCCGGTTGGAATCTGGGGACAATAGCAGACCTGAGAGGGAGATATACTGGGACAGAAGGGCCTGTTGGAATCTGTCAGATCACATCCCAGAGGCAGCTGCCTTCTGCCCACACTGCTGGCCCAGCTGAGCTCATGTAGCTGAAGTTCCCCTTCTGCCCAACACCAGCAGCGTCTGCTGCAGTCTGGCAGCCCTGCCTGGAAAGGAACCAGCTCCTTGGCCATTTCTCCCTTTGTTCTTCCTGTTCTGCTCGGTATCTTTGGCACTTTCTGAGTACAGTGCATTCCTCCACTCTAGAAACCGAGCTCCAGGGTCTGCCGAGGGCTTGCCCCCACACCGGGTCCTGGGGGGCAAACCCTCCTCCTAGCTAACCTCGTGCCTTGTCAGAAAGCTGAACAATGCCAAGCAACTGTACCTATTCTGTGGTGGAGACCTCAGCAGAATAACAACAATAACACTTGGCATTGGTGTCACACTGCTCACCAGGATGCCCGGAGGCACTGAATAGAATTATTCAAAGGCCTCAGCTCTCCCCCTGGTTGTGTTCCAGCTGAATTGGAAATAGGGAGACACCACAAAGGAAGTCAGCATCAGAACTGGGGAGACCCTGTTGTCCTGGGTTCCACTCCAGATATAGTATACAAAGGATGAAACTTTCGGCTCTGGTACTGACATGCTGTGTGAGTATCAAATGCCCCCCCTTCCCTATGTTCGCTTTATCAGGTATACAGAGGGAACATAAAGGCTCCCATCCCCCTCACAGAATGAGGGGGGAGGGGAAATCCCTAGGGGCAAAGGGGGTAATCCCTGATCTCAAGAGTCCCCGTTAGCTAACAAGTCCCTTGGTTCAGTGTTCAAGTCCTTGAAGGTGACACACCTATAGGCACATCCTGAAGAAAGCAGCACCTCCCATCAGACACAAGGGAAATTTGGACATCCTGGGACAGGAAACTTGAACGGGGTGAAAAGGGAAGAAAAAATGATGTGCAAAAGTGGGGACTGGTGCAGGCAGCTCGTTAAAAGCAACTGTTTGGGTTCTCTGCCTGAGGATGTCTTTGTCACCTCCCTCCCCCAAAGGAAATGCGGATGTAGAGGTAAGTCTGTCATCCCTTAGCCCAGCTTTTGGGTTCAGAAGCTGCACGACTGCATAGCAACAGCAGACAGCCGCCTCCCCTCCCCTTACACACGCGCGTACACGCGCCTCCAATCCTCTAGGAAAGCGGCTTCGGGACTTGTGTAGTCCAGGGGAAGCGGAAACCCCAGCCTGGGGCCCTGGAGCAACCCTGGCGCTAGTGCCAACAAGTGGTGTGGGCAGCTTGGGGGCTCAGGTGGGACATGGGGAAGCTGGACGGGCCAGGGGTGAGATGACCCCGCACCAAGAGCTGCTCTCTTCCACCCTCCCGCTGCACCCCCACCTCCTCCCTCCAACTCAGCCAGGGGATCGCCCCATCCCACCCCTCGCCCCCTCCTTCCCCTCCCGCCCAGCCGGCCCCTGGGGTTTGTTCCAGCAGTCGGGCACTGCCTGCGGGCAGGGCGCTCGCCCCCTACCTCGGTGGCCATGTTCGGGGCGCCGGCGGCTCCGGGGCGGCCGCGGGCCCGGCTAGGGGGGCTGTCCGCGGTGCTGACTCGGGAAGCGGGCGGGCTGGCGGCGGCGAGGTGCGGCTCGGGGCGCTGTCCCCGGTGCTGATGCGGCCGCCGCGGGCCGGGCGCAGGTGGGCTGCAGCGCGGCGGCCAGGTCCCGGCCAGGGGCGCTGTGCTGCCGGCGGTGCCGAGGCGGGCGCCGGGCCGGGAGGCGAGGCCGCGCCCGAGGCTCCGCACGGCCCGATCGCCCGCTGCCGCCGCTCCTGCAGGGAACGGCCGAGTTTAGCTTTGACAGCGGCAGCGGCGGGGGTGGGGGTGGCGGGGGGAGGAGGGGCCAGGCGCCTCCGCGGGCGGGCGGGGAGGGGGACGCCGCGGCCCCCAGACTCCGGCGCCCGCCGGAGAGGAGCCCCGCCCGGGCCACAGGCTCCGCTCCCGCCCCGCCCGGAGGCCCCGCCTCTCCTTCCTGCCCTCCCCACCCCACCCCCAGTAAAAGCGCCGGGAGCTCTGCGCTCGCTGCCGTGGCCCCAGGGGCTTCCAGACCCGAAAGAGAGAGGGGCAGGAATTTTCTGGGGCAAGACACTCCAGCCCACGGGGCAGACGGTCCCCGACCTGCTCGCAGGCCCCCAGGTGCGGCCTCTTTACCTTTCCAACCACCCCAACAGCCCGGCGCTAACCCCTCCCCCACCCTACTCCAGGCTGCCTCTTCAGTATTTTTTCTCTCTTTCTCTCTCTCCCGTTTCCTCTCTGTGAGCTCCCCCCACACACAGCCAGGCTTGCACGGACAGTCCTCCTCTCCCCTCTCTCTCCTTTGCACTTCCTTGAACCCCATTAGCTAGACAAAGACGGCTGCAGACCGCAGAAAATCATTTCCTTTCTTCACGTGTCCGCATTTCATTCCCAGCCATACTGGGGTCCCTTCTTTCAGGGAGCTCCGGAATTGAAGCCAGCCTCTCCTTGCTGCTCCTCCTGGCTCTGGCCCCCCGCCACTCACTGATGCCTCTGTCCTCTGCAACCCCAGAGTTTACACAGACAACACCCCCCACTGCCACCACTCATAAATCACAAGCAGGTGGTGCTAAACAGTATAGTATGCTCACTCTCCCGGGATGGCAGGACTCGCCCTGGTACTGCCTGCATATTTTTGACATCATTCCTTCCAAGCAAATGACCTGTCTATTTGCTTAATAAACAAAAAGAAAACACCCACACAGGCACCTCTTTACACCTCCACAATACCCCTTGGGTGGGTCCTCTGCTGCTCACTGCTGCCTTGTCCTGAGGGACCCCTGGGCACAGGAGCCTGGGTTCTGGCCCCGCTTCTCCAGCTGTGTGACCTTGGGCAACTGTCTCATTTTCTGAGCTCATGGCCCTCTCTCTGTAAAAACTGAGGTTGGACCTTAATAGACTCCTTCTAGAGTCCTTCCTTTTTTCCTTCAAACCTTTTATTTTGAAATTTTTAAACATACTGAAAAGTTGAAAGAATAGTACAATAAACTATACTATCCACCTAGCTTCCTGTTAACATGATGCTATGCTTGCTTTATTGACATAGAAACAGAGATGTATTTTACTAGATTATTAGAAAGTGACAGACATTATTAGGCTTTATCCTTGAGTATTTTACTATGTATCTTCTAACAATACGAGCGTTCTTCTCCATAAGCACAATATCATTATCACATCTTTAAAATTTCCATGTCATCTAATATTCTGGGGTAGTTTATTGTCCCTAAAACATACTAATAGCAATAACCCCTCAGAAATTCTCCCAGAATTGTTCATGGTGGCTAACATTTATTGAGTACTTACTATGTGCCAAATCCCTACGCTATACATTTTACATGTATTATTTATAGAATCGACACTATTACTCTTTGAGTTAAATGCTGTTGTTATCTTTCTGTTATTCCCACTTTACAAACAAGGGGACTGAGTAAGTGGCCCAAAGTCACACGGCTTGTGAGAAATGGAGGCACGATTCAAACCCAGGCAGTCAAACTCCAGAGCCGGTGGGGTTGATCCTCTGAACTGTACTGCCTCCCTCCAGCACCTTGCAGACCATGAAGTGGCAGAGCAGTAACCACATCTCATGTTTCATTCCACCTTATAGTTCAGCATAGGATTTGGCATCACGGAGCAAATAGAACGTGTGTGACTCCCACGGTGGTCACTGGTTATAAATGAACACATAATCCGATGATCTCCATGTACACCTCACAGTTCCTTCCACTTGATTTTGATCATATTACTTAGATAACCATCTGGAAACTGCTCTCTTCACCTGATGACTAGAGACCTGGATGGGGCCATTCAACATTCCATTCATTCAATGTATATTTGTTGAACACCTACTGTGTATTGGGCACTATTCTAGGGGGTTGGGATACAGCAAGGACTAAAAACACAAAGACTCTGTTCTTCTTGAACTCACATATTAAATGGGGGTAACTGTCCACAACATAAGCAAATGTGTATAAAATATGTCAAGTTGTGACTATGTTAGGAAGGAACATGAGGCATGGTAAGGAGATCGAGATTGACAGACGGGGGTTATTTTAGAACGACTAGTCAGGGAAAAGCTGTTTAATAAGATGAGATTTGGGAAGAAGCCTGAAGGAAGAGCGTGAACTAGACACACAGATACCTGGAGAAAGTGCGAGGAGGGAGAGAGGACAGAGTCCAAGGCCCCAAGGCAGGAGTGGGCTTGGGACGTGCAAGCTGGGAGACCAGGGCAGCTAGACTGGAGTGAGCGAGGGGAAGAGAGGTAGAAGTTGAGACCAGAAAGGTGGCAGGAATCAAGTCTTATAGGGTCTTGTAGACCATGATAAGGACTTTAGATTCTATTCATAAAATGAGATGGCAGGCCTCCGAAGGCTTAGAGTAGAGACATGACATTATCTAATTGCAGTTTTAAAAATATGACTCTGGATGCTAGTGTTGGAGGGGAGGCAAGGCTGGAAGCTGTGATACCAATTAGGGGGTTGTTAGAGTAGTCCAGCTTAGAAGTCTGCTGGTGGATTAGAACAAGGTAGTAGCAGTGAAGGTGGTGAGAAGTGGGCAGATTCTAGATATAATTTCAAAGTAATGCTAACTGGATCTGCTGATGGGTTGGATGTATGGTGTGAAACAAGACACTCAAAGATGATTCCAGGTGTTGAGGTCTGAGCCACTGGAAGAAGGGAGTTGCCACTTACTGAGGGGGAAAGACTAAGGGCTGGGTGGTCTTCATCTTTAGGTTTGAAGTTTGGTGTACCTATTATAAGCAGTGCAGTGGAGTGGGCAGTTGGGATTTAGGGGAGGAGAAGAGGCTGGAGATAAAACTTCAGGAGCCACCATTATGTGAATGGTATTTAAAACTATGGGACTAGAGGATATCATCTAGGGAGTGGGCATAGCTAGAAAAGTTGCCCAAGAACTGACTCGGGACACTTTGTCACTCTATCAAAGGGAGACAGAGGAGAGTGGCCAGTGAAGCAGGAGGATATCCAAGAGAGGTGGTGTCCTGGAGCCAAGCAAAGAAGGCTGGGAGGAGGGCCTTGCCCACTGTGCTGAACGCTGCTCCCAGGCAGAATAAGAGGAGGACCCAGAAACACCACTGGCCTTGGCAGCAGGAAGGTCACCCGTGACTCTGATAAGAGCTGTTCTAGTGGGTGGAGATGAGATGCTGATTAAAGTGGGTTTGAGAGTCCGAATGGAGGACAGAAAGTGGAGATATGGAGAGTGTAGACAACCCTTTAGAGGCACTGTAAAGGGGGCAAAGGCTAGTGTGGTGGTCTGAGGGAGACATGGAGGCAAGGGAGGTCCTTTTTAAGCTGGCAGACACTAGGGATGTCTGTACACTGACGGGAATAGTCTAGTAGAGAGGGAAACACTGATGGTTCAGGAAAAAGAGGGTTAGCTGCAAGAGCAAGCCCTTAGTAGGTCAGCAGGGAATGGGATCCAGGGTGAACACAGAGGGGATGGCTTTGGAGAGGAGCACAATTTTCCACATGGAGGCGAAAGCAACACGGTAAATGGCCACAGATGTGAGCCGGCTGGAAGATTTTGTACCATAAACACAAACCTGAGCACCCCTTGCTCCACCTCAACCAGCCAGAGACTTTGTGCATCATGACTACTCAACAGGTGCCTTCAACCCGTACGTATAGAAAGTTGCTACGTGCCACGCATGGTGCTGGCACTTCCCTGTGCGGCCCAGAGAGAGTTGTTCCCACTGACATTACAGATTGAGGGCTCTGAGGTCATCCACGCAAGGACAAATGATCCCTTTCAATATCCAGCTCCTCGGATGGGAAAGAGACCTTAACAGCCTCAGCCTTTGTCCCTACGTTGTCTCCAGGGTCATTAAAACAATCTCGACAGACCCCAAGGCGTCGAAATGGAAGCCATGGAGAGAGGTCCACATCCATGATGGGGACAGTCTCACACTGTGCTGACTCAAGGCTGTGTTGGGGGCTGTGGGATGGGATGTCCCCACACTTCAGTCATCCAGACTCTAACTCCTATATTTGAGGCAAGGAGGCCTTTGAGATTTCATCTGACTAATCATCATTCTCCAGTTGCCTTAGGACAACCCAGCCCTACGCAAGAGCCTAGCTCTTTGATGTTTTTTGTCATAAATTAATGAGCTCACCCACAAAATAACATCAAAGAAGATCCACTAACTAATTCACTGTTATCATCCTCCAATCTGCGGCGGCATTGGAAAGCATCCCGAAAAAGGACCACAGCCGGAAAAAGAAACCAACTGAAAGATTTGGAAACCATGATATCTGGAAAGAGATGAGAGAAGAATGAACTTCTGCAGGCTGCAGAGGAGCCTGGGAGAGAGCTAGTAACCCTCAGGGAAATGCAGCAAAAGCAGGGGAGACAGGGGATGCTCAGCACTCGGGTCTGGACGGAAAACAACTGCGTGAAAGCTCCAAGGGGAAACTGTGGTCTGGAAGGTCTTAAATGGTGTCGTCTCACAGCACGTTGCGGAGACGGCGAGGAAGTGTGTGGTAGGAAACAGCATCTCTGGAGTCAGATGACATGGGTTTCCACCTCTGACTCTGCTATTTACTACGTGATCGTCAGCAAGTCTCAATCTCTCTGAGCTTCAGTGCTCTGCTCTGTAAAATGGTGGCAATGATCCCTCCCCAGATAGGAGCCACCCAAATACAGGAGCCTTCCTCTAGATGTTACCTGACTCTTTCAAATCTGGTCTTTCAAGTGGAAAACAGAAAAAGATTTATGGAGATATCTTGCTGGAGATCTTCCCACACTGACATTTCTTCCAGGCCCAGCAGGATTTCCTAAAACACAGATGAGATATCAGCAAACATGCTTCATTTCACTTGGTGAGCAGTTACTGAACACCCACTGTATGCTTCAGAAAGATGCCCATGTGATGTTTTCAACCCTCCAAGGATGCCAGTATGTAATCGAGTAATGACCAGGGTCTGTGATAAGTGCTAAAGTGGTGATAGATTCTTTAGAGTTAGGGACCCAGAAAAGTTTTACAAACTACATGGCATTTGAGCTTGGACTTCAAGGATTAGTGTCATGTCCCCAGGCGGTGGATAAAGGGATATGGCGTGCAAAGGTAGGGAGGCACGAAGGTGCCCCAAAACACAGAACCTCTGCAGCCTCAAACTCAAGAAAGCAGCTGCCAGAAAGCAGAAACAGGGACAACTGCAGAGGCCCCAGAAATATGAATGAATGGAGGGGACCTGCCCTAAAAATAGCACCAGAGCAGGCAGACCATGACACGTGTCTGGAAGTGCAGTCACTAGGAGGTGACTAAGCCAAAGGAGGGTTGCCTCCCTTTCTTAACTTCATTCACAGTCAGTTTCTCTCTCTCTCCCTCTTTCTCTCTCTGTCTCTCTCTCTCTCCAGGAAGTGGAGTGGGAGGCAAGGTTCTATAAATAGATTCCTAGTTACCCCAGGAGAGACTGCAGATACTGAGATGACATCAGGGGACTATCGGCCAAAATGTTTACCTGTTGTTACAACAGCCGCTGTGCTGGAGGCCAGACAGAACGCCCTCGGGACCCCTGTCCTAACGGTGGCTTCAGAGGCACTCTGGAGTAGCAGTCATCAATGACTGACCGCAGGGTCTCACTTCCACACCAAGCAAACTGGCAACAAATTCACCAGTCCCTTCAAACCATAGCCAACTGGGGCAAGACTGCAAGGCTTCTGGCTAAATTAGGGAAATGACTTCAGGAAGTGAATAGGCTTGAGCACAAAGTAAATAGGCATGAGCACAAAGGGTAACAGGTGCTTATAACGCATCATTAATTATGAGAGCCAAAAGGGATCATGGAGTTCAAACCAATTTCAGCTGCAGAAACCTTTGTTGAAACAAATCTCAGGTGGAAGTCAGGTACATAAAACAAATAAAAGAAAGTGGCTTTGGACGGAGGGAAACAGAACTTGCTTGCTCGGCTTCCCCTTTCCCTTTGCTCCCTGCAGAAGCCCCTGAGGCACCTCCCCCCTCACCATTCACCCTCCCGGAGTCTCACTCTGTCGCCTGGGCTACAGTGCTGTGGCGTCAGCCTAGCTCACAGCAACCTCAAACTCCTGGGCTCAAGCGATCCTCTTGCCTCAGCCTCCTGAGTAGCTGGGACTATAGTCGTGCACTACCACACCCGGCTCATTTTTTCACTATTTTTAGTAGAGACGGGGTCTCACTCTTGCTCAGGCTGGTTTTGAACTCCTGAGCTCAAGGGATCCTCTCACCTCGGCCTCCCAGAGTGCTAGGATTACAGGCGTGAACCACTACGCCCAGCCCAGAATTTTTTTAATCATCAGAGTAACACATCCCTATGATTTTAAAAATTCAAATACACAGAAAGAATTATTTAAAAAGGAAGGCAAGAGTCTACCTCCAACTCTGTCCTGCATCTTCCCAGTCTGTCATTTTCCTCTAGAAGAAATGACTTTTCACTCTTCTAGTGGTCTCTGCTTTGGTTTATTAACTTTAGAAACCTTGTCCTGTTTTCTGCAGTGACAGAAGAGAACTTGGGTCACGTTGCTGCTTTCACCTCCCAATATAGTTACATCACTATTTGAACTTAATTTTTATTTTTATCAAAGTGATACATCCAATTGGTTTAAAATTCCAGCCAAGGACAAAAGGCTTATACAGGTAGCCTTTCTAAATTTATTTGTCTTCCCTATTAGACAGTAAGCCCCTTGAGGGCAGGAGCTTTGTCTCCTCAATTGCATTTCCAGTGCCTACAGTAGTACCTGGAACATAGTAGATCCTCACTTAATATTTGTACAGGCAGGTGGGTTGACTTATGGAAAAGGGAACATCTCCATTTAGTCCCCCAGTGTTAAGCTTCCAATTGGGAGAGGCATGTTCCAATCACAAAGGACTTTTCAGTCTCTTTGGGAGACCCGGCTTAGGCACCTACACAGAAGCTGTGTCCTATCTCTTCCTTCCCTCCTGCCCTTCCCTTCCTCCTTCCCACTCAGGTGGGTCGGCTTGTGCAGAAGAGAACTCTCTATTTAGTTTCCATCCTTGTTCTTTCTCTATAGCATTCATCACCTTTTCTTAGGAAACTATGTAATTTCCTTATGATGTCTTCTGTTTGTCCTGCCTGCTAAATTGTAATCTTGGGTAAGGATCTTTATTATGTTCACGGCTGCAGCCCAAATGCCCAGAATAATGTCTGGCTCAATAAATATTTGTTGAATCAATTAAAGCAGAATTCTCTGGAAAGGGAGCTTCTCTGAGATACTGTTAGAATCAATCATTTTACATCTGATTTGTTCTATGGGAAGGAGTATAAATGAAAATTTCATTTTGTAGATGACACAAAATTACTCTGGACAATGGAGGTGGGGCCATAATGGATAAAGACCTTAGTTCAGACCCACGTGTTGGCTTTGCATGTCTGGACAAGATGCTCCAATCGCCTTGGAAAGAAGGCAGCTATTTGCTTAGCCTGATAGAGTTTGGGAAGGAAGTGGATGTCAAGGAAGTGGCCATTGCCAACCCCATCCTCCCAAGGATAGCTCCTTCTATGGAAAGGAGAGGCAGAGGTGCCTTCTCCAGGGGTAATGAGCCACCAGAGGCCCCTGAGCCAGAAGCCCTTAGCCATGGGCTGAAATTGAGCATCTACTGTGTTCCAGGCACTGTGCCGGGCACTGGCAGGAAGGAGAGAACGCCATGCTACCCCCACCCACCCCAGCACTGTGAGTCCCACCTTGCAGGTGCATCTTGAAGTCCCTCGGTGCTGAGATACCTTTCTTGCAACAGCCCACCCCAAACACAGGGTTTTCCGTGCCCCTCTCTGTGGCTTCTATCTTACCATGCCCTTCCTGCTCAACACTACAGAGCTTCTGGAATCTGACCATTGGCCAGGTCACAGGGCAGGTTCCAGCGATTGGAACGTTTCCGTTGTCCTCAGAGTTCTACTGGCTGTTTACCATGCCCTGCCTCCATGTCATCTAGCCCTCCTTCTGGGCCCCCTGATGTTCCCCTGGACCTATAGCTTCCTGGGCTAAAAAGTGTCACCCCCTCCTCACCGAGGCCACAACACCCAGGGCTCCTGACTGTCCTGGGCCCAGCACATCCAACAGGGTGTGCCTTAGGAAGGCGGAATTACTGTCTTTCACCAAAGAGAAGACAGAGGCTGACCTAAGTTAAGTCACTTGCATGTCACACAGCGAGTCCGTGGGAAGCCAGGCACTTCCAACCACACGCAAACTCCTCCCAGTCGGGGCCGCCTCCTCTCCAGCCTCAGCCCACGCACTCGGACCTTCCATCCACCCTTCCACTCAGCCAAGCCTTTCCTGCCCAGGGCTTGGCACATCCTGCAGCCTCTCCCAGAAACCCACCTGTCCACTTCTCTCCCTAGCAGGGTCCTTCCCACCTTCAGGTCTCAGCTGCAGTGCCACCTGCACAGAGGTCCCCTGTGGCCACCAGTTGGGCCCCTCCATCTCTCTCCTTCCCTGGATACTGGCCCCTGCCCTCCTTGCGCTTCAACAGCTGCCAGATCTAGGTCTGGCATATGGCAGGTGCTTAATAAATGTTTGTTGAATGAATAAAAAGCTGAACCGCAGCAGTGAAAAGAGGCTGAGACGAGGGACATGCAGACAGATTCAGACCCAGGTCCCTGCTCAGGGAAGGCTCTAGCCACCCCCTCTGCGCCGGGGAAGGCACTTGGTAAGCCCCCTCTGCCGGCAGCCCCGGATGCTCAGGAAGGGCGGAGGTAAGACCTCCCAGACAGCCTCGCACTGGCAGCCCGGGCACACCTGTGCCCAGCGGGGACGCTCCCTCCCTCCATCTGCTCCTAATGAGCCCCTCCTGATTGCAGCGCTGAGTTCTTGGCAACCACCGCTCCAGAAATATACCCTGAAATTGGAGGATGTTCAGAGATGAAATATCTGAAACAATGCAGGAACGGGGGAAATGGAAAAATTGTAACACCGGAAAGGACCCACGCTCTGGGCTTTGCCAGGTGAAGCAGAATAAGGTAATTGTGTGCAAGGCTCTAAGGGGTGTGAAGGCCTTCAAGGGAGGGGAACCGTTGGGGACGGCGTGAGAGGGTATAATTATGTGAAATGGAGCAAGATGAATCCCTGGGAATTTTAGGCTTAGTGGCAGGAACCATTTCCTCCCAGCAAAAGCCCTGAGGTTGGGCAGCAGTTTCCTAACGGAAGGAGTGGGGTGCCACCCCAGTGGCATTTAAGCTCATCTTAAGCCAAACCTGGAGACTCTTCAAGTATGGTGGCCTCATCCTAGAAGGCTGGGGTCAGGGTTGGGGGGGGCAGAGGTGATCTGATGGGAGGGTGGTGTGATGGTCATTTGCACAGGCTCTGTGGTCAGAGCGCTGGATTCCAGTCCCAGCCGGCAGCCTTCCAGCTGTGTGACCTTGGGCATGCGGCTCAATGGCCCAGGGCCTCAGTTTCTGCATCTTTGAAATAGTGACACCACCACCTGTGCTAAAGGTTACCGGGGTGCTTACATGAGATAACCTCTTGTCACAGTGCCAGGTAAATAGAAAGAATGCACTAAGTGTCAACCACAAACTGCGTGGAGACACTCAGATTTTGCTGAGATCTCTGGTCCATGCTAGGAGGAGGATACAGCTAGATTCCAGGAATGCAGAGGCTTTGATTGGCTCTGAGGCGCAACTTCCTGCACGAGCTACTCAGGAAGTGCCGCACAGAGGTGGCGACAGGCTGCAAAGCAGACACCACAGCCCACAGCAGCGTGAGGTTTCTGAGAGCTGGTCCTCTCGGCAGGAGAGCCTGGGTAGGCAGGTGCCATATCCTATCCTTTACTTTCGAGGCAGGAGAAACGAACCAAACTCCAGCCTTTTGCTGGCACAGTGGGCACCAGGCCCTCCGGCCTCAGGACCCGTGACTTTGTCGTCTCTGGTTCCTGCGACAGAGAAGAGGGTTTGTCTGTGAGCGTCTGCACAAGAACAGGCTGCAGGAGGACCCAGTCCCTAGTCTAAAGTACCTGTTAAGATTTCAGAGCTGCATGGGTCCATCTCCAGTAGGCTGGGGAAAGGAAGGTGAGAGCGTGGCCGACTGGGATGACAGCGTGGGATGACGCCAGGCCAGCAAAGGCTCAGCTCTGGTTGGGACACAGGCGATGCCTGGTTCCCTGTCTGTGGCCTCTGAAACTGACTTGGGTCCCAAACTTCTTAGCATGACAGTCAGGGTGGCCTGCAGCCAACAATTAGCACGTAGAAGCCAGTGTCATAAAGGCAACATTTAAAAAGTGGAATATGGGACACAAAAGAATAGGTCACAGTCCTTCCTTTCTGGTGGGGAGGGCGGGGAGCCTGGGAGAAAGCTTCACAGGCGGTGTGAGATTTTGAGATGTGCGAAGCCTGTTTTGGCCACAGAGCCGGGGAGAGCACACCAGGCTCCACGAAGTGCATGGACGGAGTGTGGCAGGAGGCAGCCGACCAGTTCCTGTAATTGGCCCCTTTGGAATCAGAGACCATCCGATCCTCGCCACCCACCGTGGTGTCGATGGCTCCTTGTAACCTTCTAATTTGACCTGGTATGGGGGTGCGGGTCAAGACACAGAGGCAGGAAGTGAGAGTGGGGCTCCCCGTGGGCTCACCGGCGTGCTGGCTGTCCTGGCTGGTGGGGTGCAATGGACCAAGCACTGGATGGGGAGTCAGAAAACCCAGGTTTGAGTCCCAGCGGGGTCCCTTACTAGCTGTGTGACATGTGACAGGTCACAGGCCCTCTCTGGACCTCAGATTCTCCATCACTGACGGAGGAGGGCAGACCTCATGACCCTACGGGCTCTCCCTGGCCTGACACCCTGAGATGTGCAAACTCTCCTGCCTTGCAGCTGCTCACCTGTGTCTGGGTTTCTGTCCATCATTAGAGTCACTTTATGCACAAGACAGCGATAAACTGGGATCCTCGAGAGGCCTCTGGGAAATTGAAGTCCCTGAGTGCCAGAGCGTCTGCCAACCACAGCAGGCAGGGATCCCCCACGGGCTCCAGGGTGGCCACTTCCTCGGGTCCCCGCCTGGTCAGGCAGAAAGAGCAATTGGGAGAAGCAGGTTTGCACACAGAGCCGCGGCCAGGTAGAAGCTGGGCCCCAGGGAGAGGGGCCCTTGCCTCGTGCCCAGGGCAGGTTCCAGGGGACCAGCTGTCTCCTGAATTGCTTCAGACAGGCCTGGGCAGCTGGACACTGCCGATGGCTCAGCACGCAGCAGGAAGAAGCCCTGACCCGCAGCGCGGTGCGGCAGTGCCGCTGCCATTTGACGAACCCGTACTCGGGGCCGGGCTCTAAGCTCAGGGCCTCATGCACCTCATCTCGCCTAATCCTCACAGCCGCCCCAGGAGGCGGTGGTACTTTTGCTACACCCATTTCACAGGTGGGCAAGCAACCTGCCCAAGGTGGCACAGCTAAGTAGTAAAGTCAGGGTTCCAAGTCCAGTCTGTCTGATACCTGATACTGTCTTCTTTCCAGGGAGCCTCCACTTCCCTGGTGGGAGTTCAGAGACCGAAGGCCAGCCCATTCCAAAATCCCACCCCTGCCAGCCTGCAATTCCACTAGCCACAGCTCAGAATTAAAGCACCGCATCTCCTGAAGGTCCCAGAAGGGACACAATAAATGGGGAATGCATGGGACTGCCAGCCACTCCCACAGGCCAGGCAATAAGCAAGTGGGATGTGAGTGCACAAGGTTTGCTGGGGAGGCCCCAGAGCAGACGTCACAGCCCACAGCAGCGTGCGATTGGGGGGTAGGGGGCCTGCAGACACCCAAGGGTGGCTCCAGGAGGTGCTTCCAAAGAAAGGAGCCTGGCCCAGCAGTGTGCCCGAGGGACCGTGGTACCTTACTCCCATGCTCGGGTGCAGCCCAGTGATCTAGAAAGAGCAGCTCCCTGGGGCGGGGATGCGTAAGGCCAGAGAGGCTTTGGAGGGAAGGCCGCAGAGCAGCTTCCAGCTGGACAGGGAAGCCTGCAGCTGGGGCCCTGCTCCCAGGATCTAAATCTGGCCACTGGGCTCCAGGGCTCCAGGCCCTGGGCTGTCTTGGGAACTGGGGAAATTCCTTCAGAATGACATGGCACATGGGCTGCCAGCCACTCACCACCCGCCC
>CM052446.1:38036072-38081151 GCA_028533085.1 Varecia variegata | reverse complement strand
GCAGGGAAGACTCGCCCACCTGTCCTCCAGAGATAACACGAAGGTAAAGGTAACAATGCGTATTGCTGAGCTGCAGTTCTCAGCCAGATGCTGAGGATACTGAGGATACAAAACAGACAAAATCCCTGCTCTCGTGAGGCTTATATTCTAATGGGAGTGACAAGCAACATGATACAAATACATAATGGGTTAGAAGGCGATCGATGCTGACAAGGGCTATAAAGGAGGAAAGGCAGCTGGGGATGCTGGTGCGGGGCAGGAGGCAGTGTGCAATTGTAGACGGCATGCCCGAAATACCCCACTAAGGAGGTGACGTCCTAGTAAAGGCCTGAAGGAGGCTAGGGAGTGAGCCCGTGGATACCTGAGGAGGAGCATTCCTGGCCAAGGGGCCATAAGTGCAAAGGCCTTGGGGCAGGAGTAACCCAGCAAGTTCCAGGCACGGCAAAGAGGCCGGTGTGGCCAGAGCAGAGTGACAGAAGGGGAGCAGCATCGGACACGTGGGAGAGAGGTGGGGGGGAGGTCAGGTCATGAAGACTGTCACAAGGACTGTGGCTTTTCCTATGAGCAAAATGGGAGTCCCTGGAGGCTTGTGAGCAGAGGAAGACTGTGATGTCCCTTATGTCTTAACAGAATCACTCTTGCTGCTGTGTTGAGAACACACTAAAAGGGAGCTAGGAAGCCCAGTTATTATTGCTATTACTGTCATCGTCACCAACAGCAGCTACAACCAGTTATGGCACCTGTGTCGGGCTCATTGCTGCCAGTTTTATCATTGTTACCTAGTTTAACTCTCACAACAACCTCGCACAGAGAAAGGGCTTATTTTTCCCATGTTACAGCTGAGGAAACTGAGGCTCAGCCAAAGGCAGAAAGTCACACAGACACACTCTCTCCTGAGCCTGGCCGCGCTCCCCTGTCCAGCCTGTCCTGCCTCTGGCCTCCAGGCCCAGGATGCTGCTCCCAGTGTCCCCAACGGCACATGTCCTTCCAGGCCTCTGATTGTTTTGCAGATGCTGTTCCAGCTGCCTAGAATTCTCTTCTCCCACACCTGCCATGTAAATTCCAATCCATCATTTGATAGCTCGAGTCCTGCCTCTTTGGGGGACCCCTCCCTGATCGCTTCCAGCACAGCGGTTCATGCCCTCTTCCCCAGAAACACGAGGCATTTCAGTGATCCTGAAGCCGGCCTCCCACACACTGCATGAGTTCAAGGCCAGGGGCCGGAGCTTATTCACCTCCGTTTCCCCAGCAATCAGCTTGAGAACCAGGTAAGTATCAGGTTCAAATCCTGCCGACACTCTGTTGGGTTATCCTAGGATATCTCAAATTTCTCCAGTGCCATCTTAGTCTCAATCACAATTCCTTCATGCACATTCATTTCTGTGCACATGCCCCTGGCCTTGGACGGATGTACACAGAACCTTGGGTGAGGGGTGCCACCACCACATTCTCTTTAGGAGAATGACGCTTGTAACAGAAGAGGAGGTGCCTGGTGCGGAGGGAGCCCTGTGCACTTTAGAATCAGCCAGACCCAAGTTCAGATCCTGCTCTGCCTCTCACCAGCTAGGTGGCTATGAGTAAATTATTCAACCTGGGCCTTTCTGTCTTTGTCTATAAGCTGGGGCAAATGATGTCCTCTCCCGTGAGTTTTGTGAGAGTTGGAAACAGTGCAAATGCAATGCCCTGGCTGTGGCCTCAGGAGGTGGCATTAATGCCCCCTTGTCCACCCCCTCCTAACCCCCCAGTGTCCTCTGCATTAACACTTGGCCACTGTGCTCCTGGGAGGCCTCACACCACTCAGGGACTTGTGTGATAATTAACCCAGAATCCCCCCTTCTGGCCCCAGTCCTGGCTCCGAGGCGGGGCCTGTAGCTTCCTGGCAGATTCCCCTGCTCTGGTCCCTCCTGAAGAGCCCCCCCACCTCGCAGTGGCCCCTGGCCTGTCCCCACTGCCTGAGCCTGTCCACATACTCACTGCCTCCCTCCCACTAATTTCCCTGGATCCGCTGCTACCAGGCCTTCCTGCCGGATTGGCCAAGCCAGCCAACTTCCGACAGACAGTGGGAAACAAAAAAGGAGGGGATGGGGCTTCTTTTGGGGAAGTAAGTAAGGAGGGGAGACTCCACGGCGGTGAAACAGGTCAGAACAATGTTTGGTGCCAGGAACTGGTAAATACCCCAGCTCTGGTCTTTCAAGATATTGTAACGTGTCAGGTCAGGGAGGATTTGAAAGTCCTGCTCCCTCACTTTACAAATGAGAGGCCCAGAGGGGCTGAGAGACTAGCTCAAAGTCACACAGCAAGCGAGGAGGAGCAGAGTCCGATGGGGCATTGCACTTGCCGTGACCATGCTCCTGCTGCCCCAGGCTGCCGGCTTTGAACCGGACTGGCCAGAGGAGCAGAGCGGCTTGTGGAAGGCCCTGTGGCTCAGAAGACACCAAAACCCTCCCAGAGTCCCAATCCCAAAAAGCATGACGCCTGACATCAGTCTCTTCAGTGGCCTCTGAGGAAGGCACTTGTCCAGGCTCTGCGCAGCTGCCAAGCCAGTCGGTTAAGCTTCACGTTCCTGGTCCCTGCGCCTGTGTTCTCTGTCTGTGGATCGTTACTGGCAGTGGCGTAACGCAGGGGCGAGGGCAAGGCAGGCTGGGACGCAGTGAGCCCCAGCCCCTCATGGTCACACCACAGCATCAGAACCTCGGGGCTGACATGGAGCCGTGGAGCCCGGAGACGCCCAGCCCTGGGCAGCCCCAGCCAGCTGGGTGGGGAGGGTTGGAGAACTGTATTATGAACAAGCCACCGCAGGGACTCTGGCGCACTGCACACTGGGACCAGTCTCTTTCCGCCCTCCCGTCAGGAAGGGCCCTGCTCCTCCACACCCTTTCAGAAGAGCATTCATCCGGGGACGGGGAGCTCACTACCTCACAAGTCAGAAATGCCCAGCAGTGGGTGCCCAGGCTGTGCCAAGCTGATATCAGCCCACCTTCTGTGGCTAACCAGTCAAACGTCTCTTCTTACAACGTGCCATTCTTCCTCAGAGACAATGATCGGGGCCCGCCAGAGCACACCCTCTGGACCCCTGGCCTCCCGGTGCTGTCCTTGGCCTGGAGGTCCCCAGTGTCCCCCTGGGCTGACCAGCAAGAAACCGCTTGTCCAGCACACAGGCTCCGTCTGCCCTAGCCCCACACATGCCCACCTTGCCACGTGGGAACATCTAGTCCCTCAGTCACACTTACGACGTGCCCGACATGGTGCCGAGCGCCAGGAGACTATGTCCTCCCCAGCCTGAGACCAGAGCAGGCCCTAATCAGGGACAAGCGGGGCCCTGCCTTCTCTGCCATCTGGCTCCTGGTGCCATCTTGTCAACTTTAGACCTTTCCAAATAAAGAAGATAGAAATAACGATCCCTCCTCCCAAGAAAACTGGGCTTGTAATCAAACCACCTGGATTATCATACGAGCTCCGCCACTCTGGCTGTGTGACCTTGAGCAAGTCACTGGGCCCATCTGGGGAGAAACTCAAATAAGCACCAGAGGCCACAGTGCCCTTCCCTCTCAGTGCCAGGCGTTTCTGCCTTTGCCTGAGCCATTGCCACACCCCCTTGGTGGTCCTTTGGACGAGTGACACATATGCAGCTGTCGCCCTGGCATAGGACCCCGATGTGGGCTGACCAGCACGGGTCCCTGGCCAGCGGACTAACTACCAGCCACGAGCCTTAGTCCAATGTGTTAGCACGGGGTGCCTGGCACAGTGCCAGGTACATGGGGGCCCAGTAAATAGCAGTGATGGCTAGTTTAGGAATGCCAACCCGTGTCCACTGAGCAGAATCAAAACTGTAACAGCCAGACAGGACCTTAGTACTCACCTAGTGCAACCCTCTCATTTTACCAATGAGGGTCTGAGACCCGGAGCAGGGAAGTGACTTGTCCTGGGTCACCCAGCAAGTTTAGACCAGAGTGGCTCAGTTTGTCCAGCCAGAAATCCCCAATGCTCCCGTGGAAGGCTGGGGCGCTGGCAACATCACAGCTGAATGGGGGACTCCCGGTGGCCCAGCACCCCTGCAGCACCATGGGACACAGGTCAGTAACACTCCCTCCCAGCATCCCTGGCCCTGTCTCCCGACCAAAACTCTGCCCTGGACGCCTCTGAAGCCCTCCGGACCTCGGTGCCACCACCTGCTCAGAGAGCGTGGGGGAATGGAGGTGGACAGCCCACATCCCTCCGCTAGGTTATTTATAAAGTGTTTGCAGATGAGTCAGGCACGGAGCTGCCCAGCACCATCAGGGACTGTGCCCTCAGAAATGCCATCATGACCCTGAGCTCTGGAATCCCACCCCAACCCCTAGTAGCCTGCTCCTCCTGGAAAGGTAGAGGCAGGAAGCTGGGACCAGCAAGGGTCTGTGGGGCGGTCGTGATGCCCCCCACGAGTGGTCTGAGCCTGCAGCAGGAAGAGGAGCCCTGGCAGGCCAGGCTTGTGGGGACAGATGGGGGAGCCCCAGGCAGGGGAAGGAGGACTAGGCCAGGCACCCTCCCTGCGCAGACCACATGCCCCTCCCCTTCACCTGCCCAGACCAGACTGACTAACCAGCCCTAGAAGACACCCCACCCTGTGCCCCAGGCGCTGGCTGCCCCACCTCTGCTCCTGTGTGTATGGCTCTCCACCTCCGCCAACAGACCAGCTATTTCTATCACTCTGGAAAGGGAGCCTGAGCCTCCAAGCCTCCTACCCCACCCCCTGCCTGCTCCTGGCAGCGCTCTAATTACTTCCTCAGCTGGGTGCCGCCTGCCATGGGCACCCTGGCTGAGGCCACCAGGAATAGATGCACCTGCGCTCACACCCAGCTTCCCACGGAGGTTGGGCCCAGATGTCCCTGCGGAGAGCTGGCGGTCCCAGCGCCTGGACTCCCTGGCCGTGCACACCCCTTTATGAGCCTGAGCTGAGAGCACGTAGGGATCTCTGGGACCTGCCCTCTCCTTCCAGCCTCCACCATGACCCTGGAGGGGCCACTTGCTTGTTCAGCAAACCCGCTGTGTGCCTGGCGCAGGGCTGGGCTCTCTGGGGGGCAGTGGGGAGGGCAGGGAGATGAATAAGCCTGTCCCGCCCTCAAGGGCATAAACAACTCATTATGCAACGAGAAAGAATGAAGTAAGTGCTAAATTAAGGTACAAGCTGGGCACTGAGCCTGTAAACCCTTAATTTCTTCTTTACTTTTTTTTCTTATTATAAAAGCAATTCATATTCGTTTTACAAAGAATTTGTATATGCAGACAACAAAAGGAAAATTACAATGCACTCATTATCCAACCATTCAGGGACAGCTCTGTCCATACCTGAGGCCCAGACTTCCAGACTTTTTTAAAAGAGCAAGGACAGGTCTCAGATTGGGACCCTCAGCCTGGCCCTTGGACAGTCTCTGAAACAACTGAAATTCCCAAGAAACAGGTAGAAAGATTTCAGAGCAAGATACTATGGATAGTATGACTTGTTTGTGTAAAAAATAAAAATCCAAAACTCTCTCCATGCCTAGAAGATGTCTGGAAAGATATACTATACACTCAAGGGTTAACACAGCTCAGCCCAGAGGAAGGGAGTAGGACTCAGGTGGCAGAGCAGAAAAAGGGATTTTTTTCTTGTAGAAATTTCTTTGAATTATTACAATAAGCATGTATTTACATATAATTTTATATTTTTTTAAAATTAAAACTTCTTTTAATGGCTCAATAAGTAATTTCCAAATTTTCTATGGTATTGTCTGTGAACTAAAAATCCTAAGCCTTCTGCTAACTGAATGGGCCCCTCTCAGCCAAGGGGACCCCAGAAACACCTTGAAACTGAGTTCCCAGCAATGCCGGGGTGGAGAGGTAAAGCACACTACATACATATGATCTCCCTTCACAAATATTCATGACTCCTCCTATTGCTTGTTAAATATGTACGTTTCACCACCCCGCTCAGGATAAGATCCTGTTCCTTTCTGTCTCTTCTTTGAAGCACGTGTGGCTTCCCAACCTGTTGGAATGGCCACCCAGCAGTTTGCTACCCTCTATGAGAAACAAATCTCTCCTTTTTCCAAAGTATAGACCTCACTAATTAATTTTTTTTAATTAACATGTCTTATCTCTGCACTTAGAATAATATAATCTTAAAACTAAAGGGAGGTGCAGCCATTGTGGAAAACAGTTTGGTGGCTCCTCAAAAACTTAAACATATAATTACCATATGACCTAACATTTCCACCCTTTGGTTCAAGAGAATTGAAAACACAACTCAAACAGATACCTGTTCACAAATGTTCATAGCAGGACTATCCACAATAGCCACAATGTGGAAACAACCCACATGGCCGCCGGTGGCTGGATGGATAAACAAAACGTGTTACATACATGCAGTGAAATATTATTCAGCTGAGGAAAGAAATGAAGCAGGGACACGGGTTACTACGTGGATGAAGCTTGAAAACATGTGACGTGAAGGAAGTCAAACACAAAGGCCACATATTACATGATTCCTTTTATATGACACGACCAGAATAGGCAAATCCATAAAGAGGAAAAGCAAATTAGTGGTTGCCAGGGGCTGGGGGAGGGAGGGAATGGGGACTGATTATTTAATGGGTATAGGGTGTTTTTCTGGGGTGATAAAAAATTCTGAAACTAGTGGCTTTGAAACTGGAGCTTGTACAACATTGGGAATATACTCAATGCCACTGATTTGTACACTTTAAGATGACTCATTACGTGTTATGTGAATTTTGCTTCAAAAAAAAAAAAGACCACTAAAATACTAAAAGAAAAAATCAGTCTCACTCAGCCTTCATGTCCCCTCCACCCTGTCCCTACCCCTCACAACCAGAGCATCAAGGAGTAGAACCCTCTCACCTGCCCCAGCAGGGCAGAGCCGCCAGCTCCGAAAAAGCCACGGAGAGTTGGAGGAGAACAAATACGGCAAGTGAGAGAGGGCAAGCAGGGCAGGAGCGGGGCAGGGCAGGAGCGGGGCAGGGCAGGAGCGGGGCAGGGCAGGAGCGGGGCAGGGCAGGAGCGGGGCAGGGCAGGAGAGGAGAGGCACGGCCACAGTTCTGCACCAGGCGCCAGCATTCCCATGGACCCCCAGACACCCCCGAGAGGTCAGTACTTCAATCCCATTCTGCAGATGAGAAAACCAAAGTTCAGTGTGGCTCAAAGGCAGGGCTGGGGCCCCCTGACTCCAAGAAGGAGGACAGTCAGGACAGCAGCCCCAGGTCTGCTCCCCACTGCTGCCCGGCACCGGCTCCTCCCAGCTGGCTTCACCGCTCCTCACCTGCTGGCCCCTGCAAGGTAAGGGGCATGGGCATGGGGAGGAGGGAGGCCCTGCCTGGAGTGGAGGGCGAGGGAGCATGCCTAGCTCTGCCCCTCTCCTTCCCTGCGTGGGAGTCTGGGTGCAATCCTCTGGCTGCCTGAGGACCCCATCCCTCAACTCAGGGTTAGGGAGCCGCTAGGGCCCAGACTCTGGTCTAGACTGCGTGGGCCCCAGCCCCAGCTCAGTGGTGTGACGGCCCTGTGGCGCTGAGCTCCCACGCCCCCATCTATTCAATGGGATGATGATGCCAGTCCCCACCAAGTAGGACTAATGAATGAGAAAACGTTCAGAAAAGACTGAGCACAGTGACCGCTCGATGTCTTACTTTTCTTTTTAGCCAAACATCTGCTGGGGTTACCAAAGTTTCTGAGGTCCTAGGGATTCAGGCTCAGGCTGGCCCTGTCTTTCCTCCTGCAGCTGAAGGAAGCCTCCTTACTACCGTAGATTCTGGTAAACTTGCTGGGCCTAAGAAGCGCTGGTGGAGTTTCTGGGCCCTGGCTACCCCAGCCAGCCCTCCCCTGCCCTCCCCCAAGCTGCTGCTGTCTGGGATTTCCTCTTTTTCACGTGAGCCAAACAGTTCAGACCTGGCTGTCCGCCTCTTTATAAGGATTCAGATGGTCCTACTTCTAACAACTAAGGCTCAATTATACCATGTCACGTTTTACAGCCTATGAAGCCCTTTGCCAGGTTATTACCTCACTCAGTTCTTATCAAAATCCAGTGTGGCAAGGATCATTGTTTCCTTATAGTATAAACATAGATTAGATATAGATATATAAAATAGATCTACCAGGTAATTGTTTTTGTTCTGAAATCGACTTTGTCTGACATTAATATAGCCATTCCAGCTTTCTTTTGACTAGTGTTAGTATGGTATATCTTTTTCCACCTTTTTTCTTTGAACATATGTATCTTTCTATTTAAAGTGGGTTTCTTCTAGGCAGCATATAATTGAGTCTTGCTCCTTTATCAGATATGACAACCTGTAAATTCAATGGTTCAGACCATTTACATTCAACGTGATTATTGATATGGTTAGGTTTGAGTCTATCATTTTGCTGTTTGTTTTCTATTTGTCCCATCTGTTTTCTTGTTGCCTCTTTCTGCCTTCTTTTGGATTGTTTTCAATGATTCCATTTTATCTCCTTTTTTGGCTTAGTAGCTATAACGCTTTGTTATTTTAGTGGTTGCTTTAGCATTTGTGATATACATCTTGACCTTTTCACAGTCTACCTTCAAGTGATGTTGTACCACTTCCCATCAAGTGTAAGAATCATACAACAGTTACTTCCATTTCTCCCCTCTTGGCCTCAGTTTCCCCTCTCGGTGCCGTATCCTGGAAATGCTCTCAAGGCAATAAGCAGGAACAATCGCAGAGCTCTTTGGGGTCCCTGAAACTTGTGGCCTGATATCTAGTGTCTTGAAAACAATTACTTTATGTATTTTGTCTGGGTTTTCTTCATTGTTTCAGGTGGGAAGGTAACTCCAATCCCCATTATGTCTATGAGGAAGCCCGATCTCAGAGGCCAGGCCCTTCCCAAGGTGAGGTAGCTAGTAAGTGGCCAGGCAGGACTCCAACCAGACCTGGTGCTCTTCCCTGCCCCACGGCTCCTGCATGAACCACCGAGAAAGCAGAAAGCTCTGTCAGCAGGATAAGCGGACTTTTGCCACCACAGCAAAAAGCTGCTCACACCATTGTCACCTGCTTTGGAAACCAGTGTGACGATTCTTTTGCATAAAGTTACCCGTTAAAGAGAAACTTTCTGCATCTTTCAAGCTTCACCTTAAATGCTCTCTTTGCATCTTCAGACACCCTGTGTTGGTGTTTGCTGTCTGCCAGGAGGCACCCATCTGCCAAAGATGCTGGGATGGGCTCCCCACAGAGACACTCAGGAATCCACAATGTGTTGTGACTGATTGGACGGTCTCCCCCATTTACCCTCCCACGAGTGTTTTCTGGCTGAATCTAATGACCCAATTGGTGGACTTGCACAACTCTGAGCATGCGTATGTGTGCACATGTGTGTGCGTGCACCAGGGGGTGTGTTGATTTGGAGATAAGGAGGGGGTCCCCTCTTTCTCACCCTAGTCAACTTGCTTTGGGTCCAGGGACCTATTTGGTTTTAATGAGAAGAAGACAGTGGCACCTTTCCTTAAAATCACTTGGGACAGCTGGCTCAGGCCAGACTTCAGCAGAATCTGCTAGGGAGGGGCCTTCACCTCCTTAGATTCAACCAGAAGATACTCATGGGAGGGTACATGGGGGAGATGTCCAACCGGTTACATCATATTGTGCATTACTGGGTACCTTCGTGGGAAGCCGATCCCTGCACCCTTGGCACCCCACCCTCTGTTCCCCAAGCAGAGAGGAGATGGGAGTTCAGTTCTTCCCGTCCTCTCCTCCACCAGCTGACCCCAAAAATACTTAGTTTGGGACATCAGTCTGAGAGCAACAGTACTGGCTTTCACTCCTCCCCGCATCTTGCCACGTGACAGTTTCATGCAAGGCTCTACTATGCCATGGCAGTGGGCACAGCAGCGTCCTTAACCCGGCCAAGACTTGGGCTCCTCGTCTGTAACTGAGCCTGAGAATACCGACCTCCCGGGATTGGTTGTTAAGTAACAAACATGAAGCATCTGGCACAGGCTGGGAACCTGAGTCTAAGGCTTCTTTCCGCTCTCCTCGTATTCCATGCACTTGGCCGCGTGTTTTCTGGCATTGCCCTTGAAATCTGTGTCCCGCTTGTCAGTCTGCTGCTCACAACTAAAACCAATGAAAGGAAAACCAGTAAACACCCACCCCACTCTGCTTAGATCAGAGGCTCTCACACTCTGCCGCACATGAGAATCCCCTGGGGAGTTGTTTAAAAACCCCAATATCTAGGCTGCACCCCAGATTGGTTAAATCCTAACCTTGAGGGATGGGGTCCTGACGTCAGGAAGTTTTTAAGCTCCCCAGAAGCTTCCCATGTGTGGCCAAGGTGGAGAAGCAGTGGTCTTGTCCAAGGGGTCCCGAAGGCTCCCCGTGCCCCACCCCGTCCTCCACCTCAGTCCCGGCACATGTCTCAGGCTCCCGGAGTGCGCTAAGCAGGGTGCAGGAGGGCAGGGCAGGTGAGGCGACACTCAGGAGGCCTCATTCTCAGGTTCTTGCAGCAGCAGGAGGGCACGTCCCCACCCTGAGAATGAGGGTCTGCTACATTTTGCTTCCCAGGCACTTCACTGCTAAGGAGCCCTCCCTCTCAGGTCGCTACAAGAACCTGAGAATGAGCGCCGCCTCACATACTCCCCACTCCCTGCCCCGGCCATCCCCACCCAGTGTGCCTCCCCTCTTCCCTGCACAGAGCCCAGCGACTGTCAGGCCACCTGGCCGAGAACCAGGTATACCCATCAAAGGGAAGCGGGCACAAGGTGGCCCTCACAGGCCAGTCAGCCACCATCCCATGCCCCCACACTTGGCTCCCTGCCTAGGGGGACAGTTCAAAGATTCTGGGAAATGGCAAGACTTGGCAAAGGCAAGCGTGACCTTTCCTCCAGGTGCAGGAGCCAGAAAGCTGGAGATGTTTCTCATGCCCTTAGCCTGCTGGGGCCTCAGCTGTGCCCAGAAGGGGGGTGCTCGGAACAAGGCTCCCCCAGGGGACCGGAAGGTGGAGTCGGGTCCCCGGCTTTGCCCTAGAACACATGATTCGTGTCTGACCGCACGGCCCTCTCAGCCCCAGCCTCCTCCTCTTGTGGTTCCCATACAGGCCAGCTGGACGCCACCTGGGGAAGGGCCCTCCAGATGCTGCTGCCGGGGGTCTGCGTTTGGAACCAGCACCCCAGGTGGTTCTGACCCAGGTGGTCCGTACCTTAAGAACCATTTCCCTGGGCCTTGGTGCCGCCACTGCGGCATCTTGCTCTCCCTCCATCCCCCCCAGCACACACTGTCAGTCCTCTCTCGGGAGAGGATCGGATGTACCTGCCCCCCCCCGAAAGCCCAAGAAGACTTGGACCCTCTAAGGGAGTCACCTCTCATTCCCTCCCCTGTGCACCTGCACCCGCTCCCCCAATCCATCCCCAGGAGCTGAAATGCCTGCAGAGCCAGCGGGCTGAGGCCAGAGGGAGTCGTGGGGACCCTAGCGAACTGGAGAAGGCGTGCCCCCCTGGGAGGGCCAGGGTGGCGCCATCTGCTGCCCGGGAGGAATGTAGACCGGGGTTGCCAGATCTCCCGATTTGTCCAGAGAAGACAGAAATCTGATCTGTGTGAGCAATTTCCACATTTGTAAACTGTAGGAGCCAAACGAGCACATCTGAGGGCCAGATCTGCCCTGCGGCCACCCACATGCAGCCTGTCTGGACAGGGAGCCCCCAGGACGACAGGCCCTGAGGGCATCCTCGCACCTGGTGCTAGCTGCTATCCGGTACACCCAGGGCCCGGCAGGCAGGCAAGAGGGATATTTTGTGAAGAAGGGGGACTTCCTGCCTTACCACACCTGAGATCAGCCTTGCCAGTCAGCACGGTGGGACCCTGTCTGAAAGTCCCATGTCCCCTCACTCTCAGAGGAGGGCCAGGCTAATGCCTAACTCACCCAGCCCTGGTACCTGCCACTTCCAACACCCCTGGGTGTTCTGTGAGCACCCCCTATGGTGCAGACCTCTCTCGGGCCACCAGTGTTATCCACTCCCTCCCCAAGGCCCCAGCTTGGCACCTGAGGACAAGCTGGATTGGTGGGGAAGGGGCGGGGGAGGGTGCTGATGAGGGGGGCCGAGGAAGCCTCCGGAGTGACGGAGATGTTCCTTTTTCTGGCTGGTGCTTACACAGCCATGTTTTATACATGTAGAAAAAAAAATATGTAAACTATACAGTGCATTTAAAGATTTATGGATTTTACTGTATGTAAATTTCTTATCTTCCCCCCAACTCTATGTAAATTTCACCTCAATAATAAAAAAAATAGCAATGGAAGAAAGAAGAGGAAAAGCCTCCCGCAGACACTCATAGACCAAGAAGCTGGAGACCTGCTTACCTGCTCTGTGGGAAAGCTTAAAAAGAGGTACAAAGGCCAACGATGTGTAAGAACCTCACTCCCAAATAAGCCATAGTCCTGATTTCTAACAAAGATAGTTGGCCAGCAGGTGGCCCAAGTTCAAGTGCAAATACATAATTGAAAATGTACTCATGGAAGAAGACTTGAAGGCAGGCAGTAACGCCGCACTTAGACCACTCCAGCCCTCTCCCCAACATCCTTCGGCCTCAGTCACCCCAGTTCATCCTCACAGCAACCCCAAAGGGTGGCTACCATTTACAGGGGCACAAACAGAGGCCCCAGGGAGTTCAAGGACTTGCCCCAGGTCACACTGGCGGTGCCAGACTCAAACCTCGGCTTCCAAATCTGTGCCCTTGCTTCTACCTGCAGAAGAAAGCATGCCCCTCCTAGGCCATCCTGCATTTGAGAGCAAGGCAGATGTGTGGAATTATTTGTCTATAGCAATAGCCAATTACAAGGGACAGTTATTTTACCCAAACTTGCTTTGGGGAATAATTTTGTGTGGGAGGCTTGTGGTCAGCCTTTTCTTCAGAAAAACCTCTGCTCTCCTGAGACGCAGTCTTTGGGATGTGCTGGGTTGAGAGCTGTCTCTCTCTTGCTCATTTACAGCCTGCAGACAGCCCAGAGTGCAACCCTGCAAGGTTAGATGAGAGAGGACATCTCTTCCGTGTGACAGGTTTTATAACAAGGCCCGAAGAGGGCATCAGCAGCTACAAAGGAGGGGATGTTCTACCCCTTGGCCAGGACCTGAGGTCTCCTTCAGACAGGCATGGGGTGGTGCTTGGTGCTTGGTGACACACAGAATTAGAAAGTTGTGGTGGACGCTGTTGAGTGCCCACCCTGCAGTCATTTCCTCCTCTTCGTTGCTACAGACTCTGGTTTTTGTTCTAGCCCCAGAAGATGAGTCACGACTGGGCTAAGGCTGACACTGTCATCTCCTTTGCTTTTCCCAGAGTCTCACTATCCCATTTGCCCTTGCAGTCAGGACACAGTTCTAGGCAATGAGACACAAGGACAAATCTGCTGTAGGGCTTCTTGCTTCCTGGTGAAAGAGATAGACATTTAATGGAAGAAACTGCCCCTTCCTCCTTTCTGCCTTAAATGTGGTTGAGTGAGGGCGTGATGGCTGGAGCTATGGCAGCCAGCTTGCCATCAAAAGGTAACAAGCTTAAGAAAAGCAAGCACAATGAGAGCGGCTAAGCAGAGAGATCAAAAGGGCCTGAGTCCTTGCTGACATTTTTCATCTGTTTCACTCTGGATCAGACTTCTGAGATAATTCAGTGTCATTATGATTTAAGCTACTGTCCCCTGGGTCTTCTGTTACTTGTATCCTTTCTGACTCAAAGAGCAGAGGCAGACAGACACAGGCTGCAGGATTCAAGTCACATGATTGAGACCAGGTTAAGAAGCTGGGGAAGGCCAGAGAAAGACACGGAGGGCTGCAGGAGGCATAGCTCTGTGGCATCACCAGGCCAAGGAGTGCATTCTCATCATTTCCTGACTGTCTGGCCTGCCAACAAAAGCAGGACCACGGCCCACTGCTGTGATGATATTCCAGGTGTCTCTCATCAGTGATTACCCAAGGCTAGCACACAAAGAGCCGTTGCCCTTTACAGCCACAGAGTTACATGGATCTGGGTCTTTAACATACTGTAACTTGGACAGAGGAGAGAAACTGATCTGCTAGGCAAGGCGATCTCTTTTCAGTTCAGCCCCATACTGAAAACTAGCTGGATTCAATGCAACTGCCTTCCGTGCATTAATGAACAGGGCAGCTATGGCAGCTTTTTGTATTCCTTCCTGATGGTAAGTTATTTTAAACTGCTTGTGTTACAGTAACTTGTTCAAGTCAGGAAGTAAGCTGCAAAAGCCACATGAATTAAAGATCAGACCTGAGGCTTCAGAAACTTTTCTCACTTGTGGCAGACAGGAACAGCGGCATTCACGCCCCTCTGGCATCTGGGGTGCCTGCAGGCAGAGGGTGAAGAAGCACCAATCCACGCTGCCTATGAGCCAATTCATCAGCGAGGATGTTTATCCTCAGAGCATCCAACAGGGGCAGATCAGAGGGGTAACTCAAGATCTTTAAGACCAGGGATTCCAAATTCATGGCCAGAAAAAAGCCACCAATCTGGGGCCAGTTCAGGATCAATATGAAACCAGAAGTCTGGATTCCAGGTCAGAGCTGAGCCCTGAAATCTAGAACCACATAGAACAAGACCATAGCACAAGCAAGACACAACATAAGCATCCTGGAGAAAGATCTTTGCCAGAAGTTTCTTCATACCCACCTGAGTCTAGACGCACAGAGGGAGGAAAGCACTTTGGCTGGTGCAGGACAGGTGGCAGGAGTGTGGCCGCAGCCAGGGTCCTCACAGTGGTTCAAACCCCAGGAATAATCATCACAATGATTTCATTTGAGAGCTTGCTGTGTGCCAAATGTCTTTAAAATCCTCACAAAGCCCCATGATTTAGGCCCTCTTATTATCCCCACTTCACAGATGAGAAAACTGAGGCCAAACTGACTTAAGTCATTTTCCCGGGGTCTCACTGCTGGTGAGTGGTAGAGGCAGGTTTCAAAAGCCCAAGCTCTGAGTCACTCTGAATCCCAAGTCCACCCACTCGTCAGCTCCCCTCCTCCTTCTCTGCAAGTGCTTCCCAGATGCAGATCGCACCCTTCCCTCCCAGCGTGTCATGCTGTACAGCGTGGTTGGTGGTTGGTATTTACTGCTGCCACGTGTGGTTGGTGGTTGCTATACGGTGGTATTTACTGCTGCCATGTGGTGACCTACTGACACCTGAGTGTGCTCCTTGTCTCCCTAGCAGCCCTGCAAGCTCTGTAGGGACTGTAAGAATGTAGGTTATGCTTTCGGCTGCAAGTTACAGAATGCCCAAATAAAAGTAGCTCAGTAATAAGGACAATTATTATCTCATCCAAGAAACCTAGAGGCAGGGGACTTCTGGATGATGTCAATTCAGTGTTCAACAAAATCAGGACTTTGGGTTGCCTCTGGCCTTCTCTTGGCTTTGCCCAACATGGTCACAGAGGCCTGTGACAGTGACAAACATCTCATGCTCACACAGTAACATCCAAAGACAGGAGTGGATGCCTTGGTCTGGGGTGCTCCCCCATACACCCTTCTCCTGGTGGCTCACTGGCCAGTCCCTAGGCCACAGAGCACCTACCACATGCCCAGACCTAAGGCGACCCCTAGCAAGGGCACTGGAAGTATGTGTGCCCGGAGGGAAGACGGGTTTGGGCTAATTTACATTTGGCCTTTGGGGCTGGAGAAGGGTCATGAAACTCGCGGCTGCCTGACACCAGAACAAAATACGGCTCCGTCTGCAAGGCCGGGGCTGACTGTGAGTGGACAGCCACCGGGCCCGCCACGGGGGCCCTCAGCACCCGGGCGTGTGCTGGCTGCTCAGTAAACACCGCTGGTGGTAGTGAGTGGCACCAGTCACTCCCAAGCATGGTCTGAAGCAGCCTCTCTGCCACCAAGCCACAGTGATTTTAGTCACCTTATAGTATGTCAAGTTAAAAAATGTATTCCCTTTGACATGACAGGTATATTTGTCCATAAATATATATATAAGTCATAGCAGGTGAGAGCAGCGTCAATCTCTCGGAATAGTATCAATAATCCTATTAACCGATATTTCTTTGTGAGGCTCACTGCGTGCCTGCTGCCCCTGTGTCCAGCAGCACAGCCTGTGACATGGCATGATCGCCACGTGGGACAGCAGGCCTTGGCATCGTGATTAAGAACGCAGGCTGTGGGGTCATGTCCCAGCCCTCCCATTTGCTGCGGTGCGATTTAGGTAGTCCTGACTTCTCCGAGCCTCAGTTCCTCTGTCTATAAAGTGGGGGGTCGTGCCAGCACTCTGGGCTTGGTGTTCTAGCAGACCTGGGTTCAAATCCCAGCTCTGGCACAAACCAGCCATGTAAACTTAGGGAAGTTTCTTCACCTCTTTGGACCTGCATTTGCTCATCTGTTGGAAATGCAGGCCCTCAGCTCCGAGCTACTGGGACCAAACTTGAGGACCCCTGCCCTAAACTCCCACCTGCTGCTGTTTCAGAGACTCAAGGGTTGGGGCCGAGCCACAGTTAGAAACATCGTACACAAAGAACCACTCTGAGCTTAGAGGACAGGCAGGGGGGAACCATCCCCACGCTTGGAGGTGCCCAGAGCAAGAATAAAGCAGGCGCTAATGAATTTTGGACCTAAATCAGGAGGTGTGGCATGCAGCACCTAGGAAGGAGAGAAGTTATTCAATGTGATCTCCTGAACAGTCGGGATGAGCCAGCGTGTCAGCATGCTCCTCTGGGACAGGCACCCACAGAGCCAGCCCTGGGAGGGAGGCTTGGGGAGACCCGGAACCGTGGATGTGAAGGGGGCAGGACTCAACCGCAGGGGCACCACTAGCCTTGAGGTCTTTGTGAATGGCACCCTGTAAAGTTGCTCACTGCTGGGGACCCTGAGAACCAGGCTACAAGCACACAGTCCAAACCCTCTGCAAAGCATTCAAATCCCCTCAGAGTCCGGCCCCAGGCCACCCTACAGGCAGATGCCTTTTCCCTGAGCAGCTCCTCCTGGAACGGATTTATTTGCAAAAAACTGGGAATTCTGTGGGCAAACTGCTCCCAAAGCATCTGGGCGCCCGCCGCGTGGATCCTACCAGTCTGAATTCGCCCAACTCTTGTTCATGTCCAGACCTTCGCACAGGTGTGCCCCTCCCCTGCCCTGCCCTGCCCCTGTGTGTCTTGGTGAATCCCACTCAGCATTCAAGACCCCCGTCAAACATCTCCTCTAGTGGGAAGCCTTTCCCAGCGCCCTGGACTCAGGCACACAGCTCTCTGGGCCCCGGCACTGCACCGTATTCAAGAGCAGAACTTAACACACCGCCCTGTGGCCTCATGAGGGCAGGGATCTTGGTCTGTTTTGCTCACTGGTGTACCCCAAGTGCCTAGGACAGTGCCAGCGCGTGGGCGGTGCTGTGTAACACTTGTGGAATGCATAGACTTCACAGGACGGAGGCTGCTGGCCACTGCCCCCCAGTGAACCAGCAAGTCACTCTGGAACCAATATTCTCAGCTGGGCGAAGAGACTCCCGGGAACCCCTCTTGGTTATGCAAAGGTGGGACGAGTGGACACTCAGGGCCCAGGACCTCCTATGGCCCACAAAGACCTCTGCTCCCAATCTCCCTTGGTACACAGAAGTAATAACTGCAGACCAGGTGAGTAAACTTGGAAGGACGTCCTGCCCTACCCCTGCACCTTCAAAGGTGAATAAGGTGACATCCACATGTCAGGACATAGCATCCTACATCCTGAAAGTCTGAAAAGCTTCACTCCAGTGAAGTGGTTTGATGCTGACTGAGATCAACTTGGTAGAAATCACAACAGGCTCCAAGCAGAGGGATGGTGTGGGTGCCCTGGTCTAGACCTAATCCCTGGCCTTGAAGTCTCAGGGAGGGGGTGTGGCTTGGGACCAAAGCTCACGACCTCTTAGGACTCAGCCCCTCCAGAGCTGAGTGAACATGAACTTAAAGAACTAGAATTTTGAGAGCCTGAGAATCGGGCACCCCACAACCTGCATGAAAACCAGACCAGAGCATCCCTGCAGCCCCAGGTGAGGAAGCACAGGACCGCCCAGGCCTGGTCCCAGCAGTTGCAAACCCTGAGTGGAGGGGTCGCCCTCTCCAGATGTCTTTCCGCGCAGCATTTCCAAGCACGACTGAGCCCCGGGGACTGAGTGAGCACCACGGATTCCTGGCTCATTTAGGAGTGGGAAGGAGGCCTCACCAGGGAGAAAGAAACCAGCAAATGGATTTTTTGCATGATTAATTGGAAAAATAGGAGGCATGATTACATTGTGGCGAGTTGATAATTTAGCAGCCATTCAAACCGTTATTTGTAATTATTTACACAACACGTATTTAGCGAGGATGAGGAGAAATTGCTTGTCTCTTATAACACTTGAACACCTTTCTTTAGGTTCAAACATGGATTTATTATAGGCAATTTTCTAAACCAGACAGCTTCCTGGGAAACCTAGGCACCATTTAAAATTTAGAAGCTGAGTAAATCACTCGTTCTGGGAAACAGCACTGCGCTGGTGTGAACCGGTTCTGTAGGCTCAGCTGGCTGAAGCCGTGCTCTGCGGTGGCCGCAGGGGACCTGCCAGGGGTGGGTGGTACAGCAGGGCCGGGGTGGGTGGTGTGGCTCGCCGTGTCTTGTAACCAGCAAGTGCTCATCCAAACAGAAACCTCCCCAGAAGTAGGTCAGCAGTGCTGAGGGGGCTTTTGTTGTCTTGTTATTGCCACTCGGGCTCACTGTCTTCTCCAGTCGGAGCCACGGCAGCTGACGTAGCCCAGGGGCCGGCCAACGCTTCCTGCCAAGGGCCGGAGACTCAATATTTCAGGCTTTGCAGAGCCAAGAGGCAAAACTGACCAACTGTTCTAGCTGAAGGGCTACATAGTCTTTTTCTTCACATTTTATATTTAAAAATGTGAAAACTGTTCTTAGCTCGGGCAGCACAAGACCAGGTGGTGAGCTGGATTTGCTCCGTGGGCCGCACTTTGCCAACTGCTGATTCAAATCGGGTGATTATTGAAGGAGGATGGAAACCCGAGTGCCCAGGCCCCAGGTACGTGACTTATTAAATGGAGGTTTTGGTCCCTTTATTAGGGCAGTTTCATGGCTGATAAGTCCTTAAAACAGTTCTGAATAAAATAATGCTACCCGATGTTTGCAGAGCACTTTACAGCTTCTTCTCCAACTTAATAAACGCCACCATCACTACCAAGCCAAAAACCCAGGAGTCATTCTTAATTCTCCTCCTGCCCTTGCTTCCTCCTGTCAGCAAGTCCTGACGGTCCTGCTCCAAAATACGGCTGAAAACCAACCACCGGATGCAACCGATCCTTGCGCACAGGTGTTCACAGCAGCATTGCTCACGATGGCCAAAAGGCGGAAACAACCCACATGTCCATTGGCAGGGGAACGAAATGTGGTGTATCCATACACTGGACTATCTACACACACTGGACTAAAAAAAAAAAAAACCCAACCACCAGCCCCATCTCCCCTGCCACTGCCCTAACCCAAGTGACCAAGTGATTTCTGATCTCTTAACTGGTTTCCTGGTGTCCTCCCAGGTCCCTACACTGGACTCTCCCCAGAGCCACAGAAATCAGGTGAGCACTTCCTTACTTAAAACTCCCCGGTGGCATCCACCTGTGTTCTTCCAGCAGCATCTCCTGCAAGTGTGTCTAAAACACAGAATCTCAGGCTCCAGCCCAGACCGACGCATCCTGCGTCCTGAAAGTTTGAGACTCACTGGTGCGGCAGATGCCAAGGTTCACCCTCTCCCACCCTCCAGCCTCGCTGTCCTTCCTGTCTCTACCTTGGGACCAGAAAAGTTCATTCCTATACTTGGCTCCCTTTTCCAGCCTCCCTTGCAGTTAAGAGCAATTCTGATTAAGGAGAAGCCAGCAGAATCTGCCTTGTACGTAGCTGTGACACCTAGAGCTCCCCTAGCCACTTACAACAGGGGGAGGAGAGCGCAGAGAGCCACGGAAATGTCAGCCCAAACACGGTCAAGCCTCCGAGCTAGTAGCAACAGCCATCTGGCTCTAGTCTTCTTTTTTTTTTTTTTTTTTTTTGAGACTCTGTTGCTAGAGAGTCACCATGGCGTCAGCCTAGCTCACAGCAACCTCAAACTCCTGGGCTTACGCGATCCTTCTGCCTCAGTCTCCCGAGTAGCTGGGACTACAGGCATGCGCCACCATGCCCGGCTAATTTTTTCTATGTATATTTTTAGTTGGCCAGATAATTTCTTTCTATTTTTAGTAGAGACGGGGTCTCACTCTTGCTCAGGCTGGTCTCGAACTCCTGAGCTCAAACGATCTACCCGCCTCGGCCTCCCAGAGTGCTAGGATTACAGGCGTGAGCCACCTCGCCTGGCCTCCAGTCTTCTTTTTGAGTGAGAAAAATAAACTTCTATTTGTTTATGCCACTGTTGGTCTAGTTTACTGCAACACAACCCGGCTCCTAGTGCCCTGAGAACGAGATCCAAACACCCCACCAGTGCCTGCAGCGCCTCCAGCCTGACTGTCTGCTCGTGCTGCTGTCCCTCCACCTGCTGGGCTCCAGCCACCGGGCAGACCCCCTCGCTCTCCCCTCCCCAGGAAGGCTCCTTCCATGGCTGGCCCCTTTGTATCAACAGGCTTCCACTCCAAGTATAACCACTCAGACTGCCTATCTCTGCCGGTCCGTCTGATATACATTGAGTTCCATCATCCTCTTATTTTATTCTGGACACTGAGCACTCCGAGAAAGAAACACGGTATTGCCGATTCATTGATTTGTTGCTCGTACGTCTCCCACCCTCACGCTAGAGTTTAGATCCCCCGAGAGCAGGGACCTTGCCTGTCCTGTCCACTGCCGTATCTCTGGGCCCTAGAATAGCCACTGGCACAAGATAGGGGCTCCATAAGTCACCATTGATTAAATAATGAATGAACTTACAAGTACTCGTGACATCCCTCATTCAGTTGATTCTAACTGCTAGCCTGTGACGTAACCAGGATAAAAGTATTTAAAAGCATTTTGCTGATGAGCAAAAGGAAGTTCAGAGAGGTAGAGTGGCTCACAGATAATAGATGGCACATGTGTACATGACGCAGAGGGTGACTGTGGAGGGGACACTGCAAGATCCAGTCCCAGCCTTCACCCTTTGCCAACTGCATGACCGTGACAAGTCACCAGCTGTCACAGTGCAGTTTCCTCTTTGAAAAGGGAGATTCCTCATAAGATTCCTGAGAGGATTGAAGGAGATAGTTCATAGACAGCACTTGGCACATGGTGAGCACTTAAAAAATAGTTATTCTCATTATTAATTCATATTGATTATTCATTGGCATCTATAGTGAGAGCACCATAACTATTATGTTAGCTTAAATATTATACTCCATAATAATGAATGCCCAAAACCAGGACTGGCACGTGGGCCTTCTGACCTCAGACCCAGCACATCGCCCAGAAGCCCCTCTGTCCCCCACCACAGTCCTCACTCTCCCTCTCCCCCTCCAGCTAAGCTAGTGAACCGGGCAGGCAGGGGTGGATCCTGTGGGGGGAAGCGAGGGGCCCCAGTGGTGGCTCTGTTTGCCTCACTGTGGCCCCTGAGACCTGCTCCATTCATGCTGCGTGCGACCTTCCCCAGCATGGAGCAGGGCGGGCTCCTGAGCTGCTGGCTGACTCAGGCAGCCACTCGTGGGCCTCGGAAGACCCCCTCCCTAAGGCTGGGTAGTTCCCAAGTGCATCTCACTTTGGGTTGGGCCAATGCTTCTACCCGGCTCCCAGCACACAGTCCCTGCCCACTCTGGCTGACTGTGGAACCTACAGCGAACAGCTTCAACCCTCCAAGCCACAGTGTATGCACCAGGATCGCCAGGGCCAGGGACAAAGGGAGAGAGGGGGCTCCACCCAGAATAGCAAGGACTACCACTTACTGAGCGCCTCCTGTATGCATGCACTCTTCTCCATGCTCTACCCAGATTGCCTCATGTAAGCCTCACAGCAACCCTGAGACACGGGCTGTCATATCTCCACTTTGCAGATGAGAGAACAAACGAGACAGAAAGGTTGAGCAGCTTGTCCAGAGTCACACAGGTAAGTGTGGGAACCAGCTTGGCATCCAGGCAGTGGGAACCCACCTCCTCCCCTCTGGCTCCACCAGAACCCACTGGGGTGAGCACATGACTCCCCCTAATTGCCCCCACCGCGGCGAGGACCAGTGGCAGGAAGGGGCTGAAAGCCTGCAGGAGAGAAGGCAGAGCCCTGGGCACCAGCCCAGTCCTGAGGCCTCCTGGCCCCGGGGTTCTTTGATCAGCCCGGCCAGACGTGGCATCTGCTGCCCCAAAGGTCAGGCAGGCCCCACTTATGAGGTCCCGCCAATGGATGTGGGAGCCACTAATAAGGGCATCATGACAGATGAAGGCCAGTGTGCCAGTGTCTCAGGAGATGGCTCTCCCTCCATCCCTCACGCCAGGGAAACGGAGAAGGGCCTTGGGGAGGGGCAGTGGGCCCCTGCTGGGACTGGGTGTTCTCCCTCTCACTCCTTGGAATGTTCTGTCCCGGCCCCTTCTATCCTTCTGTCCTTCCTCCTTCTCTGGCCACCTGGAGACCAGCGATCTTGATTCTAGCTGCGCAGTGATTCCTTTCTCCCTCAAAGGCAGGGAGAGCTGAAGAGACAGACATCTGCATTCCCAGCCTCTCCCCTTCCCTTGCACACTTGACAGATGAGGTTGCTGAGACCCAAGCATTACAGAACCACAGGCTCACAGAATGCCACTGTTAGAAGGACTTTAGAATCATCTTGTCCTGAGCTTCTCAGCAGAGAGTAGTATTGTCCCCAAGGGCAATTAGAAAAGAGTGGGGTTGTTTCGGTGTCACAATGCCTAGGCATGCTACTGGCATTTAATAGGCAGGGCGACTAGGCACAGTGGCTCACGCCTGTAAACCCAGCACTTTGGGAGCCTGAGGTGGGAGAATCACTTGAGGCCAGGAGTTCGAGACCAGCCTGGGCAACATAGTAAGAACCTATATCTACAAAAAATTTTAAAATTAGCCAGGCATGGTGGCAGGTGCCTGTAGTCCTAGATACTTGGGAGGCTGAGGCAGGAGGATGCCTTAAGCCCAGGAGTTCAAGGCTGCAGTGAGCTATGATCGCACCACGGCACTCCAGCCTGGGTGACAGAGTGAGACCCTATCTCTAAAATTAAAAAAAACTAGGCAGGGCCCAGGGATGCTAAACGTACTAGATGGCAAAGGACAGTTCTGCACAGTGAAGAACTGTGCCACCCAAAATGCCAATAGTGCCTCCCCACCAATTTCTATAGAAGATAAACTGAAGTCCAATGAGGAAACATGATTCAGTCAAGGTCATGGTGGCAGAAATTGCTGGTTGCCTACAAATTCCCCTTTTCCTTGTCTTCCTCAGAAAAAGAATTCCACAAACAGCCCAGGGCCATCCAGCTCAGAGGTTCCATTTCCCCACTTCCCTGGCAGCTCCATGCGAGCCGTACACAAGGTCTGGTCCGTGAGAGTAAGCAGGTGTACTGTGCAGGACTGCCAAGAAGTCTCCTTGAATGGGAGGGTGTGCCCTTTTCCTGCACTGCCTCCTCCCCCTGCCCAAAGCACAGGTGCAGCTTGAGCAGCACCTTGAGCCACGGGGCACTGCACTGAGGACGGAGGGGCAGCAAGGTGGCCAGCCTCTGGGGCCCTGGCAAGTGGAGGTGCCCCCCAGCCCCAGACTCCCTGCCTTCAGATGTCGGGGATGCGCGCGCGCGAGAGAGAAATAAACTCTCTGTTGGAACCCATTGTTATTTGGGGGATTTTCTAGTATTTGAAACTAAGTTGATATAGTCATGTAACTGGTTCATGTTAATATTCATCAAACACTTTTTCAGCATCTAGATGTGTCAAGCAGCGTGATGGGGATGTTCACAGGCGTTATCTTAGAAAAGCTGATGCTTCATCCCATGTGGCAGATAAACTATGTAAAAAACCAAAGGCCTAAAAGGGGAAGTAACTTTCTCCTCCAGGGTAAGGAACCAGTAAGTGGCAAACCAGCACTGAAACCAAATCTCTGACTCCTGGGCTATTGCAAGAGAAGAATCTGGGCTGAGAGAATAACTACACGAGGACGGCACTACCCATCCTGCATGACTAAGGCAGGTGTGATCTTTGCCAATATGGGGGGTTTTGTGATGAAAATAACCCCAGGAAGGCAGCAAAGCCCCCTTTAGAGAATAAGGCCATGGCTGCTATTTCTCTGGGAGTAAAGTCACTGTCACTCATTCTTTGTGTAAGCTTTTGCTTGTGGTGTTCATGGTAATTCGGGCCAGTTTTCCACTGAGGACAATGAAAGGGAAGTGATCAAAAAAAATCCTTGAAAACACCAAAGATTACCTAGTACTGAGGAATTGCTGGGCTAAGACCTGGGAGAAGACAGGAATCCAGACAGATAAGTCCAGCCTACAAGGCTACTTTTGTCCAAACGACATTTGCTTGCCTGGGAGAAACAAATACAGGAGGAGGGTTGTGCTTTGGGCATCCCTCTCAGGGCTGGAGGGGAAGAAGTGAAAACCAGAGCTTGTCGAAGGTGAGAATGCTGGAAACCCATGCTCTGCACAAAACTGAGGCTACACATCCTGGATGGGGTGCAGGGCAGGCAGGGAAGGAAACTAACATAAATGAGCCCTCACACAGACTTACACCCAGGAAATAGCAAGTCTTGAAATTGAATTGTGACAGTCCCTGAACATTAACACTCCCAAGCATTTAGCTGAAGCAAATAAAAATACTCTCTGGATTTTGAATCCTAGGCTTCAAGATATTATTCCACATGACTAGAATAAAAGAAGCAATAGACAACAGAGACAGACCCAAAAGTACATGAAATATTAGTATTATTAGACACAAACTAAAAACAACTATGCTTACTGTGTTCAAAAAAATAAAATTCTAAGCTTAAAAAAAATTGACAGGTGGCTGGGCACGGTGGCTCACACCTGTAATACTAGCTGGGCACGGTGGCTCACACCTGTAATACTAGCACTCTGGGAGGCCTAGGCAGGAGGATCACTTGAGCTCAGGAGTTCAAAACCAGCCTGAGCAAGAGTGAGACCCCGTCTCTACTAAAAAAATAGAAAAAAATTAGCCAGTCAACTAAAAATAGAAACAAAAAAATTAGCCGGGCATGGTGGCTCATGCCTGTAGTCCCACCTACTGGGGAGGCTGAGGCAGGACGATCACTTGAGCCCAGGAGTTTGAGGTTGCTGTGAGCTAGGCTGATGCCACGGCACTCACTCTCGCTCGGGCAACAAAGCGAGACTCTGTCTCAAAAAAAAAAAATTGACAGGGAACTAGAGACTATAAAAAATGACATAGCAGACTTGAAAAAGGACTGAATAGAAATTCTAGTTCTGAAAAAAAAATGAAATTGGGATCTCAAGGGATGGGGTTAATAGCAGATTAAATACAGCTGAAGAGAGAATTAGTGAACTGGAACTTAAGTCTGAAGAAATTATCCAGAATATAACACAGAGAGATTAAAGATGGAAAATATAGAAGTGAAAGTAAAAGACCTAGAAGATAGAGAAGGTTCATCATACTTTTAATAGAAGATTCAGAAGGAGAGAAGAAAAAGCTTATGGCAGAACTGGGATGTAGAGTGAGAACTGAGAAATAGAATGCTTTTTCCTGGTAAGTGCAATTTTTAATTTTGTTTTGTTTTTTTTAAGAGACGGGTCTCACTCTGTTGCCCAGGCTGGTCTTGAACTCCCAGCCTCAAGTGATCCTCCTGCCTCAGCCTCCCAAAGTGCTGAGACTACAGGCATGCGCCACCATGCCCAGCTGCAACTTTTGTTTAAACATGAAATATTTTACTGAATTTGAACAATATCTTAAAATTGACACTTCCTTTATGTTTGTTTCAAAACTAAAGAACAAGTTATGAAAATAATTACTGATTATTACATAACGATTAGTGAAAATCATTTTGTCATATCGATCATTCTAAGATGGCTTTCAAGATTCTGGCCCCCTGGTGTGTACATCCCTGCACAATCCCCTCTCCCTGGGTGTGGGCAGGACCAGGGAGTGAAATGGGATGTTACAATCCATTGACTTTGAGTTCATCAGAAGAGAGGTTACCCTGGGAGGCTGTGGCCTAACCAGGTGGGCCCTTTTAAGGACGGTGATGCGCCAGAGAGATCTCTCCAGCTGGCCTTGAAGATGCAGCCTCCATGAGCTCTACAGCTGTCAGGAATTAATTCTGCCAAAACCACATGAGTCTGGAAGAAGCCTCCCAGGCTCAGATGACCCTACCTGCCCCCTCCAACACCTCGACTGCAGCTTTGTGAGACCCTGAGCAGAGGACCCAGCTAACCTGTGCCTGGACTCCCAACCCATGGAAACTGCGAGATAACAAATCTGTGTTGTTTTAAACCGCTGAACTTGTGGTCATTTGTTACAGCAGCAACAGAAACCAATACACGAGTGTTTAAGGCCTCACACTGGCAAGGGCAGAGCCAGGATTAACACATCACAGTCCTTGCACTACGTAGGAATCCTTATCACTGCTTTGCAGATGCCAGAACAGAAAGGTGAAGTGTCTTAGCCAAGGTGACACAGCTGGTGAGTGACTGGGCCAGGCCAGGAGCCAGGGCCTCCAGCAGGTTCGCTCCATGATGATCCTGCAGGTGTCTGGGGGGCTAACCCCTCCCTGCTCTCACTGCCAGATCCTTAGGGGGATGCTTGGTGATTTCTGGTGACCATAGGAGCCCACAGCTGAGAAGGGCATTGCAGAGGAGGCAGTTCCCAGTCACAGACTCACTCCGCCCCATCCCACCTGATAATCTAGGTGAGCGAGTGGGGCCCCCAGGTACTGCCTATCTCAGCCTCCTGTTTACTTCCTGTACACACTGAATCCACTGGCACCTGCTTTGTTCCCCTCTGTATGCCTGGCACACAGTGGACACTCAGTGACTTTGCAGAATGGATCGTGGAGTAAAACGTGATGACTTCTGTTCCTCCAGAGGCGAGATCTGAGATCCCAGGCCCGGGAAACTCCATCCCTTCTCTTCCTTGTCCAGGTCTCTAAGGAATTGAGACTGGTCTTTTGGGGGGGAGGTCTAGGATGCAGCCCCCACTGTTGCCAGCTCTGCTCCAAGTCACCCGCTCCAGCCAGCCTCTGGGCTGAGTCCGGGACAAGAGCACCCCCTGCCAGCGGTCTCCTCACCTGGAGCCTCTGGCGTTCCCAGACACAGCACCTGCTCCCTCTGCTGGCGGAAGCAGACAAGTGCGCCCAGCTCCCTCTGGGCTGGAAATAGGGGAAGGCGCTGGGAAGGCAGAAGGGAAGGGCTGGGGGAGCTCCCAGCCAGGACCCCCTGAGCCTACGAAGAGGCAGGTGGGGAGGGCTGGGGGGAGTTGGTAGCCTGGCCTGAGCCTGCCACAGCGAGGGGCTCCTGCGCTGGGGTGCGGGCCTGGCCTCGGCCTGCTCACAGGGCTGGCAAAGCAGCTACATGGCTCAGATGTTCTGTCTTTGCTGAGCAAGGTCTGGACTGGGGTCCCCAGACCAGGACGGGGGACATTGCTTCCAGAAAGAAAACATTTTGCTCAGAGGGAGGGCAGCCCTCTATCAGCCCAGCTGGCGAGCCACCTGGCCCATCCCCTCATAACAGCCAGCACTGCACACCTGCCGCATACATACCTCATCTAATCCTTGCAGCCATTCTGCCGGTAGATCACGTTGCTTCTGACATACAGATGAGGAAACTGAGGCACAAAGTAAATGTTGGAGTCAGAATTCGAACCCAGGTCTGTGTGGCTCTGAGAGTCCCTGCTCTGCCCACGCCCTGTGCCGAATACATTACTTTTAATCCTACAGCCAAGGAGGTCCCTTACCCCAGCTGGTCCTGAGTGGCTTCCAAGCTAAGGCTGGCTTGGCTGGGGCAGAAGCTGGAGGTTCTGGTGTGGTGGGACCAGACAGCCCCGGCCAATACTGGATGTCAACCTCATGAGAGACCCTGAGTCAGAACCACCCAGCTAAGACACTCGAATTCCTGATCCACAGAATTATTATTTATTATATCTATTTATTATATTATTGTGAGATCATAAGTGTTGGTCATTTTAAATGTGTCACTTATTAGTTATAAAACTATAACACACTTCATAATCGGCATCCTTGGGCCAGCAATTGCTTTGAGGCTGAGCTGCCCCATCTCTGCCACAGCTGTGGTCGCGGGGAATGTGCACTGAACAGGAAAGAAGTGAGAACTAATATTTACAGAGCACTTGCCATCTGCCAGGCATCGAGCTAAGCTCTGCATTCATCTTCCTAGCAAATCCTCCCAGAAGTGACAAGGTAGGGGCTATTGCCCATTGTACAGATGGGGAAACTGAGACGCCAGAGGTTGAGTAACCCACCCGAGATTACACAGGGCAGTAGCAGAGCTGAGATTTGAATTAAACACCATGACGCCAGTGCCTGGGTGCTTAGCCAGTGTGTGGCACGGTCTCCTGACATGCACAGTGGCTCCAGGGCCCGTTCCCCCTCCTGTCCCCCCAGACCCTCCCACTGCCATCACCCATTTGCTCTCAGTCAGGGGGCACCTCTGCCCACACACACCCTCTGTTCATCTCCCCACTGACAGGTGAGTCTGTCCCTCACCTACCCCAGTGCTGGTCACTGAGCACCTTTAAAGTGTAAGGGTCCTTCATGTCATCCAGTCCAATCCCTGTCTCCCCTCCCCATTTTTTTCAGATGTAAAAACAGAGGCCAGGAGAGGTGCAGTGAGTCAGCTAAGGACACGGGCAACTGCAAGAGCACTGAGGCCAGAGCCCAGGCCTCCTGGCTCCTCCCACTCCAGCCTGCCTGCTGCCCTCCCAGTGCCCGCCAGAGGCCCCACCCACCCAATCCAGGTACCTGGGAACCGCACCTGGGCCAAACTTCCCAGCAACCTCCGCTGACCCAGCCCCCGAGGGGGCCCGAGGAGGGGGCTTATCTCCACCTGGGATGCAGTGTTGTCCCACCCCACCCCCAGCCCTCCCTGCCAGGCAGCCTTGATTAATGGGCCAGTGCTATCTTATCTCCCAGCTGCAGTGGTTAGGGGTTGATGGGAGGCGGCAGGGCCCGGGCAGAACACTCTCTGCCCCCCAGACTAACCTGAGAGCTCCACGGGAGGGCGGGGAGCAGGAGAGGGTTCCAAATTGGACTGTTCCCCAGCCGCCACCTTGCTCTCCCACCTGAACTGGCTGAGCCACCGCAAAATATGTAAAGCACTGGGACAGGTCCAGTACTTAACAGTGGCTCAATAAATGGCAGCTGCTGTCACTATTACTGGTTCTTGGAGTCCTGGGGACAGAGGCTGCCCTGGGGTTGCGCTGTCTCACTCGCTAGACAAAGGCAAGATCCCTGCACAGCCCGTGGGGTGTAACTAGGAAGTCGCCTCCCCACTCCTGCCTCGGGTGTCCCCTCTGTAAAACAGGCACACGTTTGGGACTGGGACATGGGGTTGTAGGTCTCGTTTTCTTTTATGTTATTTTACTGAGGAAGCTGAGGGTGGGCTTAGGGGTCTCTCCGGCTGTGAGGCTTTAGCAAACCCCTTCACCCTCAGCGTTCCCATCGGTATGGGGTGTGATGATCTCCACACTGCCCTCCACACAGGGCTGCTGGGTGAGATAACTTCTGGAAAGCCCGTTAGGGACTATTCCACGTCATACATGGGCTTCTGGATCCCAGAGGAGTCAGACACCAAACTCAGACCAAGGGGGTGATGTTGTGTATTTCTACTCACGGATCAACCCCGAGATCCAGCTCAGCTCGGGAGAGAACGGATGCCTGAGTCACAGGCCCTCCCAAGGCCGGGGCTGAAGGAGGCCACAATGTCCCTCTTTGCCCAGCGCGGTCCCAGGCTACTCCTCTTGCCCAGGTGTGGCAACTCCCAGTGTTAATAGCGCCACTTTCACTCTCCAAGGTGTCCCTGTTTGGACAATAAGTTATATAGTCCCTAGGTTGAAGGAACAAGGTATTCTGCTTCCCTCGGGGATGGTGGGACTCCATCTGACCTTGAGCGAGTGGCCAGCGTGTCTGCAGTCGGGCAGGCAGCTCTGCCAGGGCTACAAGGGCCCAGACTCAGAGCCCCACGGGGGAGCTTGGTGGCCATTGAGGGACCAGAGGACGCCCATCCCCCTCTTCCCAGCTTTCTCTAGAAGTGTGGTCACCACACAGGGACAGGGAAGACAGGAAGGGGAATGCGTGGCATGGCGGGGTGGGGAGAGGTGGAAAGGGAGGAAAGAACCAGGGAGGCATGGACTTTCGGATGAATAAATAAGAGAAGAATGGATGCATTGGAGGGGAAAGGGAGGAGAGAGAAATGCATGAATGGATAAAAGGGGAGGATGGGTGAATGGAAGAAAGGAGGGATGGAAGGATGTTGAAAGGAGGATGAAGAGATGGACGGACAGACGGATGGAGGGAGGGATGAGGAGTCCTGCGGGCCCTTCCCCATCCCTCTGGCGGGGCACAGCAAACGGGGAGCCCAGCATGGGCTCTGCTTCCAGGGGGCCACACAGACTGATTCCCAGACTGATTCCCGGGGCCCCAAGGAGCCCATCTTCCCTCCCCCACTGCAAAGACACTCCTAGGACTGCCCCTTCCCCTCTGCCCTCCGTGGCCCCTTGCCACTGCCCCCTCCCCAAGGGCAAAGGGCAGCACAGCCAAGGAAAACTATCTGCTATCAGCCCCCCTTTAACCAGCCCTGTTTACTCTGGGTCGGCAATTAACAGAGTCCCCTTCCCAGATCAATTAATAGTGGGGACTAGAGAGGGCACCGGGACCCCAGACAGGCCGGGTTACTCATTGACGAACCATGGGGAATTGATGGGCGCTACTCCTAATCCTGCTCCGGGGGTCCCATCGGCCACCCCTTCCTGACTCAGAGAGGCACCAGGTCCCAGGGAGTCCTTAGCTCAGAAAGGCCGGCATGAGATGCAACTAGAAAGTGCTTCCTCAAGGTGTGCGCTGTGTGTGTGCAGCTGGGGTCCTGGTCTGCCTTCACTGCCAGCTCCGGGATCAGGCTGTGTGACCTTGAGTTAGTTACCTCATCACCCTGGGCCTCTGTCTCCCGCTCTCTAGATCAGGGATGACAGCAGGACAGCGTGGCTGCGAGGATTCAGTGAGTTGACGTATACAGTGCATGTGGCCTCAGAACGTGCTAGATGTGCCTCAGCCATTGGCCAAAGCTTTGGGCTGCTTTGGGGACCTGGGTACAAGCAGCCACTGGGAGGCCTCATGCCCAGAAGGTACCAGAGCTTCCTGGTTGTCCAGCACAGTAGCCACCAGCCACATGTGGTTATTTAAACTTAAATTAATTAAAATGAACTAAAATGAAGCAATTATAAAGGAATGCATGGCCAGGTGCAGTGGCTCATGTCTGTAATCCCAGAATTTTGGGATGCCGAGGTGGGAGAATTACTTGAGGCCAGGAGTTCGAGACTGCCCTGGGCAACATAGCGAGACCCCCATTTCTACAAAAAAAAATTTTTTTTAATTAAAAAAAATGCAGGCCAGGGACAGTGGCTCATGCCAGCACTTTGGGAGTCCTAGGTGGAAGGATCCCCTTGAGCCCACAAGTTCAAGACCAGCCCGAGCAACATAGTGAGACCACATCTCTATAAAACAAAATTTAAAAATTATCTGGGCATGGTGGTGTGCGCCTGTAGTCCCAGCTACTTGGGAGACTGAGGTGGGAAGACTGCTTGAGCCCAAGAGTTGAAAGTTATAGTGAGCTATGACGCCAGGGCACTCCAGCCTGGGCAACCAAGCGAGACCCTATCTCTAAGAAAAAAAAAAAAAAGGGAATGTTTGCTACAATATGGAAGAACATAGAAAACATTATGTTAAGTGAAAGAAGCCAGACACAAAAGGTTATATACTGTATGACTGCATTTATATGAAATGCCCAGAATAGACAAAGCCATAGAGACAGAAACTATTGTGGCGGCTGCCAAGGGCTGGGGGAAGGGGGACTAGGGAACAACTGTTTCATGTGTTCAGGGTTTCTTTGGGGGCTGACACAAATGCTTTAGAACTAGATAGAAGTGATGCTTGCATAACATTGTGAATATACTAAATGCCGTTGAATTGTTCACTTTTAGATGGTTAATTTCATGGTATATGAGTTTCACCTCACTAAACAAAATTGAATTTAAAATCCAGTTCCTCAGTAGCACTAGGCACATTTCAAGTGCTCAGTAGCCACGTGTGGAGAGCACAGACATGAAACCTCTCCATCATCGCAGAGATTCTACCAAACAACACTGCCAGACACACTTGACCTCCAGGTAGTCAAATAATTATAGTGATGAAACCTCTTCACATACATTATCTCACCTGACCCTCTCACCAGGATGGCATTATCATTTTCCTTTAAGAGGTGGAGAAATTGGGACCCAGAAAGGGGAAATGCAACCCCATGGTGGCACAAGAAGTGGCAGGCCAGGGACTTACACTGGGTCCAGGGTCCTTCCTCAGGGATGAGCGTGGCCGGGACGGGGTTACCCAACTCCTGTCTGCCTGTCTGGCTCTTCTGCCCACACTCTGACTCTCCGTTTCCTATCAGATCTGCTTTCCCCCAGCAGGGCCCTGGCACCAGTTTAAAGCAGAAAAGGGTGTGAAAGTGTGTGGTCTGGAAGTTGAAGGGTGCTCAGTTCCTGTTTGCAGACAGTGTGGGGAAGAGAACTTATTGCCAAGTGATTTGGAATTTGCACAAAAATTCCAGGAAGCCAGAGGCTGGGTAATGTGAGCTGAGGAAGGACGCACCTTTCCCTGACCCCGAGCAGCCTCACCACAGAACTAGGTCAATAGGGCACAGACCTCTTTGTCTCCATCGGACCCTGAGCTGGCCTCAGAGCCCCCCAGGGAGGGTTGGGGAGTGGCAAATCTCAGGCAAATTTTTTAGTTTTCTTGACTTTGGCACAATCTTGACTTGTGGGGCGATGGGAAAATCATGGGATATTGGGGGTGAGTCAGAGCTTTGTTCAAATCCAACTCCATCACTTACTGCCTGGGAGACCTTGAGTAAGTCAACCTCTCTGAGCCTCAGTTTCCTCATCTGTGAAATGGGGACTGTCCATGCATGCCTCCCTGGTTGCTGTGAGGATGAAACAAGACAGCAGCTGTGACTCCCGAACACCCCGTAAAGATGAGTTATTCTCCCCAGGACCCAGATCTTTCCTTAAGCACGAACCTCTGGGAGGTCTTAAGACTCAGGCTCTCATTGATAGCACTGATAGCAGCACCGTGCCCGACTCACCCAGGGGCGATTGTGAAAACCCAGACAGAGCACGGGCTGGCTGCCCTCCCTGTGCTCAGTGTGTGTGAGGCGGGTCAGATCGGGACACCCCCCACTGTGTGACCTTGGGCAGGTTACTCAATTACCTCTGATTCTCAACTGTAAACGGGATGATAATGATGACAGGCGTCTCACAGCATTGTCAAGAGGGTTAAATGAGATGATAAGGCACTTAGAACAGGGCCTGGACACACAAATGTCTGCTAATACCATTATTAGTCACAGCCCTGAGCTGGGTGCTGGGGCAGATAAAATGGGCATGAACCCAACAAGGACCCCAGGCAGAGGGGGACAGGGAATAGGACAGGACAGAGGAGGGAATTCCAGGATGTGTGGAGCTTCCAGAAGGTGCAGCCTTCAGCCTGCAGGAGGCCCAGCAGCAGGGCCCTGGAGAGAGGCAGTGGCCCGTGTGGGGCCGGGGAGGCAGGGGCGAGACGGGAAGCAGGCACAGCCCCCGCCCGGGCCGGCATTTCTCATCCTGGTCCGAACCCCGCTGCAGCGAAGTCGCCTGGGAGGGAGATGTGTTGAACTGGAGTCTCTGCAGGCGGCCCCACAATATGTGCGACATCAAGTCTGGGAACCCCTCTCCTCTCCTGGCTGTGGGGTGTGCCAAGTCAGCCAGCTTGGTCCAGGTAGGCCTAGGAGGCCAAGGACAATTCACAGCCACAGGACGTTAATCCCCAAATCACATGTGCCCATCATATCTCTTAGAATTAAACAAAAGCACACACCATGAGGGGTACACAGGGGTAAGGGGTGCCAGCTGGTACGGCACAGACACGGCCCAATTTCAGCAGAAGTCCAACCAATCCGAGCAGACTGCTGGCCAACAGAACACCCACAACAGCCAAATAGCGCCCACCAGCTGCAGAGAACCCGTGTCAGCAGTGTGAGGACCTGGGCAGGGTCCACACTGGGCAGGGGCCGCGGGGCAGGGGAGTGCCTGGTGGGCAGGGCTCTGGCCCTGTACCAGCCCTAACCACACTTGCCCCTGTCGTCTGTTTATCTGCTGAGTCCCCACTCACCACATCATTTGAAAACAGGATCGCTCTCCCTTAAAAACCATGCTGGAAAACACTGATCTCTCAGTGCTTCTCAGCAGGGGCTCTATCAGCATTTGGGCGGGATGATCCTTGGTCGTGCAGGGCTGTGCTGGACATGGCAGGAATTTGGCAGCCCCAGCCCCTGCCCACCAGGTGCCAGACAGCCCCAGTCATCCTGAGACCAAGCCCACACCACCGGGGGGCTACCCACCCAGCAGGGAAGCGCTTCTAGCTCAGCTCCCACTTCCTAGGTGAGGCAGTGGAGACCCGAGAAGACAAGCCACCGGCCACCAAGCATCGGGGGTGCAGTTGAATATAGGGGAGCTACAGGACGTGAGCTGAGCCCAGGTTTCCCAGAAAGGGGCAGAGGGGGAGTGGGGCGCCCTTTCAGAGAGCGCTGTGTGAGCATCCCTGCCCTAAACTGCCACCTGGAGGAACTAGGACCCGTTAGCCCTACTGGGACCTGAACTATCAGCCTCCAGCACAGAGCAGCCATTCTGGGGCCAGGCGAGGAAGCCAGGACCACATCGGTGGCCCCGAGGGCAAGTGTCCAGCCGTTCCCAGGCTGTGGCCCCAGCTCCCTCCCAGCAGAGGACAATTGCTCCATTGGCTGGGGTGGGGGAGAAGAGGATCAGTCAACTACTTCCTCACCCGGAGAGCTGCGGGCTTTTCCCAGGCAGCACCCACTCCTTAATGAGGCCATTGTCAGCTCAGGATTCCCCCGGCACTCCTGCCCTGGGCTCCCCTCCACAGCCCTGCCCTGGGTCCTCCCCAGGGGGTCCGGACTTCCTCCCCTGCACCCCCAGCACAAAGTCCCCTGAGGCTCCTCTGACCTATTGTCCCCTTGCTAGGCAGTCAGTTCCCCCTCCCAGCCTCTGTTTTTTATACTAATCAGAGATGCATGGACTGCCAATCGACTTCTGTTCAGCATGAGAGAAGTTCTGTCCTGAGAGCATGTAATTCCAGCCAACAGCAAAGAAATCTGCTGTTTTATTTACGGGCAAATGAACCGTTCTGTGTTGATTTGGGGAAACATGGAGAATAGTTTATGAACCTTTAATACTGCTTTCGCAGGCCCTGGGTGGTCAGGATAGAGGCTGGAAGATAGTTTTCAGCTGCAACATTTTATAAATCTGGGGTCCCCAGGGCCTCACATAGCCATAGCCAGGCCTGAGAGAGTGGGGGCCTGCACCACCCACCTCCAGGGATTGCACAAAACCCTTTGAATACTTAACACTAGCAGGGGGTATTTTGGCTTTTGTTTGTTTGTTTGTTTTTTTATGGACCACCTCCATAACAAATGTTTTTTTATCTGTTTTTTTGAGACCAGGTCTCGCTTTGTCTCCCAGGTTGGAGTGCAATGGTGTCATCATAGCTCACTGCAACCTCAAATTCCTAGGCTCAAGCAATCCTCCCCCCTCAGCCTCCTAAGTAGCTGGGACCACAGATACATGCCACCACAACCTGCTAATTTTTCTATTTTTTGTAGAGATGGGGTCTCACTATGTTGCCCAGGCTGGTCTCAAACTCCTGACCTCAAGCTATCCTCCCACCTTGGCCTCCCAAAGTGCTAGGATTACAGGCGTGAGCCACTGTAACACTAGTTACACACAGTCAACACAGTCAACACTAGCAGTTATAAACATCTTCAAGTACTTGTCATTTAATCTTCCCAACAAATCTGCAAAGAAATTCTTCCCATCCCTGTTTTGCAGGCGGGGAAGCTAAAGCATGGGAGTCACATCTTACCCGAGTTCCCACAGCCCAGAGGTGGTAGAGGCAAAAACCTAACAGGCACTGGCACCTTTGACTCTGCATCCAGTGCTCTTCCCACTCTCCACAAAGAGGAGGCTCTGGAGCATCTCTCCACCCCCTGCCAGGGAGTCACTCTGGTTGTGATTATAAGCTATTTGTGTATTTGTTTATCAGCTGGCTTTCCCTCCAGACTGTGAGCTCTCTAAGGGCAGACCCAGCTGACATGGTCACACCTGCTACAGCCTCAGTGACTTGAGTCTCATGGAAGAGTCTGCACCCCTAGGGCCCTCGTCCCCTGCAAGGCAGTCTGGGCCAGTGTTCGGCCGGATGGCACTCCCCCCAGTCACTTCTCACATCCACAGAAGGAAGTCCTGGCTCTGCTTCTTGGTTGTGTGACTCTGGGCAAATGACTGACCCTCTCTGAGCCTCAGTTTACTCACATAAAATGGGGATAATAACACCTCCCTCACAGTGCTATTGGGATAATACAATGAGATAATATGTGGGAAAGCACAGAGCATACCAGGCACCTAGGAGGGCCTAAACCAGTACTCAAGAGAGGCAGGACTTAAGCATTTTTTAAATTAACTTTAACCTTCTCAATAATCCTGTAAGGAATTACAGTTTTTAATATCCCCATTTTACAGATGAGGAAGCTGAAGCACGGAGAGGGTTAAGTGACATTGCTGAAATTAGAACCCAGTCTGGCTCCAGAGTTCACACCCTTAACCAGAACATGTGATTGCCTCTCTGATGTGCTTCTAGCCAGGGTCACCAACTAGCCACAGCCTGGGGACTCCAGGCGCACTGGGAACCCAGGGAGAAGGGAGCACGATTCCGCCTTCTCTCCACCCACAGCCCTGTCTAGAGAACGCCAGCACCGTCCATCCCATCACGCTTGCGTCTGCACTTCCAACAGGCACGCTTAGAGCTGGACCAAGCCCCGGACTCAAGAGAAGCCTGGTCTCTGCCTTTGTTCTCCAAGCCACATGAGATTCAGGACAACCTGAAGAGCCTGTCAGTGGCCGGACTCACAGAAGGAAGGACTGAGGCTCACCCTCCCGGCCACTTGATCTGGTGACCAGTGAGCCCAGCTCCAGCCCCGCTACGGCCAGCCCCCACTGCTGGACGGGTGCCCAGCGACCCTGAGCAGGCCTTCCTGAACTGCCTGCTACAGCACAGGCAGCACAGCAGAGAGGTCCTGCACAGCTGGGGGCCTCTGGGACAGATGTTGACTTTACTATTGACGAAGCCAAAAGGCTGGAAAGTAAAACAGTGCTGGAGGTGTGGTAGGAAGAGCTCTAGACTGGAGTCAGGAAGGCCAATGTTTAGTTTCCTCTTATAGAAAATGGTGGGACAGTAGGTTCCTGCCAGCACTGATAGTTCTATTAATGACACAGACCACTCACCCCGGCTGTTTAACGAGCACTCAACAGTAGCTGCTATGAAGACAGTGTCCCGGCAGGGGAGCACTGAGATTGTAAAGGAGAGACGATTCCAGGAGACTGAAATAATGACAAGACTCTGTCCTACCACTTCAGGTACCCCAGCCTATGCTGGCAGGACCTCCTCACAGCCCAGGGACAGGAGAGGTGACAGGGACCCTGGGGGCCTCCTTCCATTCCTCAGCCCCACCTCAAGCCAAGGACACGTCAACCTCAATGCTGTCATCATGCCAAGCCCCTTCCTTTTCATTATCTTGTTCAATCAAGACAACCCCACGACAGATCACACAGGGCAAAGTGGTCCTCCCTATTTCACAGATTAGGCAACTGAGACTCAGGGGGTGGGAGGAGCTCGCCAGCCAATTAAAGACACACAACGCAGATCTTTTGAATCCGAGTTTGGTGCCCTCCCCACTGCCTGTAAGGCCTTGTGAGGAGGCACGAATGGGGAGGGGTGTAGATCTCCTGGCCCGTGGCTCTGTTATGGCTCTGATCACACAGTTACCAATCCAGGGCACTCTGAGGGTGCTTCTCTCATCCTCTCATTCATTATCTCAGTGAGTCTGCACTGACATCCAGTAAGTAGACGCTATTAACCCTATTTTACAGATGAACAGACTGAGGCTCAAAGTCCAACATACACATGCCCCCAAGGACACATAACTAGGAAGTGCTCAGAATTCACCACAGACCAGTCTGACTCCAGAGTCCAGACTCTTCCTGCTACACTATGTTACCTCCGTGCGCCTGTGTTCTCCACACGGACGAGGAACGGTGCTCTTTCACGTCTATGCCTGGTCCACACAGGTTCTAGTTAAGTGTTGGTTCATGGAATCATTATTCCCAAATCCTAAAGCATTAAGAGGAACAAAGAAGGATATTTCATGCAGATAGGAGTTACAATCCAACCAGAGGGTATAATAATCATGAAACTCTATGCTCCTAACAACAGAGCATCAATGCATGTAAAGCAAAAACTGATTTTTTTAAAAAAAGGAAAAATTCACAAACCCACAAGTACAGTAGATTTCGTATACCTATATCAGAAAGCAACAGATGAAGCAGGCTAGCAGTTCTTAAACACTTTGGTCTCAGAACCTCTTTGTACTCTTCAAAACTGAGAACCCCAAAGACCTTTGGTTTATGTGGGTTTGTATATATCACTGTTCACCATATGAAGAAAATTTAAAGTATATTTATTAATTCATTTAAAATAATAAATCATTATATGTTAACATAAATTTTTATGAAAAATAATTATATTTTCCAAAACAATTTTAGTGAGAAGAGTGGCACTGTTTTACAATTTAGCAAATTTCTTTAATGTCTGGCTTAATAGAAAACACCTGGATTCTCATATCTGTTTCTGCATCCAATCTGTTACCATATGTTGTTTTGGTGGAAGTAGATGAAGAAAATTTGGCCTCACACAGAAATGTAGTTGGGAAAGGGAGGAGTATTTTAATGGCCTTCTCAGTTAATTGTGGGTATTCTTCTTTGATACTACTCCAAAAATTGGCACGTAGTAGCTTCTTAAATGTTCATTGCAATATAGAATCTGAAGCCATATCAATAAGCTTTTCTTACTATATTACCTTAACATCCACTGGTCTATCTTGTACTTCGAATGGCCATTCAGATTATGTGCAATGTTGACCTTGTATACCACTGAAAGGGTCTTGGAGACTCCCTGGGGAACCCTGACCACACATTGAGAACCACTGAAATAGACAATAAAAAAGTAGAAAATTGTAGAATTTGATAACATAACCAGCAAGTCTGATCTAAAAGATATTTATATAGAATGAAACATGAATACACATTCTTTTGAATAAATGGTCCCCTCCATCAGCTGGAGGAAAGTTCTGGACAGACTGCAGATGCCACAAGATGGACAGATGCCCAGCATGCCAGGTGTTCCACCCAGCTGCCAAGGCCTGGTCCAGCCTCATCAAGAAGGGGCACCACATCAGAGCACAGCCTCTGTCCAGACTGCAGACCTCAGAGAGGGAGAGAGTGCCCCTGACAACTGCCCCAAGGCACAACCGTCATCTGGGCTTGGTTCCTGTGAAGAGCTTCCCTCCTTGCTCTCACTACAGGGTTCCCCAAGACACAGTTGCCAGGTAAAGACTGTCCATCCTCCTCTTCCAGAGGGCTTCCAGCCTGGCCCCACTGCCCTTTGGAGCCCCGGGAGCTGTCAGGTATAGACTCATTTGGCTTTCTGGCCACGTGCAGTTCTTACATAAGCAGCAGCAGGAACAAAGGCCTGCTCTGTCCAGGCCAGGCACTGGGACGCCAAGAACAGCACAGCCAGCCAGCTGCCCAAGGAGCCAGCACCTTGCACAACCACCTGGGGGTTCCAACACCCCTGCCAGTGCCCACGGCCACACCTCCCCCGGAGGGCAGAAGCCTGCCAAGCCTACAGGGGGGTGGGGAGAGTCACAGTGCAGGGAGCAGAACTGCTGTTCAGAGCCCAAAACCAGAGCCAGGGACGAGGTGTCCCAGGGGGGCTTTCAGAACACACACCACATTTTTATCCCAAAGTCACACATCCCTTAGGGATCTAACATTCCCAGGTGCTCAGTGCATGCTGGCACCATGCAGGGGGCTTTCTTTCCATTCATCTTATTTGTCCCTCACTATAACTGCTGGGGTAGTTCCCTTTTACAGAGATGGAAATCAAGGTCAAAATGGTTAAGCACTGGCCCAAGGTCACCCAGCTGGTAAGTGGCCAGGCTTTGAACCTGGCTCTGTCTGCAGAGTCCAGGCTCTTGCACCATTCCTGCACTATGCCTGGCCCTGCCGAGGCCAGCCCTTCACTTTCTGAGTGGTCATCTGCAGAACCTCTCCATGCTGGGGGTTGGGACAGGGAGCAGGGGAAGGGAAGACCCCAGCTTGCTGTACCTAGACCCAACCAGGTCATCTGGTCATCAAACACATCCTGCCCCACCCCTGGGGCTCTGTCTTCTGAATCTTCTCCTGCCTCTTCTGCCTGCCTTATGCCTGTCTCTCATGAGAACAGATGAAGCAGGGCCATGTCTTCTGCACCTCCGTGTCTCATCGACACCCCACCCCACACTTTGCACACAGTAGGTGCTCCACGCATGTTCATTGAATATTAAAGAGTGGTGCCTCACCCTCTTCACTATCACTGCAAGGACACACCTAGGGGAAGACAGGAGCACTGGAAATATTGGGGGGCAGAAGACAGGAGCACTGGAAATATTGGGGGGCAGGGAGATAAAGGGAGGAGTGGAGGGGACAAGTGTGCCAGCCCTCCTGCCTCCCAGCAGAGCCAGCCCCCAGCTCCCAGCCCTTCTATGAGACACCTCCCCAGGGCACCCTCCCCACCAAAGGCTGGGAGGTCAGATGTCAGGCCAGACTCTCAGGATGGAGCCCCCCCCCCCGCTCCCTGTCACTCTGCCAAGCCTCTTGTCCAAGTTCCTCTCTCAGGAAAGCCAAAGAAAGGTGGGTGGGACCCAGACAGGAGAGAAAGACACCAAGCATGGGGTTCCTGAAAGTCACCTCTGCTCTGTTGCTGCCCTAGGTGCCCTCCTCGGAGACACTGTCAATTCCTTCTCCTCCCACAGCATTTCCTACCCTGGGTTGAAATTTATACAGCAGGAAGCTCTGGCCTTTGGAATCCAACACCTGGATTCGAATCTTGGTCCCTTCATCTATGAGCTGGGTGACCAAGAGCCAGTTACTTCACCTCTCTGAGTCTGCCTCCCATAGCCATTAGACCTACAGACTCAGAATCCAAACCTCCTGGTGGTTTCTGGGCTCTGACTCTGGAATCCAGGGTCAAATCCTGGCTCTAATCCTTACTTAACCTCTCTTTGCCCCCGTACCTTTATCTGTAAAGTGGGGGTAGTAATGGTACCTACCCACCTTATAGCATTATCCTGAGAATTAAATGAGGTAATGTGCGCAATGTGCTTAGAAACATATCTGGGACACAATCAGCGCCCACTAAGTATTAGCCATCACTAGAAACAGTAGTCAATAAGACGTGCCTTCAGTCCCTGGCACTTAATAAGAAGCTCGGATTACCTAGACCGTGCTGTCGCTGGAGGCGGGTTCCGGGTCATGCCCATCTTAGACTCCCCAGTAGCCAGCACGGTGCCCCGCACCAAGCTCGTGAACCCTCGGGACTGAAATGAGACCTGCCCAGAGGACCAGGGGGTCCAGGAGGGTGTGAGCAGCCAGGAGCCTCCAGGACGGGAGAAGAGGAACCGAGGTGTCAGGACGAGAAAACAGAGAAGAGGGGGAAAGGCCGCGGCAGAAGATAAGCAAGTGAAGTGAGTGAGAAAAGGAACAGGAGAGGCCGTGGCGGAGCGCGATAAGGGGCAAGGATGGAGAAGGCGAGGGGCGAGGAAAATGCCAAGGGAGGCGAGGGCGCCCCGTGGAGAAGCGCAAGGCGAGGCCGGGCTGCGGCGGGGAAGCCAGAGAGGGGCGCCTGGCCCGGCGCTGGGCGGGACGCGGGGACGGGCGGGAGGGGCTGGGAGGGGGGCGGGGGGCGCTCCACCCTGCCTCCCCGCCTTGGGGCGGGGGCCGGGCCGCCGGAGATTGGCTGGGGTGCGGGGAGGCTGGGGCTGGAGCCCCGAGGTGGGAGGCGCCAGGATCACTCGGGGCGCCCGCGGCGGAGCGAAGGCTGCCACCCACTTGGACGACCTCGGCGGCGGCTGCAGGGGAGCGCCTGGGGCCTGCGCAGCGCGCCCGGGGACAGCGCAGCCATGCGGGCGGCGGCGGGGGGCGCGCGGGCGGCCGCGCTGGCGCTGCTGCTGGGGGCGCTGCACGGGGCGCCGGCGCGCGGCGAGGAGTACGACTACGACGGCTGGCAGGCTGAGCCTCTGCACGGCCGCACCTACTCGAAGCCGCCGCAGTGCCTCGACATCCCCGCCGACCTGCCGCTCTGCCACACGGTGGGCTACAAGCGCATGCGGCTGCCCAACCTGCTGGAGCACGAGAGCCTGGCCGAGGTGAAGCAGCAGGCGAGCAGCTGGCTGCCGCTGCTGGCCAAGCGCTGCCACTCAGACACGCAGGTCTTCCTCTGCTCGCTCTTCGCGCCCGTGTGCCTCGACCGGCCCATCTACCCGTGCCGCTCGCTGTGCGAGGCCGTGCGCGCCGGCTGCGCGCCGCTCATGGAGGCCTACGGCTTCCCCTGGCCCGAGATGCTGCACTGCCACAAGTTCCCCCTGGACAACGACCTCTGCATCGCTGTGCAGTTCGGGCACCTGCCCGCCACCGCGCCTCCAGGTAGCGCCGCCACCGCCACCCCCGCGCTCCGACCGCCCTGGGTGTTTCAGAGCTGGGCCCCAGACGGATGCCGCTCCCCCAACCCTTTAGCACAGCTCTGCAAGCCCCGGGAAAGGTGCCCCCTACACACACACACACACACACACACACACACACACACTCTCCACCGTCTTCGCTCAGACTTGCGCCCCAGGAATCGTCTCCCACACGCCTTCCACCTCCGCATGGACTGCCAGAGCAGTGCCTCCCTGTGGCTCTGGACCTTCCCACTGGTTCTCCGTTCCTGAACAACCCCCGGCGCCTCTCGCAGCGCCCACCTAACCAAGCGGCTGAACCCCTGGGGTGCCCCCAATACTGTCTCCCCAACCTGGGGCGTCCACATAAATGCCTTATCTTTCCCCTCAACCCAAGAATGCCCCGGGTCGCTAAACAATGCCTTTCACCTGGACCCCAGAGCACCAAGACAAGCATCACCCCTAGCCCATGTTGGGACCTTGGAAATGCAGGAAGGGTGAGGGAAGGGATGTGACAAAGAACTGGGGGCTAAGAGTGCTCCTGGGCTATGGTCTCTCCCTGTTTTCTGCACCTGGAACCCTAACTTCGCCACCCTTTTCCCCAGTGCCCTCTGCTGGGAGTCTGTTTGGTGAGGCTCAGTGAGGCAGAGCGAACAGATTAGTCAGGCTCTGCTCCAAAAGAAGAGCCCTTAGGCAGGTTGCTTAACTTCTCTGAGCCTCAGTTTCCCCATCCATAAAATAGGAAGTGATCCCAGGTTCATGAAACCTATGAGATACTAAGTCCCTCCTCCCACCCACACTCCCAGTCCCATTATCCCCGACTTCTCCCTGGTCTCAGCCGCCCCCTCCCTGTGCTGGTGCACACAGCCCCTCCCAGGTTGGCTCCACCACCCCTCCCCCTCTCCCAGGGGGATCCTTCCAGGGGGCCTGGGCACCCAGAGCCACTGCCAGGACAGGACAGACAGCACACTGAACAGAAAAGCCTTGCCTGGGTGGTTAACACAGCGCCTGCGGAGCCCCCCAACACTGAAGCTTCCCAAAGGGATGGCACCATGGCCTCTATTCCTGTCCTCCCACTCCCCAAAAAGCAACTAGACCCCACAATGCCCCACCCCCCACCTCCAGGCTAACCTAACGTGCCCAGCCTACCCCCTCTCCCAAGAGGCGCTGTTGGGTGGGGGTCCTGTGCTTGGGCAGGGCTGAAAGAGGGGAAACTGCCTGTCCTGGACGTTGGAAATTGCACAGGGAAGCAGGGGGAGAGCCAGCTCCAGCAGGGATCCCTGCAGGGCTTCTCCTCCCGTGTTTCTGGAGCCTGTGAGCACGGAGATCCCAGGCTCTGCACCCGGCCCTGCCCTCCACACTTCCCCACCCTCTTTGAGCCGCCCTTTCCCCAGCGATGGGTGCCCACCTGGAGGCAGAGACATAGGTGAAGCTGTGCAGAGGTCAGGCACTAAGTGGTGGCCTGAGGACCAGGGGTGGCCTGAAGAAGTGTTTGTGTAGCCACTAGATAAAATTCGGAATATTTCATATAAAAATTGAGAGTTTTGGCTTCCCTCAAAAAATCGAATTTCTGGCAGTGCTAAGAGCTGCCCTCGTTGGGGGGAGTGTTCCTCATTTTAGCGAAGGCCCAGCCCTGCCAGCTCCACTCATTGACCCACCGGCCTGGACCTGTCGGCCTCTGTGTTCCTGGAGAGACCCTGCAAACACCCCGCCCTAGCACTAGACTGGGAGTCGCAAATCCTGAGACCTAAGCCAGGTTCTCGCTAACTTTGCAGACTTGGGTAACCACACCAGGCCTCAGTTTCCTTTCCTCTAAAATAGGAATAACAATACCTACTTCATAGGCTGGGGATTCTGTAACATCCAGAAGACAATGCACGTCATGGCTGTAGCTGCCAGGGTCATGGGGCAGTAAGTGTGCCCAGCTGGCAGTTTTGTCTCTGCACAATCTTGTCTCATGATTATCAATCACTCAGTGAGCAGAGGGTGGTATTATTGCTATTATCCCGTTTCCTGATGAGGAAGTGGAGGGTTGGCAGGGGAGGTGGCTGGTCAGTGGGGGAACCTGCACGCTAAGTGACTCTTTGAACTCCAGTCCCCTCACCAACCATCCCCCACCCCCACCCTGCCTTCTCTCTTCAGTGACCAAGATCTGCGCCCAGTGTGAGATGGAGCACAGCGCCGATGGCCTCATGGAGCAGATGTGCTCCAGCGACTTCGGTGAGTGTGGGGCCCACACGACCATTCCCCCGGTGCCACCCCGAGCCCCTCCTTGACACA
>CM052446.1:37999936-38035972 GCA_028533085.1 Varecia variegata | reverse complement strand
AGCCCCCTTGTCCCTGGGCACCTCTGCCCAGGGGAGCTGTGGTCACGTGTCCCCACAGCTTCATCCCAGAGCCTCCCCATTGCTGGGACAACCCAGCCAAGTCTAGTCAGGACCTGGCTCAGCTCATGCACGGACCACATAGTCCAGCCTGTGATCTTTGCCAAGTCAGTTCCCTGCTTCGGGTCTTAGCCTCCCTGTCTATAAAAAACAAAGAAGATAATAATGAAGTCCTTCCTTCAGAGGAGTCTTACATTGGCAACCTGTTTGGAAAGAGAATATTGCTATTGCAAGGGGCATGTGGGTGTATCAGAGAGAGAAAGGCAGGGAACAAAAAGAGAGAGAAGGCAGGAGATTTTATGACAATGTCCTTCCTAGAGTGGGCAAAGTTCCTCTCTGGCTTCTCCTTGGCAGCTCGCAGAGATGGGGGCCCAGAGGCCTGCAGAAGGGAGAGACTAGCCTAAGGGACTCCCCCCTCCACCCCCAAGCCAGGACTCCCTATCCGCAACTGTACTGGGCTCTGTGTGGCCACTGCAGAGTGACCCGGACCATGACTCCCCGGCCACGGACCCTGCCTTCACGCACTTCCCCAGCCACTCCACACACTCACGCTCCTGCATGTGCCACAGACACACTGTCAGACTCAGAAACACACCACACACACACAAATCACTGTACAGTGGTATGTGCACACCAGCAAGAGCTGCTTTGTGTGTGTCTCTTCCCAACTCCACGCCCAGGGATGTGGTCGGTCGTGGTAGAGGATTTACCCCGTCACCAAATGCATGTGCCGGCCCATCGCTGCTGCAACCACACACACACCACACACACACCACACACACACAGCCAGAAATCCCACTGGTAATCATCCCCAGAGGCCAGGAAGTGCAGCCTCCCTCCATCACAGGGACCCCTCCAGTGGTCAGTCCCACCCGCTCCCTGGTGGGCCCGGCCCCTGCACCCTCCCCATCAGGGGCTCTCCACCCTCCACCCTGCCTGGGGTGTTGTAGAAGGGCTTGGCCTCTGGCCTAGAGTTGGCCAGACCTCGGTTCAGTCCAGGCTCTCAATTCGGGCAAGTCACAAGCTCTCCACACCTCATGTCCCCCATCTTGTACCCTGAGGATGAAACGTGACAGTATCTGTGAAAGTCCAGCACATGATAGGCACCTCATAAATATTAAAATGTGCACGTATAAGCTCCACCCCCTACCCCCCAGCATCAGGCTCCCTGAAGGTCCAGACCACACCAGCGCCCACTCCGGGGCCATCAGCCTCCTGCGCAGACCTGACCATTCTCAGGCTGCCCCTCTGTCCCTCCTTCCCACAGTGGTCAAAATGCGCATCAAGGAGATCAAGATAGAGAATGGGGACCGCAAGTTGATTGGAGCCCAGAAAAAGAAGAAGCTGCTCAAGCCAGGCCCCCTGAAGCGCAAGGACACCAAGAGGCTGGTGCTCCACATGAAGAGCGGCGCGGGCTGCCCCTGCCCGCAGCTGGACAGCCTGGCGGGCAGCTTCCTGGTCATGGGCCGCAAGGTAGACGGACAGCTGCTGCTCATGGCCGTCTACCGCTGGGACAAGAAGAATAAGGAGATGAAGTTCGCGGTCAAATTCATGTTCTCCTACCCCTGCTCCCTCTACTACCCCTTCTTCTACGGGGCCTCAGAGCCCCACTGAAGGAGGCCTGCCCCGCCAGCCAGCTGTGCTCGCCCTCTGGCCTCGCCCCACCCGCAGGCTGACCCAGCCCCTGGAGGGTGGTTTCACGCAGTCATTACTGGCATGGCCCTAAGGGATGGGCACAGAGCCTGGGGCTGTCCTCCTTGACCAAGGGGTCCTGAGATCCCTGGGATCCTGGGCTTCTTCTCTTAGGAGCGGGGCTTTCTCATTTTGGGGGAAAGCCCAGGGTCTCAGAAAGCAGGCAGAGTGGAGGAAGGGTGGAGGGGCTCCAGCAGCCTGAGGACGTGGTTCCAGAGGAGACGTGGTGTCAGCTGCCCTCTGTTGGTAGTGGGGCCCACCTTGGAGAGGGAAGTCTCCCTATTAGGCTGAGCTACTTGGGGGATGGTTCTCCTCCCCCACTGCCCCTTTATGCATTCTCACCGTAGCCCCCCAAAGAAAAGAAGCTGGGGTCTCAATGCTTCCAGCCACACCCACTGCTTTCCCAGACCTGCCCGTTTCCCTGGTCCCCATCCAGAGGCCTAGCGCTCCTGCAGGCCTGGAGAGCAAACCCAGCCCGCAGTGCAGACCCTCCCCCGGGATCGCTTCGGGTTCACTCTGCAGCCCCCGCATCTCCCTCTTACCCTGATCATGAGTAAGTTATTGCTACTGCTGTGAGGCCATAGGTACTAGAAAAACTGATACACATAGGGTTTGGTTTCCATTTTTTTAAGTTTTTAATTAAATCAAACAAAACAATAGTTGGTTTGGACCAGGTGGTTTCTTTGTCAGCTGGTTCCCAAGAGGTGGGGGGAGAGGGAGGTTTAGAACGGACTTTCTAATTTTTTTTTCAGTGTCTCACTTTGTCACCCAGGCTGGAGTGCAGTGGCACGATCCTGGCTCACTGCAACCGCCAACTCCTGGGCTCAAGCAATTCTTCCGCCTCTACCTCCCAGAGTGCTGGGACTACAGGCATGAGCCACTGTGCCTGGTCTAGAATGGACTTTTAGAAAGAAGCCCTTATCTTAACCCACAGCCTGTCCACACATAGAGCCACTTGGAATGTGTAAGAAAAGCAATGCCTGTTTTTATAGGATCCCCAAGAGCACGTGGCAAGAGTCACCCTCTCATCCTAACCACTAAGCGAGGGATGGAGATGGCTGTCCTTTTGTCCCTGAGGAGGGACAGAGGTGCCAAGTTCCCAGCCTTCCCCGGTCAGAAGACTCCCACAGTCCTGCAGCGTCTCTCCTACCAGGGCAACACCTAGTCTGAGGAGTCCAAGAAGGCTGGGCCACAGGGAACCATGCCCGAAAAGCCTGAGGCCTAAGATGTGTCACTCTTCCCTCTGGCTTTCAAAATCCCCCGCCTGGTCCCGACCTGTCCCTGGACCAGCAGTGTCAGCATCACCTGGGAGCTGGTTAGACACTTGGAAGCTAGCCGGGCACGGTGGCGTGTGCCTGTAATCCCAGCCACTCAGGAGGCGGAACTGGGAGGATCACTTGAGCCTGAGAGTTCAGTCCAGCCTGGGCCCCATTGCAAGACCCTATCTCTAAACAAAAAAAGAAAAAAGAGAGAAATGCAGACTCTCAGGCCCCACCCCAGACCTGCTGCATCAGAATCATCCAGGGGCTTTTACAAAATACTGGGCCCCACCGTAATGCAATTAAATCACAATCTGTCGGGCACCCAGGAATCAGTATTTTTGATGCTCCTGGGGTGATGTGCAGGGTGGAGAACCACTGTCTAGACAAGCTAACAACGGAGGCAGGGAGAGCCTGAGGGGCTGAGGGGCTTCCCCAGTGGGCTCGGAGCAGACGGAGCGACCTTGGGTGGATGGCATGGGGAGGGCAGAAGGCTTGACGTGGAGGCCAGAGCCCACTCCCACTCTGATGGGCATCTGGCAGGTGGCGCCAGGACAGAGTCCTTCAGCAGAGGTGCCCAGGGCAGGGGGCAGGGGCACCCCTGAGGGGCTCTCCTCACCAGCGGGGGTGGAGCTGGGGTGCCACATCCAGTCAAGGGCTGCTGCTGCTCTGAGACAAAGCAGCCTGAGTTCTGCTCCCGCAGCTCTCAGAGGAGCACGTGGCCTCAGAAATGAGCAAGGCCCGCAGGCCAGCCTTCTGGGGTGGGGCCAGTGTGAGCGTCCTCCCCTGAGGGCTGGCTGACAGGTGGTCTGACCGGGCCCCTACCTCACGCCCGGGCAGTCAGGTGGCCTGGCCGCAGGTCAGGAGCAGCAGAGGCCTACTTGTTCCTCCTCGCCTCGGAGGCAGCCCCGCCACCCCGCCGCGCCCAGCCCTGCCCAGCTTCACTCGGCTCCCTGAATCTGCCCCTTGTCTCCCAGCCTCCTACCCCGACCAAATATTTACGGACACTTCTGTGGTCGACCAGCACCAGGGATTATTTTTCCACGGAACACACAGGAGGACCGGGCCTGCCTCCGGCTCAGGTACAATGCTGACCTCTGTCAGGTGCTGGCAGCGGTGGGGCAGGGGGCGGGCTCCCTTGGCCCACCCTGGCAAGCCCAGTAAGGCACTCCTCACCCACCCCCACAAAGGGGTCAGGACGGCACTATACATCTGCTCTGTCCCCCGACATCTGCCGTCAGACCCCCCAGGAATCTCGTTTCTGGGACCAAAAGGAATCCTACCAAGACCAGGGAGGCCCTGCAAGGCCTGAGTGCCACTCTTCTCTCCCTCCATCACAAAAGGCTTCCTCCCTCCTGGCTGCCCCGTCCTCCCTCCCCGGGCTCGGCTCGGAGACAGGCAGCTGTGCTGCCCAGACAGCACCTGGGCTCCGTGCGTCAGTGAACACTTCCCTCCGACCATGTGGAACAGACACCCAAGAACAGGGAGGTGGACGGGGGAGGTCTGTGTCCCAGACCCCTGTCTTCCTGCTATGCCAGGGTGGCTTTTGTTCTCAGGGTTCTAAGATGATGCCTCCTCCCAACTTCCCAGCCCCGTTCCAGGCAGCAAGGTGGGAACCGGCACACAGCAAAAACAGCGCGTCAGCTGCCTCTGGCCCTTCTGATCAGGAAAACAGTAATTTCCCACCAGTCCCACCTGGTAGATTTCCACTTCAAGCTCAATGGCCAGAACTAAGTCACATGGCCACCTCTAGTTGCAAGAGAGCAAAAGTCAAGTTTTTCAGCTGGGTACACAATTAGAATTCTAATAAAAAACAGGAAGGACTTGGACACTCAGGGTCACAGTGAAAAGAGGCAGCAAAAGCCCAGGATAGCCCAGTTCTGGGTCCTAATCCTGTGACTTAGTGATTTTTGTGACACTGGGAACACTGGCCAGCTGTAAAACAGAGTAACGACGTCTACTTCACAGGGTTACTGGGTGTTGAGTGGGAAATGTATGAAGAGTACAGCATTTAGAAGATGTTCAATTAAATGCTAATTAGTATTTTTATGAGCCAAAAGCCATGACCTAGCAGGGCCTGCACATAGTAGGTACTCAGTAAAATTCCTAATTGATTCATTAATCAACTAAAAAACACTAATGGCAGGAAGTCAGGAAAAGGACGGGAGCATCTCAGCTAAAACCCAAAATTTTTACTTTCAGAAGGGGATAGAACCTACATCTGGGGTTTTGCTTCAGAAATACATACCCAGGTGGTATGTAAGCCAATATTGGGGAGAAGATTACTAGTATTACTATAATACAAGTAGTCAATAAATATTACCGAGGCCACAATAGGTGGCAGGCACTACTCAAAACACTTTCGCATTCTAATTTAAGCCTCTCAACTGCCTTTTGAAGTAGTGGCATTTTAATAATGATGGCTGGAGCTCAGAGAGGTTAAGGAACTTGTTGGAGGTCACACAGCTTGCACACAGTGGTGCTAGGATTTGACCTCATGCTCTTAACCACTACACTACTGTCTGCAGGGGTGAAGCCAAGGACAAGCTGGGGTTGGGGGGGGCGGTGTAGGCAGCTGTGCTTCTGCCAACCTGCCTCCCAGGAAGATTTCTGGGAGCCCTTCTCCATCCCACTCCAAGGGCCCAGACAGGGGCAGAGGAGCCAGTGGCTTTTCCCCTGATTCTCAGAGACAACCCACCCCCAACCCCTCCTCCCCTCTCAGCCCTGCCAGCATCCAGCCTCTTAGGTCCCCACAAAGGAAGCTCACATCCCACAACTGTTTAGTCGGCTGTAATCCTGGCTAAAGTTCACTCCTTAGGAAATCTAACGTGGGGGGTGGCTGCTGCTGGAATGTGTGTGGCTGGGACCCAGTGTCCCAGCCCAGACAGCAGGCTCTGCTGGGGCCAGGAAAAAAGCAGGCAGCCCGGGGAATCCGGAATCCCCAGCCCCCAGCTGTGCCAGAGAATGGAATGTGCTGCTCTGGGTGTTGAAATACACCCAGCCAAGGCTGGAGGTGGGGGTGCTGGGAGCTGGGGGGCTCCTGCCACAAAGCTGCCTCTGTTCTCCTGAGGCTGAGCCCACTCCACTAGGGCTGGGGGCGGGGGGGGGGGTTGTGCTTAGTGGGCAGGCCTCTCCTGGTGGCTCAGTGGCTAGCTCCTGGATCTAGAGGGGGCCGGACAGAACAGAGGGGAAGGTGACCACCAGGACTGCCACGTTCATCCAAAGGCTCTCTTGTGAGGCCTTTACAAGCGCCTGTGGCACAATTCACAACTCGGCTCCATGGCTTACTAGCTTCGTGACCCTGGGCAGGTTACTTAACCTCTGTATGCCTCTATTTACTCATCTGTTAAACAGGGTTACAACAGAACCTAGTTTTGGGGACTGTCATGGGATTTAAATGAGATAATGCACTCAGTATGCTGCCTGCCACAGGTGCTCCATGAACAGGTATCATTATCCTGAGAGCCATCACCTGTAGGATAGATGCTGGGGCCGGGGCCTCTCTAAGGGGTGCCTTGAAAGTTCCACAGAGACAAAGGGATGAAGATGGAGCTTCATGTGGCTTCAGCCCCAAGGGCCACAAATCTTGAAGACTGCCTGTCCAAGGTCAGCCAGGGCTCACTGCAGGCTGCTCAAAACGGTGAATAAACCACAAAAAGGATGGGCAGAACCCGAATCCAAGCCAGGCTCTGGGGGCTGGAGTCCCAGGTCTGCCTTAGCAGGTGCCAGGGCTGCAGCAGAGCCCGGCTCCCCGTCCCCTCCCCTGGCTACCTGAGAACAGACTGGAGGGTGTCTTTAACCCAGGCATCCAATTCCACAATGCACAGTGTGTCTACCAGGCCGCCACGTGCAGGTCCTCTCCACGCCACTGCCCCAGCCAGCCGCGGAGCACAAGCCCTCCTGCCAACGCCTCCGTGGCTTCGCTTCCCAGTGGTACCTGCCTGCTCTCACACGTACCTCCAGGGGACAAGGAGGCGGCCCCTGGCTTCCCCTGCTCTGAGGCTGCTGACCCCCGAGGACGAAAACTGCTTTTCTCATGTCTCTGTAGCCCACGCCGCACAGGCCTAGGCTTCCAGTTACACCTGTTACAGTCAGGGTTTCGCCAACATTAGGCATTGTTTTCATTTTCCAAAAATAAAATGATACTGACTCGGCTTTTTCAGACTACACTCATGCCTCCCCCTGATATTCTTCTCTGAATGATAACCTAAAATTATTCTCTGGTTTAAAAAAACAAATCACTGCTCTAAGCCACCCAGTGCAGAGCTGTTTGTTGTCCCCCCCCAGAAGTTGTCAAAATGATGCACCGAGTGCTGACTACATCAGGCGCCGTGCTCCGGCCTCACATGGAGTCTTTCCATTCCCACGGCAGCGCCACGGGGCATCCCCATCACGCCCACCGCACAGGTGAGGAGAGCAGCATGGGGACACGGGGGCCGACTCCCCCAGCCCTGCTCCAGCAGAGGGAAAAGTGGGCCAAGCGTGGAGCTGGCCCACAGCAGGCACCACCCTCTCCTGCCCTGGGACTCTCGCTCCTACTTTGGGGAGAACAGTGCCTGCCTCACAGTTAAGGTGAGCAATAAATGAGATAACATGTGCAGAGCACTCCCCACCGCAACTAGCGCCAAGGGCACGGCTTGCACTTGCCACCTCGTGGCCGATCCTCTTTCCTGCTGGCTGTCACCCTCCCCCCTACCCCCAGGGCTGACCCTTTTTGGCTCTCTCAGAGGGATTAGTTTAAATCTCTCCATTCTAAAGCCTGCATTGCTTAGTGGTTACCAAGTTGTGGTCCCACCCCAACCCCCAGCCCTGGGCCCTCACAATTTGGTCACAAGACGGGGCCTCAAGTCAATCCCACAAGCATGTGCTGAGCCTCTCCTGAGTGCAAGGCACAGCTTCCCCCCTCCCAGGCCCCAGCTCACGCCAGGCCAGGCTGCGGCTCCCACGCCCCTGCCCTCGAGGGTGCCCCAAAGGCCTGCCGGGGTCACGCAGGCACAGAGCCCAGGCTTGCAAACTGGGCAGTGCTGGGGAGATCCGGTCCTCCAGGCTCAGGGAGAACGTCAGCGCAAGCACAGGACAAAAACATGATCAGCTTGAGGCCTTTTTATTGACAATCCTCCATATACACAAAGATCATTTTAGTTCCTCTCCAGTGTAAATAAAGCACGGGATACTTAACTCTCATCTCATAACAGGACAAAGGCGGTAGACCAAGGCCCACCTGGTTCCCCAGGGACTGGCACCTCCACAGGCCTGGGGTGAGTCCCTGGCTGCCAAGCCCAAGCTAAACTGCTTGGCCTGGGGAGAAAGCTGGCCTGGGATGGGTTCCTTGTCTCCCCAACCTGCCTCCTCGGGTCCCTACTCCTCGGGCATAAAAACGTCTCAGCCACCTCTGGTTCTGGGCCCCAGGCAGCCCATGACCCCAGGCCCTCACGGGGAGAGGCCCCCATTCCTTTCATCCCATTCCCTGTGCTACGTGTTCCCAGGAACCATGCAATAAATAAATAAATACTTCAAAAAGGCAGGGCAGCTCTGGGGCAGAGAGGGGTGCCTGAGCCAGCTCACAGCCTAGGGAGAGACACCGAGAGCCCCTAAGAGTCCAGAAGTGAACATGAAATTGTTGGAGAGTGGATGGGGACCCCAAGTGGCCTTATCCCTTAACTGAGTTCCAGGGAACAGCCCTGGAATCCAAGACCCAGCCCATCGAGACCAGACACTTCCCAGGCCGCCAGGGTCCAGGGCTTCAGGACCTCTGCTCTGCTCACCTGGCCTCACGCTCCACGGACGAGGGGCCGAGGACAGGCTGCCCAGACTGGGCAGGAGGAGCAGGAGTGATCTGAGTGCCCTGCAGCTGCTCCAGTGGAGCTGGGGACACCAGGGCATTATGCGGGCTGAGATCTGCAAGTCGAGGTCGCTGCAAGGTGGGGGGCTAAGGCCCTTTGAGCTGTTGGGGTTTATCCATGCTTTGCTCCACTTAACACTAAGGACTCGGCCAGCCCTTCTATACACATTCTCCTCTGGGGGAACTTGGGAACACCAACCCTGCTTCTGGAAGCACTCCTGGTCTTGTTAGCCCTGGCCACGCCCGCTGACGGGGAAATGATCCTGGTACATGAAGGAACATTCAAGCAGAAGAGCTGGGGCCCGGCCCAATACCCTGAAAAGGAAGAACTCTTTTCCCAACCTCAGGTCCCCTAGAATTCCCGTGTGTGGCCACACTGGCCCTGACCATCAGAGCCCAGCGGATCAGGCCCAGCTCGCTGCTGCCCTCTGGTGGGTGCTCCCTGCGCAGCCCCGAGGCCACTCGCTCCGCCCAGGGCTGAGCAGGGTCCACACCCCAAGCCCTCCAGGGGCTCCTCTCCCCAGTGCTGGACAGCAGCCATTGTCGGCCACCCGCAGGAGTGGGGAACAGCTCCAGAACCCAGCTGGAGACAGTGAGGGAAGGAAGGGGAAGCCTACCTAGCATTCAGGCCACATTTGCCCAGCACACACCATGGGGGGCCAGGGCTGGGGAGAGTGGGGGGTCTACTGCTGGCCACAGGGTCTGGCGCCCGGTTGGACCCTGGCCTCTCTTCTCACTTGCTCAAGGTCTGGTTACACGAGGCGCACACAAACACAGTCTCTCTCTGGGCTTCAGGGGCTGAAAAGAAGGAAGAACTCGGTGAATGCTCCAGCTACTACTAGACCCACCCTCCCAAAAGCCTGACACAGACCACCCACCGCCCAGCCCATACCCTCCCTGACCTAGCTCACTAATCTGCCTGCAGAGACTCCTCTTTTCATGGGAACGAGGGACTTTGGGGGTGACAACACCAACAGCAGGCCTCTCCCAGGTGTACTATGCATTACACATAATTTTGCACCAAAATACTAGAGGGAAATTTCCCAAAATGTTTTAACAGTGGTTATCTTTGGGTGGGGAGATTACAGGATTGTTTCTCTCTTCCTCCTTCTTCTGTACAGTAATTTCCAAATTTTCTAGTTAATTAGCATGTGTTACTTGCGTATCAGAAGGGAAAAAAATTTGGTATAATGTTGTAACACAAAACAGTAAGTGAAATGTGATCACGTTTTTCAAGAACACGCATGTGCATTTATCCCACCAACATGCCGGCAAACAGGCATGGTCCATACCCAGCCATCCTCTCTGGGAGAGAGTACAAATTTTTTTCTTCCTCTTGTTTATCTGTATTTTTTGTTTTATTTAAGATGAGTATATACAGCTTTTACAAAAGGAAAAGAAGATTTTTTTTTATTTTGTTACAAGTGTTACTAAGGTAATGAGAAAAAGATTAAAATTCAGGATGGTGGTTTCCTCTGGGAGGCAGGAGCGGCGCTGGGAAGCCTCGGTGGTATCGCTGATGCACTTGGGTTTTAACTTTAGTGAAATGGTCACAGGCATTCATTTAGTTTTTATACTTCACAATTCACAGGTACATCATATCTGTTCTTTTGCATGTATCAAATGTTTCCGGGTTTGGTTTGGTGAAGCAGATGGAGGAAATGTCACCACAGGCCTCGGACCACGATCCCAAGCTCCCTTGACCTCTCACTGACGCCCTCAACTCCTTCCCTACGATGGGGCATCCCCTGGGGGGACCCATCGAAACCCTCCCACCACCCTGCCCCCACTGCCCGCCCCACTCACCTGTGGCCCCCATGGAGGACTTGGGCACCTTGAAGGAGCAGCACCGAGAGCAGAAGCTATTTCCACAGTTACTGCAGCTCCGCTGCAGACAAGAGCCAAGGTCAGATGTGTCCCCCACCCCCAGGCACCTGGAGCCCCCAGCACCTCCCTCCTTTCCCCAGCTGATCCCACCCAAGGCAACCAGGACTAGGGAGCTGCCCAAGTACAGCAGCGTGAGAGCAAAGGGAACACCCACGAAGGCAGGCGAAGGCGTGGGCATAAGGGCAGCGGAGGACACCAGGCCCAATGTGACCCACGGAGTCACACTTCATCAGTGACTCCCCTCAACTCCCCCACAATCCAATGGTCACAAGCACACTGTCCCCAGCAAACACACCCTCAAAGACACTTACCCTCTTCTTCAGCACCGAGAAGGTGGCAGAGCAGCCTGTACAGTTCCCTGAGAAACAGAGGTGGCAGCTCAGCCTTGTCCCAGCCTAGGCCTCTCGACTCTCACTTGCCCCTGACTCTTCTAAGTGGGGACACTCAGGACACCAGCCAGACTCCCTGGCCAGGCACAGTGAGCAGGGGAGCAAAGTCCAGATTCTCAGCCAGGAGGAGGGACTCAAACTGAGGAGGAGAGACTGAGGGCCTGGAATCACAGCTACCAGTCCCTGCACCCCCCGGGCAGAGCAGCCCCACCTGCAGCAGAGTCCCCTCCCGGAAATCCAGCTAAGCCAGCGGGGCCTGACCATAGGCATCCTCAGATGAAACCTGCCTGACGTGACCCTTCCAAAGTGTCGCAAATGCTCCACCCACAGGGTAAAGACAGATATGCTCCTAAAAACCCAAACTCCTGCTTTCTGTCCTCTGAAGATTCCAGGAGGGAAGCTCAGAGCCAGGCACATTCCAAAAGGACACAAAGGGCACGTGCTCCCGCACCGTGAGCGCTGCGTGGCTTGGGGGAACACAGCCGATGGAGATCCTGCCTGCACTACCAGAGATGACACGATGACAGAACTTCAGACAATGGTAGAGGGGCAACTGCAGCTTAGCAAATGGCTGGGAGGAGGCTAGGGGGCGTAAGGAGAGATGAAAGACGAGGAAGGAGGAGGTTTCTGGGACGTGCGGCCCAAAGGCCTACCATGTGATCTGGCCAGAGCAGCCGCTGTGCCTCCCAGGTGGCCTGTCTGGCCAGGCAGGGAGCACCAGGCCTCACCTTCACACAAAGGCCCCAAAGCTTCACTGACAACTACATGTGGTCCCCTCCCCTGCCCAGCCCAAATCACCTGCAGCTCTTGCTAAAGGAGACTCCCTGGGTTCAAGGAAAGAAAGACCCCAGCTGGAGCCAGGAGAAACCTGGGGCCAAGGTGCTTGAGGTAAATGCCCGTTGCTGTCAGGCAGCCAGCGGCCCAGGCAGAGGAAAGGAGAGAGAGGCACACAGCCCGTGCTGCTGGTGGTGCCAACCCGGACACTGGCTGCCCAACTGTGTCCCCACACTAAGAATCTGGGGAAGCAGCCTGCCCGGCCTCTCCTTAGCAAGAGGGGGCAGAGGAATAGATAGGTGAAAGGAGCTGCTCAAAGGCTGACGCTCTGGCCCGTGTCCAGGGGTTCCTCTAACCGGATGGAATGCCAGGAGCAGGCACCCGAGGGCAGCCAGGTGGGCTGGTGAAGCAGCAGCGGTGCACCCACACACAGGCCTGGGGCCAGGGAGGGCTCTGGGAGCTGACACCAGCGCAGCCAGGCGATGGATCCCTTCCAACACCTACCAGCTCTTGCTGCCCCTATTCTCAGCAAGGGTCTCAACTCACCCAGCCTAACTCACCACACAGCGATGCCATGGAGGCAGTGAGGGCACCAAGTCCCCACGGGGCCTGCCATGGACAGAGGGGCCTTCCCACCAGGACTGTCCCACTTGGAGGCCTCAGAGAAGCTCCTGTACAGTCTGTCCTCACTCTTCCCATGCCCCCCAACCCCACAGTCCACTGGCAGCCAGAATGGAATAGCCCCTGCTATGGCTCCCCCAAATTCCTATGTTGAATTCTAACACAGAGTACCCTACCGAAGTCAGTGATCTGCATAATAAAAGAAAGGGATCGTGAATGACAGGGGACAGTCCCACAGCAGAAGGAAACAGCCAGACCTCTAATCCTGAAGAAACAACTGCCCTGCTTGCTGCAGGGGCAGGAAGGTAGGCCCCTGGAGGCCCTGGGTCAAATTCCTCAAGATAAACCCAGGGGCTTCTCCCAGGACACAGATGCTAGAACTCACTCCACACCAGAACACATGGCACTGCCACCTCCCCTGCTCCTGTCAGCTGACAACGGCAGAAGCAAGGCCCTTCCTCAGGACCGTGGCGGCCCCTGGGTCACCAGCTATGCTGGGTTTCCACCATAATCTCATCTGGCTCTGCTCCCAGCGCTCCTGGTCCGAGCCAGGTTTCCGAGCCGTGCTAACAGTCACGTCCACCCTTCTCCAGAGCTGCCCTCCTTGACCACCCCACTAACCCCAGGACGAAGAAGTGGCCAATCTACAAACTTAGGGGGGAGACGTGACCCCAGGGCTCTATTGTGCCTAGAAGATGATAGTGTTTGCTTCAACTTGCTTCCAGCTGGATCAGAAAGACCAAGACAGGCTCCTAGGAACCCACAGGGTGGGCCAGGGTCTCCCATATTAACCACACCCACTTACTAAGCAACGTGAGCCAGCCAGGCAACTAGCCCTTCATAATGCTTCACTGTAGCATTAGAGATCTGTAATACCCCACAAAGAAAGAACTATTATCCGCCCTTTACAGAAGGGAAAACTGAGGCACGGGCTGTGACATAATTTGCTTAAGGACACCCAGCTGAGTTAGGATTTGCACCAGGCAGTGAGACTCCACTCCAGCCTCAGCCATTTAGCTGCACTTCTGAGGTTCTGTCGGCCTCAGGATTACAGCTCCCTGCAGTTCTGGGGTGGCATTTCCCAAACTAAGGTCCTTGTCTTCCTGCAAACTAATGTTTAATAAGGACAGATGGAAAAGAAGGAACCCACACTCAGTTCTTCAACAGACCTGCTGAGCACCTGCTAATTCCCAGGGTCCCGTGGATATAACTCTACAAGCTGCTCTTGTTACGAGTCGGCACCCACAGTTCTAAGACCCCTGTGGCCAGGGTTCCCCCCGACAGCCCCATCAGCCCCTCCCAGCCACTCCTCCCTCTCCCCGCCCAGCCCCGTCCCTCTTCCCTGGCCCTACCGAAGTTGTTGGTGGGGTAACGCTTGCGGAGACGCTCCGTGAGCCGAGACACCTTGCTGCGCAGCACCTCATTCTTGCTCAGGAACCCGTTGTCCTGCAGGGCCAGGTCGTCCTCTGCTGGGCACGGGGCGCCCTCCTCATCCTCCTGTGGGAACAGCTCCGTCCAGTCCCGCCCAGCTCGTGGCAAGGCTCCGGGACCTGCGTGCAGAGGCACCTGGCACAGCAGACCCCACGAGGTGTGGCTGCAGCTGGCTCAGCCGCCCCCCTGCCCAGCCCCTGCCCACCTCACCAACGCTGCTACTCACCAGCACCACCAAGTGGGTCTCCTGCCTCCCGAGGTGCAGGGGAGAAGGAGAGAAAAGAGAGAGAGAGATAGCAAGAAGAGAGAAGCTGCTGGGAGGGCCTCCAAGCAGAAGAAACACAGGAGTGCTCTGAGCTGTGCACGGCGCCCACAGGCTGATGCGAACAGATGCCCCCCATGAGAGGACCCCAGCGACTACACTTGGAGAAAGCTGGGGACTCCTGTTTTTCAAACTGGGTGAAATTAATTTAGTGGGTCATTATTTGAATAAAACTGTAACAGAGTAGGAAAGAAAATAACCCTTACCATGTATTTTCAGGAAACTTTTGTTTTCTTAAGTTTTACATATTTTACAGACAATAAGTGTGAACTGGGTCAAGATGCAAAATGTGTTCGTTACTGTGGTCATGAACAAAAATGCTTGAAAGCCCCTGCGATACAGACCCTCCCTCACCAAGGTCCACAGTCTACAGTCACGTGTCAGAGTCTTGGCACAATTTCTCAGCAGCTGAAAATTCAAATGCCCGCACGGCCAGGGCTGATGTGGGAGCGAAGCGGGCAAGGTGTAAATCACACGCCTGCTGAAAATCCACCAGACCCTCATTTCTCATATCTCAATTTCCCATTTTACAGAAAGATGCAAACAAAGAAAAACTATTTTCTACTCTAAGAAAATAATAATGCAAATGTTACAATAAATGGCAACCGCCATTTGGCCCCAGTGACGGGGACAACGGGTGGTGTTGGGGACCACGTGTAACCACAGCAAGTGACCCGTTTAAAGGGGACAGTCGCTCCTCAGCTACACTGACTGCTGTAGACTCAGGGCTACCAGAGAAACTGGAAATCTAGAGTTCTAACTAAAATCTCTCCCCATGTCTAATCACTGGCTCAAAAAATTATTTTGAAACTTTGCATGCCAAATAAAACACTCCTGCAAACTCTGTTTGTATCACGGTCCTAAAATCAACAAGGCTAATATTTAACTTCCCCGGACCTAGCACTTGGCCATGCAACCACTTTCTCCAACTTCCCCTCCCAGCACCCCAAAGGGACATCTTCCAGAACTCATTCTGCAGAAGAGCAGAGACCAGGGCAGTGACCTCCTCCAAATTTGCCTTGCTTACCCCAAAGTCACCAAGCCCCTAGTGTCCAGCAAGGGCAAGAAATCATCCAACTCCCCCAGCAAGGTGTTTCCCAGAGGTTCCCACAGCGTGTCCTGCCCTGGGCACCCAGGACAGATGGCTGGACCAGAAACAGGACAGGGGAGGGGTTCAGTGGCACCCTTTCAACCTGTGAGTTCTAGCTCAGAGCAAGTTTTGGCCTCTCACTTGGATGTAAGAGAATAAGCAAATATTAATAAAACAAATTTTTAAAAAAACATAGCTCTAAGACCACCCAGCTTCTGGGCTGGTCAGCAGAGGGTGCTGGGGAAGGGCCACCCACCTCAATCGCATCTTTAAACTCCTCATCTGGCTCAGCCTCTTCGGCCTCCTCCACGCTGCCTGGCGTGAGGTCCTGGGAAGAGAGACTCTATGACAGAAGGAGAAGGATGGCAGCCCGGGCAGAGGGCCGCCTCCCTGAGCCAACATCCAGGCTTCCCAAAACACCAGGAAGTGGCATGACCGCAACAAAGAAGGAAGTCACGGGAAAGACAGCAACCTCTAACCCAGCAAGGACAGGGGGGGCAACAAGACCACGACTGGACCTGTGGTGGCCAGACAGCACGGTGGCTGAAGGCACGGGCCCTAGGACACCAGGTCGGGGGTCTGAGACTCATCCCCACCACCCACTGGCCGTGAGACCTTGGCCAGCCACTCTGTGCCTCAGCCTTCCCTTCTGCAAATGGGAAGAATCGCACTCTCAGAAATAACCTACGCCCCATGGTGCTAATATCAAGAAAGTACTTGGAACAGCATCTGACACAGAGTAAGCACTCCATAAGCACAGGGTAGCTATCTTTATTACAATTATTGTAATTAAGCACTTCAGAGGAGACCAGGCCTGGGATGAAGCAGGAACTACGATACGCCAGCCCAGGAGCCACGTGGTATGAACAAGCTGGTCCCGGAGGGCCCACCACCTGCCCACAGCAGGCTCTGCCCTGAGGTCAGGGGCACTCACCTCCGTGGGCGTGAGGGCAGGCGTGCTGTCCAGCACAGCACCCTTCCCCTCAGCATCCGGCGGCAGCGGTGGGCTCTCGAAAACATGTTCTTCCTGCTTGGGGTTCAGGCGCCGCTGCAGAGATGCCCTGTACTCAGACACCACTACCAGGGCAAGGAGAACGGGGTGGGAGGCAGAAGAGACACTATGAGTGGCACTTGAAGGGCACCCACTTCCACAGCTGGCTGGCCTCTTCCTCCAGCACCCCAGCTTCTGCTGCGGGAAAGAGTCACGCTCCTAACCCTGAGCAAGTCACCTTACCTAAGCCTCATAAGCAAAACAGATACTACCACCTGCCCCTCATTGCTAGAGAAATTAAATGTAGTAAGTGCTCCACAGATTATGACTTCTGTATTAATCACCCTGCCACAGGAGGAAAACAAACACAGCAATCACCCACACATACGCACAGGCCCAGGCCTCTGTGACTCAGGGTCTCGCCACGCTGCCTCAGCACTTTAGAAGCCAAAAGACAGAAGGGTACTCTGGGATCACACAGAGATGTGGCAGCAACCCCAGGCAGCTGCAGCCCAGGGAACAGGCATCAGCTTTAGGAAAACATCCCTGCCCCATCTCCCAGGTCCTATCATGTAAGCAGTGATGCACCCACCTTGGGAAGGAGTGGGTAACAGCCCCCCGCCCCAGCGAGACGTCAGCTTTATCTAACAACTCAGAGATGTAGAGCCCACAAGAGAGCCCTCGGAGGGAGCACCCTAGTGTGGCGCGGCCCCCTCGTGGAAGGCACGGGAAACAGATTATTGGCTGCAGAGACAGAGGAGCTGGGGAGCCTAACCTCGCCCCCAGAGCCAGCCTGGGCTCCCCCTCCATCAGCCTCCTCAGGGCTTACCTCGGAAGAACTCCACATTCCCCAGAAAGAGCGTGCTGTTTAAAAGGGCAAGGACCCAGCAGAGCGGCAGCAGATACAGCACGCAAACTGTGCCCAGGAGAGCCCCATAGAACCTGGATGACAGAGAAGAACCACAAGATCAGGAATTCACAATATCCAAAAGAAACAGGATTGGAGCACACCCACATACCCAAGGTCCAGGTAAGAAATAGCTCTGGGCACAGTTAACAAACCGCCAGATGCGCTAATCACTGCTTATCAAACCAGTGAAAAGCAGTGACCAGGAAAGACTGAGAACTACCCCCACTCGCTGGTTGCTGAGAATGACACAGTGAGGCTGTAGTGGTGTCTGAGGCTGGGGACACATAAACTGGTTCAACCGCCATTACTCCCCAGGGTCCAGACTCTGCAGTCTAGAACAAGACAGACTGGGACTCCAGCCCTGCCCCTCCTCGTCCTGAGAAGTCTCTTGGTTCCCTGGGCGTTGCCTCCTTCACACATGAAGTGGGCTTAAGCAGTGCCTGCCTAAGTCACCATCTACAGGGAGCGACGGGCACAGTGCCGGGCACAGGAAAAACTCAATAAATGTTAGTTATCATTATTATTCATATATAAGAGCCTCAGAAACATTCATTCCATTTGATGCAGCAGTTTCATCCTTGAATTTATTCTAAGAAAAAATTTTCAAAAGATTAAAGCTAAATCCATGAAAATGTTCACCACAGGGGTAGTAATGAAAAGTAGAAATTGAATATATAACAGAATGGGTCTATAAATTATAATATATTCACCATCTAAATTAATCTGGTATTACAAATAATTCCAAAGGCTATGCAGCAGCAAAGAAAACCATTTATGATATAACAGTAAGGGAAAAAAAAAAAAAAGAAAAATCTAGACCGGGCGCAGTGGCTCACGCCTGTAATCCTAGCACTCTGGGAGGCTGAGGCGGGTGGATCGCTCGAGGTCAGGAGTTCGAGACCAGCCTGAGCAAGAGCAAGACCCCATCTCTACTAAAAATAGAAAGAAATTATCTGGCCAACTAAAATATATATAGAAAAAAAAAATTAGCCGGGCATGGTGGCGCATGCCTGTAGTCCCAGCTACTCGGGAGGCTGAGGCAGGAGGATTGCTTAAGCCCAGGAGTTTGAGGTTGCTGTGAGCTAGGCTGACGCCACGGCACTCACTCTAGCCCAGGCAACAGAGCGAGGCTCTGTCTCAAAAGAAAAAAAAAAAAAGAAAAATCTAACATACACTATGAAGCTATATAGCTATAAAGTATATGCATATGACAAACTCTAAAAGGCAAGCCAAACATGCGATCAGCTGCTAGATCCTGGTGGTGGATTACATGGTGAGTTATTTTTCTATTATTAAAATATTTTGACCACACATAAAAGAAAGTACCTAAACAAGAGCAGTGCACTGGAGCCCACAGCCTGTGTGCAGATCTACGTGCAAGAGCCTGGGAGGTGCTCTTCCCCTCAAGTAGGGGAGCGAAGGCCCTCTCAGGCAGCTGGCTTTGCTGGGCTTCAAGCTGCAAATTCCTACGGGGCAGCAGCGAGAGAGGAGGGGCCACTCACTGTGAGGACACCACGGGGTTCTCCCAGTGCAGCACACGGTAGGCCGCTTCGCAGGAGCAGCACAGGCGGCTCAGGAAGGAGTCCAGCTGGATCAAGCTGCGGACGCAGGGGCTTCAGTGAGCGGGCAGGCCCTGCCCACCCACCCACAGGGCACTACCGAAGCCCTGGGGATGCAGAGCCTGGGAATCTCTCCAAACACACTGCAGGGGTCTAGAGAGCATGGGAGAAAAGAGCCTAGCCAAGCCCCCAGGTACATTTCAGCCCCCTTTTCAGGGCCCCTTGCTGCGGTGGAAACGGCTTCCTGCTTTGTTCTCTTCCTAGCTGCAGATGTCGGGCAGGCTACTTAACTTTTCCAGGGCTGCAGTTTCCTCATCTATAAAATGAGGAACACAGTACCCACTTTACAGGTACATAGCAGCTATATGAGGACAAATGGCAGGATGTAAATCAATGTTTCTCCACCTGGGAGGTGACAGATTCCCTTAGGGAGTTTTTTTTTTAAACATGGATGTACCCCAGAAGCCATGACTACACCCTGCACCCAGATCTGAGTTTCTGAAGGACTCCCTGGAGAAAAGGTTGATTCTAGGGCTGGGCAAGGAAAGTATAAGATGAATTTGAACATCCTGTTGTACCATAAAGGAAGCACTCAAAAATTATGGGGGCTGGACACAGTGGTGCAGGCCTGTAGTCCCAGCTACTCAGGAGGCCAAGGCAGGAGGATCACCTGAGCCCAGGAGTTCAAGACCAGCCTGGGCAATAGTGAGATCCCATCTCTACAAAAAATGTTTAAAAATTAGCTGGGTGTGGTGGTGCATACCTAATGTCCCAGCTACTTGGAAAGCTGAGGCAGGAGGATTGCTTGAGCCCAAGAGTTTGAGGTTGCAGTGAACTATGATAACACCACTGCACTCTAGCCCAGGCAACAGAGCAAGATCCTACCTCAAAAAAAAAAAAAAAAAAAAAAAAAGAAAATCACCTTTGCAACCATTGTAGTGATAAACCAGTTAAGGCAAGACCCATCAATGGATTTTAAAGCAGTGGGTGAATATTTAATGAGAAACAACATATTCACACAGTCTCAAAGTATCTCCCCTCAAGTGACTAAGAAGAAAGAATAAAATGATAATTTACTGTGCAGAAACATTCACCACGTGATCAGAGTTAGTATCTCCTGACATCATGTGCCTCCTGCTAAGGACACACTAACAATGACCATCCCGTCATATTCCTGCCAAAATGCACAACCTAAATCTAATCACAAGGAACCAAATAATCCAAAACGGAGGGGGATTCTAAAAAAAGAGAAACAAATGAGGAATTGTTCTGGGTTAAAGGAAACTAAAGAGACATAAAAACTATTAAATGCCCAGCACTCTGGGAGGCCGAGGCGGGTGGATCGCTCAAGGTCAGGAGTTCGAGACCAGCCTGAGCAAGAGCGAGACCCCGTCTCTACTAAAAATAGAAAGAATTATCTGGCCAACTAAAAATATATGTAGAAAAAATTAGCCGGGCATGGTGGTGCATGCCTGTAGTCCCAGCTACCCGGAAGGCTGAGGCAGTAGGATCGCTTGAGCCCAGGAGTTTGAGGTTGCTGTGAGCTAGGCTGACGCCACGGCACTCACTCTAGCCTGGGCAACAAAGCAAGACTCTGTCTCAAAAAAAAAAAAAAAAAACAACAACAAAAAACTATTGAATAAATGTAATATGTGATCCTGGACTGGATCCTGGATCAGGGGAAACTGACATAAAGAACTTCATTACTACAACTGGTAAAATGAACTACATATTACAAACTATGTGTTAGCTATGAACTATATCAGATAATAGTACTAATACTAATGTTATCAATGTTAAATTTCCTAATTTTGATTATGGCACTATGGATATATAACAAAATGCCCTTGTTCTTGGGAAATACATGCTGAAGTATGTGGGGTAAACAGGCATAATGTTTGCTAATTTCAAATGGTTAAAAAGAAAATAATGTGTATACATAGAGAGACAGATGAAGGAAATGTAGCAAAATTTTAATAACTGCTCTATCTGGGTAAAGGTTATATGGGAGTTCTTCCTATTATTCTTGCACCTCTTCAGTAAGTTTAAAATTATTTCAAAGTAAAAAAGCCTTTTAAAAAACCAGATATCCAGGCCCCACTCCAGATACCTGACTCAGAATTTCTGAGGCAAGGTCTAGGGATCTGTTTATAACTTTTCTTACCCCTGCTGTATGCCAAGAGACAACATACAGCCCGGTCCAGGGAAGGGATCGGTAAATGCCCACTGTCACTGAAGCTGTTACAGTTAATTATTCAACAGTCTTCAAATGCTTCCTCAAAAGTACCAGCTCTGTCATGGTTAGGAAGTTTCCCCACAGTGATGATGACTATGTTTACTGAACACTTCCTGGGTACCAGACACTACTTCAATCTTCACACTCACCCTACGAGGAAGCCCTATGATCACCCCATTTAACGGGTGAGGAACCTGAGGCACAGGGGCGCTGAGCGACTTGCCCGATGTTACACAGCAAGTAAATGGAAGAGCCAGGAGTGGAGCCAGGCAGTGGCTCATGCACACACGTGCTTAGTCAAGACCCTAAACAGCTTCTCTAGTTGAAAGAACACAAACTGTGAAATCAGTTAGGTCTGGATTCTCATCCCAGCTTGGCCACTTTCTAGCTGTGTAAGGAAGCCTTTTTCTGCATCCATAAATGGAGGACAGTAACAGGAGCTACCTCCCAGAACCGTTAAAAACACTACATAAAATAACATCTGTGGTTTGCCTAACACAATGCCTGGTGTGCACAGCAAACAATAAGTGTGGTGGCTGCTGTTACTGTCATAATGGGCTTGTGCCCCCACCTCCCTGGCCTCTCTTCCATACTTACAAGCTCTTCACCTCAGCCACGGCCTCGGGGCGAGACAGGCGAACTTTCTGCAGGTCCTCCTGCCGCACCGTGTGATACTTCCTCCGCATCAGCTCAGACTCGGGCAGCCGTGCCTGGCACACCTCCTGAAGATAGCCCAGCAGGGCAGGCACTGAAATCACCAGGGCTCCTACTGAGCACCATGCACCTACGGGACCGAGAACACTGCAGGTGACACAGGGAAGCAAGGGCCAGGAGCCTGCCCACCCTGATGTCCACCACCCAAAGGCCTTCCCTGATCCCTGTATGACACAGGATCTCACGCCCACTCTTCAGCCCCCTCAACCCAGCTTCGTTTGTCCTCAGCCCTTATTGCCATATGACAGACGGTGGGCATGTTCACTGTCTCCTCTACTGATGTAAGCAAGCTCTTGAGGGCTGGGACTTTGTCTCTTTGGTCACTGCTCTAGTCCCAGCCTGGTTTTTAATACATCTAAAAATGCTGCTAGCACACAGTAGGCAGCTCATGCTGGAGTCTCGTTGCTGATGACCGACATGCGGACCTCTGGGCCACTAAGGCAGACTGAAAGCCTTTCCTTTGGCTTTTAGGATACCACAGACCACTGTGGATTGAGAAACGGTGAGGCTGAGATAAAATTCAAAGAAGGAACTTCTTCCATGTAACATGGTACCCCAGCAGCAAGCCAACAGAGCAGCAGGCTCATAATAAATGCTTGTTAAATATCTGTCATATAAACTGATTGACTCTGGAAGTATATTCAGATAAATCTAACATCCTAGGAAGTTTTGATCAGGCAAAGAGGAGTCCAGCTAAGAAACAGAAGATGAGAGCTTGTGTGAGCTGCATTTATTTTCAACCTACTGAATCCTTACCTCCAAGAAAAACAAAGGAGACACTTGAGAAATGAGTTCAATATAAGAACGAACACATGAATAGAGGCCCAGCTCCTCAGAACATTCTGTCCCAGACCCTTCACTCATTTCCGCCGAGTGGTTTGCCTTTTTCTGTAGCTATCTGCCAGTTCCAACCAGGGAAAGGTCTGGGTCACAGTGTGCATCGTAATAAAAGTTCTGCACGCTCCTAGTGGGGACCCCTACAGACCCCCACCGTCCACATTTCTATCTCAAAGGCTTCCTGCGGCTCCTCACTGCGGGTGACTGCCCAGCAGCTCCCACAAGCTCATTTGCTGAACCAGAGGAATCAACAGATGTGGCAAAAATCCCTTAACAGCTCATCTTCCTAGTACCCTTCCCCCATGCCATGTCCCCACATGACCCCTGAATCAGCTTGGGAACCAAAATGGAAAAAGGTCAATGTACCAGCAATCAGTCAAGATGGAAGTAATAATAATAATAATGGCAGCTATAATGTATTGGCTGCTTATTCTGTGTCAGGCACTATGCCAACTCTCAGACTATCTCATTCCTCACAAATACTCTAGGAGGACAGCACTGTTATTATCCTCCCTTTAGAGATGAGAACAATTAGGCCTTAACAGAGAGGTTCAATCATTTGCCCAAGATCACACCAGGCGACTCAGCCTGGATGGCCTCTGGAGCCTGTGTTCTGACACCAAGCAGACAGGGAGGAGAGCCAGCTCCAGGGCAAGAGCGGCTCCCTATGCAGGGCCACATCTTGCATCTCAGTGTTCTTCCCCCACATTCATTCACAAAACACCACCGGACCCTGCAAGCAGTTCTTACCCTCATTCAAAGTGAGAAACAAGATGTTGAGGCCCAGGCAGGTCAGCAAGGAACACAAAGGCGTCTGCCACCTACAACACAGATAGTCCTGGTCACTACAGAGCACTGCTCCTCCAGCTGGGGGGGTGGGAGGGCGGGGCAGCACAGGCTGGACACCACGGGAGAAGAGGAGGACACCTGGGACACCTCCTGGGACACAGAGGAGCAAAGGAAGATCAAAGGGGGCCTTTCACTTGGACAGGTGACCAGGAGAGGAGCCAAGAGGTCACACATTAGCACCTGGAGTGAGAAAAACAGAAGACATGTGGAACTTTCTCCCAGAAGGAAGAATTTTTAAAATATCAGGTAATACTGCTTAACCTGTGTTTTATAAGGTTGTATTCTCCTTAAGAGGTGAAGCTGATGTTTGTCTTTAATATTTTCCTTTATTCCTTTTTATAATTTTGTAAAAACATATAATCATTGCACAAAATTCAACTAATAGAGAAATCAAGAAAGAACAAATTGTGGACTTTTTTGATCCCATTTGTGACTTTATCTTCTTATATCTGTAATTTTGAGAGTTTGAGAGCTTATTTTGAACATACATTAATTCAAAAGGAAAAAAAAAACAATAAAAATTTTATTTTACTATATTAAAAAAAATGAAGATGAAACTAGGGTACAGCACTCTGTCAGCAAAACACAGAAACAGATGGAAGCAAACCCAGATGCAGCCCCCCACCATCCCCAATGCATGGCAGTGCAGGAGCCCCCCAAGGGGGATGAGAGACAAGCAGAGACTTAGGGTGCTGAGGACAAGCAAATGCTGCTGGCTTAGTGCCTGATGAGGGACGTTTAGGAGGCAAAGAGGAGCGCAGACATAATAACAAAGCAAATGACATTCCAATTCTAGGGGCAGTGTCAGTATATATAAAGTGAGTGATCAGAGGAGAGACAGACAAATCAGAAAAATAAACAGATAAAAGTTGCTAGCAAGCAAAGTATTCAAAATGTAAATGGATTTTCTTGTGCCCTAACTGGAGTATTTCAGAGTTACTAAATGAGGGGAACTAATTTATGCGGGGCTTTTACTTTTTGATAAAAATTATGAGTGAGGGAACGAAATGACCTATCTTTGCTTTTCTCCCGAAATTCAACACACTCCACCTGTAACACCCTAATTAGGCCTCAGAACCTCTGGTGGCAGCCACCATGGAAAAAGCGAAATAAAAGCCAGGTCCAAAGCCAATCCCTTCGCAGAAATAAAAACATCAACCACCACTGAAGTCACTTTCATTTTAAAACCTCTCCCCTTCTATCAAATGTCTTCACTGACACTTTGGTCCTGGGAGATCCACCTAGCAGAGTAGTTGATCCCCGAAGAGATTCTCTTAACAATTTACTGCAACTCTAAGCTTCAGACCTAATAGCCAGAGCCCAAGATTAGGTCCCTCTTCAAAGTCAAATCCTCTTCCCTAAGAAAAGAACAATCAAAAGCACAAACTAATCTGACAGCTACTTTCACAGACCAGTGCTCCCTCTCCCAGCAGCAGATAGACGACAGGCTCCTGGGGGCTTTTCGGTCAATGCTCCTTCCTCATCCAGCTTTAAACAACCCTACCACATCCTCCAATTTCTAGTAATAATTCCACAAAATGGAAAAACCCTAACACGTTAGTGTGTCAAGAAGCACTATAATAAACCAGTGAAGGAAAAGGAGAAGGGAGAGATATATTTAACTTTTGTGCTTTGCCACAAAAGGGCAACACACACACACACACACAGAAGAAGTCCTTCCCCTAAGGAAAGCCCCTGGCCCTAAGCAAAGCCTCTCCCCTAAGGAAGACCACAGTGCATTTCAGTTAGTTGGTCACACATGCTGGGATTGTAAAACGAAAAAAGAACCCCTTCTCATATCATCTTCCTACCCCTTTCACCAAGAGCCCAATGATCTTACAGTAAAGAACATATCTCTGAAAAAGCAACTAGCTCATCTCTAGGGATACTGCCATAAATTAAAGGCATGAACAAGAAAAATATAGAGCCTTGGTCAGAGAGCTAACAAACTGCCCACTATTTCCAGACTGAAGCAAGGATGAATATTCAATAGCAATTGCACTCTTAAAGGTTAACCTAACTCACCCTGCTTCCTATCAGTCTCTCTCAGGCATTTTACAGGGTTGAAGATCCTATGAGAATCTGAATCCAAAAAACTAGAAGCTTTTCCCTAGAAACATACATGTGTGCACACACACAATTTTACATACAGTTTTATGGGATTCATTGACCCCTAAGACCCAGTCACAAGCTCCAAGTTAAGAACCTCTGTTCTTTAGAACGACTGGGTTTTTATGTGACTCCTGATGCAATTAGGAACACAACATTTACCTTTGCTAAAAAAAAAAAAAAAAAACTTTTCTAATTTGAATCTAATCCAACCTTTAAATTTAACTTCCAGTTTGCACCATGAGGAAGCAACCAAACAAACCTAGGTAGGAAATACTCCAGGATAGTCAGCTCAGTCTCTTCAGCAAGTCAGTGTCAAGAAAGAAGGGACTATTTTAGATTGAAAAAGACTTAAAGGACATATTAACCACATATAATACACGGTCCTGGACTGGAACTTGATTTGGCCAAAATGATTATACATGATGTACATTCTTGGGAAACCTGAGGAAACTTGAATATGAATTGAGTATGAGATAATATCAAGGAATTATTAATTTTGTTAAGTATGATGTTACTTTGTGAAAGACAATGTCCTTAATTAGAGACAGAAACTTAAGTATTTAGGGAGTGGGATGCCATATATCTGTAATTCAAAACACTTCTAACAAAGGAAATCGAGTGAACTGAAAGGAGAATGAAGACAATTACAGAGGATGAAAATCAAAGCAGAATAGGAGAATAAATAGGAGAGCCATAATTCCAAAGGATTGGTGAAAATAGTACCTACTTATTCATAGGTATTTGTATTTCTTCAACTTTTGTTCAATTTTAACATTAATTATACTTATGTTCTTAGAGAAGAAAAAAATAAACCCTGCTCTAAGCTGTAGAAAGCCTGATGTTCGAGGCTGTTCAGCAGTGCTGACGTAGGCACTTAGTCACAAAGAAGAACTCTGTTGAAAGGCCAGACTGTTCCCAGTACCTGCCCTTCCTGGGCTGGGCTTGAGACACAAGGTAGGCCTGGATAAACCCCGAGGCCCCATAGGCCTTCCAGGACTGCTCCTCGCTAGGACAGAAGGGACAGCCCAGCCACTATCTAAATGGCCAGTGTTACTACAGAGCAGGAGGGCAAAAGGCATGGCAGACCAGAGCAACTCCACAAAGTCTGTACCTGAGCAAGTATCGAACACCGTCACCTGCATCTTTCAGGGGTTCCAGGTAGATCTCCAGCCTCTTGTAGGAAAGAACCAAGTTGAAAAGATCAAACGCTGGGGACTTGGTAGGGACAGGTGGAGACTCTGGGAGAACCTCAGGCATCACGCTGGGGCTCACCTCTGGCCCACTCCCCTCAGGCTCTGACATCTGCATCCTGCAACCATAATAATTCCTGATATTCGCATTGTACTTCCAGTCACCAATACGCTTCTACTTGCATTGTTTCATGCGGTGCCCATAATAAACCTGAGAGGTAGGCAGGGCCACATGTGGAGTGCCCATTTCACAGGAAAGGAAATTGAAGTCCAGCAAGGTGAAGTGAATTATTCACATCTAACATCCTCCAGCCTGAGCAAGAACGAGACCCCGCTTCTACCAAAAAAAAAAAAAAAAAAAAAGTAGAAAAAATTAGCCAGGCAAGGTGGTGCACACTGGTAGTCCCAGCTACTCAGAAGGCTGAGGCAGGAGGATCACTTGAGCCCAGGAGTTTGAGGCTGCAGTGAGCTATGATGGCACCACTGCATTCTAGCTGGGTGACAGAGCAAGACTCTGTCTCAAAAAAAAAAAAAAAAAATCCTGTTCTTTGGACTCCCCATCCAATCCTCCTTCCCTCGCAGACTCATCAAAAGAATAAACCATAAAGACCAAGCACACATAGTTGCTGCAGGGGAGGCAGCCCATGGTCTCAAGAGAAATGATGTCCTGGAATATTTTTCTCCCACTGTTTACCTGGCTAATTCCTACTCATCCTTCAGATATCAGCTTAAACGTCAGTCCCTAGCCCTGGGCAGTCTTTGCCAACCCCTCCTCCAATATGGACAGTAAGACCCTCTGGAAGGAGCATATACTCACCTTACCAGAGCACTTACCACGTCCAAGTAAAAGTCCCTTTCTTGCCACTTTCCCTCTTAACTCTGAGCTAGCCTATATTCACGACTGTTTCTATACACAGTGGGTGCTTAATAAATGCTTGCTACATAAGTGAATGAACTACCATCCAGCAGAACTCCCATCCTCTCTCCCGCTCAGCCCCCTTCCTCTCCTTGGGTTGCCAATAACTTCCTAGGTTATCCCTGCCCAGGGGGCAATCATCACCCTCCAGAACGCCCATTCTCACTCCCCTCTCTAATGACGAGAGCCACCGAACCCTCACGCTCTTTCCTAATTTCAAAGTCCTACCCGGAACGCTAAGCAGCAAATGAGGGGGCGGAACCTCGGCAAACAGCAACCTAAACCAGTCCTATGGGCAGGGACGTGACAAAGGAGCCACTGGGAGCCCTAAAACTCCGCGGGCCGAGCCACAGCGAAAGCACCCAGGGGCGGGCGCGAGATAGGAGCCCCGGAAGGTGTGAAGCAGGTCGGCGCCGGCAGGTGCCTTGACCACCACCTCTGCAGCCCAGGGAACCCAGTGGGAGCCCAGACATGCAAGGCCACGCCCAAGGTCGCTGGGCTGGCAGGTGGCGGCCCGGCTTTGTCCAGGCACCCGACTTCGCACGGTCAGCAGAGACCTCGGGGCGGGGAGGGGTGGCACCTCACCTACCTGGTCTCTGGCTCGGTGGGGGGAGGGACAGGGACGGGCAGGAGGTACGGGTAGGGCCACTGGGCCCCGAACGTGTCCTCAGGCCCGCCCCACCCTAACGCCGCGCCTCCTCCCGGGGCCGTTCGGAAGTCGCAGGTCCGAGAATCTCCTCCGCCTACTCCCGCGCCAGCGCCGCTTCCGGGACGCGCATCGCTCTGCGGCGGCGTGCCCGTGACGTCATCGCGCCCGCCCCGCTCCGGGTTTAGCTCCGCCCGCTCCAGCACAGGTGAGCGCCCCTGTCAGCACTGCGCCTGCGCGCCTTTCGCGGCTTGGCCCTGGCCCGAGTTAACTCTATCTCTGCCCACTGCGGTTCGCAAAACCCTGCAGACCCCTGCGAGCACAGGTTTGGCCACCGTGCACCTCGCCGCCCCGCCTCCCCTAAAAGAATCCAGCAGGGAATAGTTGGGGAGAGACTAAGCTGAAGCATGTATGCCTTCATCCTCTTTCCTCCCAGCCTCTGCCCTTAACTGGCTCACCGTCACGCCGGGGGGACTGTGAGTCCAGGAAAGGCAGAAACCGTATCCTGTATGCCGATGCCCAGCAAAGAAAGCGGCTGCTTCCTGAGTGGCTGCTGTGTACAAGGTCCTGTGCAGGCGTTTCCCTGTTGGTTCCACTTCACTCCGTGTGGCCAGTTAATCTCTGCTAAAGCACGCATCCGATGTCTTCGCATTAATAATAACATCAGTGCTGTGTACCGAGGCGCTGGGCACCGGACTAAGCTCTCTGCAGGCATTATCTTCTCCAACAACCCAGTTAGGGTTATCGCCATTTTACAGATGAGGAATCTGAGACATCTTAAGGAACTTCTTCAACGTCACAGCTAATAAGCAGGAGCTGGCATTTGAACCACATGTGTCATCTGACCCCAGTGCCCCCAACCATTGTTCTGCATCTACTGGCTTCATCCCCTGCTACTCTCCTTCCGGTGCCTCTTAACTTCAGCCTACTGAACCCCTCCGTTGTTACCTACAAATGCCCCTTGCCCTCAAGTGTCTGCACGCCTTCCCGCATTGCCCCAGCTGGAAGAAATCACTTCCCTCTCCAAACAGCCAGAGCTTTACCTGCATCTCTTCCTGAAAGTATCTTCTTGCAGAAAAGCAGGCACCCGCCCCTCCCGCCAGCACTCAGCTGTGCTCCAAATTCCTACTCCTCTCACTTCCTGGGGCTTTGCTCTGTTCAAAGGGCCTTGAAATCTTCACTCTCGCTGACTCTTCCCCCTCATCCTAGAGACAAAATTCATGGAAAATTTCTCCTTTAACCTTACTTTACCCCCTTTCTCCTTCCTTAGTGGGAAGACTTGCTACACAGTGCTGTCTGCCTCTTCTTCCTCACCCAACTCGCTCCTCAGCACTGTAGACCCGCTTCCCTCCATACCACTGGGCTACCTGCCTGCTCACCTGTGACGTCCTGGCTGCTAAATCCAATGGACACTTCCCAACCCTCCTCTCAGGTGACCTCTGCAGCACTGGACACTCTTCCTTCTTGTTACTGTTGTCTACCTTGGTTTCCATGACACCACCCTCTCCCCTTCTTCCTACCTTCAAGGTCTCCTTAGGGCTTTTCTTCCTGCCCCTCCAATGCTGGGGCTCCTGTTTGCCACCCTCCTTCCTTCTGACTCCAGACACTCTCCCCCCAGGATCTCAGTCACTCTCATGGCTCTGTCACCTCATGTTTCCCATATCAATGTCTCCAGTGCCTGGAGCAGTACCTGGCACATAGTAGGCATTCTGTAAAAAAGGGTTGCAAGATGTTACAATTGGAGGACAGTATATGGGATCTTTCTGTGTTATTTCTTGTAACTACATATAAGTTTACAATTATCTCAAAATAAAATTAAATGCTTATGCCATATAGGTATTTTTTTAATAGCTTCCTGATTTAGTTGATTTTTAAAATTACCTGGCATGTGCCAGTCCCAACGTGAGTAAGGTAGGAGAGCTTGCAAAGTAGGATGAGTTGCTTGGTTGGTTTTTCCAACTATAAAATGAGGATAATCATTTTATGTAGTAACCTTGACATAGGGCTGTATTTAGAATTAAATGAGCTAAAAGGTATAAATTCCTGACATAAGTGTTTGAAAATTGTTAGCAATCATTATTATTTTTTTACTCAAAGCCCTACCATCATGAAAGGTGGCCTTACTAATATAAGCTATCTAACAGAGGAAAATAAACTATCAAAAAGAAAGGGAAATAAACTCAGTACATAATTGCCTCTTTGAAGAGGAAATTCACAACCCCCTTTGTTTTGTTTAGTTAAAACACCTGTGGCCTAACTCATTATCTCTAACAGCATCGTTTTCTACAGCGTCGTTTTCTCAGCCTTGAAGAGCCCTAAGCAGACAGTAGGGATATGAACTCTCTGCCTCAGTTCCTCCCAGGACCAGATTCTAAGAACTCAGATAAGCTAGTCTCACAGAGAAAAGAAAAAAATAAAGAACACCTGCAACAGCTTCACTGTGGCTTCTGTTATCAGTCTGCTGAAGCAGCAAGGGGGGGGGGGGGGGCCGGGAAGTCATTTTTAACCTTTTTAAACACCAAACCGCTTTTCCTCAACTGCCAGCACTACTCTCTGCCTTTTCTTCAGTGCCGTGCCATATACCTTCGTTTCTCTTTCTCTCTCTCTTTCTTGGGAAAATAAATAAACTTTTACTTCCCTATATCCTAAACTCTATGTGAGAAATCTTTCTCCACCCACAGCATGAGCACCTACTGAGCTTTCCACCCTTTCACATCACCACTCCTAGCCCGGAAGTCAGACAAGCATCCATAAAGGTTCTGATTCACATAGCAAAGACAGAAAGAAAAAAAGAAAAGAAAAGAATTCAGGAAGGTCCAGAATGTAGACAGATCCAAATCCCACACACACCATGAAGCTATATCCAGAAATCCCCCCACAACCTCTTAGAGGAATGAGCTCAGCTTTGTGGCTGGGCTAGGCTTGTCTGCAGGACTCTGCCTCTCCCCACTTAGAATCAGTCTTTTTTCCAGAAGGCTCCTGGTCTTCTCCTGCAAATAGCCTGTGAAGACCCCTCTTCTCCATTTCCTGACCTGGCCCCAGGTCTGAATTCCAACGGAGGCCATCACCCCTCCCACGTCCCCCAGCCTCACCCCCACCACCGCCCTGCACTCCGTATCCTACTCAAACCACTGTCTTGCTGGCAGTTGTCAGTGGCACTCTGTGACCTCCAGGAAAAAACCAAAGCCCAGTATGTTTAACTCTGGAAGTTCCCCGAATATGTCACACCTTCTCCCATTACTGTGCTTTTTTATAGACATTCTTCCCACATTCTTTGGTTGGTCAGCTATTATTCTTCCTTCTAAACTCAGCTCAGAAAACAAACAAACAAAAAAACTCAGTTCAGATCTCACCCCTTCTTGAAGACTTCTCTGACACCTCCCCCATCAGCAGCCACTATCTGGATTTGGTGCCCTTCTGGTCTGGCTCCATGGGCCTGCCCCACTCCAGCACTGGCAAAGTCACTGACTGTTTACTTGGTGGCTCCTTCTTTCTCTAGACTGTGAGAGTCCTGAGGGAAGTGACTTTAACTTCTGTGTGTGCAGCATCTAGTGCAAAGGAGATACCAACAACAAATGTTCGTTGAATGAATGCATTCATGTCAACTTCCTCCTGGAGGGCAGAATCCACATGTCTTTCAACAAAAGGCCAAGAACAATGCCCATTTCTTAAAATGATGACTGTGAAACCAGCAAGGATGAACAAGGTACAGATTCTATTGAGCACAGGCTCTTAGCTCAATAGGCAACACTGAACTAACTCAGATGCTATACAAAGCAGGGACTTTTATGGTAAAAGTAGGAGCAAAGAGGAGGGACAGACTTCATTTAAGAGAGGAGATGGGGAAAGTTTTCTGGACAATGCAGCATTTAAGCGAAGGAGGCTCCACCCTTCTTAGAAAGAAGAAAATTTTTTTCTTCAGTGTCCTAACTACCTGAAATTCTACCATCGGTAATTTACTGAAAAGTTAAATTTTAGTTTCTTTGCAATTCCTCCTCCTTGGGTCTGTCTGGACCACTGGCCTCAGGCTGGCTGTGGGTACTAGTAGTGTTTGTTTTCAATTCCAGCAGCTGTAGAATTGAGAGATATTACTCATGAACTCCTAGACATTATTTTCAGGAAACATTGGAGGATACATGAAGGCGCTAAAGACCAGAAAGGAACAACAGTCTTGGCCAACATCAATGAACAGAGGCCTTCCCTGGTGATTAGAGACAAACCAGACAAACTCTGATTTTGCATAATCAACTTCTAGTGCCTTCTTCTCTTCTCCAGCATTCTGAGTCTTCACTCTGGGCCTCAATTCCTGTTGCTGCTGATGTTTTCCTCTGGGTAGCAGACAGGTAGAAGAAACTAAGGGAGAAAATTAAATAATCAAAGAGGATAATTAATTCCATAACTTGACATTTTTCAGAGGCTAGTCTTTGCATCTATAAGTGAGTGTGTTTATGGCCTACATATTAATAATTGACTCATAAACCTCACATGGACCCTGGAGAAGTACTAGGTGGAAGTGCTGAGTAGAACAAGCTGCAGAAATGACTGTGGGGAGAGAGGCTGGGCGCGGTGGCTCACGCCTGTAATCCTAGCACTCTGGGAGGCCGAGGCGGGTGGATCGCTCAAGGTCAGGAGTTCGAGACCTGCCTGAGCAAGAGCGAGACCCCCCGTCTCTACTAAAAAATAGAAACAAATTATCTGGCCAACTAAAAATACGTATAGAAAAAATTAGCTGGGCATGGTGGCTCGTGCCTGTAGTCCCAGCTGCTTGGGAGGCTGAGACAGTAGGATTGCTTGAGCCCAGGAGTTTGAGGTTGCTGTGAGCTAGGCTGACGCCACGGCACTCACTCTAGCCAGGGCAACTGAGTGAGACTCTTTGTCTCAAAAAAAAAAAAAAAGAAATGACCGTGGGGAGAGAGAAGGGAACGGCTAAGCACACCTTTCTCCACCAGATGGCACCCTCGCCCACACTTAGAACCTCGGGGTTTCCGAGGCATCTCTTTAAACTTCAAGTTTCTGGCTATGACTTCTCATGCCAGCCTCAATGAATTTCACACCATTTCCACAGTGTGCCAAGCATTTTCATGTTTCTAGCTGTATCAGTTATCTCTTGTCATGTAACAAAGTATTCCAAAACTTTGTGGCTTGAAACAACAGTAAACATATGTTATCTCACAGTTTTTGGGGTCTTGGTGGGTGGTTTTGCCTCAGGGGTGGGCTTCCATAAGGTTGTAGTGGCCAGGCTGCAGTCATCTGAAGTCTCCAGGGGACTGGAGGATCAGTTCCTCACACGGCTGGCACTTTCTCATATGACGAGCTGGCAGAAGGTTCCAGGTCCTCTTCACTTGGGGTTCTCCAGAGGGCTTCTTGAGTGTCCTCATGACATGGTGGCTGAGTTAACCTAGAGCAAGAGATCCAACAGGGAGCAAGGCAGGGAGCCAAAGTTCTTTTATGATGTGCCCTCACAAGTCCCACACTGTCATTTTCGCAATATCCTATTGGTTTTACAGATCAGCCCTATTCAATGTGTAGGAGGATCATATAAGAGTATGAACAGCAGGAGGTGAAAATAACTGGGGCTCTCCTGGAAGCCATCGTGGAGGCTACTTGTGCTGTTCTGCCAGCTTAGGATACCCCTTGCTCCTCCTCCTGACCCCCTCCTACGCAGCTTTTAACATCCAGCTGGTGAATGTTTGTGAAGCCTTCCCCAAATAATCCCTCACTCCCTGCTCTGTGTTCCATCTCTATTAGGTGCCTGTCACCTGGCATTGTGATCCATCTCTGAAACACGACTATTTCCCCCATTGTCCCCTGAGTTCCTGAGAGCAGGGAGACTGAGACTTAACATCTTGGCAGCCCCATTTTCTGCCAAGCATAGGGCCTTTGCATAGTGGGTACTTAATGAATGAATGAATGAAACAGAAAATAACAAGTGTTGGTGGGGATGTAGAGAAACTGGAACCCTTATGCACTCACTGTTGGTAGGAGTGTAAAACAGTGTGAAAAGCAGTATGATCCTCAAAAAAATTAAAGTAAAATTACCAATAACCATATAATCCAGCATTTCCACTTCTGCATATATATCCAAAAGAATTGAAAGCAGGGTCTTGAAGAGATATTTGTACTCCCATTTCGTAGCAGATTATTCACAATAGCCAAAGGTAGAAGCAATCCAAGTGTCCATCAATGGATGAATGGATAAAATAAATGTGGTCTACACATACAATGCATATTAGCCTTAAAAAGGAAGGTCATTCTGACACATGCTACAACATAGGTAAACCTTGAGAACATTATGCTAAGTTGAAACAAGCCAGTCACAAAAAGACAAATATGGTATGATTCCATTTATATGAGGTACCTACAGTGGTCAAATTCATGGAGACAGAAAGTAGAATTGTGGTTGCTAGAGGCTGGAGGGAGAGAAGAATAGGAAGTCATTGTTTAGAGTTTTAGTTTTGCAAGATCAGAAGAGTTCTGGAAAGGGTTGGTGGTGATAGTTTCACAACAATATTAATGTACTTAATGCCATTGAACTGTACACATGAAAAATGGCAAATTTTATGTTATGTGTATTTTTGCCACAATTAAAAGTTTTTTTTTAAAATGAATAAATGATGTGAACAAAATATAGTCTATCCATTCAATGGAATATTATTCACCATAAAAAGGAATGAGCACAGATACATGCTACAACATAGATGAATTTTGAAAACATTATGCTAAGTGAAAGAAAACAGACACAAAAAGCTACATAACATATGATTCCACTTATACGAAATGTCCAGAACAGGCAAATCTATAGAGACAGAGTAGATTGGTGGTTGCCAGAGACTGAGGGGAGGAAAGAACTGGGGGGTGACTGCTAACAGGTACAGGGTTTCCCTTTGAGATGATGAAAATTTTTTGGAATTGGATAGTGGTGATGGTTATACAACCTTGTGAGTAAACTAAAACCCACTGAATTGTACACTTTAAAACTGGGAATTTTTATTCTATATTACATGAAATTTTATGTTATATGAATTAGATTTCAATAAAAAAATGAATGGATAAATGAAAGAAGTATTTGACTGGTATGTATCTTTAAATTCTCTTTAATATTTAGATTTTTCTCTAGTACTTAAACTTGACATTTGACTGGTGTGTATTTTTGGATTAACAGTTCACTGTCATTGCCCTAAAAAGTGTTCGATAAATACATCTTTATGTTCTTGTACCTGGGAAAGAAGTACTCATGAGTAATGAGTTTTCCAGCTGTGAGACAGTGAGTTGTTGGACAAACACAGCAAGGAAATGAATGTCTGCTGTTACATTCTTACTCAACAGCTCTTGGCAGCCATGAAAACAACCATTCATCAAACACTGGCACAAAAACTCTCACAGAGCAAGGCAATGAAAACCTCAGCAATAAAACCTTTTGCCTCCCGTGAAAGAGATACTTAACTGCCCACGGAAAAGTCTTCTTCCCCCTTCCATGATGGAGAGTTGTTGCTAAGCTGCAGCGGCCCAGCCAGGGACTACATTTCCCAGCCTCCTTTGCATATAGGCTGGGTCATGTTACTCTCAAGGAAGTGAGTGGGAGTGTTGAGTGTCCCTTCTAGACCAAGCCATTCATAAGTCAGAAACCTCCTGCCTCTCTTCCTCCACCTGCCAGCTCAAAGCAGAGGGGATGGCTGAGCCACAACGTGGAAGGAGGCTGGGTCCCTGAGTCA
>CM052446.1:37966844-37999436 GCA_028533085.1 Varecia variegata | reverse complement strand
GGCCAACTAAAATATATGTAGAAAAAATTAGCCAGGCATGGTGGTGCATGCCTGTAGTCCCAGCTACTCGGGAGGCTGAGGCAGTAGGATCGCTTAAGCCCAGGAGTTTGAGGTTGCTGTGAGCTAGGCTGACGCCACGGCACTCACTGTAGCCTGGGCAACAAAGCGAGACTCTGTCTCAAAAAAAAAAAAATTCAAAAGAATCAAAAATAAAAAGAAATAAAAATTTAAAACTTCCTAAAAAGCATCAGGTCCAGATTACTTTGTAGATCAATTTTATCAAGCTCATCAATAAAAATGATGTAGTTAAACTCTTCTAAAACATAAAACAAGATAGAAAACATCCTAATTTATTCTATGAGTCCAGAATACCCCCTCTGATAGAAACGTTGGGCAAGAATACACACACACAAACAAACAAATCTCATCTGGAATATAGCCAATATAAAATAAAAAATAATAAACCTACCACACGACTGAGCCATTCCACTGCTAGATATCTACCCAAGAGAAATTAAACATATGTCCATAAAAAGACTTGTACATGAATTTCATAGCAGCTATATTTGCAATAACCAAAAACTTGAAACAACATAAATGTCCATCAACAGTTGAATGGATAAACAAATTATAGTATAGCAATACAATAAAATAATACTCAGTGTTAAAAAAAGAATGAACTATTGCTACCACAATATAACGAACTGATCACAAAATAATTAAGCTGAGTGAAAGAATCCAACACCACCTCCTCCCCAAAAGAGCACATACAGTATATTGCACTTACATAAAATTCTAGAAGATGCAGAACTAATCTATAGTCACAGGAAGCAGATTGGTGGGGGGACGGGATGGGGGGATGGGAAGGAAAGAAGATGCAGGACCGAGGGCACACGGAGACCTCTGGCATTATGGATATGCTCATTGTCTTGATCGTGGTGATGGTTTCACGAGTGTATACATACACATGGCAAAATGTATTACGTTGTACATTTTAAATAACTGCAGTTTAATGTACATCAAGTATACCCTAATAAACCAGTTATTTTAAAAAAAGAATATCTAGGCAACCACTTCACCTCTCTGAGCCTCATCTACAAATGCAGTTATTATCTACACTGTTCATCTGTTGATAGGAGGATGAGATAAAATAATAAACGTAAAAATATTTTGTGAATTGTGAATACAAGAGTACAGGGACATTGTATAACCTTTAGTACTATTGATGTCATTATCAACAATAATGTCATCACGATTATCATCACTATCACAATCACCACAAAAAGACTCCCTCACCTTGGTCTTCTCACACCCTACATTAAGATCTCCGAGGTAGTTCATTCATTTAAATTAAAAAAAAAAACAAACCCAGCAAGTTCACTACTTCCCAGGATTGGCTGGGAGGAGAAGTCAACAAGCCGATAAATACAACTGGCTTTACCGGGGAAATGAGGAAAGTCATGTCGTGAAATGCCCAGATACGTAAGCAACTGCTGTTCCTGGGAAGGGTCCCTTTTGCCTGGATAAAGCTTGGTTTGAACGTGATCGTGGAAGAGCCTGCAAATGCGTGATGAGGAGAGACTACGAACCTTGCGCTGCTAACAGCTGAACCTGAGGCCAGTCCGTCTCTCCAGGTGGACCGGAGCCCCAGAAGACTCTATGGGAAGAGTGAGTCCTCTTTCCAGGCAGGAAGGAAAACAGAAGGATACGCTGCTTGAACTGAGGCAGGGCCAGGAGACTGCAAAAGGGAAGAAAACGGAGGGCAAAGAAGGACCTCAGACTCTGGAGAGAAGAATCTCGACTTCAGCTAAGTATTAATAACAATAATTTTAACACTTCTGTGCCATTTTGTCAAGAAAGCTCCGGAGAACCAGGCGCAGTGGCACCTACAGGCACCTGCCTGTAGTCACAGTTACTCGGAAGGCTGAGGCGGGAGGATCACTTGAGCCCAGGAGTTTGAAGCCAGCCGGGGCAACACAGTGAGACCCTATCTCAAACAAACAAAAAAAAAAAGTTCAAGACACCAAGTCTGGACACCAGAAAGAAGACTGGACACCAGTGAGAAAAAGGGGTCAGTCTATGGCTGGTGAGATTATCATGCTGGCATTCCTTAGGCAGGGACCCAGGGTGGAGGGCGGCAGGGGCAGAAGGGGAGTCGCATCTATGAGCGCAGCTGTGACGGGCACTGGCTCCGCACTGCACACACATCATCTCATGAAACCCCCCAACAAAGTTACACTGCCAAGAGCCGAACCTCACCGACTGAATTACCAACCACGCTGTTTTACGTGCGTATCTCATTCATCCCTTTCGGCAGTCCAGTGAGGCGGGTACTAATATTATCCCCATTTACTAAGCGATAAAACTGAGGTGCAAAGACCTCAGCTTCGTAAATTGCCGGAGACCAGACAACCAATAAGAGGTTGGGCTCACCTCTGACATCACAGGCTGAGCTCACCTAAAAATCAGAGCCAGTCGTGCGTGCTCGCTGCCCAGGACGCGCGAAAGGAGGCAGAACAGAGTACAGAACGCGACTGCGAAAGGCGGGGACTTGGTATTCAAATGTTCGGAGTCAGGTCAGGTGGCCATGCCTGTGGCACAGGGCCTTGCCCCGAGACGGAGGGGTGATGGAGGTGTGGGCAGTCTGACACATCCTCTCACGTCTGGTGCCACGGGGACCGTCTCCAGGGACCAGGAGAGCTGACCTCAGCACAGCAAGCTGATTAAACCTGAAGGTGACCATCTACCATCACTGTAAATTGGGAAGAGAGAAGCTGACATAATTCAGATTTATAATAATGTCATTTTCTTTACAGTCTTTCCTTCCTGCATTACCTCAAGATATAAATATTCCAAAACTCAGACTAGCTTTGGATGAAGTCTTTGGATAATTGGGAAAAACAGGTTGTCTGCTGGGAAACCCTTGAAGCATCATCGTGTGGTAGCACAGACCTGTGTTCTTTTGTTTTTGAGACAGAGTCTCGCTCTGTTGCCCAGCCTAGAGTGCTGTGATGTCATCATAGCTCACTGCAGCCTCCAATTCCTGGGCTCAAGCAATCCTCCTGTCTCAGCCTCCTGAGTAGCTGGGACTACAGGCATGTGCCACCATGCCCAGCTAATTTTTTTTCTATATCCACGCCTGGAGAATTTTTTTTTTTTTCTATAGTAGAGACGGGGGTCTTACTCTTGTTCAGGCTGGTCTCAAACTCCTGACCTCAAGCAATCCTCCCACCATGGCCTCTTAGAGTGCTAGGATTACAGGCGTGAGCCACCGTGCCTGCCCAGACCTGAGTTTGAATGTGGTTTCTGTCACTAAGTACTCAAGTGCCCTGGGCAAATCAGTTCACCCTTGAGCCTGCTTCCAGGACTGTTAAATGCATTTACTACTTGATGGGATTGAGAGGCTACGAGATGTTATATAAGGCATCCATCACGATCTTGGCTCAGGGTAGGCCCTGTATAAAGTTAGTTCCCTTTCTTCATCTTCCCAACCTTGACTCAGAAGTGCTTTACAACTGGGGGAGCAGAGTGCCCACTTCAGGACTCCCAGAGATGGCAGAGAGGAGAACATTCATCACACTGGAGGGACGGAGGGACGTGCAGGCAGGAAGCCTCCGTCAGCTTGCTGTCACCATCAGCACTGGGGAAGGAAGGGCACAGCTTTGGTGCCTACAAGATCCCACACAGCCACCCAGTTCAAAAGGAATGGGGTCATGGAACAGGGAGGGCAAAAGCGCTTTCAGATTAGAAGGAGCCAGACTGGAATTCCCCAGGCTGATAAGGTTGGGGTGGTGGGTCCCACAGACCTCCTGCTGGTTATGCCCAAGTGCTCTCCTAGGGTTCTGGCCACCAGCACACCATGGTTGCCCTGTGAGGCCCAGGGAGTGTCAGCACCTCCTCACATCTTTCCAGCTGTCCCCACTAGCCCTAGTCCCTGGGGCTCCTCTCCCTAAGACTGGCTATGGAGTGGGACACAGCCAGCCCACTGCTCGTTCCCTCCTTGCTACTGTTGACAGGATAGGGGCAGAAAAGGCACCGACCTGGGCAAACCACTTCACTTCACCGAGCCTCAGTTTCCTCATGGCTAGAAGAGGACCACCCACACTTTTAAGGGTTTTGCTATGATCTCTGTAGGGAACAGCCAAGGGGGTAACAAAGTTAACCAATGGAAGAAGTTAACAAAGTTAACAAAGCTTCCAGAAAGCCTTCAGAATTCTTGCAGCCCCAACTATTAATTATATGGATCTGTAGAAAGAGTTAGAACCACATTACAAATTTAAAAAGCAAGTTGTAGAAGAGTCTGAATATGTGTGTATATGTGTGCGTGCATTCATATATTTAACTAGTTATAAAAAATAAGGAAGGAGAGTTAATAGTTAATGATTTATCTCTAGGGCATGAGATTAGGATGGTGGAATGACTTCTCTTTTTACTTTGTAACACTTCTGTACTGTTTAAATTTTTTTAACGGGTGCATATTAGCTATTATATTTTATAGGATATATGCATTGCAATTTTATTGTACAAGTAATTATTGTAACAAACAGAATGGTAAATATATAAATAAACTTTGCTAACCAGATCTTTCTCTCTCCTAACCCTGCTGTTTCCTTTTATCCCTGAAAATGTTAGTTTGCTCATTTTCTTTTTTTACCACTGGCCACTCCCTTCTCCCCTAGAAAAGCACGAAAAGTAGTAGACATAAATGAGAAACTCCTGGGATTTCCCAGGCTCAGAGGGACTCCTTATGTCCCTGAGGAGCAGTGTCTTATTTCAAAGTGCCACTCCCACCCCACATGAAGCAGGAAATGCCAGATTAGAGCATTCCTAAACACCTGGTCCCCAGGAAGGAAAACCAAACTCCACCTAAGCTTCAGAGCCTGCCAAAGGACCACAAGGGTTTAAGAGTATCTCAGCCTTCCAGACCCTGCCCTGCCATAGCCAGCTATGTGACCCTCTCTGGGGCACCGTTTCCTCTATTGAAAGGGGGGCAACAGTGCCAGCTTCTAAGACTACTGGGGAGACCAAATAGGGTAATGCAGATAGAAGCACATTTTCAATTGCAAAATGCTCCATAACCTAAGATGGGGCTAAGCAAGGCCTTACCAGCTTTTGCAGAAAGCACAGCCACTTTTTATTTTGTGTGTGAAGTTCATGAATAGACAGGAGAGGGAAAAGGGGAGTAATGGAGGCGCCTCAGCAGCTGGTGGCATTTTCCTCCACCCTGCAAATCCCAAACCAAACCAGGTGTGTGTGTGTGTTTACATGTTGTGGAGGAATCTTTGGAAGAAAGTGGGTGTGGTGCACACACATCATCAGATCCCAGCCTGAAGCTGTTCCAGGTGAGTTTTATTTATTTATTTATTTCTGAGACAGAGTTTCACTGTGTTGCCCGGGCTAGAGCACCATGGCATCAGCCTAGCTCACAGCAACCTCAAATTCCTGGGCTCAAGCAATCCTCCTGCCTCAGCCTCCCAAGTAGCTGGCACTACAGGCATGTGCCACCATGCCCAGCTAATTTTTTCTGTATATATTTTTAGTTGTCCAGCGAATTTCTTTCTATTTTTAGTAGAGATGGGGTCTCACTCTTGCTCAGGCTGGTCTAAAACTCCTGAGCTCAAACGATCCACTGCCTCGGCCTCCTAGAGTGCTAGGATTACAGGCGTGAGCCACGGCCCCTGGCCTCCAGGTGAGTTTTGAGACTTACCAATAAAATCCTGTTTCCTGGCTGCAGACCTCAGGCCCTGGGCACAGGAAGGAGGAGCCAGGGAGGAAGCCTCTTAACTCTGCCCGCACACCCTTTTTGGGGCATCTCGGTCAGCAGGCAGCAGCTGGCTGGGCAAACGGTCTCTGGGGAATCGGGAAAGCCAGGCCAAGTGGGGTGTGGTCCAGGAGGCAACACCAGAGCAGGCACAGCGGTCTGCAGGAAAGAAACCCAGCGCCTGGGCTCCAGGAGATCCCAAATCTGCCCCTAATCAGCTGTGCCACATTAGGCAGGCTGCCACTCCACCCTGGACTTCGTTTCCCCTTCTGCAAAATGATGGGGTGGGACTGGAACAGAATCTTCCTGGCTCCCCAACAGAGGGCCCATTGAGAGCAGGGACAGGAGCCTTTGGAATTCCCTCCAGCCTCAGGGACAGACACAGGCAGTTTTCTTCCCTCTGGTTTCTGTCCTCGGGCAACCCCTGTCCCCTGCTCCTAACTGCACTGGAAATCTGTAAACTCCTTTTGCGCACCCCTGCCCCCCCCCCCAGGAAGGAGAAAGGAAGCCAGGGAGGCAGAGGGGAGGCAGGCAGCAGGGGAGGGGAGAGAGGGGAGGCAGGCAGCAGGGCTGGGAGGACCTGGCACACAGGGTTACCACAGAGGTCCAGGACAAAAGACACATACACTGAGATCAGACAACCAATCTTTATTTGGAAAAGCATATTAGTAATCATCACTAAACTACTGAATGAGGCACATCAGTCCCCTCTCCCTAACCCCCATCATCCCTCCCTTTTGGCCTTGGCAGAACACTGTAGAAATCCTCTCCTGGGTCTGCAAGTGGCCCCAGGCTTTTGGGCTGGGAGCTGCCCAGGTGGCCTTGGGCTGGACTGAGTCCTGGTGTCCAAAGAGGGAGGCCTCTGAGACTGCCTGCAGTATCCAAAAGTGCTAGGCCAGGTCAGATGGCCATTCCTATGGCACAGGACCCAGAAGGGGAGGGCAGGTGTGCCGGCCATCTTACAAGTCCGTCTCACATCTGGCAGACAGAGGGACCGCCAAGCCGCTGGAAGCGAGCGGGAAGGCACATCTAGAAGAGCCAGTGAGCTCTGGAATGCTAACAGGCACGTCTGGATGGATGAGGCACCACGAAGGCCAAGGAGATATCTGCTCCTGAGTAAGGTCACCTGACCACAGACAGCACCAGGGGCTGGGGGGAAGAAGGGGATCCTGAGGGGGCTGGACCTGAGCTGAAGATGCAACTTACATGGTGATCTAGAAAAAGAAAAAAGAACAAAAGCTCAAACTCAAACCCATTGTTTAGGGTACAGGGGTGCACAGCTCAGTTCCAGGTGTCCAGAATCTTATGTCCAAGTCATAGCACATGGAGAATCAGGAATTCTCTTCAGTTGAGGCAAAACCAATTTTCATCCATCTTGTCTCTTCTACTGGATGGTGTGGAAAGGAAGCTATGGGGCAGAGGTCACCCCTCTCCCCACCTCCCCCTACTACCAGTGAGGACTATGAAACCTTCTGCTGGCCCAGGCCTGAATGGTGTGCCCAGCCCAGGGAAGCGGGCCCTGGGAGAAGCTGGTATGGCCAACGTTGGAAAACTCCACAGCCCCAGCAACATGGAAACCTGCAACAGAAGAACAAAAGTCACTGGGCTTCCAAGGCACCCCAACTGTCCCAATAAAGCCCACCCCAAGCTCTGGCTAGCATCAGCGGCTGGGGCTGAGAGAACAGTTATTCTTCCTGGAGCATGACAGCAGGATCCAGCCTCAGACAATGAAGGACACAGGCCACCCTTGGGATTCAGTGTTCTGGGATTTCCCAGAGGAGAGAAAAAGCAACAAAAATAACCGTAATTTTACTAGGTATAGAATTTCAGTTTTGCAAGATGAAAAAAGTTCTGGAGATGGATGGTAGTGATGGTTGCACTACAGTGTAAATGTTCTGAACTGTACACTTAACACATTAACTGCCGTTAGAGATGTATTTAACTCACTCTAGTTTTGACCCTGGGGCTACATGAAGCATTATATAAAATTTTACTTGTTGATGTTCTTATTGTTACAATTAATATTGAAAATTTAATTCTAAAAATGTGTTTTAAATAAATAAAAGTCAATAAACTTTTTTCTATTTATATTTTTACCTTTAAATTCCACTCGAAGTTTTTATTCTATTTTCATAATAAAACACTGTGGCCCCAAGGAAGAGTTTCTGGTTTTTCTGTGTGGCAGTCAATGTGTTAAAAATGGTTAAGATGAGTGGGTGCAGTGGCTCAGGCCTGTAGTCCCAGCTACTCAGGAGGCTGAAGAAGAAGGATGGCCTGAGGTCAGGAGTTTGAGACCAGCCTGGGCAAAAAAGGGAGACCCCTTCCCCCCCTTAAAGCACAAAAACAAATAACTAGCAAAAAACTTTAAAAAATGGTTAAAATAGTACATTTTATGTTATCTTTTTCCACAATTTAAAAAAATGTTTTAAGTAACCATATTGACAGTATCCAACATGTACTGACCTCCTACTATATATAGTATAGCCTGGTCCTTTAAAGGCCAAACTGCCAGGCTTCAAATGCTAGCTCCGCCACTCCTCACTAGCTAAGAGACCTTGGTGAAATTATTTAACCTCTCTGAGGCTCGTTTTCCTCATGTGGAATATGGGAAGAACATTAGAGCCCACCTCAGTAGGGTTATTGAAAGAATAAATAAATACCTGTAAAATGCTTTGAGCAATGCCAGCCACATAGTAGGGCTACACAGGTGCCGATGGTGACATATGTAAAACTTAACACGTGTGCTCACCACCCCCATCTCAACCACCACCTTCACAACCTCCACAGGGAAACCTAACACCTCTGCTACTAAGCTTTAAAAACAAGCTCAAAAAAATACATGGCCTCCCCTCTTCTAGTTTCTGCTCCCGAGAAGGTTGAGCTTTGAAAGATTTAGCAAAATTAGTTGAATTTTCACAACTTCTTTAGATGTTGTGCTAATTGTCACCTCTTCAACTTGTTCTGAACAAAAACTCTTTAACTTTTGGAAAAGGAGGAGGCTCTGAGCCTTTTATTCAAATGCCTATGGCCCCTTCCAGAAACCCAAGAAGGGTCTTACCTCTGAGGCCCAGCCAGCAGTTCACCCCAGTTCCAGAGATTTTTCTTCTCTTTGATGAGCCGGCCCCACCCTCCCAGCTGTTCACGTTCAAAGCCCAGATCTTTTACAGGTGACTTTCCTTTTTAGACTGGGAAACCATCTGGATAACCTTGGCTTCACTTCTTCATCAATGTAAAGGAATGCTCGAGTCCACCAAGTCTCTGGCTGGTTAGGGGCAGCAATCTCCTTCCTCACTGGGGTGGGTCCCTCCCTCTGCTAGAGAAATTCCCTGGGAAATGGATGGAGCTCCCCAAATCTTCAAACAGAACACAGCCAATGGGTTGGGCCCCTGAGGAATGAATGAGAGCCCCGGGACAGCACAGGACTGCTTGGAGCCCTAAGGTGGGAAGTACTGGCCCAGGCCCAAAAGCAGTTAATACAGTTAACTAAATTACTTGGGCTCCTGTAACTGCGGCATTCTCAGCCTTTGACATGCTAATGAGCATGGCCAATCTCCAAGAAGGGGAGATAGCACCGTTGACAAACCTAGTTGGCCTTGAAACTCTTTCAGGGGGCTAGCTCCCGAGCCTGCCGTCCGGGCTCACCCGCTCCTCTCCTGCAAACAGCGCTGGACTGCGAGCGACAGACCCGATTCTAATCTTATTCCCGAGAGCAGGCTCCCGGTCCCCACCTGTAAAAAGAAGGGGTGGGGCTCACCCTAACATTCCTCGATGGTCGTGGGATTCCTAACGCAAACATATGGGAGGGGGGTGAGGGGAGGGGAGCAGAAGGCTGAGAAGAGACTTGTGTCACTGAGAGGCCAGAAAAGTTAGTGTGTGTTCGGGACTGGCCTGCATAAACTGCCGGGACAAAGGCGGAGTAGGCAGAGGCGAGAGAAAACTCCGAAGGTGTAAAGGTACAGCCCGCGGGCCCTTCCTACCCGTCCCCACCTCCGCAGATGGGCCCCACCCCAAAACATCAAAGCACCCAGAGACGGGGAGAGAGGCTGCGCAGGATGCCCGCACAATCCCATGTTAAAGCCAAACTCCTCGCTCATCCCGGGACCAGCTGAGGCCTGTCCCCAGCTCCGCCCGCGGCTGGCGCCTGTCTTTTACAGCACCGGAGGCTGGAAGAGGGGCCAGGGAAGGGGGTGCTCTTCCGACCGCGGGGCGGGAGGGAAGGGGGCCGTGGCGAAGCTGTGAGGCTGGTTCCAATTTGGGAGCCTCCCCCGGATCTACGCGGCGCCTGTCCACGTCTCGCTCTCTGCAGGGAAGGGGAAGAGGAACCGCGAGGTTTGGCCTCGGGGCGGCTCATCTGGAGTGTGCGTCCGCCCCTCGGATCGCAGCTCTGCGCTGGTCCCTGGAGACGGCGCGTCCCACCCGGCGGTCCGGACTCAGGGCTGTGGCGCTGTCGTCGGGCGGGACCTGCGTGTCGGCTTCATGGGCTCGGGTGGCAGTGGAAACGCAGGGCAAGGGGAGGGTGCCAGGGCGTACCGGCGCGGGGCAGCGGCAGCAGGAAGGACTGGGGGCGCTGGTCTCCGGAGGGTCCCCCGCCCCGATCGGGGCCGCGGCGGGCGCGGGCGGCCTCACGCCACCTCCTGCTTGCCCTGGCAGCGGCGGCAGCAGCCGTAGAACGCCGAGAGCAGGTAGAGGCCGAGGCAGAGGCCGCCGCAGACGGCGGACGCCAGGAAGGCGTGGTAGGCGCAGGGCAGCGGGTAATCCTTGAGGTTGCAGTAGCTGTGGCGCTGCGTCTGGTCGATCATGATGCCCGTCGCGGCGCCGTAGAGCGCGGCCGCCAGCAGGTCGTGCGCCACGTTGACCACGAGCCAGCGCGAGCCCAGCACGGGCACCAGCTCGTGCTTGCCCAGCAGCGTGAGGAAGTAGAGGCCCAGGGTCAGCAGCCAGAAGAGCACAGACACGAAGAGCGCGAAGTGCACGGGGCCCTGGTACTTGCTGGTGGCGATGGTGATCCAGAAGGCGGCGCCGGCCAGCAGCTGCAGCAGCCGCAGCACGCCCAACGGGCCGCGCAGGAAGGGCCGCTGCAGGCGCACCGCGCCCCGGGCCGCACGCGCCTGGGGTGGCGGCTGGCGCGGGGGCGGCGGGAGCATGGCCCCCCGGCGCGGTGGCGGCGGCGGCGGCGCCCCGAGCAGCGGAATGGCGGCGCCTTGCTCGCGGGCTGCCCGGCCGAGGTGCCCGCTGCGCCCGCCGCGGGATCCTCGCCGCGCTCCCCTCCTGGCCCTTTCTCTTCCTCTCCTCTCCCCACCCTTCCTCCCCTCTCTCCTCCCCCAGCCGTCCTCTCGTTCTCTCGCCCTTTCTCCACCCTCCTGCCCGCCCTTTTCCTTTCCTCTCCACCATCTCCTCCCCCGCTCACTCCTCCCGGCTTCCTGCCATCTCTCTTCCCGTCTCGCTCACCACCCTGGCTCCCCCCCTTTCCCTGCCGCGCCAGACTCCTAGCTCGGATTCCTTCATCCTCAGGGTAGGGCGGGGTGCCCTGCACCGATCCGCCTTCCGCCCGTCCGCCCGCGCCAAGTTTGCCACATCTGGGGTCGCCCCTACCCTCCCTGCCTCTACGGCTCGGGTCCAGCCCCGAGGGGAAAGTCAGCCTCTCCAGCGTCCTGACAGCCTCTGGCCGGGCCCCCTTCCTTCCCCGTCTCCTGGCCTAGCGCCCCCGGGGCCTCCTGGCCCTTCCTTGGCGAGGGAGGGCAGAGTTGGGCTTGAGCTGGCACCCATTCTCACCTGGACATCCGCCATATCTTTCGGGGCCACCTGAGACTCGTCCTGCCTAAAGCTGGGCTCAGACTCTGTCTCAGCCGTCCACTTCCCAGTGTCAGTGTGAGAGACCATCACCCACCAGAGGCCCCACCACCCCTCCCACACGGCATGAAACATTTCATCTCCACCCTCTTATGCAACCCCTCCTGCCATCCTCCGTTTTGCCTAGATTCCAAATCTGCTACCCAACACCTAACAGGGCCGGGACACAAACCAGCTCCAAGAGACAGCAAAGCCCACGTGCTTAACTGCTAGGCCAAGCTGCCTGCAATGGAGCCTATGAAGCTTTACATTTTTGTTAGCACTGTGTCAACGCTGGACGTGCGTTCCCATTCAAGCCTCAAAACAACCTCAGAGACACCTACAATTATGCTCCTCATTTTACTCAGGAGGAAAATGGAGCCTAAAAGGGTTGATAACGGCTGGTCTCTCTTCTCTCCCCTTCAGATCCAACCTTTGTGCCCAGCGGCATCTTTCTAAAGCAGACCTGGTTGTTCATTACACCACTTTCCCCACTGACCACAGGGTAGAGTCCTTCTGGTCCATGTGGCATATTTCACAATCTGGCCCCAACCAACTTCCAACTTCCTGGTTTTCCCCTTCCTTCCCTTTCCCCTGCTCCCACCCAGCTTGCCAGCCCCACTAATCCTCTTAAATTTCCCAGATTCCTCAGAATGCCCTGCATTCCCAGACCCCACTTGGCAGCCAAACTCCTACTTATCCTTCAATGCCCATTTTAAATGTTGCCTCCTTTTGTCCAGTCTGCCAGGCTATTTACTTGTTCTGGGCCCCCACTTGGACCACCCCTCTGCAGTAGTTCTGATTTGGCTACGTCATAACCATTGGTTATCATGTCTTAACCATCTTCGCCTGTGCCTGACACATAGGAAGCCCTCAGTAATATAAGTGGATAGATGACTGAGTGGCCGCAGGAACAGCAATGGAACGGAGAGGGCCCCTCTTAGCCTGCAGACCGTACATGCATCAGACCTCCAGCAGACCCCATGCTGCAGAGATGGTCCTTCATCTCTTGGTCATGAGGTGAATCCACTGGCCCCCTGCCTGGATGAGCAGGTTCTTCTTCCAGCGGGCTGGCTCTCCATGTGGGAGAGCAAAACTAGGTGGCTTCTCGGGGGCTAATGCCACTCACTGCCAATTCAGTCCACCTACAGATACTTGAGAAAGCTTGGAATGTATGTTTTTAATGAACAAATGGTGATGTACAACGCCCCTGTCTATGCAAAACAGCATGGTGTGGAGGCTCTGGGTGCAGGCGCTGCCGTCAGACTGCCCGGCTACGCATCATTGCGTCACTGCTCCCTAGTGCTGGGACCTAGGCAGAGGGGGAAGGGGCTACTTGACCTCTTTGTGCCTCAGTTTCCTCATCTGTAAAATTATTTTGCCCAGCAAGTAGATATTGAGCACCTATTAAGGACTGGACACTTTTAGGGGCCAGGGATACATCATAAATGTGTGATTTTTATTAACTGAATACTTACTATCTGCTAGGCATGATGGCAAGCACTTTAAATTCTTCCTTCTACTTGATCCTTACATCAATCCCATGAAATGATTGTTATTAGCTCTCAATCGCTGATGGGGAAACCAGGGCTTAGAGGGTTAAAGAAGTTGACCATGTTCACAGAGCTGGTGGTGACAGTTGAAACACCAGCCCAGGTGGAGCTGACGTCCACGTTCAAAGTGCTTTTATATAATTTTCCACATTTTATTCTCAACTGCTCTCGCAGGAACCCAGAAAGGTTAAGTGACTTGCCCAAAGAAACACAACTTGTAAGTGTCATTGTTGGGACTCAAACCTAGATCTTCTGACCCCAGTTTCAGGGCTTTTCCTCGGCTTCCCTCCCTTGGCACCCGCTGGAGGGACGTGCTCCATGCCCTCCTGATGCCATCTTAAGTAGGGCTGAGGCTCAGACAGGCAGCCAGGGGCTGAACCTGGGTGCTGGACTGATGACGCGACTTCTGTGAGTGGGGGACCTGAGCGAACAAACATCGAGATGGGGGAGGGAACAGAGTCCTTCCCGTCTTCTAAAAAAGGCCTCCGGAGACTGGCGGGTCGGGGCGCCACCTGGTGGGCATAAACCTTCAGCCTCCGGAGTCCCGACTCGCTCCTTACAAGGAAGCGCCCGGCGGCGGCTTTGGGGCGATATTTTTAGCCTCTGGAATCCTGGAATGTTTTCACATTCCAAGGCACAGTCCTGCAGACTCTCTGGAAAAGCATAACCATGCGGGAAGACCTTGATTCCGTCTAACTCAACAAACATGGTCTGAACGCCTGCTAGATGCAAACAATCTGGGTGTGGAAGGCAGGCGTGAGAGGACCAAGCCCCAACCTCAAGGTGTCTGCACTCTGCTGGCAGGGGAGGGACGGTTGCAGACAGGAAAGAGAGGTGCAGGTGACGGTTATAAGGAAAATACAAAGGAGAGCATATGTGTGAAGGGAGGGCTGGGGAATCTTCCAGCATAAAGTGTCATTCGAGGCTGGATAGAATTTCGACAAGCAGAGATGGGAGATAGGCGTTGTTGGGAGCAGGAGTCCACCCTCGGGCCTGAACATCCCTGGATGTTACCTCTGGGTGTGCTGTGAATGCAAGGCCATGACCGCTCTTTCCCCAACCATTCCTCAGGGTTGTGTGTGCAGCCAGCAACCTTGAGAGATGAGGGAACATCCTCTCCCAAGGAGCTGGCTTGCTTACAATAAAAATGATGGCGGTGGCAACGGGCGGTGGGTTCCCCAAGTTCAGTGCCTCTCGGCTGTGTCACAAACCTGCTGCATGTGTACCATCCACGCGGGCCCCTCTGTGTTGCTCCCATGAGAGTTGAGGACAAGGGAGCAGACATAACTAGGATGGATGCTTACGGTGCCTTGTCTCTAAGGAATCTCGTGTCGTCTACCAGAATCCGTGAACAATACCAGGCCAGCTTACTAGCTTGTAAGTGGGGTAAAATCCCAGGCCCGACAGGTCTAGACAGAGGGAACTGTGAGAGCAAAGGCAGGGCCTAGGCTGTTCAGAGAACAAGAATAGTGCTACTTGGTTGGTTCTCCAAGCCCCAGTGCAATGACTTTCAGTATGGCCAGAAAGAAAGACCAGCTGTCAAGTCAACCTCAGGGATCAGGACTTTCCAGCTGAAGTCCTGACATTGTGGAGCAGAATCAAGCTACTCCTGCTGTGCTATGTGTGAATTCCTGTGCATTAATCATGTTTTTTATTTTCTGTATTTTATGATGCTTTGACAGCTTGAGGCCTTGCAAACCAGGGAGAGACTGCCCTGGTTAGTTAGGAATTCGTTAACTAACTCCTAGAGATAGCAAACAACTGTCTCTAGAAGCATGCCTTTGACATGCAAACCAACCAATCCTGAGTCCATATGCCGAACCATCTGGCTGTTACACTCTAGGAGGCAATATTCCTTTGCCCCAATCATCTGAGGTCCAGGTAGAGGATGATTAGAGACAGTCCCTATGCCCCAGAGCCCACCAGAATTATTCGAACTAGCCAGTCCGGAACCTGCCTAGCCCATTGCTAGCAAGCCTAGCCTGCTTACTCTGCCGCACCCATTGCTTCCTAAAAAAAACACAATAAAATTTTGTATCCATGCTTTTCCTTTCTTCTGCCACCTGGCTGACCTGGTGCTTCCACATGTGGCTGTACATGGCATAGTGTGCCCACTCCTCTTGGGAACTGTAAGAAAGAAACTATATTTTCAATAGCAGTCATCTCCTGAGCTATTGGCCTCACCATTCCTGGATAAAACCAAAATCCTGAGTATATTTAAAACATCCTGACCCACAGAATCCATGAGCATAATAAAATGGTTGTTTTATGCCACCAAGTTTTGGGATGGTTTGTGATGCAGTAGTTGTAACTGGAACACATCGTTTACCAGCTATGTGGTATCCTGCAATTTTCTTAACCTCAGCTCTTTCATCAGTATAGTAAGATTAACAGCAATGGCACTACTTCATTGGGCTGTGGGAAGGATTAAATGAGATATAAAGTGCTTAGAGCTCAATATGTGTTGTTCTATTATAAATATTCTTTTAAAAGAGCTTTGACACCCAGGTCACTGATTCCCAATGCATCTCTGGATTGCAAGATGAAACCTGCCCTCATTTGAGGTTCTTCATCCTTCTTCACCATCCAACCATCTTGCCATTCTCCACTATATCAGTCAGAGTCCAATCAGGAGACAGAAGCCACATAATAATTTGGACAGGAAAAGTTTAATGTAAAGAAATATTTACTGTAGCAGGGTTGGAGTACTGAGGAGTTGGCTAATAAGAGAAAGAGAATGCTAAAGAATAAGGAATACAAGATGGAAGGAGCAGCCACTACCTCCTGGGGCAGAGACACCCAAGGAAGAGCTCCCTTCTCCTCCCTCCCAGCAGGGCTGAGCTCTAGACCTCACTGGAGGGGATGCGGCTGTGGCTCACTGAGGTGCTGCACTGGTGGAACTTGCTGGAAATCCGACACTTGGGGTGCTGTGGGAAGTTGTACTGTACCTCAAATCGTGTTGCAAAGCCACCAAGGGGGTGCCAAGGGAAGTGGCTAGCCATCACGTGTTGCTGACTGCCACGCACTGTCGGGGACCCAGGCACTGAAGCTGCCCACACTGCAGAAGCCCACAGTGCTGGAGGCTGGAGAAGCCGCAGGTGCTCCAGGAGCCAGGCCCTGGAGGAATGACACCAGAACCCAGGAGAGAGACCCCTGCCTCCTACAGCGTCCTGTCGGCTCCCTCTACTGACAAAGCTGAGCACTGGCAGCTGGAAAAGAAGAAAATACAGGCGACTCCCCACTGTCATAGAGCGCAAGAAGGGTGGATTTGTTACTGAGAGACCATAAACTGATAACGGGCACAGTCAATCCCTTAGAGACTCGGCTTCCGTATACACTCTTCTGTATGCATTTGAACTTCCACACAACAATGAAACAACTCCATATTTCCACCTAAAAAAGTGCAGCTATCTGTCTTACAAGTGGAGAAGTTCTCACCCTCTCTCCAGAATAAGGAAATACATAGTCCCAATAGTCATTATATCACTGTCTAAACTAAATACTTACCAAATTATGTCATAGTCTCTGTTGTTCTGTTACCTAAAGATTAAATGGTAACACTAGCCTCCAACAACTCACGTATGAAATAAAAATGGGGAGAAAGAGAAAGAAAAAGGTTAGTGCTGTTGTTATTGAAACTGCAAGAGGGTTTCAGCCTAGGTTATTCACCGCACAAAGATCCAATTACTGAGACAACGAAGATTGCTAAGGAAGAAAGGAATTTTTTATTACGAAAGACAGGAAAACGGGGAATCGGGTCTCAAATCCGTCTCTCCGATTAACGGAGATCATGGGCTTTTTAAGAGGGGCCACAGGCATTGGGGCAGGTCGTGGTGTAACTAACAAGGGGCTACTTGTGCATTAGGGGCAGGTTGTGGGGGATGGTGAGTCCTGGCATCAGAAGTCTGCCCAGGGGCCTTCAGAATTGCTACTTCTTTGTCTTCCAGAAATTCCATCATTTCTGGGAAACAACTCAGGTCATCAAGCCCTACTGGCCTGAAAATCTAACACGTGACAGGGAGATTATAAAAAACATACAAGGGTCATCGAAATTTGTTATAGAGCCAGTTACACTGTGGTCTGAATGTCTGTGTCACCCCCACCCCCATTTTTATGTTGAAATCTTAACCCCCAAGGTGATGGTATTAGGAGGTATAGCCTTTGGGGAGGTAATTAGGTCGTGAGGGCAGAACCTTCATGAATGGGATAACTGCCCTTATAAAAGAGGCTACAGTGGCCGGATGCAGTGGCTCACACCTGTAATCCCAGCATTTTGGGAGGCTAAGGCAGGAGGATCGCTTGAGCCCAGGAGTTTGAGGTTGCACTGAGCTATGCTGTACTCCAGCCTAGGTGACAGAGCAAGACCTTGTCTCAAAAAACAAAACAAAACTAAACTAAACTAAACTAACCATACTCTTACTACACAACAATCCAGCAATTGTGCTCCTTGGTATTTACCCAAACGAGTTGAAAACTTATATCCACATCAAAAACTGCACAATAATGACTATAGCAGCTTTATTAATAATTGCCAAAACTTAGAAGCAACCAAGATATCCTTTAGTAGGTGAATGGATAAACTGTAGTACACTCATACAATGGAATATTATTTAATGCTAAAAAGAAATAAGCTACCAAGCAATGACAAGGCATGGAGAAACCTTAAATGCATATTACTAAATGAAAGTAGCCAAACTGAAAAGTCTACTTACTACATGATTTCAACTACATGAAATTCTGGAAAAAGTAAAAACTATGGAGACAGTAAAAATATTAGTGGTTGCCAAGGTTTGAGGGGAGAGGGGTAAGAATAGCAGAGGATTTTCAGGATAGTGAAACTATTGTGTATAATACTACAATGGTGGATACATGTCATTAAACATTTGTTGAAACCCATAGACCATAGAATATCAAGAGTGAACTCTAATGTAAACTATGGATTTGGATGATTACGATGTGTCAATGTCGGTTCATTGACTGTAACAAATGTACCACTCTGGTGGGATGTTGATAGTGGGGAGGCTGTGTGGGGCATGGGGTATATGGGAACTCTCTGCACTCTCTGTTCAACTTTGTTGTGAATTTAAAACTGCTCTAAAAATAGTCTATTCAAAAAAAACAACTGATGTGTGGGAATAAATACAGTCCCGGTTGAATTTTACTCACAGAACTGCTGCAGCCATCTTGGGTCCATGAGGAGAGATATGCCAATGTGCTGAGAATGGCAGAGCAGAACAATGCATGACACCAATGCCCTGCTGAATAAACTATTCCAGAAACGCCCAGCCTCTGGACTTCTTGATATATGAGAAAATAAGCTTCTCCTTGTTCAAGCCAGTTTGGTTGGCGTGATACCTTCTGATCCACTTCCAACCATTTTCCACTCTGCTCTTGCCCTGGAGGCTGACCTGTTTCAACTACATCAGGGGGTACCCTTTGCCCCACTAAGTTTTTCTATTTTTAGTAGAGATGGGGTTTCACTCTTGCTAAGGCTGGTCTCGAACTCCTGAGCTCAAGCAATCCTCCTGCCTCGGCCTCCCAGAGTGCTAGGATTACAGGCGTGAGCCACACCACGCTCGGCCCCTGCCAGAATCTTGAGTGATGATGTTGGATATTCTGTTACTTGCAGTCAAAAGTATCTTAATGATGTATGTGTTCTCTGTCTTCTAGGTGGCAATTTACACATTATTTATTTATTTTCTCCAGCTTTATTGAGGTATGACTGACAAATAAAACATCATATATATTTAAGGTGTTTTGATATCTTGTCAATATACCTTTGGGTAACGATTGCCACAATGAAGCTAATTAACCTGTCACCTGACATAGTTACCTTTTTATGTGTGTGGTGCTAACATTTAATATTTACTTCCTTAGCAAATTTCAAGTATACATTGTTATTAACTATAGTTGCCCTGCTGAACATTAGCTCTCTAGAACTTATTCCTCTTATAACTGAAAGTTTATAACTTTTGGCCAACATCTCGTTCCCACTACCTCTTAGCTACTGGCAACCACCATTCTATTCTCCGTTTCTTTAAGTTCAACTATTTTAGATTCCACATATAAGTGACATCATGCAATATTTGTCTTTCAGTGTCTGGCTTGCTTCATTTAGCATAATACCTTCAAAGTTCATCCACACTGTTACAAATGGCATGATTTCTTTCTTTTTTAAGATGGAATAATATTCCATTGTGCATATATACCATAATTTCTTTATCCATTCATCCCTTCATGCACAGTTAGGTTGTTTCCCTGTCTTACCTACTGTAAATAATGCTGCAATGAACTTGGGAGTGCAGGTATCTCTTCAAGACACTAATTTTTTCTTTTTTTAGATATATACCCAGAAGTGGGATTGCTGAATATTATGACAGTTCTATTTTTAATTTTTTGAGGAACCTCTATACTATTTCCTTATAATGGCTGTATCATTTAGTATTCCCACCAACAGTGTACCAGGGTTCCCTTTTCTTCACATCCTTGTAACCCTTGTTGTTCTGTTTTTTTAACAGGCTTAATTCACTTTATTTTTCTTGTATAAAAACTCTATGTTTTAGCCACAGCTGGAGCCTGGGTCCTCTGCACAGAGACTCTGGTGTGGGTCTCAACACAATGGTCAGTGAATTCCTGCTAGGGCGACTTGGTGATTATGGTCTCTTTCCAGAGGTCAGAGGTCAGATAGCTATAGGTCTTGAAGATGGCATCAAAAGTGGCCTTGGCGAAGTTTCCTGGTGGCAGTGTGGCCTGTGGCTGAGGTGTAGCAGTCATCAATACCAGCCCAATATCCTGGGTACAGGGGCCCAGATGATGCCAGTTCCTCTAGGGACAGGGACAAGATACACCAGCACAGACTCATGGTGGCCTGTCATTTGCAAGGTACAGTGTGGGGCTTGCCAATCTTGTTCCCCCAGTAGCCTCTCCACATGGAGACAATGGAGAGCTTGGCCAGGATGGTGGCCCCCCACATAGCAGTGGCTACCTCCGTGGAGCACTTAACACCCAGACTGACGTGCCATTGTAGTCCCTGATGGCAACACATGCCTTGAACTTGGTCCACTGGCCAGTGCGGGTCTGCTTTTGCACCAGCATAATCTTTAAAACCTCATCCTTGAGAGAAGCCCCCAGAAAAAAGTCAATGATCTCAGGCTCCTTGATGGCCAGGAAGAAGAGACAGATTTCCTCCAGGGACTTGATCAGGCAGCCAGCTTGGTGACGGGCATCCACTCCCTGTTCTTGGCGTTGCCTCCATAAGCTCCGCGGGCTCGGCCTGGCCCAACCATGGCTGAGACGCCCAATCTGAATGCCACTGCAAAAGCCTCGGTGGAAGAGGCCACAGCCTCCCATTCCAGGGCCCCGGGGCCTCTGGCTGCACCAGCGTCCCCTGCCATTTGGTATTTTCTCAGAGAAGCTCACCCTTGTTATCTCTTGCCTTTTTGATAATAGCTAACTTAACAGGTGTTAAGGTGGTATCACACTGTGGTTTTGATTTGCGTTTCCCTGATAATTAGTGATGGTATACACCCTTTTGTATACCTGTTAGGCATTTGTATGTCTTCTTTAGAAAATGTGTGTTAAGGTCCTTTGCCCATTTTAATCGGGTGATTTGTTTTTGTGGTCATTGAGTTTTTGGAATTCTCTACATATTCTGGACATTAACTTCTCATCAGATATATAGTCTGCAAATTTTTTCTACCATTCTGTAGGTTGCTTTTTCATTTTGTTGATTGTTTCCTTTGCTGTGCAGAAGTTTTTTAGTTTGACATAAACATTAACAGAATGAAGGATAAAAATCATATCATCTCAACAGATGCAGAAAAAGTATTTGATAAAATTCAATATCCTTTTATAACTCTCAATAAATTAGGTATAGAGTGAATGTACCTCAACATAATAAAAGCATATATGACAAGCCCACAGCTAACATCACACTAAATGGTAACAAGCTGGCAGCTTTTTCTCTGAGATCAGGAATGAGACAAGGATGCCCACTCTCACCACTTCTGCTCCACACAGTACTGGAAGTCCTAGCCAGAGCAATCAGGAATGAGAAAGAAACAAAAGGCGTCTGAATTGGACAAGAAGAAGTAAAACTGCCTCTGTTTGCAGATGATATAATCCTATATATAGAAAATGCTAAAGGCTTCACCAAAACTATTAATAATAAACAGATTCAGTAAAGTTGCAGGATACAAAATCAACATACAAAAGTTAGTTGTGGGCCAGGCGCGGTGGCTCATGCCTATAATCCTAAAACCTGGGAGACAGAGGCGGGCGGATTGTTTGAGCTCAGGAGTTCGAGACCAGCCTGAGCAAGAGTGAGACCCTGTCTCTACTAAAAATAGAAAGAAATTATATGGACAGCTAAAAAATATATATAGAGAGAAAAATTAGCCGGGCATGGTGGCGCATGCCTGTAGTCCCAGCTACTCGGGAGGCTGAGGCAGGAGGATTGATTGCTTGAGCCCAGGAGTTTGAGGTTGCTGTGAGCTAGGCTGATGCCACGGCACTCTAGCCTGGGCAACAGAGTGAGACTCTGTCTCAAAAAAAAAAAAAGGTCAGTTGTGTTTCTATACACTAGCAATCGAATGAGAAAACAATCTCATTTACAATAACATAGAAAAAAATAAAATATTTAAGAATAAACTTAACCAAATAAGTGAAAGACTCGTACACTGAAAACTATAAAACACAGATAAAAAATTGAATAAGACATAAGTAAATGGAAAGATATCCTGTGTTCATGGATTGGAAGAATTAATATTGTTAAACTGTCCATACATATTACATTTACATATAATCAGTAGACGTTGCTTAATAACTGTCCACTCTGCTTGCCATACTTTTGGCCCTGGATTGCTAGTTAACACTTGTTTGACTGATTAGTGTATTTTTGGTAATTTTTATTTTGATATAATTTCAAATTTATTAAAAAGTTGCAAGAATAATACAAGGAATTCCCATATGCCTGTTACTATGATATTCTCTCTCTCTCCCCCTTTCTCAGAGAATTTATTTTATTATTTTTGAGACAGGGTCTTGCTTTGTTGCCCAGGCTAGAGTGCAGTGGTATCATCATAGCTCACTGCAACCTCAAACTCCTGGGCTCAAGTGATTCTCCTGCCTCTCAGCCTCCCAAGTAGCTGGGACTACAGGCACATGCCACCAGGCCTGGCTAATTTTTCTGGGTTTTTTTGTAGAGATGAGGTCTCTCTAAGTTGACCAGGCTGGTCTCAAACTTCTGGGCTCAAGCAATCCTCCTGCCTTGGCCTCCCAAAGTGTTAGGATTAATACCGCACCTGGCCTGACCATGACATTTTTGAAGAAAACAGGCCAGTTCTTTTGTAGAATACCCTTCAGTTTGGATCTGTCTGATGTTTCCTTTTGATTAGATTCAGGTCACATAGTTTTGGCAGGAATATCACAGAAGTAATGTCACGTTGTTCCCAGTGCATCACATCAGGAGGTACATTACGACAATTTGTCTCAACACTGGTGACGTTAACTTTGATCATTTGATTAAGTTGGGGTCTGCTAGGTCTCTCCACTGTAGTCACCACTTTTTCCTTTAGAATCAATAAATAATTCGTAAGGAGACACTTTTTAGACTGTATAAATATCCTATTCATCAATAAACTTTCACCCACTAGTTTTAGTAGCCATTGATGATTTTCTAACTATGTCATTCCTTCTACATTTATTAGTTGGCATTTTATTGTAAGGAAGGGCTTTCTCCTCTCTCATGCTGATTTATTTATTTAGTTAGTTATATTACTATGGACTTATGTATTCTTATTTTATCATATTATAATTTGTTACTCTTTTATTTTGTTGCTTAATTGCTCCACATTTGGCCAATGGGAGCCCTTTTAAACTGCCACCTGGTCCTTTGACATATCTCCTCCATTCTTTGAGTGCCTCCTTACTTTCTGGCACAACAAGATGTTCCAGGCTCAGCTTCAAATTTTTCAATCCAGTTCTAGAATCAACCATTTCTCCAAGGAGCCATAGTTCCTTTTTGTGGAGAATGGTATTGAGAAGTCAGTGTCTGGGTACTAAGTGTGCGTATTCCCACTGGACTATCACTGTCCCTAGGCCCTCTCCACAGACAGAAGTGGGGGATGTGTGTGTGTACACATGCTTGTGCATATACATACACGTGCATACATGTACACATGCACAAACATATACATACATTTATAGCTATATTCATTTCTATGTCTACTTAGCTATATATTAAAAACCATGAGTTCATACTTGCTATGGACTGAATTACGTCCTCTCAAAATTCACCTTAAAGCCCTAACCTCCAATGTGACTGACTGTATTTGGAGTAAGGAAATAATTAAGGTTAAATGAGGTCATATGGGTGGAGCTCTGATTTGACAGAATTAGTGTCCTTATAAGAACAGAAGTGACACCAGAGTGTGCCCTTCCCCGCCCCCTTCCCCACTGCCATTTGAGAACATAGTGAAAAGGTGACCATCTACAATCCAGGAAGAGAGCCCTCTCCAGAAACCAAATCGACTGACATCTTGAGCTTGGATTTCTCAGTCCCCAGTACTGTGAGAAAATAAATTTCTATTGTTGTTTAAGCCATCTAGTCTATGGTATTTTGTTATGGGAGCCCGACCATACTAATACAATACTGATCTTTAATTATAATCTGCATGAATAGTGTTTTTTTTTTTTCTTTTGAGACAGAGCCACGCTGGGTAGAAAGCAATGGTATCATTGTAGCTCACAGCAGCCTCAAACTCCTGAGCTCAGTGATCCTCCTGCCTCAGCCTCCCAAGTAGCTGTGACTACAGGCAAGTGCCATGATGCCTGGCTAATTTTTCTATTTTTAGTAGAGATGGAGTCTTGCTCTTGTTCAGGCTGGTCTTGAACTCCTGAGCTCAAGCGATCCTCCCGCCTAGGCCTCCCAGAGTGCTAGGATTACAGGCGTGACCCACCGCGCCCAGCCCATATTTTGAACCAAATGGGAAAAAATGGGCAAAAGTGCTACAATCAAAAAATACGACTACATACAAATCTCCTTGTTGCCCAATCTGTTAACATGCCATTGTCAACTCTCATGAAGCCACTTGTCAGGGAATGCCATGCAGTGCAAGGGGGTGATTAGAAATGACTGTTTCTGTTGTAAAATAATGCAGGGTCATAAACAAAGCCTGTCTTCATTTTAAATTTTGATATTCTGTTCATCATGGATTTTTTGCATTGATTTTGATTTTTTAAAATACTGCATTTGTCTTGATTACTTAGTTTTTTGGTGCCCTCTTAAATTTCATGCCTGAAGAGAGCTCCTCACTCACCTCACCTTAATCTGGGCCCTGGGTAAAACCAAATCTTGGCCTGAATTACACCAGGTGTCCATTCCCCAGAGTTGACCTTCTCTAAACCGGGCCCTATTGGGGAGTGGTTATTGCATCCAGCACCAGTCTGTGGGTCCCAGATGGGCCTTCTATGGCCCACATAACCGTGGAAGTGCCCCATCTTCTTGCCAGAAGTACTGAATCATAGAGCTGTAACAATAGAAATCGTTCCACTGTGTGGTAAGCACATAATCACATGCCTGCAAAAATGTTTGGAGACACCAGATATTCTCCACCCAGCCTTAGTCACATCTGACCCAGAAGCCACAAGTTCCCGATTCCTACCTTGGTATGCTCTTCTGAGCTCACAGCATCAGAAGTCCTAGGTTCTGCAAGCACTGATATGCCAAAAATTTGGCTTTCCTATTGCTTAGAACCCGCCAGAGGAAGTCCCTGGATTAGAAGCCCAACCTTTGGTTTAGGAGTGGGCACAGTCCCCTCCTTAGCCAAGCACTGGCTGAAAGACTTTGCAACAGTATTTTCTATTGGAGATAAACATAGCCGATTTCTTTGTTCTTTTCAACACTTCCCCAGGGCTTCAGGAAAAAATGAAAAGAAATCACTGTTAAAACGCTCTTAGCTACAGTACAGTTTTTGTGCAGAAGGACGGAGACAGGAACGGGAGATTGTGGGATGAGGAAGAACAGCTCCCAAACATCCCCTTCACCTTGCAAAAGGGAACCCACAAAGCCCTGTGTGGCTCTTACTCTTCCCCTTGGAACTTTTACAGAAGAGAAAGCAAACTTAAATGAACAGGAAGTCAGCTTTGAAGTGAAAAAGTCAGGGAGACCCAGGTGCCTTTTTCCTGACCGTTGCTGAACAAGTACACAACCACCCCACATCTTCCAAAGAAGAAAAGTAGCACTTACCAAGGGCCTACTAGACACCCTGCATCCACTCCTGCCCCTCCAATCCAAGTTCCAAACTGCAGCCAGTGTGACCCTCTAAAAACACAAATTTATCACCAGGATGAAATGAGCTAGTATTTTTAAAGTGGGGACTGGCAACACGGGCCACAGTAAGTGCTATAGAAGGACTATAACAACAGTACATACCACGCTATTCCCTGTTGAAACCCTTCTTAGGATCACACGGAAAATTCTTCACTGCCTACCTCTGGCCCTAGCACATGCCCTTCCCTCTTCCCTGAAACACTCCTCCCAGACCCACTCCTCTTCTTTTGACTGACTTCAACTCCTCCTTCCTATCTCAGCCTAAATGTTACTTCTTCAGCCTACCAGGACCTCTCAGAGGGAGCTTAGGTGCCTCCATATTCTTTACCCTCTCATAGCCATAACATTAATCACGATTGTAATCACACACTAAATGTTTTAGGTTAATGTCTGCCTCCCTTATTAGACTCTAAAATCCCTGAGGGCAAGGGCTGTAGGTCTCTCTGTCACACCTGTTTACTACTACCTATCAAGGAACTCGGATGGCGCAGGTCACTAATGAACGTCGTTCAATGAATGCAAACTTCTAAATGCTGCCTTGTTTAGGTAACTGGCCCAAAGTCGCACAGCTGATCCGATTCGAACCCACAACATTCTGGCTTTGACGCCTGAGGTCTCACTGCAGCACTACAGCTGGAGCCGGAACGCAGGCGGGCTGGGAGGTGAGTTTAAGGATCTGCAGAGGGCCACGCGTTCGGGCCCAGGGGAAGGGGCATCCGTCACGTGCACCCTGCAGGGCCAGCCGCCGCCGCACCCTGGGGCAGGAATGCAGCCCCGCCCGCTCCCGCGCGGGCCGAAACCGCGCTGGCCCAGAAGACTGACGTCAACGAAGGGGGCGCCTCGGGCGCGGCGCGAGGGCGACGGTGGAGGCGGGGGATGCGGGGGAAAGGGGCTCGGGCGGACACGCCCCCTCGCCGCTGCTCCGCCGCTGATTGGACTCGGGGAATCTTCGCACTCTGTTTTCAAGGCCGGCGGAGGGAAGGGGGCGGGGAAGGACACGCCCCCTCCCCCTCTGCCGCCTCTGATTGGCCCACGGAGTCTCCGCGTTCGATTTTGGAAGGCTCGCCCCGGAGCTCACACCAAGGCTGGGGCCGAGGATTGGCTGTTCCGGAGCTGGGGAGCGCGTTCTCTGGGGAACCGTGGTGCGATCGAGGTGGCCCGGGCCGGCTCGGGCAAGCAGGTACGTAGGTCGGCAGCCCGGCACCGCGCTGGGGTGGGAGCCCGCGGGCGGCCCGTCGGAGCCAGGGTGCCATCGAGACACAAACTCCCAGGTCCCCTTGGGGGCCAGTCCTGCGAAGCGGCCACGTCTGAGCCCGGGGAACCGACCCGTGCTGGGGATGTTGCCGTGTGACCTGGGCCAGGATACCCTCTCCCAAGCTCTTGTGCTGCCCGTGAACGTTGCCTGGCCCTTGCGAGCGCCTTCGCGGCAGGAAGCCCAGAGCTGCTCCCGCCCTTTCGAAAGGCCGTGGAAGGGGTTGGGTGGGCCATTTTAGCTTGCCCCCATTCCCGATTTGAGGTCTGTCGGGGCTGCCCTTCAGTAGACTGAGCACCCGCTCTAATTCTTCACGGGGCGGTGGAGTGTAGAGGGCACAGAGGCTGGCTTGGGAGTCCTAACTTTGGATCCTAGGCTTTCCAAAAACCTCAGAAGCAGATAGTAGGCTCCGAGAGGTTTCAGAGTCTTCTGGGCCCTTCCTTCCCCCAGAAGACCTCGTCAGCCATCTGGCAGGAACAAAAATAACTGTGGTTGAGAGCGTCAGCGCTGGGGTCAGACTACCTGGGTTCATATCCTAGCCTCCAGCACCTACCAGCTGTGTGACTTTGGGCAAATTACTTAACCTTTCTTTCTGAGCTCAGCTTTCTCATCTGTAAAATGGGCATAACGATAGCACCTCCTCATAGGTAGTGATAGTGCCACCTCATAGGAGAAATAAAGAGAGCAACCACTGGAAAGTGCCCTGTTCTGTGCTTGACACTGAACAAGATGCCTCTATGATTTTAATCATAAAAGCTATGATTTAAAAGTACACAGATGAATCCATCTACCTTTGCCTTTTCCCCCAAGAGTGAAGGTACCTTTTGGTGGCGTTCACTGGCTGTGATGATGAAAATGACAATGATTCTATAGTCCCTGGTAGTTAAACAGCCTTTCTCTTACATCATTCATTCATTGAACCAACATATATAGAATGTCTGTTGTATGCCAGATACTATGATGAATGCCTTCACATACTTTATCTTCCCTTTCTTGTTAAGGGTTATTCTCACCATTCTGATGATGAGCAAACTGAGGCAGGGGAAAACAGATTTGTCCAAGGTCACCCAGTTATTAGTGGCACAGCCAGAATTCAGGGTTCTTGAACTCTTGAACACTTATTCCTAGACCTAGTAGTAGTTTATATCCAGGTCAAATCTGAGAATTGGTCTGGGGAAAGGGCTGAGTTCCTTTCTCTACCCCCTGGGGCACAGATCTGGAGCCCAGCCTGTGTCCGATTCTCTAGGCACACATGGCTGTGGCTAGGCCTTATGGGGTGGGGGAGCCCACACAGGCATTTTGACTGGGCTTCCCACTTAGGAGTCTCAGATTTTGGCTGTTGTCCAGTGGCATGTCTGTGCAGAGTAGCAGGCCAGGACCCCAAGTGTTGATTTGGGCCTTGGGCCAGAGCTTCTAGTTATTTTCCTAAGAGGCCCTTGGCCTCTGATTAGAGATTATTGCCATCACCTGGGTTCTCCAAAGGATGCATGATGCGTTAGGACCCAGGAGTTGTCAGCTCAACCAAGTGTATTCTGCCTCTCATGGTTACCTGCGCCTCCCTAGACCACAGTGAGATACCTATGATAGCTGTCTGAACTGAGCTTCATATATTACAAAGAGTGCTCAATTGTGTACCGTATTTATAGATGTAGAAGGGTGAGTCACTTTTTAAATATATCACTTTGTTAGAGCTCTACAGTTCTTCACTTACTGCCTGTTTCAAAACAAGTTGAACTTTGTCATTTTCAACATTTGATATTTACTTTAGGGGTTCATTTTTAACCTAATTTGTGTTAAATTGAAGTACTTTGCAATTAGTTTTTACTCATTTGTGCACAGACCTATGTTTATCTTCTTTTACGGTCAGCTCTGAAAGATCCATTTATAATCTTTTAATAGCCCCATGCTTTCATTTTCCAGTTTTAAAAAGTACCATTGTTCAAGTAAACACTGACTTTCCTGGATTAAGGTCTTGTCCAGGAAATGAGAGGGAAAGTAACTACTGAACACATTGAGTGAAACAGGAAGAGTTTCTTCTGATAATAAGTGTTCTGAATTAAGTGGGCATGGTGCTGTGCCCCTGTAAGTCCCAGCTACTCTGGAGGCTGAGGCAGGAATATCCCTTGAGCCCAGGAATTTGAGGTTACAGTGAGCTATGATGATGCCACCGCACTGTAGCTTGGGCAACAAAGCAAGACCCTGTCTCAAAAAAGAAAAAAAGTGTTCTGACTCACCACTTTATTAGTTTTCCCAAAGGTTACCATCTAATCCTACCTGGAACCCACCTATTTTTATTCCCAGCTTCACTCTGCTGTCTGAATCCCAGGGTGGGAGGCAGAGCCAAGAGTGAGGGGCCAAGTCCCCCCTAAGGTTCATGGAGGGTATGGTGGAGGCTTGAGGCTGGAGGCTCAGACTCTCCCAGATGGCTTCTTGTTGGTGCATTTGTAACGTGGCTGGCTGGAGGCGGTGGGGTCAAGGCCTTGTAGCGACTGCCTGGGAATCAGGCTCCAAGCCATTTCTTCCCCGAGGCAGCTGCTGCCACTGATCCTTATTGTCCTTCTTTCCCTGGGGAGGTGAGGTTTCCCGAGTCTTTGCGAAGGGAAATAACTTCCTCTCCTACTAGCCTAGACCGGCCTAGGAGTCTGCCTCAGGCTTGGCCATAGCCAGCTTAGGTCACTAGGGAGCTTTAGAGCAGTGAGTTCTCTGTCTGCTACCAGGTCCCAACCCCACAGCCCACTGCAGCAAAACAGTGTCTGGCCTCTAGAGGAGATTGAGGGAGGAGAAAGGGAGCTACTAGTTGGGGAGTCTCCTAGCACCCAGTTTGCCAGACCTGTCCATACATGCTGCCCCTAGGCCCTGGCAGACAGGCAGCCCCGTCCCTCCTTCCCTACAGACCCCCCAGCACTGCTGCAGGCCCTCAGAGACCATCAGCATCAGCCTGTTCTTACAGCAGTAAGGGGGGAACTGGCCCACAGAGGTGACATGAATTGCCAGAGGCCCCTCAGCCAGTGAGTGGCAGAACCAGGGCTCCAACCCAGTCCTCTGACTCATAAGCCAGGGCTCTGTGTGCTGGGCTGGGTTGCGGTTCTAGATTTCTTTTGTGGAAGGTGGGGATCTTCCTCTTTAGACTGCCGAGGCTTCAAGGCTGGGGCAGCTGTCACCCGGTAAACAGCCCTGACGCCATTGAGTAGACTGAAATAAATTCCACAGCTCCATGCCTGCCTCCCCCAGGTGGGAGAATTCATTGTCCTTCCCCTTGTTGGTGGGCTTTGCCCTTTGTGAATGAGGTGGGGACAGTGAAGCGCTCCTCAAAGAAACGTTGTGAAGACGTGTGCTTGGAACTGCTTGGCGGTGGAGCCAGCCGAGGGGTTGAAGAGCCTGCGCTGCAGTGGAAGAACTGGCTCTACCCTGGGCTGAGCCACTGGTGCTCCCTCTCAGTGCCCTGGGCTCCTCTGTGAAATGGGATGACAGCCCCTAATTCCTAGAATTGTTTTGAGGATTAAATGATATCACATATATTGCCTGATAACAGAATAAACATCCCATAGTTAGCCTTCATTTCTCTTAATAACTTCACTTCTTTTAAGTGTTACTTGGTGACTGTGGTCTTCCAGTCACAGTATGTTTATGTCACCCAGCCCTGGGGGCTGACGTACCACACATATTAGGTGTTAACTGGGTTCCCATAATAGTGCCTAAGGAAAGGCAGATTTTAAAGTTCCCATTTTCCAGATAAAAAGTCCAATTTTTGTGAAGTTAATTTATCTTGAAGTCTTTATTTTGGTTATTAAATCTTTTGGAAAGGGAGTAGGATTGTTCTTAGGATGAAGGCCCAGAAACTGGGCCAGGGTGAGTGTGGAAATTACTGCAATAATGAGGGTGACTACTGAGGTTAAGGGAGGGACCCTACTTCAGGAGTCTGAATGGGGTGGAGAGATGACTCACTCTGGAGAACAAAAGGCAGGTTAGGGTAAGGGTTACTTCTGCAAGCGGGTTGAGGATAAGAAATTGGAAATGCTTTTATTTGTAAGGTTCTGTACTGTTTGCCTCTTTCACAATGAGCATGTAAAATGTTTTTATTAAATGTATTTTAACTTTCCTTTTCCCCCTTTTGAAGCTGGTTGCCGACTGACAGCTGTCTCTGCACCTAGCTGTGGGATGAGGTCTGCCTCTGGCAGCTGGGCCCTGGGAGCAAACAGGACCTGCGCGGGGCCCCACCCCCCCCTCCCCGGGGCCTGGGGCTGGGAGAGGAGGGGAGGGAGCACTGGCCTGTCCTCAGCTGGCTCTGGCCACCCAGCTTGGAGGAAAGGGTTCACATGTACCCCTGACCCAGGTACAAAGGTCAAGAAAGCCAAAACGCAGGGCATTAGCATTTTCAGTCCTCAGTAGCTGTGGAGGATTGCTTCCGGGAGCCTCCTGGGATGCTCAAGTCCCTCGTACAAAATGGCATATCTGCATATAACCTGCACACATCCTCCCACATACTTGATCCCTAAGATTATTTCTAATACTTAATACAATGTAAATCCTACGTAAATAGTTGTTACACTATATTTTTATTCTTTTTAAAAAATTTTTTCTTTACTCATCCCTATACAAATGAAGATGTATTGATGTTTTTATTTGTATTTTTTAATTGTTGTTTTTATTGGGTTTTCCCCCCAGTATTTTTGATCCACAGTTGGTTGAATCCCTGGATGTGGAACCCACAGATACTGAGGGCCAACTAGAGCTCCTAGTGGGTAACTGATACACTAGGCTCATTTAATCCTTTCTACAATTCTGAGAAGTGGGTATTATTATTCCCATTTTACAGTTAAGGAAACAGGCTCAGAGAAGTTGAGTAACTTGCCTGAGATCACACAGCTAGGAAGGTGGCAGAGCTAGGATTCAAACCCAATTCTGTGAAATGCCAAAGTCCTCGGCCCTTGTCTCCAGGCTGTTTTTTCAGTCCCATAGGTTTTTCAGGCTGTACTGGAGACAAGGATAAGGTAAGGTGGGTGAGCTTCTTAAGCCTTTATTATTCAAAGTGAACTATCTAGATACAAGGGAGATAATTTTCATTTCCTGCATATGATGGAAGACACTGACACAAGAGCCTAACTTCTGTTGAACGTTCTTATAAATTTCAGCCCCTGCCCTTAATAGTATATTCTAACCATTGTAGCCTCCTCTTCTGTCCCCACGTCTCTCTTTAGCACACACTCATACTGTGTGTGCTAAATTATTTCGTTTGGTTCATCTCTAAGGTCTTGAAAATAGGAGGTGGGATGATTCTTCTCAGTTTTCTAGATTGAAAAGCAGGCTAGAACACTGAGCACTGTTCTGAATGCTTGTCTTCATCAGTCTTCAAAGCAGGTACGCCAGCTGCTAAGTTTACATAGGAAGCAGCTGAGGCACGGAGGGCCACCTGGCCAGTAAGTGGGGGAGGCAGAGAGAAGTGGGACTCCAACCTGGGTAGCCTAACTCCTGTCCTATCTGTGCTACAGTGCATGGGCCTTAGCATTAGAGAGATCTGGGTTCTAGTCCCAGCATAACCACGGATGACTTAACCTTTCTGTTCCTGATTCCTCATCTGTGGAAGGAGGAGGATAAAAATACCTACCTGAGAGTGTTACAGCAAGTGTTACAGCGGGTGGTCCCGAGGACAAACCGAGTGGCACACGGAGAGTCGGAGAATCAAGGTTTATTTGCCGCCGGGCTCAGAGGGGTCTCACCACCAAATTCTGAGCCCCGTCTACCCAATTTTTCCCACTTTTGTTAAGTTGGGGTGGCCCGAGGGGTGGGGTCTCAGGTGACTAATGCCTGCCAGGTAATAGGTTAGTATTATATTGATGCACCAGGTAATAGGTTTAGTGTTATGCTG
>CM052446.1:37921341-37966344 GCA_028533085.1 Varecia variegata | reverse complement strand
ATTAACCAAATGTAATATGTGGACCTTGCAACAAACCAACTTATAAAAACCATTTATGAGACAACTGGGGTAATGTGAACACTGGTGGGACATTAGATAGTGATTATACTAAAATAAGGAAGCATTTATGGATACTATGAAATAATGTCTCAGATTTGCTTTAAAACAACCCAGTAGGGGATGGGGGTAGCAGGAAGTGAGGCCTTACATAGTAACTGTTGAAGGTGGTACCAGGTACATGGCAGGTTACTACAGCATTCTCTCTACTTTGGTGTATTTTGAAATTTTCCATACTAAGCAGCCAAAAATTATTTTAACTATAGAAAAAAGATAGGGAAAAAATATAGAAATGAAAGAAAAAAATCACTATGAAAATTTTAAAATATTTTGAACTGATTACAATGAAAAAAACTTGTAAGATGTACCTAAGCTATGCTTAAGATGAAATTTAATTAAGTGCATATGTCAGAAAAGGAGAAAGGCTAAAAATCAATGATCTCAGGGAGAGGATTCTGGGAAGGTGCTGGAGTACGAAGTACCAAAAATCTGTCTCCCAACCTGGACAACAATTGTACCTGCAGAATCTGTCTGATGTAACTACTTTGGAACTCTGGAATCTACAGAAGGCTTGCAACTTCTCAGGAAAGACTAGACAGTAACTTATGGTTAATTTTAATCCATTTTGTCTCTTGGCACCACTAGCCACTACCCGCCCCGGCGCCCTCACCTTTCAGCCATGTGGCAGGCAGCTGTACACATGTCCTGGAACAGCTTGCAAAGAGCTTGAGGAAGCATGGGCAAAAACGTGCTCTGATCATTTATGCCAGCTTCTGAACACAGAGATGCAAACAAAGAGGGCAGCGGCCACTGTTGTGAGCCACTCCCTCACTGGCTAAAGTAACTTCCAGGGGAATTTAAAGGGTCAGTGCCCTCTTAATCCCTCCCCCCTGGCTCTTGGGTGCCAGATACTAAAGACTAGGACATTCAAAATCAACCACATATATGGGGGAAATTAGAAATTCACTGCACATGCCCAAGGGAAGGCATAGGTTCTGGAAAGACCTGAGAAGACCTTAAGTTTATACCTCGGGTTCATCTTCAGCACAGAGACAACCCACAATAGTTACAAAAAACAATAACAAAAGACAGCAAACACTGGGAAGGGGACAGAATCTGATTTTCAGAGTTGCCATACTATTAGATTCAAATGTCCAGTTTTTAACAAAAAATCACAAGGCATACAAAGAAACGGGAAAGTATGACCCACTAAAAGGAAAAAAATGAACCAACAGAAACTGTCCCTGTAAAAGAACTGATGGCAGATACACACACAAAGACTTTAAAACAACTATCTTAAAGATGCTCAAAGAACGAAAGGAAGATGTGGAGAAAGTCAATAAAATGATGTCAGAACAAAACAGAAATATTAACAAAGAAAAAAACCTAAAATTAATACAAAATATGGAGGCTGGGTACAGTGGCACACAGCCTAGCTCACAGCAACCTCAAACTCCTGGGTTCAAGCGATCCTTCTGCCTCAGCCTCCCCAGTAGCTGGGACCACAGGCATGCACCACCATGCCCGGCTAATTTTTTTATATATATACTTTTAGTTGTCCAGCTAATTTCTTTCTATTTTTTTTTTTTTTTTTTAGTAGAGACGGGGTCTCGATCTTGCTCAGGCTGGTCTCGAACTCCTGATTTCAAACGATCCACCTGCCTCGGCCTTCCAGGGTGCTAGTATTACAGGCGTGAGCCACTGCACCTGGCCTGTACAATGAAATTTACAAAACATTCCTGAAAGAAATTAAAGACATCCTGTGTTCGTGTATTGAAAAACTTAATATTGTTACGATGTCAATACTCCCCAAAGTGATCTATAAATTTAATGCAGTATCTATCAAAATTCCAATGACGTTTTTGCAGAAAAAAAAAATTCTACAATTTGTGAAATATCAAGGGACCCCAAATAGCCAAAACAATCCTTAAAAACAACAAAAGCTGGAGGATTCACACTTCCTGATCTCAAATCTTACTACAAAGCTACAGTAATCAAAACAGTGTGGTGCTGGCATAAAGACAGTCATACAGACCAATGGAATAGAATAAAGAGCCTAGAAATAAACCCTCACATTTATGGTCAAATAATTTTTGACAAGGCTGCCAAGACCATTCCCATGGGGAAAAGATAGTCTTTTCAAGAAATGGTGCTGGGAAAACTGGATATCCATATGCAAAAGAATGAGGCTGGAGCCTTACCTAATAACATACATAAAAATTAGCTCAAAATGGATCCATGACCTAAATATAAGACCTAAAACTATAAAACCCTTAGAAGAAAACACAGGGCAAAAGCTTCATGACATTGGATTTGGCAATTATTTCTTGGATATAACACCTATAACACAAAAGGTCCAGGCAACAAAAGAAAAAATAAACAAATTGCTATTCATTCAAATTAAAAAATTTTGTGCACCAAAAGACACTATCAACAGAGTAAACAACGCACACAATGGGAGGAAATATTTGCAAATCATATATCTGTTAAAGGATTACCAGCCAGAATATACAGAGAGCTTTGAAAATTCAACAACAAAAAGCCAATTCAAAACCAGGCAAAGGACTTAAAGAGGTATTTCTCCAAAGAGGATATACAATTGGGCAATAAGCATATGAAAAGATGCTGAGCATCACTAATCATTAATGAAATGCAAGTCAAAACTACAATGAGATACCATCTCACATATATTAGGATGGCTACTATCAAAAAAACAGAAAATACTAAGTGCTGGTGAGGATGTGGACAAATTGAAACCCTTGTCCATTGTTGGTGGAAATGTAAAATGGTATAGCTTCTGTGGAAAACAGTATGGTGCTTCCTCAAAAAATTAAAAATAGAATTATCATATATGATCCAGCAATTCCACTTCTGGGTACATACCCAAAAGAACTGAAAGCAGGATCTTGAAGAGATGTTTGTACACCCATGTTCATAGCAGCATAATTCACAATCATGAAAATATGGGAGCAACCCAGGTGTCCACTGACAGATGAATGGATAGGAAAAATGTGGAATACACATGAAATGGAACATTATTCACCCTTAAAAAGGAAGGAAATTATGATATATTCTATAGCATGAATGAACCTTGTAGACATTACGCCAAGTGAAATAAGCCAACCACAAAAAGATAAATACTGCATGATTCCACTTATGTGAGGTACTTATAGTAGTCAAAATCATAGAAACAGAAAGTAGAACGGTGGTTGCCAGGGCCTGGGGAGAAGGCACAGTGGAAAGTTATTGTTTAAGGGATACAGAGCTTCAGTTTCACAAGAGGAAAAGAGTTCTGGAGATGGATGGTGGTAATAGCTGCACAGTAGTATGAATGTATCTAACCACTTAAAAATGGTTGAGATACTAAATTTTATGTTATGTGCATTTTATCATAATAGAAAAACTGAACAAAATATAGCTCCAAAAAAGCATTAATTTAAAGGCTCTGTCCTAAATATGTGTTGATTCTGCCAAGCTAGCTGAATTACAACTGCACTGGAAATTTTTTTTTTTTTTTGAGACAGAGTCTCACTCCATCACCCTGGGTAGAGTGCAGTAGCGTCAGCCTTCCTCACAGCAACAGGAGGATCGCTGAGCTCAAGCGATCCTCCTGTCTCAGCCGCCTGAGTATAGCTGGGACTACAGGTGAGTGCCACAATGCCCAGCTAATTTTTCTATTTTTAGTAGAGACTGGCCTGGTGCGGTGGCTCACGCCTGTAATCCTAGCACTCTGGGAGACCAAGGTGGGCGGATCGTTTGAGCTCTGGAGTTTGAGACCAGCCTGAGCAAGAGCAAGACCCTGTCTCTACTAAAAAAAATAGAAAGAAATTAGCTAGACAACTAAAAAATATATAGAAAAAATTAGCCAGGCATGGTGGCATATGCCTGTAGTCCCAGCTACTCGGGAGGCTGAAGCAGTAGGATTGCTTGAGCCCAGGAGTTTGAGGTTGCTGACGCCACAGCACTCTAGCCCGGGCAACAGAGTGAGACTCTGTCTCCAAAAAAAAAGGAATAGTAGAGACAGGGTTTCACTCTTACTCAGGCTGGTCTCAAACTCCCGAGCACAAGCAATCCTCCTGCCTTGGCCTCCCAGAGTGCTAGGATTACAGGCACAAGCCACCAGTGCCCAGCCTTGCACTGGAAAATTTTGTAAAAATATCAACAATCTAAGCATCCATCTCAAGAAGTTAAAGACGAAATTGTCCTGTGATAGGTCTTAATACTACAATAATGACTAAGGATCAAGAGTATCCTTCACAGTACTTTGGAACAGCCAGGTATCTTCTGTCTGGGTCTGGGAAAGAGGCTAAGATAAAATGTAAATACTCTAGGCCTTATCACCTCTGATAACTACACATGATATGTCTAGACAAAGCTTAACCCGAAAAAGTATTCTCTGAGACCCTCCCCAAATGTGCATGACCCCTCTGACTTAGGAAAAAAACTCATCTTCACAAGACACTCTGAGTCCCAAGCCCTGTGAGCCTCCAGGTCTTCCCCATGCCTCAGCACAGTGTGGCACAGGGCATGGGACCACCCGCAGTTGCTCACCAGTGTTGCGGATGATGTAATCCAGCACCACCAACCGCTCAAATTGTAGCAGTAGTTGCCGGTTAGTGTTCTCAGGGAGAGGTTCTGCTTCAAAACGCCGTAGCCAGTAGTCTGCATCTTTGTAGCCTTCAACAAAGAGTTGGAATGAACCAACCTGGAATCAAGGAAAGAACAAAGGTATTTCCCTACAGCCCAAGTCCAAACACCCCAGGAGTAAGCCAGGTACCCACTAAGTAGACTGCGGAGTTCACATCAGAGAAGGGAAGGGCCGGGTGCGGTGGCTCACACCTGTAATCCTAGCACTCTGGGAGGCCGAGGCAGGAGGATCGCTCGAGGTCAGGAGTTCGAGACCAGCCTGAGCAAGAGCAAGACCCCGTCTCTACTAAAAAATGGAAAGAAATGATTTGGACAGCTAAAAAATATATATATAGAAAAAAATTAGCCGGGCATGGTGGCGCATGCCTGTAGTCCCAGCTACTAGGGAGGCTGAGGCAGAAGGATCGCTTGAGCTCAGGAGTTTGAGGTTGCTGTGAGCTAGGCTGACGCCACGGCACTCTAGCCCTGGCAACAGAGCAAGACTCTGTCTCAAAAAAAAAAAAAAGAGAAGGGAAACTTTTCAAGATCTTCATTTCCTTGCAAGTACAGGAGAAAGCAGATATGACTGTGATCATCCATTTAAATTAAAGAATCCCATCCAGGCTGGGCACAATGGCTCACACTTGTAATCCTAGCACTTTGGGAGGGCAAGGCAGGAGGATTGCTTGAGGCCAAGAGTTTGAGACCAGCCTAGACAACATAGTAAGATCTTGTCTCTATAAAAAATAAAAAAATTAGCCAGGCATGGTGGTGGGGGGCCTATAGTCCTAGCTACTTAGAAGGCTGAGGTAGGAGGATTGCTTGAGCCCAGGAGTTTGGGGCTGCTGTGAGCTATGATTGTGCCCCTATACTCCAGCTTGGGTGACAAAGTGAGATCCTGTCTCAAAAAAAAAAAAAAAAAAAGACGACTATCCAAATGGACCAGAAGAGTGTGAAAGTTAGGCCTCAACTCTCTGGAAAATTATTCCCCAAACCTTAGTCCTTTGACAGAAATGAGGATGACAAGAGCCTCAGGGCAGGCTACTCACATGCCCATATTTGAGTCTGTAGGCACCCTGCTTCACCACTTACTATGCCACTATAAATCATCACCTTTGATAAGTCACACAGGTGCATCTATACCTTTGGTGGTAGCCCGATGCGGTTAAAGCGCTGCCCAACTTTTGGCACTTTCTCTAGTGCAAGCCGCTTGCCCCTGGACTTCACTCGGTCAATGGCACTATAATTGAAGGTCTCACTGGCTAGGTATACTACCTACAGTGGAAAAAGAAGAGATACCAAGGTTAGAGTCAAGTTTAAGGAACCAGACCACTATGGTAGAGAATAAATAGCTAGATGCTCACTAGTACTGTTCCTCTTCCAGGGCACAGAGAAAGAAAGCATTTCTTAGCCTCCCTAGCAACTAGAATACGGAAGGTAACTAATTCAGGCCAGTGGAATGTTGACAAGGTAAGGTATGTACCACTTTTAGGTCTGGGCCCTAAAATCTCCTGATCCTTAGTTCATATTCCCCAATCAGTAGAGCTGGAAAAAGAATGGCTCTGAGATGGCAAAGCCACACCATAGAAGGACCCCAGATCCTTTGTTACTATATGAGTGACATGCGATCTAGGAGAGCTGCCTAACTGACATGAGTCTGAGATATAACCAAGAACTAAACTATTGTACTAAACCACTGAGATTCAGGGGTTGTTACAGCAGCTAGCATGAATTACATTGACTAACACAGTCACTTCCTGGGTTAAAAGAATAAGCCAGGGCCAGGCGCGGTGGCTCACGCCTGTAATCCTAGCACTTGGGAGGCCGAGGCGGGCGGATTGTTTGAGCTCAGGAGTTTGAGACCAGCCTGAGCAAGAGCAAGACCCCCCCTCTCTACTAAAAATAGAAAGAAATTATCTGGCCAACTAAAAATATATATAGAAAAATTAGCCGGGCATGGTGGCACATGCCTGTAGTCCCAGCTACTCGGGAGGCTGAGGCAGTAGGATCACTTAAGCCCAGGAGTGTGAGGTTGCAGTGAGCTAGGCTGATGCCATGGCACTCACTCTAGCCCAGGCAATAAAGCGAGACTCTGTCTCAAAAAAAAATAAAATAAAATAAAAGAATAAGCCAAATGCCTATTTTCTTTGCAGATAAAAACAAATTGCAATTTGCGCTGTACCCTTTTATTTCCTTTTGAATTTTTTATTATACTTTCTGCAATTATTCATATTCAAAAAAATAAACATAGGAGGGGGGAGGAGGGGATGGCTAAATTCACACCTAACAGGTACAATGTACACTATCTGGGTGATGGGCACACTTATAACTTTGCCTCAAACTGCACAAAAGCAATTTATGTAACCAAAATGTTTGTGCCCCTGTAATACTCTGGAGAAAAAAACATTAAAATTGGTTTTCATTTTTAATGGATTGCTGTATTTATGCACAGACTATATCTGGAATATTACACAAGAAACTAGCAATAGTAGCTGCCTCTGAGGAAGGAAACTGAGTGGCCAGGAGACAGGGGTAGGGGGGAGTCAGAATTATTTTTCTCTGCTTACTGTCTGTGCCTTCTGATTTCTGCACTAGACGCACATATTGCCTATTCAAAAACAATTTTTTAATGAGCCATCAATATTACACTTGACTGTCAAATTGCAGTGACATCACTATAATCTGTTTATGCGTCTATTATCACACTTATCACATTGTCTTGTAATTATCCATTTGTGTATCTAACTTTTCTCTTAGGATTACAGGCAGTGACTCATGCCTGAGGCCAGTAGTTAGTTTAAGACCAGCCTGAGCAACATAGCAAGACCCCATCTCTACAAAAAAATAGAAAAATCAGCTGGGTGTGGTGGTGTGTTCTTGTAGTCCCAGCTACTCAGGAGGCTGAGGCAGGAAGATCACTTCAGCCCAGGAGTTTGATGTTGCGGTGAGCTATGATGACACCACCTGCACTTTAGCCTGGGCCAACAGAGCAAGACCCAGTCTCAAAAAAATAACATAAAAAAATAAAACTAATGAGATTTGAGGAAGCAGAAAACATCTTATTTACATGGCATCCTCAGCACCTAACACAACGCCTGTCACATACATGCTCATTAAATATTTAACTGAATGAATGAATGAGTTACAAGCTTCTTTCAGAGATAGCAACAAGTGGGTTTTAGCATATAAATACCTAAAACCAAATATTAAGAATTATTTTTATAGGCCATGCAAAATTCATTATAAATAACTAATTATTTTGTCCATGAACCTGAGAGGCAAAACAACTTCCTCCCATCCATCGCTCCATCTACCCATCCAGTGTTAACAGGGTACTGTCGTAGGCACTGCTGCCATACAAATCAAGAAACTAAGGCATAGGAATGAAGGAAAAAGAGCTTAAACCCTGGCTCTCTCAAGCCATAAACCACATTTTCCCCCATCAGATTTATTTTCTCATTCTTCCCAATAAACCACGTTTCCCCATGACTAATGAAATTATCATAACCTGAAACCTCACAGGAACAAAGAGCAGAGACAGCTAGCGAGTGAGAATTTAAGCCTTACTATTTGAAGCTCCATCACAACATGATTTCCATAGTGACAGATGCTCTGATCCACTGGATAGAACCCTGTCACAGGCCGGGGGAGGTAGGGAGGGGAGAGAGTCCTCCTCCTATTCCCCAGCAGCTGTATGTTAAGCTTGCAAGTTCTGCCTCACCTCAGTCTCATGGAAGACATGTATTTTTGTTGTTGCTGACTTTCTGATGCCAAAGATCTTTAGGCCTCATTAAGGTTCTCTAAGAGGGCAAGAGGACGACCAGAGATGGGGAAGAACGGGATTGTGGAGATAACACTAAAGATTGGAACAGCTCATAAAAATACCACAGGCTGATATGTATGGAGTGTTTACATTGTGCCAGGCACTGGGCTATGTGCTTTACGTGGATTATCTTGTGTAATCTTGATGGGCAGGCTATAAAATAGCAACTATTTATATCCTTAGTTTTACAGTGAGGAAACTGAGACTAGGGGGGTTAAGTGACTTGCCCGAAGGTCACACAAATAAAACGCTGCAGAGCCAGAATTCAAACTCAAGCTCTCTGATTCTTAGGCCCCACACTCTGGAAGCCGCAGCAGAGCAGGCAGGCGTAGGGCCAGAACGGTCTGCCACTTGCCTAGTAAACGGAGAAAATTACAGAGTGATGAGCAAGGAGTATTTTCAAGTTTCTAGAGTCAAGGAGGGGCCTAGGAGGAGGATTTCAGGTTAGACAGGTCACTTAGAAGCATTAATTACCATACATGACATTCAAAATGTTCTGTTTAACTACCTGCACAGAGAGAGAAAACTACAGCATGAAGGGAAAGAACGAACTGCACAAAGCTGGGCAGTGAATTAGATGTGAAATGGGAGCTACAAGCCTGGTCAAACATTTTTTTCTCCATAGACCTGAAGTTGGAGGATCTTTGGTATTATTTCTCATTATTTGATATTTATTCACTGATTCAGCTAGTACTTAAGGAATGCCTACTCTAAGTATAGCGCTTTGCTAAGGGCTGAGAATGGGAGAAGAAAATCTCAAGAAGTTTCTGACTTCTAGGAGCTTGCAAATTACAGGGTGTCCCAAAAGTTGTACATAGGGAAATGGGAAATTGTAGTTAAATGTACCTTTATTTACAAAATATTCGTTACAAAATTTTTCCTTTGTACAAAGACTTTTGGGACACCCTGTAGTTGGATTATTGTTTGGCGTTTAGTGGCAAACGAGTAGACACACTTGAATATCCACAATAGTCACATTTTCTTCAAAAATACCCTGGGAAAACAGAAAAAACAGGTTTGAAGGGAAGTTCCTATGTGCTGATCAATCTTTTTGCCCATAGAATCTAATATCTAAACCTGATAAAAGGGGTTTTAATCTAGAGGCAAGGTCCCTAGGGCAGCAAGGGATGGACTGCAACTGGTCTATGAACCATCCCCCTAGAATTATATGCAAAACAGTGATTGCAGATATGTGTACTTTTTCTGGAAACAGGACCTATCGCTTTTATCAGATTCTCAAAGAAGGTTAAGACCCAGAGCTATGAAGACACCTTGGCAGCATTAGGGCATCAGATCAGAGTTCTACTTAAGTTGTTACTAAACCCCACATAGCCATATACTCAGCAGGTGATTATGTGTCCTTAAATGTTCATATGCTGACCAGCAGGTTCCTTCCCCTCATAACCCTTGGAAAGTTTCATGGAGCACCCTGTAGCACAGGTTCTTAACCTGGTATCAGTAAGCTCACTGACACTGTATGTAATCAATTCTGTATTTGAGCACATTGAGGGGGGTGGGGAGGTCCAGACCCTTCATCAGGACCTCATCTTTTTTTCCCCCCCACAAGAAAATTCAGAAGAGAAGGACTTCATCTAAGTCCATAACACATACAAAGTGTGTACAAATCCATTCTAAGTGTAAATTTGCCTGGATCTGGGACCCCTATTGTGGTATGTTCAGGTAGGTCTCGGAATTCTACAGCACAAAGATAAATGAGAAAAATTCCATGTCAGTTCCCTGCAGGGGTTCAGGACAGACCTGTACTCTAAACCTCAGCCCATCCTAAAGTCCTCCTTGCCAGACCTTGCCTAAATGCTTAGCTGACATCAGCTAGTCCGTTCTAGACTGTATGGAAATCCTGGAACTGCTCAGAAGTCTAAGAGAGCAAGCCACAAAAGTAGCTAGGGGTAACCAGCTTGGGGTTACCAGGGATCCAAAGACCAAGGGAGTCCATAAATGTGCATGAGAAGTCTGTAAATTTCTGGAAATTATATGCAAATATTGTATATGTACCCTTCTGAGGAGAGCTTTTATCAGATGATCAAATCATGAACCTAATCCTGCTACCCCCCCCTAAAAAGGTTGAGAATCCCAGACTTAGGGTATAAATGGCCCCCCACTGGATGCAAGGTCCCACAAACAGGACACGGGAAAACTCTCGCCAGGCAGTAAGGCTCCCCAGAGATGGGTCACTGACCTTGGTACGGGGTACAATGTTGAGTTCCAGTTTTTGGTCCACCAGGCTGGCTCCCGCCTCTGAAAGATAGCCCTGATTGAGGACAAGGCAGTCACGGCCAAAGCAGCAGGGACAACACAGCTTCTGCAGCCACTTGGTCCACTTAGGATTAAGGTGCCCATATGGCTCTTCATTCTTGGGTTTGAAGACAGCAATTATCTTCTACACAGACAAAAGAAAAAGGGGATATTACATGTGAGTTGATTAAAACAGCCCACAGACCAAGTCAGCAGGAATCTAGAAGGAAATGAGAGAGCACAGGCAGACAATCCCTACTTATAGTCAGACACAGACTTCTCCTCAGCTTGTAAGGGGAAGACACCAGCTTGTGTGTGCAGCTAAGAGACCCACTGGTAGAAAGGACTGTGACCAAAGATGATGCCAAGTCTCCTCATTCTTCCTTGCTGCTTCACTCCTCTTCTCCATCTCTCCTCCCTCATGTAAGTACCTACCTCTAACTCTGTGCTTCAAACAAACAAGGTAAATGGATTTCTACATTTCTAGGAGCAAGATACAGAAGCCAATCCAGTGGCAGATCTTGAGTCACTGGCAGTAATCTTGTGCCAATACAGTGCTGCTTCCTGCCCTCCCAGAAAAGATGTAACGTCATACTGCACACGTCAAGGGTTCTAAAGTAATCTTTTCCCCAAAAAGTGAGGAATTAACATACCATGGATCATATGTTATCTTTTTTTGTGTGTACTCTTGCCCCATTTATCCTACAGGACCTTTCTTTATATAGTATGCTAGAAATGTAAAACCATCAAATTCCAACTTCCGAAGTACAAACACGAATACTGTTGCTCTGCATCAATTATGTAAAGGCTCAAAAAATTATCAACTGAAAGGAAATAAAGAAGGTGCCACCAAGTCCAGCTAATTTTTCTTTTTTTTTTTCTGGTAGAGATGGAGTCTCACTATATTGTCCAGGCTGGTCTTGAACACCTGGCCTCAAGCAATCCTCCCTCCTCAGTCTCCCAAAGTTCTGGGATTATAGTTCTGGCCACCATGCCCAGCCTCTTAAGTAATTCTTTTTTTTTTTAAGATGGGGTCTTGCTCTTGTTCAGGCTGGTCTCCAACTCCTGAGCTCAAGGGATCCTCCTGCCTAGGCCTCCCAGAGTGCTAGGATTACAGCATGAGCCACCAGGCCCAGCCTCTTAAGTAATTCTGATAGGCAAGAAAGCAGAACATGAAACGCCACAAAGATTAAATCCATCTTCTCTAGTGGACAGTAATTTAATTCTCAAAGGTCCTTGGAAATACGGGATGCGTAGAAACTATGGCCCTCCCTCCTGAATGTTTTCTTCCACAGGCCAGAGTCAGCCCTCTGAGGTTGTTTTACATTTTACTCATTCCCTCTTGTCCCCAAACTGATAATTCAAAGGAAAAAAAGAAAATATGCTATCCAAGTGATTCATCTTCATATCATATGACTCTCCCCTCACCTCACAGCCAACTCAAGCTAGTCTGGGTCATAAGACATTTTCCTGTGGGTGTCACTTCCTGAATGGCAGGTCACAGCAGACAACATACACTCATCTGCCTCCATTAAGTAAATACTCATATTAGGAACTGGTTAGGTCTACGTCTCTAACAATAATTGGTCAAATCTTGAGGCCAGTTCCTTCAAGAAAGCCTTGCAAGGATTTCAGAGGGCAAAAGAAACCCAGAACTCTCCTCCTGCCTCCAAAAACAATCAATTTATTCTCACAAACTTACTTATTTACTGGCAAAAGCAAAATGCATATATAAGTCTTCAGAATTACTCTCTTACCCAAAGCAGCTAGCAAGAGGCCTAAGTTAGCAGTCATCATCCCTGTCTCTGCTCCCCTGGAAACCCAGCCTGCAAATAACAAAGCAGCAGTAGCAACAGGCTCACAACTCAGAATGACTGAGGAGTCCACTGTAACTCTCTGGAACCTGGATAATGAAACCAAAGGGCTACTTGAAGCATGTCCCAGAACTCAACAGTCAGTTCAACTGAGGCAGAAAGTAGAGTTCAACAGTCTGGTCCCACCAGGCATGGTGGCTCACGCCTGTAATCCCAGCACTTTGGGAGGCCAAGGTGGAAGGATCGCTTGATACCAGGAGTTCAAGACCAGCCTGGGCAACATAGCGAGACCCCCGTCTCTACAAAATCTAAAAATAAGAAAATTAGCTAGGTGCGGTGGCGCATGCCTGTACTTCCAGATACTCAGGAGGCTCAGGTGGGAAGACTGCTTGAGCCCAGGAGGTCAAGGTTGCAGTGAACTATGATCATGCCACTGCACTCCAGCTCTGGGCGACAGACTAAGACCCAGTCTCAAAAAGAAAAAGAAAAACAAAACAAAACCAAGCTATTCCCCAGTGAAGGGGAGACCAAGACATTCCTACCACTACTGAGGGCTGAAAAATATCAGGGCTGAGGCCAAGTGGTGAATACTCCCATTTAAAGAAAGCAGAATTTGAGGGCTAAGATTGCAGCCAAGCGTCATTTACAGACTGACCTCTCAAACTTCTCAATTTCCTTCCACCATAAGCAGAATCAGAAAGTATTTAATTGACTCTAAAAGCATTAGTAATTATGGTTATCTTGGTAGTACAGGGGTTTCATCAAAGAATACTGTCTGTGCTGCAATTGTACAGTGGTTAGAAAAAAATAATAAAAAATAAATACTGTCTGGACTAGACAATTGAGGGAGTGGTAGGATAAGAAGAATGAAGGGACAGAAGGGCATCTGAGAGAATGAGAGACAAGTGCCTTTCAGGACTAAGTGTAGGCCTCAGTTCAAGTGAATTCTGTTAACATTTGCTCAGGACCTAGTTTGTGCAAGACGATGTGCAGGCATTCGGTGGGTTTCCTAGATAGAGACATAAAACAGACTCTGGTCTAATTTCCAAAGCTAATGTTCACTTTTTATAATAAACTATGTTATTAATAATCAAGAATACTCTCCTCATTCATAGAGAACAAACTCTAAAACCATTCAAATTAGAAAGACACCCACCAGTATTTAGCTGAGAAAGAAAATGACTACTGCCTAATTTTTCTCACCATTCTTTCTCTTTAATAGACTTTCAATTCCTTTATTGTATCTAGGAGAAAGCTTCAGTTTAATGCCAATATTTTAAAAAATGCCTTTCCTTAATACCCACTTACTAATCCCCCCTTTTAACAAAGGGGGGAGTGAGGCATAGATAACTTAAGTAGCAGTAGTCCATGAAGTGGGGGATAAAAACAGAACCACATAAGGAAGCAAGGGGCCACTTGCTGGCTGGTGTCAGGACCCACATCCAATTACTGGAACCTGGAACCCAGAGGGTTTCCTATGTCTATCCAGCAGCAACAAGAAGGAAGGTATTATGCTATGCTAAAAGAGGCCCTTTCCTCCAGGAACCTAAAATAAATTTATTTAGTTAGTTAGTAGAGATAGGATCTCGCTATGTTGCCCAGGCTGGTCTTGAACTCTTGACCTCAAGCAATCCTCATGCCTTGGCCTCCCAAAGTGCTGGGATTACAGGCATGAACCACCACACCTGGCCCCTACAATTTAAAACAGGTCAAGCATATCACTCATATTGCACAATGAAATATATAGAAATGACATTGTATAAAAGGGTTTTTTTTAAGTTTGGTAAATATGTAGTAGATGGTTCTCAAAATTTTTGCTCTCAAGACCCCTTTAAACTCTTTTAAAACTGAAATGTTAAACTATTAAATTCACTTAATAATAAAAAATCCATTGCATGTTAACATAAATGATCTATTTTTTATGAAAAATAACTATATTTTCAAAAAAATATTTTAGGCCAGGTATAGTGGCTCGTGCCTGTAATCCCAGCTAGTCAGGAGGCTGAGACAAGAGGACTGTTTGAGGCAAGGAGTTCAAGACCAGTAAACCTCTCCAATGTCTGACTTAATAGATGACAACTATATTCTCACATCTTCCTCAGTATTCAATGTTTCAATATTATATATCATGTAGTCTCTAGAAATCCCCACCCTATAGTCATAAGGAAATGAGAATGAAAAGGGTAAATAAAGTCTTACAATTATAATAAAATAGTTTTAACCTGTGACCCCAAAGAAGGAACTCCTAGGGGTTTCTGGGCCACACTCTTAAGAACTGCTGTATTTTATAATAGAAGTTGGAGGGAAACAGCAGTCCTTGATTTAGTTATTTAGGTAGAAAGGCCTTTTTACATGTCAACTCTTACAAAAGGGAGTGAGATGGGCTACTCCAAATATATAAAACCCCAAAGAGGATGGGATCTGAATACATAGAATGTAGTGAAGCAGATTTAGCCTGTATTTATTTTCCCACCCCACTGCCATCAACCCACCTGCCTCACCCATTACAACCTGTGGCTTGGAACAGCTCCCTGTAAGAAATGGTAGATGATGCTTAAAGTCCCAAGACCTATATCTGTATATAATATACAAACTTGACTGCCTCTTAACATTTTAGTAAAATAATTTTACCCTATTTGAGATTCTCTATTTGGTGACAGCTATCAGTGTGGTTCTCAACCAAGTGGAAGGACACCAGAATTTCTTGGAGGGTAGTTGGAAGATGTGCGTTCAATATTATAACAATTGTATATTTGAAAAATGGAAAAAAATACCATTTTCATGACAAAATCTTGGTTGATAAAGTATTTTTAAAAGGTTGGAAATCACTGATATGAGGCCAAATTCCTAGAACATGTGGACACTGTAATTGGTATTTTGATGCAAATATCAATTAGCATTATCTAATGAATTACTACTCTCAATGGTTATGAAAGTATCTTCTCAAAATTATACTATTTTTGCCAGTTGTGGTGACTCATGCAACTCGGGAGGCTGAGGCACGAGGATGGCTTGAGGCCAGGAGTTTGAGACCAGCCTGGGCAACATAGCAAGACCCTCTCTCTAAAAAAATAAAAATAAGAAAAATTAGCCAGGCATTCACCTGTAGTTCCAGCTACTCAGGAGGCTGAGACAGGGGGATCGCATGAGCCCAGGAGTTTGAGGCTGCAGTGAGCTATGATCTTGCCACTGCACTCTAGCATGGGCTACAGAGCAAGACCCTGTCTAAAAAAGAATTATAATACTCTTCCCTTATTCAATACCATGTGTCTAAGAAAGCCTAATCCAGAGGTCAATAGGTATATAACTTAAAAACAAAAAACTCTGAGCTCCCGATAAGCACCAGGAACTATGCCAGGGGCTTTCATGTGTGACATCGCATTTAATCCTCTTAAACTAGTAAGTCACGTGCTGTTCTATGATTCTTAGCAATATGAACATCTAGTATTACTCTAAACAAAAGAGAAAATTCCCCCAAATTCTGTAATTGAATGAGCACAAGACCTGAAGCACAAGGATGTAAGTGAGGAGGGGAAATGGGAACACTCTTTACCATGACTAGCATTTTCTGTCTTACTGTTCCAGGTCCCCACTGAGGCAGAAACCTTCCTAAATAGGGAAATGGAATCAGGGCTGTTATCTTCAAAAATCTTTCAAACTAAGTTCCAAAACTAGCTGTTGCAGAAACTGTTGGGTCTCCCAATCTCTGTTTTCCCTTCTTCCCTGGACATAAGACCCCTCTTTTTTAGCTACGCAAAAGAAAGACTGGAGTTCCCAGCTACTACTGCAGCTTAGTTCTAGACACTGGGATATAAGCAGAAGAGTGTGGTGCAACTTCTAGGAAGTGCCTTAAAGGGTGGAGGCATATTCTTCTCCCTTTCCTTCTGCCAACCAGCTGCAAAGCAGACAGATGCTGCAGCTTGAGTAGCTATTTTGGATCACAAAGTGGAAGCCACACACTAAGGATAGCTCATCAGCTGGATGGAAGGAGTGTACATACCCAATAAAGTGAAATGCCATGCCAGCCCCTAGCAGCCTATAGACTTCTTTTACCTGAGAGATAAATGAACCTTTTTTCAAGTCATTATTATCTTAAAATATCTGTCACACATAGCCAAATTCAATACTAACCAATAAGCAGCTGAAAAGAGAAACCAGAAATTCAGATGACTGACTAACTCTGAGGCAGCAGAGCACGGTGGTTAGAAGCGTGCACTCCAGAGCCAATCTGCCTGGGTCCAATCCTGCCTCTACCACTTACTGGCTGTGGGACCTTGAGAAAATGAGTTACACTCTGTGTGCCTCAGTGTTCTCATCTGTGGAGATAATAATAGTACCCCTCTCCAAGGGTGGTTATGAGGATTAAGTGAGTTATTCTTTATAAAGCATTTAAAACAGTACCTGGCATATAGAAAGTGCAATATAAGTTACTTGTTAAATAAAATAAATACATCTGGAGCAAAGCCGAAGATGTCAATTCCAACTACAGTGAGTCTGTGGGCCAGTCTAACCCACCATAGCATTCAGGAAGTGGTCCTCTGTTCTAAACCATATTTTCCTCAGTGGAAGCAGGCTGGGTCCATTAATAAGTTTTGTCAGGGCATCTATGTTTTGACTTCCCCTCCAAGAAAAGATAGTGGCCTGGAATCCTAAAATCACCAAGATACATACCACCTATGGTCTGTCATTCTCTGTGGCCTATGTACTGAGATGGTAATACTTTACCTGGCAGATAGACTTGAGAGATCGTATTACTCCCACTTGTCAGAGCACCAGATCACTTCTCAGCTGGCCTAACACACTTCCAACACATCTGTAACAGTCATGAAAGAAAAACAAAAATCTTCCTCCTTCTCCAGTAACTACCTATCAATGATAATCTTAGCCCCTTCTTACATGAGCCAGCCAACAGGCTAAAAAAATCCAAAAAACAAAAACAACTCATATCTTAGGTCTCATTCTTTTCCCAAATAAAAAAATAAAAGCATCTTGTAAACATTTAGACCACAGGATACTCATCTCTCATTGCTTCTAGAAATGATGGTTCCTATTTGAGCTTTCAAGCTCCCTAGGAGACTTGGAAAGAGTTATTACTTTCAAAGCTTTTTTTTTTTTTTTTTTTGAGACAGAATCTCACTCTGTCGCCAGGCTAGAGTGCCATGGCATCTGCCTAGCTCACTGCAACCTCAAATTCCTGGGCTCAAGCAATCCTCCTGCCTCAGCCTCCCGAGTAACTGGGACTACAGGCATGTGCCACCATGCCCAGCTAATTTTTTATATATATACTTTTAGTTGTCTAGCTAATTTCTTTCTATTTTTTTTAGTAGAGATGGGGTCTCGCTCTTGCTCAGGCTGGTCTCGAACTGCTGAGCTCAAACAATCCACCCCGCCTCAGCCTCCCAGAGTGCTAGGATTACAGGCATGAGCCACCATGCCCAGCCACTTTCAAAGCTTTTTCCAACTCAGTTTATGTAAACTGAGTTGATGATAGAACTGCTCTTTGGTTCTTGATGATAATTCAGGAACAACTTAAACTCTGGGTGAATAACGCGTCATTCAATGAACCTAACCAAGAGCTACGAGTCACAGCCCATCCTGGCCACTCAGAACTCCTATCAAAACAGCACACTGCTCATCTAAAGAATTGACACAGGAGAGATGCAGGGAAAATCCGAGGAAACTCTGACACCCATCATTTTAGTAAGTATAACAATAATACATTTTTCCAATGAGCGATTCTGGCACATCTGAAAACTTAAGACAGGGATGACTTGATATTTCTTGTCCCTCTGTTCTTCCAATGATACGTCTGGTTTGATCTAAGTGCCATGAACTCTTCCGCAGTTCTCAAAAGGATAAAGACCACTTCTCAGCTGACCTGGTCACTCCATGCCCCATCTCATCCCATCACCAATCCCTTTATACACACGCATGGGACAAAATAAAGGTCAGCAAACACTCTGCCTTAGCTGAAAAGCAAAATGCTGATAGTCTTGGGAGAGAAATGAAAGTATACGTGAGCTGACAGTCTCATGTTTCTAAAACTCCACAATCTAAACTGAGGAACCATCAACAAGGATTTGAACCTTTTCCCAGAAGTGAGCAATAACCAGGACAGATGAAACTGGTGAGTCCTCCCACTCTATTATTATCGTCTGTCGGTAAGAGCGCTGAGACTGTGGCAGGAGAAACCTCCACAACACAGAAGACTGGAACTGAATCCTCAGAGCCCCTGATGGGTCGGTCACCCACTCTCCTCAATGAACAGCGACACACTGCTTTGGTCCGAAAAGAGGGAACAGGCCCAAAGCTCAACAAACTGGTTTGGTCCAAAAAAAGAGATCAATGGCTGAAAAGTAGTCCCAGTAGTTTAAAGCTAAGTAAGCTACTAGAAAGCTGCATTTCCTCGCGCGTCTCTGTCCACAGGCAGATTGCCCTACCACACAGCTGGGCCCCTGGCCTGTATCTGGTCAATTTCCTCTTTTCATTTTCCGCTCACTCCTACCCCACCAAATGGGTTCTGATTTATTTCTTCATTCCTCAGAGCTTCCCCATCTCCAGTCCTCAGTGGCATCCCAAAATCCTGCCGAGGCTCACTGTGAAGTTTCTCCCTTTTGCAGCCTTTCAAGCCCCTTCTCCCTCTGGCTGTGCGGAGCCCAAAACTCCCAGAGCTCCACCCGCCCCGAGCCCGCGGCTGCGGTCCCCACCCCCGCTCTCACCCCCTGAAGGTCCTTGACGAAGTAGCTTCCGCTGGAGCCCTGGTAGATGCGCTCCGGAAAGATGCAGCGCTCGATGGCCACCTCGGCCTGCCGCACCACCGCCTCGAACGCGGGGTCCTCAGGGAACTCATTCCGCTCGCGGTGGGCCTGCGCGGCATGCGCCGCCGCCGCCGCCGCCTGGGCGGCCAGGGCTTGGGCCTGCGCCGCCACGGTTTGGGTCTGGCCTTGGGCCGCCGCGCCCCGGGCCCGATCCAGCAGTGGCTGCCGCTCCCGGTCGTGGCCCGGCGAGCCCGGCGGAGAGGGGCCCGAGCCGGACGCCGCCGCCACTCGGACCGCGCCCCCAGGCACCTGCGGAAAGTGAGCTCCCGAGCCCGACGGGAAGGTGAAGTCCCGGGCTAGGGTCCGCTCGGGGGACACTAGTGGGCTTGTCTCGTCCATCCCTCTAGCAGCCGGCTCCGGGACCCGGCGCGCTCCACACGGCGAAGCTCGCGGCCGCGACCAATCCGCGACACCCCCCAGCCCCCGCCCGGCCAACCCGGTCGCGGCGCCTCCTTGGCCCCGCCCCCACCCTGCCCTGTTTACTTGGCGACGAGTAGGCAAGGCCCCTCGCGCGCGGACGGTAGCCAATCAGAACCTGCGCCTACGCAATCGCGGCCTCCGCATTTTCCTCCCCGTCACCTTCTGTGGAAACTGCGCATGCTCCAGGAGCCAACCCCGGGTCAGACACGCCCTCTGCCCCCTGCCTTGCCAGCCCCGCGCTTGGCTCCCAGTTGGCTGAGCGGTCTTTGGGCGCTTTCAAATCCGCCACCTTCCTATCAGTCACTCATTGAATGTTTATTGTGAGCCCTTGGTGAGACTGGAGAAATCTCATTTTTGTATCCGCTTCATTCAGTCATGCACGCATTCATTAATTGAGCACCTACTACGTTCTAAGTGCTGGGGAGACAGCAGTGAAGTAAAGAAAAAAAAACGAAAACAAAAACAAAAAAAACCTTGCCCTGCTTCAGTGAAATCCCAGCCCTTGTCGACCTAAACGGAAGAAGCTGAGGCAAAATTAAAGTAGAGGGTTTACTTGGGCCAAGCTTGAGGATTGCCACCCAGGAGCATAGATTCAAGTTGCCCTGAATGTACACTCTGATTATCAGCAGTTACAAGTGGGTATTTAAGGAAAAGAAGAGGCAGTTCCTAAATTATTTTCCAAAAATTTACATTAAAATAACAAGCTATTGGCTGGGCACAGTGGCTCACACCTGTAATTCCAGCATTTTGGGAGGTGGAGGTAGGAGCATCACTTGGGGCCAGGAGTTCTATACCAGCCTGGACAACTTAGTGAGACCTCCTCTCCATAGAAAATTTAAAAATTAGCCCAGGGTGGTGGTGCAGGCCTGTAGTCCCAGCTACTACAAAGGCTGAAGTAGAAGGATTGCTTGAGCCCAGGAGTTGGAGGCTGCAGGGAACTATATGGCACTGCACTCTAGCCTGAGCAACAGAGATGGAGCGAGACCCTATCTCTAAAAATAAAATATGTAAAATAAGCTATTGATTGGCTATACATTGTTCTTTGTATCACAGATTCCAGGAACATGAAGATAATAGGTGAAGCAGCTAGTCTAGGAACAAAATGTCTTTAAACAATTACCCCCAGGGTTTTTAGGTACTCCTAAAAAAAATAAGAAAAACAATTGCCCTCCAGGAATGGACATGGGAGGCTTGGATGAAGTCCAACACTCAAATCTCTCTGGGCCTGATGAATTTTGCACACCTCACATTGCTCAGACTGCTCTGAGCTATTACACTGTGCCTGGCCCAACTGCTCAATGCTTATATGATAATTGAGGAAAGTTATGGTCCCATGAGACTAAAAAGTTCTTACCACGAGGTAAGAGTCCATCACTGTTTTATTCACCATTGTAAAACCTCAGTGCCTAGACACAGTAGGTGCTCAGTATATTGTTTTTGTTTTGTTTTGTTTTGAGACAGAGTCTCACTCTGTTGCCCAGGCTAGAGTGCCGTGGCGTCAGCCTAGCTCACAGCAACCTCAAACTCCTGGGCTCAAGCAATCCTTCTGCCCCAGCCTCCTGAGTAGCTGGGACTACAGGCATGCACCACCATGCCCGGCTAATTTTTTCTGTATGTTTTTAGTTGTCCAGCTAATTTCTTTCTATTTTTAGTAGAGATGGGGTCTTGCTCTTGCTCAGGCTGGTCTTGAACTCCTGAGCTCAAACAATCTTCCCTCCTCGGCCTCCCAGAGTGCTTCAGTACATTGTTATTAGTGGAAAAGGGAGGACTGTATCTTCCTTCCCTCTGAGGCACACAGCTCTCTGAGGCAGTAGGAGAAAAAGAGCCAACAAAGGGAGCTGAAAACTCCAAAACAGTTCACATATTGGGGCAGGCTAGAGAGTCAGCAAAGGCTTTAAGTGGGGCATGTGCTATGAGCTAAGCCTTAAAGGAAGAGTGTAATTACATCATTGGAAAAGAGGAGAGGAACAAAAAATGGTCCAGAAAGAAGGAAAAGCCTGAGGAAAAGAAGAGGAAGGCTAGAGCATATAAGGGAACTGACAGCGCCCCGCCAATTCACGAGGAAGCAAGGTTAAATTGGGTTACCAAAGCCTCTTAAGAAGAACAGAGAGATCTGCTGGCATGTACAGGGCCACAGGGAGTCTGAGAGAACAGTTCTTGAGCAGGGAGTTCATTTAGAGTGGACCAACTCCAGGCCCAGGCACCCAAAGTAATGCTGGAATGAGTATGGGTGGCATGTAAAAGAGGTTGCCTAGTTAGTTGGAGTATAGTTGTCCCAGGGTATTATAACCCCATCCGACCAATCCGGCTCCACTTTTATATAACAAAGTTGTGAGTTGTTTTTCAGTTGCCATGGATCCCCAGCTTGAAGGTCAGGGAACCTAAGTATGCCCACATGAACCAAGTGTGCAACCATAGGCAGAACCTTAGTGCTCCAATGGAGAAGCAGGGACTGAATTAAGAAGTGGACACCGCCTGGCGGGATCCAGGATCCAATTAGATTGAGCCCTGGTGTCACCCCATGGCAGGAGCCAGTCAGACTATGTTTCCTGGCATCACTCCATTGCAAGATCCTATCAAATCACGCCTCATTACCCTGTGACTATAAAACCAGCCCAACCCCCTTGTTTGGGGACACACTGCTTTGGGAACTCTATCCCTGGTGTAGTCCTTATTTGCGCCAAGTAATCAAAAAACTCCTTGAAATAACCAACTTGGCTGCATCTATGGACTTGATAACCCGCCAAGCGAATGAACCCATCTGTTTGGAAGGTAACAGTATCCACAGGGATTGGTTCCAGTACCCCTCATGAATACCAAAATCTCCCATGCTTGAGTCCCTTATATAGATGGTGTAGTATTTGCACGTATGGAAGAAAAATAAAATCCTAACACCCCCCCCCCACACACACACACACAAACCAAATGGACCCTTCTTGGCCAAGGAGATCCCAGGCAAACTTTTAAAACCTGAGTTTCCTGGCCATGACAAGATAGGAGGTGGTTGGTCATGCGTCAGTACACCTCCTTCCTCACTAACCATCACCAGACTGTTTTTCCTAAGAGTTAAAACAGAAACAACCTTGGAAAACAAAGAACAGGAGATTCCTCCACTGATTTCAACCAACAGCCTGACACCATGACCAGACTGCCTGCCTACTGTTTTCATAATTTGGACATGCCAACTGACCAGTTTTCAAAGCATTCCTTCCTGATAAACTGACCATGCAGTGGTTCTGATCAGTTTATGGAGGCTATGCACAAAGTCCCTTTGCGTCCTGTGTTTCACCTTTTGACATATAGAGCCTAATTTTTTTTGCATTTTAATGTTGTCTCCTCCCCAAAGTAAACATGGGACATATGTAACATATATGTTTGCTTACCAAACATATGTGTGACCCCCCCTTCATGAATATCCATGATTCCTGTAACCTATTAAATACATATACGTAGCCAACCCATTTAGTATAAAACTCCTGTCCCACCCCTGGCCTGCTTTCATTCTCAACCAAAAGCTCCCCTTCCCAACCTGCAGTTTGCAACCTATCATAAGAAATAAAGTTCTTGGCCAGGCATGGTGGCTCATGCCTGTAATCCCAGCACTTTGGGAGACCAAGGGGAGAGGACTGCTTGAGATCAGAAGATCGATACCAGCCTGGGCAACATAGCAAGACCCTGTCTCTAAAAAAAATTAAAAAATAGCCAAATGTGGTGGTGCATGTCTTTAGACCCAGCTACTCAGGAGGCTGAGACAGGAGAATCACTTGGGTCTAGTAGTTTGAAGTTGCAGTGAGCTACAATGATGCCACTGAACTCTAGCCCAGGCGACAGAACAAGACCCTGTTTCCTTTTTTTTTTTTTTTTCATTTTTTTAAATTTCTTTTTTGGCCAGATAATTTCTTTCTAAAGACCCTGTTTCCAAAAAAAAAAAAAAAAAAAATCCACCGAAACTGCTGCTAATCAGAGTGTATATTCAGGGCAACTTGAATCTATGGGTTACAATCCTCAAGCTTGGCCCAAATAAACTCTCTACTTATATTAATTTTGCCTCAGCTTCTTCCTTTTAGGTCAACATAATTAAAATGTATGCTCACACTGCCTTCTGAAGTATAGAATGTGATGGTTAGAAGCATAGGCTTGAGAATCAGAGACATTTGAGTTTGAATCCCATCTCCACGATGATTAGTTATTTTGGCCAAGTTACTTAACCTCTCTAAGCCTCAGTTTCCTCATCTATAAAAAGGGAATAATTATCCCTATGGTACTTAAACAAGAATCAAAATAATATATATAAAGCACTTAGCATAGTGCTTTGTACATAAACAGCACTCAACAAATGCTAGCTTTTTATCAGTGCTGAGGCTATTGTTAATGTTGTTTTTGTTTTTATGCTTAAGGTAATCAGCAGACTAGCAGTATGGGTTTTCACAAAAGATGACTAGTCATATGGTTATATCATTCTTTCTTTTTCGTATTTTTTTATCTCCATGAGTCATTTGGGAATGATATCATTCTTTCTTGAGTCAAATTGTTGCCACAGCTAACTAGGAGAACAGAATTGAAAGAACTATTATTTAATTATATGCATGGGAATGTCCTAAATCTTTTTGGCCAAATAAACCATTCTAGACAAAAGTTCATACAAATGGTTCAATTGCCCCTTTCAGTTACAAGACACGCAATTCATTTTCCTATGTACACATCAAATAATTATGTGATGCCTGCCTCTTGTGTCCCAGGGGTCATCGTCACATAGATGATCTCTTGGTATTGTAGGAACCAACAGGAAAACTTCTCCTTTGCCCTTTGAAGTTTCACTGAAAAATCAGCTTCCAAAAAAAGATTAGTCAGTAAAAAGGCATACAAAAACCACAGAGTGATTACCCACCCCCCAATGGGGTTCAGACGCTTACATACCATCCTGGCAAAACATGTTATGGAAGAGAGGAGAAGAGGAATTCTGTTGAGGGGCAACAAATGATTACTAGGAAGAATGAATGGATTGGGGAACTTATAAATAGTTGTTTGGAATCTGAGTGACCCTGAGAGACAGTCCTTACCTTGTGCAAGGGTCTGTTTAAGTGTGGTTACATCTTTGGTCTTCTTTTCTGCAATAGATAGTGAGATAACAGGGAGGGAAAGAAAAACCTATTGTTCTCCTTGCTGGGTCTGGGCTTTAGGCCAGTACAGGAATTTCAGAGCCTATACTTTGGGAGAGAAGGCGGGCAAGGGTGAGAGATCTTGAGACTTCTTCAGTTCAGCAAATCAAAGCGCCACATTTTGGGATATTGGTTTCCGAGCTCGAACATTACCATTCATTTCATTTAACCTGTGAACTTCAAATTATGGTCAAGAGAAGTTCCTACATTTGGGATTACAGATGTGTGCCATCTCCACCAGGATCATTATTACTATCATTTTCTATTCTACAAATAAGGAAATCCCAATTCAGAGAAGCAATTTGCTCTCTTCATGTGCTTGCTTCCTCTTGATAATATAGTCTTGGATTTTTCCACCTGCATGGAGTAAGGCAGTAAGTCCCATGAGAGCTGCACTCACATTGTTCGGTAAATAAACATGTGGATACTCGCATTGGTGTGCATGGTATTTGGGAAGATTTGCTCCAATTTTCGCATTGTATTTTAAACACAAAGGATCTGGGTAATGACAAGAGCAAAACAAATCCTATAATGACTGCAAAAGTGTCTTGATATCATAATGTCTGGCACAGGGTTAGTTGCCCGTCCAGCGCGTTATAATTTACAAAGCTGCCTCTCTACAGCCAGAGTTAGGTTGTCTTAAACTCCGCGGCGTCACTTAGAACAGAGTGAGGACCGGAGCAGGGTCCGAGCCGCTTGAGCCCATCGAGTTCACTATTGCTTCTGACGCGGGTTTGATTTTTGTTTGGGGTTAACATTTCAGCTAGACAGTCTCTGGGTGGGTGAGACCTGGGTCCTCTATCTTTATTTGGGTTGCAGAGTTAGGACGGGGGGTTCAGCCCCACCCCTCTCTCAGTTACTTGGCTCTGGCTCTCGGAACACTCCGCCCCGCACAAAGATGGCGCGGCGGCGGGCTGGGCCAATGGGGAGTGGCGTTGCTCCAGGTTGCCTAGGTGACAGCCAATGGGTAGCCGGAATTGTGCTCAGTGCGGCTGCACGGGATGGCGGCGTCCTGTGGGGTAGACACTGGTGGAAGTGGCGAAGAGGAAGGTGGCGGCCGGGAACCCCGCGGAGCACAGGTCCGGGCCACTGGAGCCCTGCTTCGGGACGTGACTATCATCACGAAAGGCCGAGCTCAGGTTGGCAGGCGGCGTGGGTGGGATGGGGCCGGGAGAGTGTGGTCGGCCAGGTAGGGACTGGGGTGTCCAGCAGGAGGTGCCCCGGTTGAGGGGCGCGGCTCCATCCCAGACGCACTCACCGTAGGGCGGCTGCCGTGGGGGTCCCACACCCGGACCTCCAGTCACGAGCTCGGGGGTCGAGGCCCAGGAGAGCCCACGGCTCTCGGCATAGCGAGCTGGGGACGCAAGGCTGCGTCAGGAGGGAATGGCAGATCTATATGAGCATTAGACCCTGTCGGGGAGCTAGATCAGACCGGGTAACGGGAAGGAGCTGGGTCGCATGCAAGAATGGTGTGGAAGAAGGTGTTGCCTTGTTGAGGTCTAGGGCTTTGTTTGCTCTGAGGCCTGCCTATATCACACTCCGGTGGAAAGAACTCCCACATATCGGGGCCTGGGGAATGGGATGCCACAATTAGTTGATGGGTGGCATCCCTGCCGTCTAGCATCTCCAAACTGCTTAGGCACCAGCAGGACTAACCCCGCTGTATTTGAGCCCAGCCCAGGCATTCTCCTTTCCTTTGAAATAGAATAGTATCACTCCTTAGTTTCCATCACCCCCAAGTCGTTGTCCTCATTGTCTTCTTTTTTAAAAAATCTTTCTCGTGTCAGTATTTTCTCCTACTCTTTTAACTCTAACCACCCCAGGGTCTTCCTAAATGAGACCTTTGTATAGTAATATTATATTTGTTTTACTTTTCACATGGGGAAAGGGGAGGTTAGAGTTAAAATAAAAAACAGTTATTTCAAGCTCATTTAAAAACACTTTAAAAATAATATTTGACTTTTGTTCTAAGTTCCTAACAAGCCTAATCTTTTCTCATCAAAGCCTTCATTTTCTTCTCTTTAAGATGGTAAAAGCTTTCTTCATAACTGAAAGAACTTTGACAAGACTGTCCTACCATGGGAGCGGTGGCTTTGGGGGAAAAATGTGAAGGTGTATGTGGGTAGTTAAGGTGGCTGTCTCCAAACAATATTCTCTAACTGAAAATGTATTCCCCTTTATGTTAGTTTTTTTAAATCCTCTTAATTTGGACACAGGTTACTGTGAATACTTAAAGGTTCTTTAATTAATTTGGTTTCTTAAAATTAAAAAAGATAAACAGGATGGAAACAAACATTCTCATTGTTTCAGAGTTCTATTTGGAAGTGTCTAGGGCAGAAGAAAATAAAGATAGCAGGAATGTAGTCTATTGTACAGACTTATAATGTATTGGTTTACAAGGACAAAATAGTAATTTTCTTTTATGTAAATGTTTGGACTAATCCTTTGCAACCCATCTATCGAGAGTGCAGAAAGGGTGGGTGTCTTTTTAGAAGCGTGAATCATCTTGGCTTGTGACTAGATTCCATGTGGGTATCTGGAGCCTAAACCCCTAGGCCATCTATTCTCCTTTAAGAGATTATTTGGATAACTGAAGCACATACTGATTTGCATCCTTTATTAAAGTGTTGGGCTTTTCATTTTTCATCAGTATTGACTGTGCTTTATTAAACTAGATTTGTCTCAATGACTGTGGTTACTGATGAAATTTCTTTTGGGGTCAGTGGCTGTGCAGCTATTAATTAGCATGGCTTATTACAGAAGTCAAATTACAATCCTGACAGTGTCCCAGATAGTGACAAAATAAATTATTTGGGAACATGTAGCAGTTTCTGGCCAAATGTATTCAACCATGCCCTGAGACCCATGGATTCTACATGTGTTCCTTTTAATTAGCACTTCTGATTGTGGTCTTGGGAATGGACGTCATTTTGACAAGCATCTGTTGAGGGGAATTTGCTGTATTTCCCTACATCAAAAAGGAACGGAAATTTTTAGTAGATACTATTGAAAACCATAGGAGAGAATGGTAGCAGGGTTAGGTTGAGAGGTAGTGTTCCAGTTACTATTGCTGCATAACAAATTACCCCCAAACTGAGCAGCTTGAAACAACCATATGATGCTCATGGATTCTGTGGGTCAGGAATATTTATTTGGCACCGTGGGGATGGCCACTCTCTTCTCCATGATCTCTCAGATGGAATGCGTGCTCAGGGCTGGGAGCTAGAATCATCTGAAAGCTCATCCACTGTTGCTTGGTGCCTGAGATAGTATGATCCAAAGAGGAGGACAGCCAATGAGAGCACAAACATATGGCCTTTCTTATGTGTCTTGGCTTCTTCACAGCATGTTAGCCTCAGAGTAGTTGGTTTTCTTATGTTGTGGCCCAGATCTCCAAGTGTGAGCATACCAGTGAGTAAGATGGAAGTTGCATCACGTTTTATGATCTAATCTCAGAACACACCATCATTTCTATCGTGTCTACTGGTCGAAGCAGTCACAAGCCTGCTCAGATTCAAGGGGGAGGGGAGTTAGGCTTCACTTTTTATTTATTTATTTTTAGACTTCACTTTTTAATGGGTCAATGCAAGGTCAAATTATAGATGAACATGTAAGACAGAAGATATTGCCAATATCTTTGGAAATACAGTCCATGACATCTGGTATTAAGAAGATAACCTTTCAGATTTCACTGGCTTCTTCAAAATATTTGGGGTATAATCCCCAAGAGCTAACAGCATACCAAAAGAGTGATTAGGTTTACAACTTGAGAGCTAGTACTTTGTCCATAAATAATCCTCAAACTGGAGAAACATTCCCTTCTTTCAGGGACCTTCTATTTGTCTCTCTGGAACAAGATGGGATGCTGTTCTTTGGAAGCTGCAAATAGCCTTGAGGAAAAAACAAATAAACACAGAGGTACTCCCCCAATCCTCTGTGTAGTCAATACATCCCTCAAATCTCACTGCAATAACTCCAGATTTTGAGTGAAGACAAACTGGTTAGCTGCTGCCAAACATCTAAAGGAGATGCCCTTATCTTATAATCTTCCTGTATAAATAATGACTTTGTGTTTATGTTTTGGAAGGTTGTTTAATTATAAGATTGAGTAGAAGATACAGCCCTTCAGTTTCTGACTGACATGTTTTGAAGGAATGAAATTTGTACCTTAAGCTGACTTAGTGCTATGACTTAATTAGTTCTGGGAAGAGCTGAAGGTGGCCCGTGGCTATCAGAATGCCTGTCTGGACTGGAAAGAGTTTTCTCGGCAGTTCTGATGGAAAACTGCTTCTCTTCCTCTCATTAATGTTGCATTTGCCATGGAGTCATGTTGACCTCTTCCCCAGCACACTCTGATGCTGGGCTGACGATAAGAGGCTTGTGAGCCTGAAATTGGATGCTGACCTCGTGGGACATTGATAGGACAGAGATGGCACAATAAGTACTAGCATCACCTCTCAGAAAGTAGCCCCCAGAGGTTTGGAGGGGCTCTAGTACAAGGAGAAAATGGTCTTTACCTCAGGTACCACCTGTGTGAGGGAGATTGGATGTGGAGTTCATGAGTGATAACTGGAGAAGGGAAACAATCCTGTGGGAGTGGCCCGCAGACATCTCTAGAAGAGCTTTCACAAAGCCAGTCTTCACTATGGGGCTAGAAATGAATGTTTTTCCATATTTGGTTGAGAGCACAGGAATTCTCAGAACTCATCTGTCCTCGTGGCTGGGATGAAACTAGAGCTTTGAGACAGAGCTAGGCCGTGGAGGATGTCACTGAGCCCTGCTCTGGTCAGGCCTGGCTGTTTTCACATCAGACCATTTCTGGGCTTTTGGTATCTGTATCAAAAATCATTATGATAGAAGGCCAAAATTATTATTATTTATTAATTTTTTTTGACACAGAGTCTCGCTGTGTTGCCTGGGCTAGAGTGCCATGGCATCAGCCTAGCTCACAGCAACCTCAAACTTCTGGGCTCAAGCAATCCTCCTGCCTCAGCTTCCCGAGTAGCTGGGACTACAGGCATGCGCCACCATGCCCGGCTAATTTTTTCTATATATATTTTTAGTTGTCCGGATAATTTATTTCTATTTTTAGTAGAGACGGGGTCTCACTCTTGCTCAGGCTGGGTCAAACTCCTGACTTTGAGCGATCCTCCCGCCTCGGCCTGCCAGAGTGCTAGGAGGTGTCACTCTTTAAAGGAGGAAAAGAACTGACATTGGCCAGGCACAGTGGTTCACGCCTGTAATCCCAGCGCTTTGGGAGGCTGAGGCAGGAGGATCTTTTGAGCCCAGGAGTCCAGACTACAGTGAGCTATGGTCATACCATTGCACTCCAGCCTGGGTGACAGAGTGAGACCCTGTCTCTCTAAAAAAAAAGAAACTAACATTGAGTGGACAGCCCTCGAGGCCAGTGGCCAGGGCTCTGGTCCTAACTTTCAGGTGTGCGCTGGGTGACCTTAGTTAATTTACTTACCTCTCTGAACTTCAGTTTCCTCATCTGTAAAGTGGAAATTATAATACCCACCTTGTAGAGTTGTTGTGAGATAAAATTAGATAATGTATTTAAAAAACACTGATGACACATGATAAGTTGTCAATAAATGTTAGTTCTTGTTATAAAAGTATTTCAAATAGCTTCTCTGGGGTTAGATCAATTGATTGTAGAGGGTTGTGCCATCTGAATTAGAGTATAATAACCCAACACTGTCCACTGTCATAATATGGAGAAAACAAACATATTGTATGTGTTGTTTTAGTTGAACATTTAAAGCATTGTTTTTGTATAAAATATACCAGACCCCTCTTATGCTATGGATCCATGGAAACTACTCTTTGGAACTCTATCTTGATTTTCCATAGTGGAAGCAGCAATACAAGCCTTTACATTGGGTGTGGTTTTGGCTTCTCTGGGACTTAAAGGAAAAGGAAGCTAGCCATTGGCACGAGGCCCCCAGGGATTTAAGAATCCCCTCCTGTTCTGAGCTGGGTGCAGTGGTGTGTGCCTGTAATCCTAGCTACTGCAGAGACTGAGGTGGGAGGATTGCTTGAGCCCAGGAATTTGAGGCCAGCCTGGGCAACATAGCAAGACCCCGTCTCTAAAAAAAAAAAATCCTCCTGTTTTGTCCACTAGGTCTGACCCCAGTGCTCTGAAGAAAAGGTGTACTCATCCTGTTGGGTCTCAGTCAGGTGCCTGAGGGTCAGACTCTTGGTTAATTACTAATCATGGGGACCTTTCAATGACAATTTATAGTTCAGAGCTTTCCACACACAGGATTTCCATTTATTGTAGTAGTCGTCCACAAACTTTCAGGAAAGAATCTAATGATGTGCTTGTTAAAACTACAGATTCCCATGCTCCAACTGTACAGATTCTGATTCTGTAAATCCGAGCTCAGCCTAGGAATCTGCATTGTCATAATTACTGAGAAAATATTATATTGCTTAGATCTGGGGAAAAGATAAAGGGCTGACTAAAAAGACCTAGGGAATTAAAAAAGAAACAGGGACTGGACTGCATTTTTTTAGTATATCAAAGGATTCTATTTGTGTTTATATTTAATGATATTTTAGGTATCTTAACTTCCCTTCTTATAGGATATCCTTGAATACAAACATTCTTTTACCACTGGTATGAAGCCATATCTAACCAGTCCCCACAAATGTTCTTGGTTATTTTCCCTACGATATATCTGTCATAGTCATTCCTTCTGCTCTCGTTACACTGTCCAGAATGATACCTGGATGTATCAGTTAGCTTTAGCTGGGTAATAACATACCACCCTAAAATGTAGTGGCTTGAAATAATAGCCATTTATTTATCCTATGATTCTGTGGGTCACTGGTTTGGGGCTGGGCTCAGGACAGCTCTTCTGCTCTTGCCTGAGCTCTTTCATGCATTGGTGGCTGGGCTGGAACAGGCTGTCATCATCCAGTAGACTAGACTGGGCCCCTTCACAGTGGGGCACAACAGGGCCAAGTGCAGCCAAAGGGCAAGCCCAATGCACTGGTGCTTTTCAGACCTCTGGTACATCACCTTTGCTAACATTAAATAGATAATGCAGAGCAAGGCACATAGCCAACCAAGATCCAGTGGGGGGAGGATTAAATAAACCCTGCCTCTTTGGGAGGATCTGCCATGTCACATTACAGGGGCAGGTATGGAGGGAGAATAATTGCATCCATTTTTACAATCCATATCTCCCTCCTTGCAAGATTTTCTGGCTATAGTCTTGCTGTTCCTACCCATCCTGCTTCTGGCTGCCACATTCACTTCCCTTAAACACTGCTTTCATCATACTACATTCTTATTCCCAAACCCCAGAGGTGTCTTCTTTTCCCACCTTATCTGCTATAAACTTCTGCCTAGCTTTCAGCAGTCTCCTTAAGCTAGCCTGATTTAAAAGCAGAGGCTGTACGGTACAGGAAAAAAGAACTAGCCACAGTCAGGAAAAGCCCTTGTGCTAGTTCCAGCTCGGCCACCAACAAACTTCATAACCTCTCTAGTCGTCTTCTCCATCTATAAAATGAGAGAGTTTGGACTAAATGCATGAGGTTCTTTTCAGATTTAAGATTTTGGCTGAGGCTAGGCACGGTGGCTCACACCTGTAATCCCAGCACTTTGGAGGCCAAGGCAGGAGGATCTCTTGAGCCCAGGAGTTGGAGATCAGCTTGGGCAACATAGTAAGACCCCCATCTCTACAAAAGAAAAAAAAAAGATTTTGGCTGAGGGTACCTACACAAATTTATTTCCTGTTACTTCCTAAATAAACCCTCAGCTGTAGTAAGACCAGCCTTCCTGTTTTCCCAGTGAACATCCCATGGTTATGTTGCCCTTTGTGCTCTCATCCCCATGTGTTCTCAGTCTGGCTTGCCCTTTGCTTTCTCCACTGTTGGTTTTAAATTCTGCCCGTCCCTTGTCTTTAATTTCTGCCATATAAGGTGGCCCTTAATCACATTATCTCTGCTGTAATTCAGTGTTTCAACTTGTCAGTCTTATCAACTACATTGTAAACTCATCAAGGCAAGAGACTGTATTTTATACATCAACTGTAGATTCAGCCTCCATTTCCGTCCCAGATCATAGAAAATAGGAACTGACTGGAAACTTTTAAGACAGATGGAAGGATAAGAGTGCTTGGGCAGAGGTGGAGATGATGATGGTGGTGGTGGTGATGGTTGGAGAGGTGGGTACTTTTGTTAAATGTACCCAAGGTAGCATATACTTGCCAGGCTGGTAGCCTTTAGAATGTATCTACAAAATTGCGTTCCAGTGTTTCCCCCAGCCATCCCATGACACTGGTTCTCCTTTGCTTATTCCCTGCAGTTTTCAGCCCTTTCTTCTGTAAGCTGTCACCATGACCCTGACAAAAGGTTCCTTCACCTACTGCAGTGGGGAAGAATACCGTGGCGAGTGGAAGGAAGGTGAGGAGCCCTGGAGGGTGTCCAGTGACGAACACTGCATTCGCTGGAGGACACATACATCAGAATATATAGCCAACTTTACGGATCTTCATTTCCAACCCCAGGATTTAATTCCAGATAGTGCCTTTCCTTTATTCTATTTTAGGATTCAATAAAGGCATTAGAAAATGCTTTTGTTAATCTGACCTCCAAGAATGAGTTATATCTTTCCAATTCTAAATTTGCAGTGTTTTAACATCCTTTCATCTTTTAGTGGTGTTATTTAGGCATGTTTTGAATAAATGCTAATGTACCCAGCAGAGTAAAATGAATTAAGTGCCTGTAAATTAGAGAGTACAGAATTCATTGCAATGACTTGGTTCCAGTGAATCATAAGAAGTTACAGAAGGTCTGGAAATTAGGGCAGACACTCAAGAGCAAATGACATTCATTGCCTTGAATTTCCTGTGACAGCTCATTATGTTTGGAAGTATCTATTCATGGGAATAGTAAAATTCTTTGTAGCCTGAGACTATCCAGGAAACAATTTAATATCATTCAGTTTGGAAACATAGTCTAGTGACTTTAAAGTCTCTTGGGTCCAGTCTTAGCAAGCCAAGAACTGCTCTGAGGAAACTGGAGTCTTCACGCTTACCTAGGTGAAAGGCAGTTCGTGCTGTTACCAGACCCGTGCCTCGTTCTTTTCACATTAGATCCCTGCAGCTGATAAATTCTTGAGCTTTGAGAAATTGTACAGGTGTGATGTGACCTTGTTTCCTTCAATCCCAGGATTCTCCTCCTGCCTCCCAAATACCCGCTGTCCCCTTTAATATGGGCTGTGAGAGGAGAGACTTCCTGCTGGGCATTCTATCCACCAAAAGAACCCCTCACACTCTGTTTGAAGGGCACAATTGCTCCCCCAGCCTCTCCTTCTGTTTTCTGGTCAGTTCAGTGGGTAAGCACAACCGTATTGACGTAACGCAGCTCAAACCAGTGTTGCTGGTCAGGCTGTTAGTAGCTTCACGGTGCCAATGGGTGCTTTTATTTTTTCTCAGAGAGGCAACATAGGTAAATGTTGAAGGCTCTGATTTAGGCTGCTTGCTGCATTTGCATTCTTGCTCTGCCACTTAGGGCTCAGTGATCTTAAGTTATTTAGCTTCTCCTTGCCTCAATTTCCCATCTGTAAAATGGGAATAAAAATAGTACTGTGGCTAGGCGTGGTGACTCATGCCTGTAATCCTAGCACTCTAGGAGGCCGAGGCTGGAGGATTGCTCAAGCTCAGGAGTTCAAGACCAGCCTGAGCAAGAATGAGGCCCCGTCTCTACTAAAAATAGAAAAATTAGCCTGACATGGTGGCACACACCTGTAGCCCAGCTACTCGGGAGGCTGAGGCAGGAGGATTGCTTGAGCCCAGGAGTTTGAGGTTGCTGTGAGGTAGGCTAACAACACGGCACTCACTCTAGCCTGGGTAACAGAGTGAGACTCTGTCTCAAAAAAACAAAAAAACCTAAAAAATAGTATTCTGAATACCTCATAAAGTTATGAGGATGAAATAAGAGAGTAAATACAAAATGCTTAGAGGAATGGCTGGCACATAGTAAAGGCCCTATAAACATTAGCTGTTGTAATTTTCAAGTGCTCTCTTATCATTCATACTTGGAGTGACCTGCTTCAAATTGGATGGTTGTGACATAAGATGGGAAGGCCCCAGGAGCTGCTTCTCTTCTGTCCTTTGTGGATAGGGTGACAGAAGGTAAGGGATGCTAGATGAGTGAGAAGGGACCCTGAAGCTGCCCCATTCCAACCTGACACCTGTCCTCCTCTTTGCTTAGGTCGCAGACATGGTTTTGGTCAACTGATGTTTGCAGATGGTGGCACCTACCTGGGTCATTTTGAGAATGGACTCTTTAATGGCTTTGGGGTACTGACCTTCTCAGATGGCTCAAGGTGGGTATTAGGTCATTCTTTTCGCAGCTTTAAACGGGGGGAGGCTCTGATATAAAAATAGGGCATTGGTAAATAAATGGTCAACCCTGAGCTTGTCCCAGGCCCTACAGAACACAGGCAAGGAGTAGGCAGTTCTTTTATTGGTTATTTTTAAAATAGATCTAAAATTTGAATTGTCAAGGAGGCGAATGACCTTCCACCCTACCTCCACTCACTTCTTATCTTCTTTCCTTGAGATTAGGGCCTCTTATCATACATACTCTCTGACCCTTCTCTGCTGGTTGGGAATGGGTGGGTGGAGCTATGAGACAAGCAGAATCAGCTTTGCTTCTGGGCATTATTAAATAACACATATTGGCAGCTGCTTGACTCAGTTAAACTGAACAGTTAACTTCCCACTAAAGGCTAACTTCTTGGTGTTTCTGCAGGTATGAGGGGGAGTTTGCCCAGGGCAAGTTTAATGGCGTTGGAGTCTTCATTCGACATGACAACATGACCTTTGAGGGGGAATTTAAAAATGGCAGAGTAGATGGTTTTGGTAAGTTGCAACCCAGCAGAATGGGTGACTTAGGTGAGCGCAATATAGGTGGAAATATACCTTTTTAGTTTTAATTCTTCTGTAGTTGTCCAGCAATCGATAGTGATCTTGCCCTAATGCCTATCCATTGAACTCACCAATAGAGTCCTCCTGAACAGAGCTGTGGGTTTTTCTCGGCCTTTGCATATCGAGCTGATCTCTGAGATGTTGAATGCCATTGTCACTCCCATATTTTCTCTGTCCTCCTCAAAGGCCTGCTGACTTTCCCTGACGGCTCTCATGGAATACCTCGCAATGAAGGTCTTTTTGAGAACAACAAGCTGCTGCGGCGTGAGAAGTGCTCTGCGGTTGTCCAGCGGGCCCAGAGTGCCTCCAAGTCAGCCAGAAATCTCACTGCCTGATGGGGCGCTGGGCACCAGCTGACAAGTCTTGGGTAAAGTCGATGCTCCTGTTGTTCACTCAAGGTAAACAAATGAACCAGATCCGAGATGAGATGACAGTGACCATGGAGCAAAAGCCTGTGATGTGCTCTATCACCTGCCAATCAGGAATTTGATCATGGAAAAGTGCTGAGGATTCTGGCCCATAGACCCTGCAGCAGTTGTTAGCACTTCTGTCTTTCCTTGACCCTATGTGCTAAAGGACAGATGAGCTGCCTTTTCTTACTTGTTGATACTCTCTGTTCCTAAGACCTTGGGGTACCCAGTGTCTTCTGTAGCCTTCTACATCCCTGGGATAGGCGGAGGCTGCTGCGGCCTTCTGTTATACTTCTTTTTCTGCCACGTGATAGTCTTCATTCTGCCTACATTTGGGGCAGATGATCCCAGCCTCAACTTAGGGCCAGTGCTTGTGCTACCCTGGAGAAATAAGGAAAAATATAAGGGTGGCTTAGACAATATAGCAGCCCTGTGAAAGTCAAGGCCAGAGCTTTTCTGTGCCCCTCGTTCACTGCTGCTTGGAATCATGGCTCCAGGCTTCCACTTTGTCATTCGTCTCTTCTTATTGCCCCTGGGAGGGATTTAGTAAGAGTGCTGTTTCCTTCTCCCTTGACTTTACAAGCTGTCTTCCTTCACTGAGTTACAGCAGATGATCCTGTTTGTGCCTCTCTCCTTCCTTAGATAAAGGGACAGGATCCCTTTATGGGCTAGCCAAGAAAGAAGGTGATATAAACAGTAATCTTATAACTTGTATTCAGACTTACTCCAGGGCAAAGGGCAGAATGTTCGGGCCACTTCAGGCCCTACCACCAAGTGAACTGAATCTATAAAGGTGGCCTGGGCTGACACAGTTCCTTCTCAGTGGACCAGTAGATTGCACTCACCTCTGCCCCTGGGGTTATGGTAGAATTGGACCCACCCTAGGACTGCGAGGAACTGAAAGAGCATTTGGCTCTTTGCACTTGGTTCACTGTAATTTTTCTAGCCTTGACTGATAGGATCCCTGCACAGTTCATCACGGAGGCCCCCTGTGACCCAAACATGCCCCCCCAGGCACCTGTCCTCACACTTCATGTCTCTTCAACAGCAGACTGTGGTGGATATTATAGCCGTGTGCCTCTCTTTATTCTCTGAATTGTACTGTAGAAACAAGTGTTTATGAAGAATAAACAAATCAGCAGAACTGCCTCTACCTAGTTTTCCTGACTTTCTGGCCCTGGATCCTCATGAATATCAACCCATTTGCTGTTTCTAAAAGTGAATCAGGAATCAGGGGCTTGGAACTGACACTGCACACTTTACTATAAAATATCTAATTGTCAAAACCTCTACAGAATAGGAGGTATGAACTTCCTTTTTGTATCAGAGAAGCTCAGATTGCCCAAACTAGTAAGGGGCCTAGAGCTGGGTGGGATTTGTATCCCATCTTTCTAATTCCAACTCCCATTGCCCTGGGCTCCTCTCACCCTGAGACCTGTTATTGCCAGAGGTCATGGTTACCTCTGGAAAGTCAGCTCCTGCCTGGGTTTCCCTTTCTTTGCAATGAATAGAGCAGTGGAACACTCACCTGCCATGCTACCCCTTTTATACACATGCTCTCATTCAGTCCTCACCACAGCCCTGGGAGGAAGGTGCTGTTATCATCCCTGTGTTTCAGGTGAGGCCCAGGGAAGTTAAGTAGTTCCCCCAAGGTCCTGTAGACTCTAAGAGACAGAGGTCAGAGCTTAAACCCAGACCTGTTTAAGCCCAGAGACTGAGCTCTTAACCAGTACACTAGCCTGCCTCCTTGGCCCTAACTCCCCCTGCTCCCCCCAGCCCTAAGCCTGATTCTCTGAGTCCAGCTCCTCTGAGAGTTGCCTGCAAGAGGACCCAGGGGCAGAGCCCCAAGTTCGTGCCATCCAGATGCCTGGTTCTGGTTGAAGATTGAGATCTTTTTTTTTTTTTTTTTTTTGAGACAGAGTCTCACTCTGTTGCTCGGGCTAGAGTGTCGTGGCATCAGCCTAGCTCACAGCAACCTCAAACTCCTGGGCTCAAGCAATCCTTCTGCCTCAGCCTCCTGAGTAGCTGGGACTACAGGCATGTGCCACCATGCCTGGCTAATTTTTTTTTCTATATATATCTTTTATCTATCCAGATCATTTCTTTCTATTTTTAGTAGAGACAGGGGTCTCGCTCTTGCTCAGGCTGGTCTCGAACTCCTGACCTCAAGCGATCCTCCTGCCTTGGCCTCCCAGAGTCCTAGGATTACAAGCGTGAGCCACCGCACCAGCCTGAGATCTTTTACATTCTCTCCACTGGCTTCTGCCCTAAACAAAGATCTATTTGCCTCTCTGACCTTACACTTTCTTTATAATGAGTAATTAAAAAAAACATATATCTCAGTTTTTCTGCCATTAGTCAAATATTGCCACTGAAAAGGGTTAAACATTTTGGAGAAAGCAGCCTTTTTGAGTAAAGTGCTAAGTGTTTCTAAATAACTCTTTTTGTGTGTGTGTGAGAGAGAGAGACAAGGTCTCTCGCTCTGTCACCGGGCTAGAGTGCAGTGGCATCATCATAGCTCACAGCAGCCTCAAACTCCTGGGCTCAAGCGATCCTTCTGCCTCAGCCTCCCGAGTAGCTGGGACTACGCATGTGCCACCACGCTTGGCTAATAAATATCTCAATTGCTCTCCTTTGCCTCTTACCCTTTCCCCAGGCCCCACTAATCTAATGCCTATTTGCTCAGTATTGTTAGGGCCTCTCTGAGAGCTGGGAAAAGGCAGACCATGAGAGCTCAATTGCCTCTAGGAAGATTCTTGACATCTGGCCAGGAAACCTAAGATCTGCATAGCCGTGGAGTGTCCATCTGTACATAGCCACACTAGTTTTACTTAATAAACGTTATTATAGTAACAAAGTGATTATTATTTTTTTTATTTATTTTTTACACAGGTATAGAAGGAAAAGTGTTTATATCTAATAATAAAAGATATAAAAGCCAAGTGCCTATAGGCAAGAGAATAGCCTTGTCTCAGGCCAAGTCCCCTTCCCTAGTGTTTCAGACCTGGGCTGGCCAGAATAGTTGAGAATGTAACATTTAGCCACCAGGTGTCATTATTTACCAATCTGATAAGCCACCGGGCTGTCTGTGTACTCATGGTTAGAATCAAGGCTATAGATAGGAATATGGGATGAATGAAAGTAGACTTAGAGAGATCACTGTGGCTGGAATGCAGCTTGGGGGGACCTTTCAAAGACCAGTGACACTTTCCTGATCAGATTTCGTAACCTATTGCTTTCCCTGGAAGGAGTCAGAACTTGAGTTCTCAGGCACAGCCCTGCTTCCAGCTGCATTGTGCTAGAGTCGGGGTTGTAGCCCCAAGTCTAAGTAATCACCCCTCAGTAAAACAGATTCCCTTACTGTGCCAATTGCGCCTCTGCCCTTCCCCTCTGGCTCCTGGTTCATGTGCCTCAGGGCATAGGAGAGCATCCACAGTGGAAAGGCAGGTAAGAAATTGCTCCTTCCCAGTGTAAAGACTGGGAAGACTGTATCTATGGAGTTTAGAAAACAAAAGTGAGAAGTCGTGGGGCTGTGAGAATAGGAGATGTGCATGGGCTTGCCTCGAGAAGGCTACCTGGAGGGTGGAAGTAGGGAGCCTCTACCCCAATCCCTCGCACTCCTCTTTAGGCTGCAGGTGCAAGGCAGGAGGCTGAGATGGGCTCAGGCGCATGTGGACCCTGCTTGCCCTCAGAGCCAGCCATTGCTGGCGAAATCCACGCGCAGAGCCTCCTCCTCCTCGGGCCTCAGCTCCTGCAGTGGGGACCGGCAGGGGCCTCCGTAGTAGCCAAACCAGTCCATCGTTTTCTTCACCCCTGGGATCCCAAAGCGCCGAGTCACCTGAGAAGCAGGGTGTGTTAGCCGGTTGCAACACCCTGAAAGTTGGGGTTCCCACCCTCCTCCCCCAATGAAGTAGCTTCCAAATCCATGGCACTCTGGGTAGATTGGGGATCCAGATATAGAAAAGCAGGTCAGTAACGGCAAAATGCAAAAATGTCAGATTAAGGAGGGAAAGTGCCTCCTTTGGTTTTGGGAGAAAAATCCACCCCAGCAGGGAGGAGAACAGCATACAGTCCTCGAGCTGGGATGGGAGAAAGCAGCAAGGCTGTGGGGTCTGGGCACTAAAGCTTCACCAGTCTGCAGCCCAGCTTCCTGGAAACTCTAAATGCTCCCGCAGGAAAAACAACGTGTCGTGACCCAAAGAAGTTTTGTTGGGTAATTGTGTATCATTTACTTATTATCTCTTCTTTTGTCTGAAAAATGAGGGGGCTGAACAACATCATCTCTCAAGGCTTTTCCGTTATAATGGGGGACCTAAAGCTATTGTCATAATTTAAAATGATGTATGGAATTTTACAGGATAAACGAAGCATCAAGTTTCTTTGCTTTTGGTATAGCAGCTGGTTATTTCGTGCTGATCAGAAATGTTAGATGAATCTTTGACTACTTAAAAACTAGGAAAGTAATCCTTACTTAATACAGTTTTATTGGGAGGGCAGCTAAAACCTTAGAAGTGTGGGCTTCATGAAGGGTGAAAATAATTAGAGGTTGTTAGGGGTAAAAAGGTCAGGACCCATTGATGAAAGATTGACTAATAACTACTCACTGCTGGAGGACAGTAGGCTTTACAAGCGTGGGTGGTAAGCCACCCTCCTCCAGGCCCGGAACCCTGTGATGTTACAGCCTGGCATTTTTACCTAAAACCAGAGTAGGTAGGAAGATGGGGGAGGATGGAACAAGAGGTACCTAGAGAAAAGCTTGCTCCGACCATGAGTTTCTGAAGATCTCTGGCGCGCCCCCTGTTCAGACCCTGAGAAAGGGTTGAACACTTTGGAGGTAAAGACTGCAGAAAGTCCTAAATATAGCTGGGGGCAGGAGGCAGAGTGGTGGGAAGGGGGAGGAAGGACATTGTGTTCAACCAGGGCAGGGCAATAGAGTGACATCAAGCTACCCCTGGGGTGTCTGAGTGTACAGCCCAGGCAGCAGAAAAGTGTTCCAGGCATTCCTGAGTGTGTGCCCAGAGCTGGCACAGGAGAGGGCACGGAATGAAGGGTGGATGGAGGGAGATGGGATGACACACACAGCTAGGATGGCAGCTAGGCATCCTCTCCTCCCCAGGGGCGGCCCACGCTGCTTTGTCTGTGAAACACCTACCCCACAGAGATGTCACAAGGGCCAGATGAGAAAAACACCACTAATATTAGACCAGTCCCCCAGGAGCCCTGAAAACGCCTCCTTTTCCTGTCCCTGTGGCGTGCAGGTTCTGGACGTTCTTTCACAGGTGGACAGGAGTGGGAAAGCAGAGGTCCCAGTGTGCACCGGACAGCCTGTGCCCTGGTGGGCTGAGATGAAAGACCCTCATTTCTGCAACTTCTTACAGCCTATTTATAGAGTATCCGATCCCTGGAGAACCTTCACATCCAGGGAGACTCATGCTGTCCTCTCTCTAAATCTGCATTAATCTGCCCTTTGAGGTCAGAATACAAACTGTGAGGGAGTCTAGACCCCACCCACCACTTTACCGAAACAAAACATGGTTGTGGAGTGCCTAGCTCACCCTGGGATTATGGCGAGGCTAATGAGGCACTTACCTCAGATGCAAAACTCATGGAATGCCAAAAAATTCAATAATCAAGACAAAATTTCAATGCATTTAATGCTTTTTTTTTTCTTTTTTTGAGACAGGGTCTCTCTCTGTTGCCTGGGCTAGAGTGCAGTGGTGTCATCATAGCTCACTGCAGCCTCCAACTCCTGGGCTCAACGATCCTCCTGAATAGCTGGGACTACAGGTGCGAGCTACTACGCCCAGCTAATTTTTTAATTTTTTGTAGAGATGGGATCTCCCTATTGCCCAGGCCAGTCTCATGCTCCTGGCCTCAAGTGATCCTCATGCCTCAGCCTCCCAAAGTGCTAGGACTACAGGCATGAGATGTCACACCTGACCTCAATGCAATATTTTTATTTATTTTTAAAAAATTTTTAGCCGGGCATGGTGGCGCATGCCTGTAGTCCCAGCTACTCGGGAGGCTGAGGCAGTAGGATTGCTTGAGCCCAGGAGTTTGAGGTTGCTGTGAGCTAGGCTGATGCCACGGCACTCACTCTAGCCCGGGCAACAAAGCGAGACTCTGTCTCAAAAAAAAAAAAAAAAAAAAAAAATTTTTTTTGCATGTTGTGCAGGCCTGAGAGCCTCTTCCATCCTTGTCAAGGGGAGTGCTAACCTTCTGTCCTTTTCATACAACACAATCAATGCAATATTTTCAAAAAATCAAAGTCAATGCAAAAAAATCCATGATGAACGAAGTTTTAAATAAAGACAGTATCTCATAGCTGTGCCCTGCCATATTGTAGGCTGAGGTGAAAGCAATCATGTGTGCCCCTATATACATGTCCTTATGTTTATTTTTTAATGGTTAACTTTTTCTAAAAGTAGATTTGGAAAAATATGTTTTGATGAATTTGTTTCCATTAAAGCCAGGAAAGTAAAGTTATAATAAGTTATGTTTTGGTGTACATACAATATTTAAACCTAAAATAATGATGTAAGTTTTAATATACATACTTTTCAATTTTTTGGTTTTTTTTTTTATACTTACTTTGATGTTCTGAGGAGGAAAAACATCACCATTTAGCAAAATACTTAAAGCTTCCATTTTCAGGAAGATGGAGTAGATGTACTTGTCCTTAATCTTCCCAATAAGTACAACCAAAAATGCTGGACATTATACAAAAACAGATATAAGAAGACCCTGAAAGGTAGAGAAGAAGGAAGAGCACCTAGGGACCTTGAGACCCAAGGAACAACACACTGGTGAGTTCCCTGGCCCAGACTTGGAGCTGAAAAGGCCAGCAACTGTGCAATGCCAATGGGCAAAGATAATAAAAACCCCAACAAAAGCCAGTTCTTTCTAGCCAAAGAACCAGGAAAGGAGTAGCCTGGCAAGATGGAAAACTTTTAGAAAATAACTGCTCTGTTCCAGCCAAACACCACAGAGCAAACTGGCCCCAATCCTACCCAGGACAGCAAAGGATGAATAAGGAAGCCTGAACTGCCACCCCCGCTCCCAGCTGGAGGGTGTCACAGCTGGACTACTGGAGGGGAATCAGGACTTTCACCACTGCCCACCCTTAAGGGGGTCACCCCTGCCACCAGACACACAGGTGGTCCAGTGAAGGTTGCGTGGGAGCAGTAAGGAGGTACTCCTACCGCTCCAGCCAGTAGAAGCCTAGTAGAGGGCCTAGTGCAGAGGTGTAATTTTTTTTAAAAACTCCCAAAAAGGTAATCTCCAGGCCCCAATGGTTTCACTGGAGAATTCTATAAAATGTTTAAAGAAGATTTGATACCAATTCCACACAGTCTCTTCCAGAAAAAATAGGACAGGAGGGAACACTTCCCGATTCATTTTATGAAGTTATTATTGCCCTGATAACAAAATTAAAAGCTGTACCAAAAAAAAAAAAAAGGAAAAGAAAACTATAGACCAGCATTATTCATGAATATAGACACAGAAATCCCTAACAAAATATTAGCAAATGGAACTCAGCAACATTCAAAAAAATTACATACCATAACTAAGCATGGCCTAGGCCAGGGAGGCAAGTCTGTGTCAAAGATTTGAAAATGAATAAATATAATCTTCCATATTAACAGGCTGGAGAAAAAGTCACATGATTATATCAATTAATGCAGAAAGGTATTTGACAAAATTCAACAGCCATACATGATTTTTTAAAACTCAAAAACTAGTAATTGAGGGGAACTCACTCAACTTGATATAAAGCATCTACCAAAACCTAGCGCTAACATTATACTTAATAGTAAAAGGCTCTCTGGGAGGCCGAGGCTGGAGGATTGCTCGAGGTCAGGAGTTCGAGACCAGCCTGAGCAAGAGCAAGACCCCCGTCTCTACTAAAAATAGGAAGAAATTATATGGATAACTAAAAATACATATAGAAAAAATTAGCCGGGCATGGTGGCACATGCCTGTAGTCCCAGCTACTCAGGAGGCTGAGGCAGGAGGATCGCTTGAGCCTAGAAGTTTGAGATTGCTGTGAGCTAGGCTGAGGCCACGGCACTCTAGCCCGGGCAACAGAGCGAGACTCTGTCTCAAAAAAAAAAAAAAAAAAAAGAATTGGAAGAGAACATAATGAAGATGTCAGTTGTCCCCAGATTGGTACACAGGTTTAACACAATTCTTAGCAAAGTCTCAGAAAGATTTTTTTGTAGATAAAGACAAGATTATTCTGAAATTTATTGGTTTAGACTAGCTAAACCAATTTTGAAGGGAAAAAAATAACAAAATGGGAGAAATCAGTCTACCTGGTTTTAAGACTTTTTAGCTACAGCTGTCAAGTCTATGTGGTATTGCAGAGGAATAGATACATAGATCAATGGAAAGAATAGAGAACCCAGAAATAGACCCACACAAATATGCCCCACTGATTTTTTTTTTTTTTTGAGACAGAATCTCACTTTGTTCCCCGGGCTAGAGTGAGTGCCGTGGCGTCAGCCTAGCTCACAGCAACCTCAAACTCCTGGGCTCAAGCGATCCTCCTGCCTCAGCCTCCCGAGTAGCTGGGACTACAGGCATGCGCCACCATGCCCGGCTAATTTTTTCTATATATATTTTTAGTTGGCCAGATAATTTCTTTCTATTTTTAGTAGAGACGGGGTCTCGC
>CM052446.1:37817925-37920841 GCA_028533085.1 Varecia variegata | reverse complement strand
CATGCCTGTAGTCCCAGCTACTCGGGAGGCTGAGGCAGTAGGATCGCTTAAGCCCAGGAGTTTGAGGTTGCTGTGAGCTAGGCTGACGCCACGGCACTCACTCTAGCCCGGGCAACAGAGTGAGACTCTGTCTAAAAAAAAAAAAAAAAAAAAAGAATTGATGACTATCAGAAAAAGGTTATGCGGGTCTGGACTGAGAAGCAGAAGTCTCTAGAGCAGAAACACCCAGAGGCATGGTCTTAAGGTACACAAAAAATATGGTCTTCTTATCACAAGAAACCATCGTCCACTCTACATACTGAAGGAAGAAGACACAGCTTAAAGTTTCACTGGGAACCTCATCTCTGCAGTCCTGCTGGAGTAGCTCTGTGTTGTCCACTAAACTCATTTGGGAATAACAATTCAAAGTCCATCTTGGAGGTTGTTTATGGGTGTGAGTTCAGGGCCATATGGCCCTTCTGCAACAACCCGTCCCTCCTGACACTGGTTATAACTTTTATTTAAAAAGAAAACTCTATTCACATAATCTCTACAAATTAGCAGTACCAAAAAAACAAAGAAAGAAAGAAAAAGAGCTACACAGTTTCAGCCAATGCCTTCTAGAAGAATCTTTAACTGTTCACCAATTCATTCAGGGCAGGTTCCCACCTCTTTTAGAGGAGCCTTTAGCTCGTTGGGGGCCCTTGCAACGTGAAGTGTGTTTTTTCTTGCCTCTGCTTCTGAGTGTTGGGCTGCAAAGTCTACCCCAGGGGCCAGGAGATGGCAAAAGAAACACAGATATCAGAGCTAAAGTCGTTTGCTGCTTCCTTCCTGGGCATTTTAGCTGTGTCCTGGGAGCAGTGGCAGGACCCTCTGGCTCTGTGGTCTCAGTGCCAGTGCCCCATGTTTGAACTTGAGAGAAACATGCTGACCCTGTGGCCAGGAACCTGGAGGCTCAGTTCCTATTCTATTTTTATTTTTTTTATTTTTATTGTCTCCCTTCTTTTTTGCAAGATGAGTTCCTATTCTAAAATGAGGAATCCGGATTAAAGAGGTTAAGTACTTTCCCTGATGTCACTGTGACTGGCAGAACTGGACAGATTCTTGCCCGCGTCATCTACTGCCAGATGCTAGGCTCTTTCTACCACGGCCACTGCCTCTCTGGTGTGTGGGTGAGCAGTTAGATGGGAGCAGGAGCCCGCGTGGGTTGCGAGGGAGACAGACTCGTGGGCACATCTGGTCTGTGTCCTGCCAAGTCCAGCGAACACTGTTCTGGGCATCCACATGCCCTGTGCAGGCATGGGTAGCTGGCACAGAAGGGAGGGTCCAGAGAGGAGTCTGAGGGTCTCTGGGTGGCAGGCAGACACCAGATGCAAAGTCCACCCTCCCCACCCTGAACAAGAGTGTCATTGAACCCTGATGCTAAAGATGAAGGAGCTTCCTGCTTTGCTTCAAGAGAAACAGGCCTAAGCCCAAACCATGAGCCCAGATACAGCAGAGATTTACTTAGTCTGTGTCCCTGCTCAATGCAGACATCCACGGGACATTCGCTGTCCCCTAGGGAAGGATCACATCTCCTCAGCACTGAGTGGACCCTTGGACCAGTGGTCACTGTGACAAAGTGGCTTTGTCACAATGTCAATCACACTCATTTTAATAATTATCATCATGGGAGTCAATACCTCAGAGTGTACATCACTCTACAATTCATGGCATGCTTTCACTTGCACTCTTTCAGATTTTTCTCCCAACCGTCCCCTGATACATGGGCATTTCACTCCCATATGTCAGAGGGGGAAACTGAGGTTTTGAGACATTATCCCACAACAAGTCAGTGGCATAGCTATGATTTGAAACCAGAGTCTATGGTCTACAATGCACTGCCTTGGGCAGAGCCACACCAATCCCAAAGCTTGCCAAGACCAGACGCTCTGTGTTGAAACAGTGTGGTCTAGCAACTCAGACAGGTGTAATGAGAGTCAAGGAATGGAGTGAAACGGCAACTCTCAGCTCCGCCAGGTATTAGCTGAGTGACCCTGGCAGTGACTGTGTCACTGTGAGCCCCGGATTCCCATCGGTGAGATGGTGCTATTGAGAGTACTACCTCGGGGGTTTGCCATGGTGACGGATGAGGGTGGGCAGGGCAGGGCAGGTGGAATGTGCCCTTTCCTTCTTCCTTCATTCATTGCATCTGTGGCTGTGTTGCATGTGGAGTGTCTGAATATGATCTGGTTCCTGACCCACAACAACGCTGGGAGCTAAGGCAGCACTTTAGCAGTTCACAACTGGGGAAACCGAGGCAGGTGAGGTTCAGTCCAAGGTCATAGGACAGTAGGGAGCTTCCTGCCTGTCCCCTGACTCCAGACCAGTGGCCCCATTCCTCTCCCATGATAAAATGACCCGCAGACTACCAGACTATCCCCAGCAGCTTGACAGAGCCTGTGTACCCTCCCATGATCTCTGGCCGGAGAGCACGGGGCCACTCACATCTCCCCGGCTCCCACGGTGGACAGCCCCTACTTACCTCGGAAGGGGAGGGTGCCCAGTTTGTGCAGATTCTCCTCCAGTTTCCCATAGTCCACCTCTGCGGTGGCAGTGAAGGGGGTGGTCACAGGGGGGTAGATGCCTGCGATGTCCACCTTCCTCCCCTCCCCCGAGGCCAAGCCCCTCACGTTCTGTGCCAGGCCCCTGCTCAGCCCCTGCCTCACAGAGGACCAGACTCTGGGGCCCATCATCTCTGCAGGCAGCCTGAGGCCCTGTGGGTCTGTGCCCCCGAGTGAGACTGAGTGTGGACTCCTTCCAAACCCCGTTAATGATCAATGAGTCTAGTTAAAAATTTGTAGCCCCGCTGACTTGTGGCCACTGGGGCAGGCCTGAGCTAGGTGTCCCCAGAGTCAGGGGCAAGGCCTGTAGGCCCCAGCAGGGGAGCTGGAGAAACGCCACAACCCAGTGTCCCTCTGGCCAGGTGGAGGGCTGGTTGCTGGGGTCCCGACACTAAGGGCGTCTCCAATGAGACCTAGGCCCTCTTCCCACAATTCCCTGCCCCAAAGCCAGAAGCCCAGCCAGGCTTCCGCGGGCAGTTGCAAGGTTGGCGGAGCTGATTGGCTGGGCTGGCCCTGCCCTGTGGGAGGCGCGGCAAGGCTGGGCCAGGAGCTGCCACTCCCGCTGCCCACCCCCTGCCAGGCTCCTCCTGCGGAGGCGGCCACGTGACAAGCCTCTTCGGGCCACACAGCCCCACAGGACAGCTGTCACCAGAAGGGGGCCCAGGATGAGTGTGTCACCAAGCCGATCAGTGCAGGCCCAAGACTGGCCCTGGAGACTTGGGAAGGGGCAGGAAAAATGGGGTGGCAGGGAAGAAGGGAGAAGAGACCACAGTAGGGGAAAGCTGCAGGTCTGGCTCAGAGGAGCCAGAGAGCTCCAAGTTCCCCTCTTCCCCAAGCCCACTTTTGCCCCCAGTCTTCCTTCATTCCTAAATATTTCGGACACAAATGGAAACAAACATCACACATAGCAAAAACCACTTTTTTATTGTGGTAGTCTGTAGGTGCTCCTGGATCATGCAGAGGAATGGCTGGGTCCTTGATTGGCTCTGGGGACCATTCCTATGACTCTCCGGCGGCACACGGGTGGGACCGGGGGCCTGGCTGGGCTGGGGCAGGCATTCACTGGGCTGGCACAGGCTGGGGGGTCTCTCGCCCACTCTCAGGAGGCCCCTCCAGCCCATTTTGCTCTGCCCCCGGCTCGGGATGTTCCAGGGCGTGCCGGGTGTCAGCCTGCCACAGCTGCACCAGGTCCGTGGGGGTCTTTCCTGCCTGCGGAACCAAGAGGAGACCTGTTCACTGTCCAGAAGTCTATACCCGAAGGTGCCCTGCTCTACACCAGTGCTTTTTAACTGGGGGCAGCTGGCAGTGTGTGAAGACACTTTGGGTTGTCACAGCTGGGGGGTGGGTACTAAGGGTATCTACTGGGTAAAGATCAAGAATGCTGCTTAAACATCCTGTGATGCACAAGACGGTCTCCCACAACCAAGAATTATCCAGCCCAAATGTCAATAACGCTGAGGTTGAGAACCCCTTTTACCCTCTCCTTATCTTCCTACATTTCCTATCACCCCCTTTAGCCTGTCTTGAGCCAGAGGGACTCTCCCATGTCCCTCTCTTTTGTGACTGCTCTGGGTCCCAAAGAAGAGCTTGGACTAGGGGACACAGGTCCTAAGACAACTCGAGGACACCAGGAACCGACATGGTGTGCTGGCAGTGGTATTGCCAACCACGCGCTCAGGTTCCTTCCAGCTCTGGCCTTCCATGATTTTGGCCCCTGTGGGCCTGCATGTGAGGATTCCTCTGGCCTATTTGGGGGCCTTTGGGGAAGTTCTCTTGCTGTCGTTTCTCTGCACTTGGACTCTGGACGCAGATATGCAGAGAGAGAGCTGGGAAGGCGGGTAGTTGGAATGGTGTTCTGGAGGGGACAACTTCGTGTCCTGTGGTGATGGGCCAGAGCCAGTGATACGTGTCCCTAGGCTGGAGCTAGGACAGACCCTCCCCTGAGTGAGCGCTCACATGGATTCCTGAATCAGGGAAGGAATGAGCTTACCAGGTTCTTGCACATCATGTCAGCCCCATGCAGGAGCAGCAGCTTGATGATTCGGTAGCGGTTGAGCCTCACAGCGTCATGCAGGGCACTGTCCCCTTCCTAGAGCCAGTGTGGCACTCAGCGTGGCCCTTGTGGGCAGTGGGCAGGGGCAGGGTGATGGGACGTGGGCTAGAGACCCTGATCAGGAATCACTGTCCTGAGGCTCCCAAAGGGATGGACCTTGCCCGCGGGAGCCTGCAGGCTGCCTGCACACCCACAGTGGAGCCGAGCAGTGGGCAGGCTGGCACTCACTCTGTCTCTGGCATTGATGTCCAGGCCCAGGGATAGAAAGTGCTCCACGATCTCCACGTGCCCTGTCCGGACCGCCACGTGCAGGGGTGTGCTCAGGAGCTGGGTGGGGAGTAAGCAGGAACTGCAGTTGAGGGGGCCTGGACTGTGAAACCTCTAGGGTGGGGTGCTGTCCTAACTCCAGCTTAAGCCCTCTTCCAAGTCCTAGTGCCAAGGCCTGAGCCCTGGATGGGCAGGAAGTGGTACAATTTCCCACCATCCTAACCAACACTCTAATGCTTAAATGCCGATCCCTCTGGGAAGCCTTCTATGATTCCCCTCCCAGCCAGCTGTGAGCAACTGTTCACTCCTCCACCCTTTTTAAATAATTATAACAGATGTCATTTATTTCCCACCTAATATACACAAGAACTCCACAAGACATTTTACAGATGAGGAACAGAGGTTCAGAGGCTAAGTCACTTGTTCAAGGTTACACATGAAGGAATGAATGAAGTGTGGTACATGAATAAATAATGAATAGATGGATGGATGGATGGATAGACAGATAGAAGGATGATAAAGGATTGCATGGATGAACAAATCCTGCATCTGAGTGGCCTCAAAGCCCCTAAGTCAGTGGGTCTCTTGTCCTCCCCCTCCTCTGTTCTTGCTGCTCACATCCCCAGATGGTGGTCCCTCAAGGGCCTGCAGGCAATGGCAAGTCACTGTTCCTGGCTTGGAGGCCAGCTGGATACTGCTTTAGTATCTGGCTACTCTGCAGCCACTCCAGAAACCAGACCAGCTCACTACTTTTCTGCCTCTTGGGCTTTCCTGCCCTCCGCCCTGTCCCCCACCCTCCTACCCACAGCCACCCCAATATCTGCTGCATCTGAGCACCGTTGCCTCACCTTATCCCTCACATTGGTGTCTGCTCCTCGGCTTTGCAGGAGTTTCACCACCTCCAAGTGGCCGCCGCGGCAAGCCCAATGCATGGCTGTGCAGTCCAGCTACAAGGGAAGGATGGGGCTTCATTGTGAAGCTGCGGGGAAGACAGTGCCTGGAGGGAAAGGACCCCAGCCAAGAGGGAGAGGTACCGGGAACGAGCAGAGGCACTCCTGCACTGGGCAATGGTCCGAGGGGAGCAAAAGAACCCTCAGGGCCCACCTAGTCCAAGCTAGTTTACAGAAGGGCTCAGGGTGGATATGGGTCTTGCCCAAGGTCACACAACCCACTAGAGGTGGGGCCTGGCCCCTGAGCAGCCTGTTTGTGTTTCAGGTTGGCACAGGTTGGCAGGGAGAGGGGTCTACTGGTGCTGGACCCACCTTCTGCCTCCCACCCAATACCTGTCCTCTTGCTCACCCGATCCTGGAAGTCTACAGTGGCCCCACTCTCCAGAAGCTTCTCCAGGATCTCCATGTGGCCCTCCAGGGAGGCTCGGTGCAGTGCTGTCCGGTGGAACTGTCCCCAGAGATGCTGTCAGGGCCTGGCCTCTGGCCCCAGGCCTGAGCCCATCTCCTACCCAAGCTGAGGCCCAGGCCTTACCCCAGCTTGAGTCTGACCCCTATGTGGGTCCCCATGTCTTGTGTTCTGCCAGCTCCCTTATGCTCTATCCAGACCAGCCTTGGAGCCAGCCCTCTGCCCTGAGGACCCTGACCTTCTCACTGCTCCCTAAACACATCCAGCTGTGCCTTTGCACAGGCTGGTCTCTCTGTCGCGCATGCCTGTTTTGCCCTCATTCCCTGTGAGTGCTTGATGAAATCTGCTATTCCTTCAAGATGCAGCTCAAGTGTCATCATTTCCTTGAAAGCTCTAGGCCAGAGCTGCCCTAGGGGCCCAGATGACCCTTGTCTGCAAGAGAGCGTTCCAGGGCTGGCCAAGTCTCGCTGATTCTATTTCCCCCGAGTGCCTAGCACAGGGCCAGGATGAGCACGGCCCACTGACTGCTGATTCAAGGAAGGAATCAACTTCCTCCCTTCACAAGGCAGCCGCTTTCTGCTTTAGACTCTTGAAACACTACGGCCACAGTGAGTACCTTTCTGTATTCTAGTGACCTGGTTATGCTTCGATCTCCCCACCACTCTCAACCCTGGTTTTTTTTTTCTTTTGTATTCCCAGCACCTAGCACAGTGCTCAGAGGGAGATGGGGCTTGGACAGACCAAGAGGATTAAGACCCTGGAGCCTAAAGAATAGAAAGGAGATGTGGTCAAAGGCTACCATATTGCAGACGGAAGGTGGGAAACCATTAATGTGTGGAATCCCAGGATATGAGAGCAAGGGAGCACCCTATGAGGTGTAAAAGAGGCAGTTTCAGGAAAAACAAAAAGTATGGATGGACGATGGGAAAATTCTGAAAATAGTGGCAATGGTCACACAACACTGTGAATGTAGTTAATGCCACTGAATTATACACATAAAATTGTTAAAATGGCATATTGCATGTTATATTTTTTCCTTTTTTTTTTTTTATTAGCCAGACAGTGGCTGGATGCATGTTATATTTTAACACAATAAAATAAAAATAATTTTTAAAAGTATGACATTATAACATGAGAAACAAAAATATCATATCCTAATGTGTGCTTTATAGTTTTTTCATTCATTCAGTAAATACTTATTGAGGTGCTAATATTCCATTTGGTTATCGTTAACATGTTGTGAGGAGGAACAGAGGAGGAAACTGAGGCATGGAGGGGGGACCCGCCCAGCCATAGGTCCCACAACTAGTGAGTGGTAGAGATGGGACTTCTCTGAGCCCAAATCTCCTGGCCCTGGACTCATTTTATTTGATACTATTCGTCTTTCTTCCCTAAATAAACGTGACAATTGTTACTCTGTAGGTGGTTGGCGATGGAAAAGGGTCTAAAGGATTTAGGTAAATTCCGTGTGGGGACGGGGGCATCTCCTTCCGCGCACCCCACCCACCCACCCACAGAACACCCATGGCTCGTCTCGAATAGGCCCACAGTGGGCTGAGCCAGGATCACAGGAGTGCGGGGGGCAGGTGCGGGGGGCCGGGGAGGGCATCACCTCATCGCAGGTGTCAGCTGAACCCCCGTCAGCCAGGAACTTCTCAATGACCTTCAACTTCCCCTCCACAGCCGCTTTCAGGAACGTCTCTTCATCCACAGGGCCGGTCTGCATCGTGTGGGTCGGTCACCGAGGGCCGCCGCCGGCGATCCGAGGCCTCCCCACTCCCCCTGCCCCCACGGGTGTCGTCCCCAGGACCCTTACGATCTCCTCCTCCTCGGGCTCCGGAGGCGGCTCCTGGGAGGCGGCCAGGGCGTCCCGCTTCTTCTGCTTGCGTTTTTTCCGCAGCTCGATGAGGTTCTGGATCCCGCCCACGTCGATGATCTCGCGCCGCAGGTCCAGGGACGTCTTGCGCACGCGCTCTTGGCCCTGCGTGGGGACGGCGGTCAACCTGCTCGCTGGGCACAGCGTTTGGGGGGCTTGGGAGAGCCCTGAGCTAAGCTGGAGGTGGGTGTAGGGTGGAGTGGGTAGGGAGTCCAACTCTCCTTCCGGGACTAGATGGTTCAGGCGGGAGCGGGGGTGGGCGGGGGTTCCGACTCCGCAGGTCTGGGTGGGGCGGAGGTTCTGCAGTGCTAACTAGCTCCTGGGGGGTGCTGAGCTGCTGGTCCCCGGGCCACGCCGGCGGAGGAGGAGCGAGGCCATAGCGCCTGGCCGGTAGCCTGAGAGCAGACATTGGGTTCTCCCGCGCTTACCTTAACCTTTTCTACTGCTGGACTCCGGGCCCCGTGGCGCTTCTCATCCTCCAGCACCAGCAAGTTCATGGGCAGCTTCTGGTGGGCGCCTTCCTGGAGTTTCTGGTGAGCCAAGGAGAGCACCTTCTCCAGCGCCTAGGTAGGCAGGTGGCCTCTCCCCCAACCACTCCAAGGACATCCCCACAGGGACCTCCCCCTGGGTGGTTTCAGAGCCCTTCAGGCTGGTCCTGGAGGGTCCCAGGCAAGAGCAGGCCTCCTTGGATAGGCCCCCAAAAGGGGCACGTTCCACAGTTCCCTACTGTGGCTCAAACACCTGCCTGCTGACTGGCGTGGGTCAGGGCCAAACAAGATTAAAGACCACCAGGGTGAGTTTTTCAAGAAATTAAGTACATTCACTTTTTCAAGCACTAAGATGATTTTTTTATTATTACTTTTTTGGCATTAAAAATTCACTTTGGGCTAGGGGCAGTTGCTCACGCCTGTAATCCTAGCACTCTGGGAGGCTGAGGCGAGGCAAGAAGATCGCTTCAGGCCAGGAGTTTGAAACCAGCCCGAGCAAGAGCGAGACCCCGCCTCTACAAAAAATAGAAAAATTAACTGGGCGTGGTGGTGCATGCCTGTAGTCTCAGCTACTTGGGAGGCTGAGGCAGGAGCATTGCTTGAACTCAGGCCTCAGCTTTCAGCCTGCAGTGGACTCCATTAACCTTCTTCTCACTGTGATAACATGGGTTCAACTCCCTCCCAGGCTGCTCTCCATTTGCAGCTCGAGTTTTCCTGGGCTATTTCTTCCCTCTCTGTGAAGTGCTGGCGCTGGCATCTCTGGAGTGGCCCGACACAGCTCGTATGGCTGTGAGCCTGGGAACGTGTGCCCAGGGTGGAGGGTGCTGAGCCAAGGTGGCCGCTGGGGAGGAATGGCCACCCTTACAGAGCGCCGGGGCGCCTTTCTCATTGCTCCCTGTGCTCTGGTGTCAGCCTTTTCAAGGAGGGTTTGAGGGCTGATTTCCCACGTCTTCATTTTGAAGGTTCTGTTATCTACCGCTTTCTCCCTTTCATGTTGGGCTGATATGGTTTGGGGTCTCCCCAGTGCTGGCCTCACCTGAAACACTGCATCTTCTCCCAGGGACAAGGGCTGACCTGGCGCTGCAGCTACTGCTGCATGGGGGACTCTAGCTGGGCTCCTCATGAAGCATCCAGAGGGCGGGCTTGTATCTTAACGTCTTGGTATCCCCAGCACTTAGGACAGGCCCTAGCATACAGAAGGTGCTTAGCAAATGTTTGGTGCATGAATGAATGGATGGACGGATGATGGCAAGCTGGCTCAGCACCTCTGTCCACCCCCTACATTCTCAGTGTTAACCTACCCCAGTAAGCTCTCTGCAGCAGAGCTCCAGCCTGAGCTGGCCTCCTGGGCCCTCCTTCTCCTCCCACCCCGGGGAGGGCGCACAGGCAAGACAGCGTCTTTCCTCAGAGACCCCTGTTAGCCTGGGGCCTGGTGGAAGCAACTGGGGACTCTAATGCCCACCCATGTCTTCCTCAAACCCTAAATCCCCTCACTTTGGATTTGTCTTTGTGGGCTGGCACACAGTGGGTACTCAATGAGCATTTGTTGAATTGGATGTTAGTTTCATGAAATGAAACAAAACTCCCACCTTACTTCATAGATCGTCCTGCAGATTAAATCAGAGAATGCCTGTAAACTGCTTAGCATAGGGCCTGGCATGTAGCAGGCACTCAGGGGTGTCCTGACAGCCCTGTAGCTATATTTGCTGGATGAATGAACGGATGAGGACTGCTCTGTGACGCCTTGCTGAAGTCCCTCTGTCTAGTGGCAGCACTCCAGAAATGGCGCAGTGGCATGACTCACCTGCCTGGCACTGGCCAGCCATGGACACATGCCTTTGGGGGAGTGAGACCTGGGATTCCTGGAGTTCCAGGGATGCCCCAGCCAGGACACTGCAGGCTCAGTCCAAGCTCCGCCTTGGCAACTTGATCTCTTCTTTTCTTGGGGTCCTGACCCCGTCCTCTTCCTCACTCCTCATTCAGTCACACTTCCTTTTTTGAATGGCATCTAGCTGCAGACTGATGTATCTCCTACCTTCCGTTCCTGTTAGGGCAAGCTGTTCCCCTCCAACAAGTTCTTCTCAGGACCATCAGAGCTGCTTTCCTAAAGTCAGTCAGGTGGCACCACTCTCCCTCACTCAACAACATTTAGTGGCTCCCCACTTCCCATAGAATAAATATCTTTTACATGACCGTCTCTGGTCTGTCCTTGCCTCCTTTCCAGCCTTAGTGCCTGCTACCAGACTTTCACAATAGCCATGCTGTCATTCATGAAAACTTCAGCTCCTGTCATTTCCTTAGCCTGGAATGCTCTCCCCCTACCACCCTGAAGGCCCAGCTCAAACATCATACTATCAATAGAAGTCCTCGAAGGCCCACAGTCAGGATGAGTCACCCTCCCTTTATGTTACTTCACTTTTTTTTTTTTTTTTTTTTGAGACAGAGTCTCACTCTGTTGCCCGGGCTAGAGTGAGTGCCGTGGCGTCAGCCTAGCTCACAGCAACCTCAAACTCCTGGGCTTAAGCGATCCTACTGCCTCAGCCTCCTAAATAGCTAGTACTACAGGCGTGCACCACCATGCCTGGCTAGTTGTTTCTATTTTTAGTAGAGACGAGGTCTCATTCTTTGCACAGGCTGGTCTTGAACTCTTGACCTCAAGCGATCCTCCCTCCTTGGCCTCCCAGAGTGCTAGGCATGAGCCACTGCACCTGGCCCATTTCCTTCACTTCTGATTCACACCTCTATGTAGCCATTTCTTCTCTCTGCTCTGTTTCTTACTTGATTTACAACTGTCAAATGTGGCTAAAATGAATGCTGGATTGGTAAAAAGAAGGTAGGGTCTGGGCCTTAGGGGGCTCTTGGCAGAACAGACACTAGGTCAAGTACTAGTTTAGATAAAATGGAGAGTAGGACGAGCCAGCACTCCCGCCCTGTTTCCTTATCCCAGAGAAAGCGCAATTGCGCAGAGCACCAGGATGCAAAGTCCTCCCCAGGTGCGGCTGGCAGTCCCGGGAAAATCCCTGCTTCCTTCCCCACTATCCCCTCCTCACTCCATTCCCAGTCTTTATTCTTCTTCAGGGACCAAACGCTGGAGTTCCTCCTGCCCCAGCCTCCCACCCAGCAGCTGGGGGGTCTCAGGGCCACACGTTCCTGACAGTCCCAGGCAGGGCCCCAGCTGTCTGCCTTGTACAGCCCACCCGTCTCCCAAAGCCCAGGTGGGTGGGCAGAGTCTCAGGAAGCCCAGCTCGGCTCCCCCACTCCACTGACTCTCAGTTTGGGGGGCTGACGCCCCAGTCTCCCACCGCCAGCAACACCCTGGGGCAGGAATGGGGCCGGCTAGGCCTTTGGGGACACCTGTCCCCCTCTCCATCAAAGGTGTGGCAGCCAGGCTCTCCCTCCCCTTGACAGCAGAGCAGGATCCCCCCACAGCCCTGTCCACACCTTGCTCTCCTCTTCCTGCGCCAGCCGCTCCTCGATGAGCGCCGTGGCTCTCTGCACCGCCTCGGAGCCCTCCATGGTGCCATCCATGACTGCCTCTACGGGCCACAGGGCCTTGGGGCTTTATAGGCCAGAGCACCCACCCCCGCCCGGCTAGGAGCCTTTTCCATGACTCACTGGCCCAATTCTCCACCTGCCTCCCCCACCTGTCACCTTCACCTCAGGCAGCCCCAGGGAGCAGCGGGGGCCGGGGCCAGAGAGCAGGGCCAGTTACCCCCCCAACCCCTGGCCTATTGGAGCCGGAGGGCACAGCACCCCAAGAGCAGGGCTGCAGGAGGGAGCCTGTCCAGACTCTGTCCTGCGTGCTTGGGCCTGGCTGGGCCTTAGCCAGGGCAGCTGGGCTGCACAAAGGACCCGCTGGCTGCATGCCCCAGCCCGGATGGTAGTGCCACCTGCTGGATGCCTGGAAACCCTGCCCAGCAACACCAGCAAGGGGGCCTGAAAACCACACTTGGGACCTGACAGGTCTGCACCCCCAGGCTGTCCTGCAATAGGCCCCGCTGGCTACAAGGAGGAGCAGAGTCTGCTTGTCCAGGCCAGGGTACCAGGGCAGTGGCGGGAGTAAGGGCAGCTGCCTCCCTCTTTGATGGTGGCTCGAGCCGGCCTTTGCCTATTTGGGGTCCCACAGTGCCCCCTAGTGAAGCATCTCCACATTTGGCGGCATGACTTTGTGGACAAACTTAGCCATCTGTCTCCTCCCTCAAGGGCCTCGTTGGGGGAGTCCTCTGCAGGGCTTACAGGGTCTTGTGTCAAGTGAGGGGGTCTCAGGAAGCCAGAGTGCAGCGCCGACACCAGCTGTTGAGGGGTGCCAGCTACTCTGGGCCATCCTTCCCTCCCGTGCTTTCCCTGTCAGGCCCAGATGGTGCCAGGCTACCCTGACTGGGGCTGGCCATGCTCACTGAGAAGGAAAAATACTCAACTGGAAGAGAAAGCAGATCTGTACTTGCTGAGGTCCACGCCTGGCACGTGCAGGATCGAGCCCTGGGTCATTATGCACGGGCTCACCAGAGAACCGCAGACGCCCAGCTCTGTGTTTCCATGAAGCTCACGTGCTGCCCTTAGCCAAACAACCTTATTTAAGAGTCCCCCAAGGAAGCACAAGGAACCGGTTCCTTTTGCTCTCTGGTTCCCTTGCCAGGGAGCCAACACAAAGCTCTAACACGTGCTCATGATCTAAATCTGTCAGAGATTTTGCTTTAACATCCCGCCAAGCACAGCATAACCAGGACTTCCCGCACACCTCTGTCAGGAGGGCCGTGCCCCTCCCGCTTTCAGATCTGTTTTCCTGCTTAATCCACCTGGCAACTGATGCAGGAGGCAGGGCAGGCAGCCTCAGCTCCACTTCAAAAAGAAGCTAAGTGGGTTCAGAGGTTAAGTGGCTTTTCTGAGGACCCATGAGAACACCGGAGGAGCTGGGACCAGGGCCCAGAGGGCTAGCAGTCCGCGGTTCACTCTGCATGTACACCCTGCCGTGCCCAAGCAGCCAGGGAGGCTGGGCAAGCACCTGTTGCCACACCAGAACAGGTCCCGGGCTCCACAGGGCTGCAGAATAACTCAGTCAAATGCCAGGCAAGAAAGAAGGAGCAAAAGGCTTTATTGATAAATATGCAGATATGTGGGTACACAGGGATCTGCTGTGGGGGCCATAACCAGGCTGCAGACTCCACCGCCTGGGTTATAGCCGGGAGATGGCCCTGTGCAGACCCCTGCCACAAAGCCCAGCCGTCCACCACCCGCCTCATCTCTGCCGATTGTGCTGGGGGCAGGGAGAGGCAAAGGCCCGCCTCAGGCTCCCCGAGCCCTGGGGCTCACTGGTGATTCCCTCCCCTCCAGGGGACTGGCACTGTGCCCAGAGCAGAGCCAGGGGTGGGGAGAGAGGAGGGAGACAGCAGCTGCTTCAGACCCTGAGCAGAAAACCGGAGTGAGCACAGCCGGCAGCACCAGATGACAGATCTGGGCTCCAGGCACCTCCAGGCTGGCCCTCGTGGCTCGAACCTGCTGCGGTAGAGAGACAGGGTAGAAGCCCTTGTTCACCTCTTCTCCAACAAGGCTGCAAGGCCTGTGTGTGGCAGCCTGCTCCCTGGGTGCCCTGGGAAGCAGAGTCCTTCATGGCTCAGCCAGCAGCCACACAACGGGGTGGCACCCCTGAAGGATGTAACAGCACTCAAAGGCAGCAGCAGGGCGGGGGGCCTAGTGCTCCAGAGGGGGCCGTTCAGCCCCACAGGGGCCTCTCTTCCCAGCGGTCCGTGGGCCCATCAGTCCTGGGGTGGCGGGGGCTGGTTGATGATGACCTGGATGACAAAATCTTTCTGGATCTTGGTCTCCTGGAGCCGTGTGCGGTCTGTGAGCAGCTTCCCGGAGAAGAACCATCGCTGCCAGGACGGCTCGATGCCCTCTTGGGTGTGCAGCTGCCTCTTGAGCTGCCCTACCGTGTCAGGCAGGCTGGCACTGAGCCTCACGTCCTTGCCCGTGGACAGGCGCACCTTCAGCGGGAACTCATGGCGCACGCTGGGGGTGGGCTCGGGGGGCTCCAGGTTCTCCTCCTCGGTGTGCTCCAGCAGCAGGTTCACGGGTGGCGACAGGCAGTAGATGGGCAGCTGGTAGCGATTGCCCAGCTCATCGTAGCATTCACAGAGGGTGCCTGTGGGAGAGGCAGGGCCGTCAGGGTTGGCTCAGGGACCCACTGTCATGGACTGAGTGTCTGTGTCCCCCCAAATTCTTATGTTGAAATTCTAATCCAACATGACTATATTTGGAGATAGGGCCTATGTGGAAGCAATTAAAGTTAAATGAGGTCATAAAGGTGGGGTCCTGATCTGATATAATTAAGAGCTTTGTTTTGATTTTTAAGGGACAGAGTCTTGCTGTGTTGTCCAGGCTGGTCTTGAACTCTTGGCAAACAATCCTCTTGCCTCAGCCTCCCAAGTAGCTGTGACTACAGGTGCACACCACTGCTCCTGGCTTACAGTTCTTGTAAGAGATACCAGACATTATCTCACTTTCTCCCTGCCCCCTCCCCTCCATGTGACGACACAGCAAGAAGGCGGCCACCTGCAAGCCAGCAAGAGAGCCCTCCCCAAAAACCAAATTGGCCAGTACCTTGATGCTGGACTTCCCAGCCTCTAGAACTGTGAGAAATAAATGTCTGTTGTTGAAGCCACCAAGTGTGTGGCATTTTGTTACAGCAGCCTGAGCAGACTAATACTACGGCCATGGCCGCCCCATAGTCAGGTCTCCCTGGGACAGCCTTATGATCAGAGGAGCACAGGGGCTGGTGTCAGGAAGACTTGGGCTGGCACCTTGGCCCCACCAGGTATAGGCTCACGCAACCCTAGCACATTACTTAACTTTTCATTTGTGCACATGTGCCGGCTGCTGGAGTTATAAGCACAAATGAAACAGCACAGGCCCTGCTCTTCATAGACTGCAGTTTCCTTACTGGTACCATGTTAATGCCTGTAGAAATGTTTACTGTCTTTTGAGCACCTACGAAGTGCTGGGACTAGACTAAATGATGTTATGTGTATCTTCTTGAATCCTAATAATCATCTCCCCTTTACAGCTGTAAGGTACTTAGGCTCTAAATTCAAGAAGTTCCTTCTTTCAGGTTTTCAGAAAGGAAAATAAAGAATACAAAAAAAAAAAAAAAAAAGAAGTTCCAGGTCATGCAGCTAGGAAAGGGAAATACTCAAGGTAAAACCCAGGTCCACGACTCCAGAGTTCCATTGTTACCATCTGCTTCACATGGCCCCATAAAGCTGCTATGAACTTAAATGAGATAATGCAGTAGAAGCTTCTAGTTGAGGGCCCAGCATATAATAACCCAATAGAAGGTCAGTGTCTCAGATGTTCTGGGACTCCAAAGTGCTCTGAGCAAGTCTCTAGCTTGCATTCAGCACACTGCTTTGCAGGGTTGTCGGTGTCTTTCCGTCCCCTCATTAGGCAAGCAGGAACCGTGTCTTGTGTTCCTTTGTGTCCCCACTCCTGGCCCATGCTCAGTGAGGGTTGCTTGAATAGGTAAGTGAATACCCGCCCCGTCCCCCAGCTTGGGTAGAACCTCCTGACACGTGGCTGGCCACCGGCTCCCCGGTACCCCTCAGCTGTGCTGATGACTCCCTAGCTGCGGCGGGGATACAGCCCCGGCCCTGCCCACTCACCATGAGGCAGGGTGATGCTGGCTCCATCCAGGATGGCCTGGGCCAGCTCGTGGTCGTTGGCCTCGGCAGCGTAGGCGGCGGCCTTGAGGGCATCCCAGATCTCCTTGCGGCCCTCGAAGGCGGGCGCCGTGTCCCAGAACTCATCTCGTTTGCTCCGCAGCTGCCCGTCCGTCATGGGGTAGTCACTCTTCCACTTGAGCCGCTCCTTCTTCAGGGGCTCGTTGCGGCCTGGGCAGGACACAGGGAGAGGCTCAGCACCTCTGACGCCGCTCGAGCTGCGGTCCGCGCTCTCCCTCACCTCCCTCGGCCAGGCCCTGGCAGCCGCTGTCCTGGCTCCTAAGGATTCAGGTCCCTGGGGCCCTTCCTCAATAGCAGGGAACAGTCGGGACACTCCACATACCCAACCCAGGTGCATCAAGCGATTCTCTCCGCAAAGCACATGCTGCCTTTGTCTCTACTGTTAAGTTTTAATATCATTCTTTCTTTGATTGTAAAGCAGTATAGTATTTAAAAATCTGGAAAGAATACACACATGTAAAAATAGTAACTGCCACCATCTATGGAGCCGACTTGGGCCACATCACAGCGAGGCCCTTGGGACTCCTTATTCATTTAATCCTCAAAACCACCCAACAGATGGGGAAACCAAGACCCACAGAGTGTGCCGTTTGTCTAAAGCCACACAGGTACAGACTTAGTGCAAGGCTTCCTGACGCCAAAGAGCCCACCTCTGACCACTGTCTGTACCATGCTGCCACTGGGGGGGAAATCACGCAGAATCCCACCATTCAGAAGTAACCACTGATAACACCTCAATCTATTTCCTTCTCGCTTCCTCTCCCCCATTTTTCTCAATATAGTTGAGTTTATATTATGAAGTCTATTTCCTTATATTCCTTGTTCCAGAAAGGATTTAAGAGATTTATATGCCAATGTACAACTTTGTTTATTTTACTTATATTACTGTAAACTTCCCAAATGATTAAAAATTATAAACAATTTTAATGTCTTATTATTAATGTCCCACCATATAGATGGTCACAAAGAATTTTCTTTTAAAATCATAACTGATCAACCAGCCAAAAATTCCTGCAGCATCTAAAAAAAAAAAAAAAAAAGGCAATTCTGTCAAATGTCATTTTTCTTGTCACCCAGCTCCAAGGGACCTTTAAGACAACTCCAGACCACAGCCAAGACTGAGGGTAGAGGTGTCTCTCAAAGGCTTTTGGAAGCCCTGTCATCTCAAAGCTGAAAGCAGAGTGATCTGCAAGAATGAGGTCTAAAGTACTCAGCTTCCATTATAACTCAGATCCTACAAGTGACAGTTGGAACCAAGGCTGGAGGCTGCCACCAGGCCGCAGTAGGCTGGGGCAGGAAGAGGAGGGGAGGGAACAGCATTCACTGACCACCAACTGTGTGAAAGAACGCCAAGTAAGCTCTTTATTTATATACATTATCCCATTTCATCCTTGCAATAGCCTTAGGCAGTAGGTATTATTACTGCTATTTCACAGATGATAGGGCAGATTTAGAGAGATTAAATGACTGACCCCAGGTCACACAGTAAGCGACTGCGTGAGGGTTCAACCTCTGCGCTAAATCCTGATTTTGCCATCTGAATTCACAGCTACCAGTGTGGGCAGAAAACTCTATAAAGGAAAACATTCAATTTAAAGTGTTCCTGGGGTTGCAGAAGGAAATGCAAACCCTCTTTGGAGGAAAACAACTTCAACCCAGGCCTCAAAGAATTCTCAAGATAAAGTTCCAAGGAAAATAAATAATAAGGTCATAGTTTAAAAAAGAAAATCACAACAGGCAAGGAAACAAGGCAATATGAGCCAGAGCCAGCAAAAACAGCCGACAGAAGAATCAGATTTACAGACATTGGATATGGAACTTATCAGACAAAGATTATGAAATACCAAGTTTAAGAAATAAGAGTACATTAACAATATGAGTAAGGAATAAGAATGACCAAGTTGGTTTGTTTTTTTTTTTTGAGACAGGGTCTTGCTCTGTCTCCCAGGCTACAGTGCCGTGGCGTCAGCCTAGCTCACAGCAACCTCAAACTCCTGGGCTCAAGTGATCCTCCTGCCTCAGCCTCCCAAGTACCTGGGACAACAGGCATGAGCCACCACACCCAGCTAATTTTTCTACTTTTTGCAGAGATAGGGTCTTGCTCTTGCTTAGGCTGGTTTTGAACTCCTGGCCTCAAGTGGTCCTCCTGCCTCAGCCTCCTAAAGTGCTAGGATTACAGGAGTGAGCCACCGTGCCTGGCCCAAGTAGATTTTAAAAGAACCATATAGAACCTCTAAAAATGAAAAATATAACAACTGAAATTCAGATGGTTTAACATTTTAAATTAGAATTTCCAGAAGGATACAATAGGAAGAATGTGGATGAAGCAATATTCAAAGAAACAATAGAGATGTCCATACTCTCCTAAATTGATCTATAAATTTAATGCAATTCCAATGAAATTCCCAAGTAGGAGTTTTTTCCCAAGGAAGCTGGCAAGATGCTTCTGTATTTATATAGAAGAACAAAGCTGCTCCTAGAGAAGAATGAAGTGGGAGAACTTGCACTGCCATTTTCAATACTAATTACAAAGCCACAGCCAGCACAGTACTGCAAGAGGGACAGACAAATTAGAAGAGAGCCTAAAAATAGACCCAGGCACATACAGAAACTTGCTTAAAGTGAGAAAGAACGCCACTGATCGGGGTGGAAGATGAACCATTTGATACGTGGTGTTGGGACTACAGGTTCTCCACGTAGAAGAATATACAATGGAATTCCTACCTCAGGCCAGCTGCAGAAATCAAAACCAGATCAAAGGCTTCAGTGTGAAAGACAGAAAGGAGGCACTAAAGCAATGACGATTACAATTTTATCCATGTATTTTTTGCAAAGTTTGGCCTGGAAGTGTTTGCGCCTTGACCAAGGAAGTAGCTCCATTTCATGATTTCTCGACTCCTTTTCTCTTTGATTCTTCGGCACTGATGACTTCCTAATAAGGGCTTTGATCCATCAGCCCTCACAGTCACGATGCAGTGACACCCTCAGGGACCCGTGGGGTGTGGAACTTCTGCGCCTTCATTCAATGACTTTTTAACTTCTTGAGCTGATTACCGTGGTTTCCCCGCCTCCTTCCTCTTTGCCAGATGTCACTTCTTCCTGGTCTCTATCTGCTGCTCTTAGCATGTGTGGAGGTCAAGTCCAGCTAACGGACCACTGTGAATCTGCTGAGGGCTGAGAAAGGGCACCACCAAGTTGTCGGCATTGTCTAAGACAGAAGCCTCCTACAGAAGAAAGAGACTAGGCTTCGGGACATTTTAAATATTCACCTTTCGGCTCTGTTCCCGACAACTGAGGTTGCTGGACTGTGACCGCAAGGACACCTGGGCTGTAACTGTGTGTACCTGCATCTCACTCTCTCTTGAGAACTGATCTTTAAAATAAACACAGCCCCACTGTGGCCCCTTTCAAAGTCGTCACCTCAGAAGGCCACGCGTGTACCTGAGGGATGCTGAAGTGCCTTCGGGTCACCTCCCCCTGCACTCAGACAGCAGCTAGCATTCCTAACAGTCTCACCCACAGACCACATGCTGCAAGAGAGCCTCTCCAAGCACAAACAGCATCTCCAGTGACCCAGGATACGGCAGTTTTAAAAATCCCCACTCTGTGAGCAGGGCCTTTGTGGCTGAAAATCAGAATGGGGTGGTGGGGGCAGGGGACAGGCAGGGTTGAGGTTAAGAGCCCCAGGAGCCCACCCATTGCCTTTGCAGCCGTCACTGCCCCTCTGGGCCGGCAGAGGGCAGCCACAGCACCTCTGCGCCGTGTCGGCTCCCTTCCTCGGTGGGTCAGACACGCGGCATAAGAACATCAGCAAAGTTCCCCAGGCCCAGAGACAAGCCCAGATGTCTGGAGCCCCACACACTGGTACTTACGATCTTAGGCACAGATACAGACAAGGACAGAAAAGGAAGCTTTTCATCTAAGCATATAAGCAAACTGATCAACATTTTAATTTCATTTACTTAAAAAAAGATATTTTATAGTTAGTTGACTCAAAAAAAAATGAGACAGTGAAACATAAATGAACACTCACATGCTGCACAAATTGGTACAAACTTCCTGGAGGGCATTTGGCATGGTACTGAAAAACATAAAAATGTGCATCCCTTTGGCTCAGCTATTTGGTTTCTAAGAAAATAATCACAAGCATGTGGTGAAGATTTATCTACAAAGCTGTTTAACACAGCATGGTTTTTCTGTTTGTTTGTTTGTTTATTTTGAGACTGGGTCTTGCTCTGTCACTGAGGCTAGAGCAGATTGGCACGATCATAGCTCACAGCAACTTCAAACTCCTGGGCTAAAGCAATCCTCCTGCCTCAGCCTCCCGAGTAGCTGGGACTACAGGCATGTGCCAACATGCCCCGCTAATTTTTTCTGTATATTTTTAGTTAACCGGCTAATTTCTTTCTATTTTTTTTTTTAGTAGAGACAGGGTCTTGCTCTTGCTCAGGCTGGTCTTGAACTCCTGAGCTCAAACCATGCGCCCACCTCGGCCTCCCAGAGTGCTAGGATTACAGGCGTGAGGCACCGCACCTGGCCACACAGCATGGTTTTTAACAGAGGAAAGCTAGAAATAACCTAAATATACACCACCAGGAGAAAGGCTAAATAAAATCTGTGCATCTATACAAACCATCAGTGGCAGCCATTCTGTGACACTGAGGCAGGATGCTAAGTAACGTGGGGAAACATCTACAATACAGGGGAAGAAGCTTCCGACTGGCCAGTGCTCTGTGCTCCAGCTTTTGCTTTTAAATAAGTATGTACAGGCCAGGTGCAGTGGCTCATACATATAATCCTTTGGGAAGCTGAAGCAGGAGGATCACTTGAACCCAGGAGTTCAAGGCTGCAGTAAGCTATGATCATGCCACTGTACTCTAGCCTGGGTGACAGAGTGAGACTGTTTCTTTTTTTAAAAAAATGGCAAAAAAAGTGGCTCATGCCTGTAATACTAGTACTCTGGGAGACCGAGGAGGGAGGATCACTTGAGGCCAGGAGTTTGAGATCAGCCTGAGCAAGAGCAAGACCCCGTCTCTACAAAAAATAGAAAAATTAGCTGGGCGTGGTGGGATGCACCTGTAGTCCCAGCTACTTGGGAGGCTGAGGCAGGAGGATTGCTTGAGCCCAGGAGTTTGAGGTTGCTGTGAGCTATGATGATATCACTGCACTCTACCAGGGGTGACAGAGCAAGACTCTTATCTTGAAAAAAAAAGGTATAATTATACATATTAAAAAGATTGGAAGGATTTATACTAAAATGTTAATAGTGGTTATATCTGACTGGCAGTTACCTATGAATTTTTTGGCTTATATTTTCCAAGTTTTCAATAATAAGAATTTACAGGCTGGGCGCGGTGGCTCACGCCTGTAATCCTAGCACTCTGGGAGGCCGAGGTGGGCGGATTGTTTGAGATCAGGAGTTCGAGACCAGCCTGAGCAAGAGCGAGACCCTGTCTCTACTAAAAATAGAAAGAAATTATATGGACAGCTAAAAATATATATAGAAAAATTAGCTGGGCATGGTGGCGCATGCCTGTAGTCCCAGCTACTTGGGAGGCTGAGGCAAGAGGATTGCTTGAGCCCAGGAGTTTGAGGTTGCTGTGAGCGAGACTGATGCCATGGCACTCTAGCCGGGCAACAGAGTGAGACTTTGTCTCAAAAAAAAAAAAGAATTTACAGCTTTAGTATTAAGAATAATACAATAAAAGTTGTTAATAAGGAAAGCGGGTACATGGAGTTCTGGGGAAGCAGCCATGTAAGTAGAAAGAGTTTGGGGCGCCGAGCGAGGGGGTCTAGGAGAGTGGTGAGCTGGGACGTCCAAAGCCCCCAGCCTGTAGGATTTCAGTTGCTGGCAGCTCTTGGTGGCTTTGTCGAGGGCCAGGACAGGCTCTGCTGGTTTCAGCAGCAGAAGCGTTTAGTGGCTTCTACTTATGTCTCCACCTGTCCTAGATAAGCTTCAGGTCAAAGACAGAGTAACAGAAACGGTCCCTTCCTTCATTACACTGACTACAGAGAGATTTAAAAAACAACAAAAGATCACTGTGTAGTCAAGTACACAACTTGCAGGGGGAGGCCACAGGGCAAAACACCCACCAAAATCATGGGCTTCTGTGATTGTGCTGGGTAGGGAACAGCAAAAAATGTTTGTGATTGAGCAGAGAATGCATGTGTCTGAGTACACAGGTAAAAGCTGGGGCCACAAAAAGGGTTGTCAAAAACACCTCCTACATTAGGATCTCCTGGGATGTTGGTTAAAAAGACAGATTCCCAGCCTGGGCAACAGAGCAAGACCCTGTCTCTACAAAAAAGTCAAAAAATTGTGGAGGGGGGGTGGGTGGGGAAAAAAAAGAAAAAAGAAAAATAAAAATTAGCCAGGCATGGTGGCACACACCTATAGTCCCAGCTATTCAGGAGGCTGAGGCAGGAGGATCACTTGAGCCGAGGAATTCCAGTTTACGGTGAGCTATGATGGCACCACTGCACTCCAGCCTGGGTGACAAAGTGAGTCCCTGTCTCATTAAAAAAAAAAAGGCAGATTCCCAGGCCCACCTTGGACCCAGGGAATCAGTCACCGGGGCTGGGCCAGGATATGTACTTGATTCTGATTTAAGAGCCTGTTTGTAAACACAGCAGAACAGAAATGGAAACAGCATGCTCAACCACACCTTAACATCGACAGTTGAACGCGTGGTCTCCAACTGCTGCTGAGAGCTGATTTGGAGAGTGAAGAGGGAAGAGAGCAGGAGGGCACCATGTCTGGGCTGGAGGAGGATAATGATGGTAGTGGATGCTGTGGTTTGGCCTCGATAATGAATGGTGTCTGATGATACTACCCCCCAGGGAGGGCACTGAAGAAGAGTGGGAGAGAGAACATGGAAGGTGCTCTCCAAGTTGCCCAGCGCTGGTGTGCATCTATGGGAGAGTGTGGACTCCCACCGCCTGATTCACACTGCTGAATTCACAATGACCACACAGAAGAGGGGATACGAGACACGAGGAAGGACAGCAGACTCTGGCTGCTGCCCTCGGAATACCCGAGTGCCTTGCAGCGGGCTTGCCCCAGGGCGGTTCTCAGCAAGTACCTACTGAATTGAGAGTGGAACAACACACAACCCGGGCACAGTAGGCAGGTGGGGGATGCAGGAGAGGGTCTGCCAGGGAGAAGTCAGGAGGACCCTTCGCTTCTTGTTCTCGGACCCCAAGAGATCCTTACTGTGGCTTCAGGGACAGAATAAGTGAGCCACTGGGGTGTGACACCAAATCTGAGACCAGCCAAGGGGAGCAGAGATTTCCCCAGTCAGTCCACCCCAGCCAGGAGACAGCGCTATTTATCCCTGCAGCAATCCCCAAGCTATTTCCACACTCGTCACCAAGCTCTATCCCCAGGGATGGGGCCAACAGTGTCCTCCCCAGAAGCACCAATTATGTGACAAGTCTGGGCTTGCTCTGCCTGGTATGAGAGAGACGTCTCCAGCAGAAGAGGGAAGGAACTAGAGCCTCCCTGTCCCAACAGCCTGGCTGGCAAGTGGCAAGGGCCCTTTGGCCAGGAGGCAGACTGGCATCTCTGCCCGTCTTCCACTCCCACCCCAAGAGTCACAGCTGGAATGCAGGTGGGCTGAAGTGTCCCACCTGGCAGCGGGGATAAGAGGTCAGAAAGAACAGAAGGTCCCAGAAGAAGGATCAGCCCAGGTGGGGAGGGTGCAGCTGGGGGAAGTGGAGCCCAGGTAATCCCTTCAGGAAGTGAGATATTTATAGTTAGACTTAGCCCAGGATGACCCTCAGAGCCTAGGTGACTTCGAACGGAAAGTGCTAGCCCAGCTCTGGTCAGCTGGGGCCTCCCACGCTCTAGGATTTGGTGGCCTCTTTATGGGCCTGTGAGCCTTTCCTCCCCATTCATTCCCCAGCTCCAGGGTTCAGGGTGGAGCCAGTTGCTAAGTGACTGGTCAGGCTTCCTAAACTGCACCCCCTCCTGGGGCCTGCTGGGTCCCAGGTGGTCCTGGGCAGAGAGCTCCCTTTTCCCTGGTAGCCCTGCTCTGGGGTCTAGGACGGCACCCAGCCCAGGGCAGCAATGACCCAGGGCAGCAAGGTCATTGTCTGCAATGACCTTGTTTGTCGGCCTGAGGCTGGGACTACCTCACGTTCATCTTCCTGATCCCAGAGACTGGGTCAATGTCTGGCATGCCGCAGGTCTCAGTAACCCTTGGCCACTAGAGTGAGTGAAATGGACAGGCTGTTTAGGAAAAGCAGGAGAAGCTGGAGAGGGGAGGGGCAGATGGGAGAGCAGTGGGGGGCAGACGGCTGTGAAGGGGAACGGGGCACTGTTTTGTGAACCACCTCACTGAATGGGAAGAGAAGAAGGAAGACGGCCGGTGGGCGGAGGTGGGAGTCCAGGAGGGACAAAACCAGTCACCAAGTTAGGTCAACAGCGAGGGGACCTGCTGGAGGATGAGGGCCCGGAAACCTCTGTGGCCACGGCAGAGACGAAATCGCAGCCAAGAGAAACAGACCTACCCGGGGCCGCGGTGCCCGGGCGGCTGCAGGACAAGGGGGCCCACATGAGTGCGGAGACAGGGCGGGCTTTCTCCGTGCTGCACAACGCGCACATTCACAGGGTGGGCTGCGGCGTGTGCTGGGGAGAGCAGGCCTTTATCTGCTCTGCGTGCAGCCCACGGCCCCTGGCCGGATCAGGCCAGGCTGGAGGGAGGGGGCATCCCAGAGCTGGGCACTGCCCAGCACTCCCCGGACCCACTTCCTCAGGGAAAACTGGCCTCTCTGATCTCGACTACAAACAGAACCCCATGTCTTCACAGTCTAACTCCAGGCTTCTAACCTGCCATGCAGCTAACAGCTTCTTTTCTGAGGCTGGTTTGGGGAGAATTCCGTACTCCACAAGCAGAGTTAAACATCAGGTGCCTGGGAAGTGACTGCACTTCTTGTTTTAAGTTCCTATGTTCCATTCTGGTAGTAAATACACTCTCATCTTCACCACGTACTGACGTGTTTGTTCCCAAGTGCAACCAGGGTCCTGGCCTAAACATGAATGGTGCCAGTGTTAGCGGCCCTAGAAGGCAACTTGATCACACGTGTTTTCTGGCAACCTATATCACAGAAAATTATGAGTAAAGAGACACTGTAGCCTCTCTCTGCAATCTGGCTGCTCACACATGGGCTTCAGAGATGGGCAGTGGGGGTTCTCTCTGGCCACTGACCACCATCGTGAACGTGGGCAGATGACCTCACCATCCTAAGCCTCGGTGTTCTCATCTGTAAAAAGAGGCCCTAACTCCCACCTGGATTGCTGTAAGGATTAAGTGAGACCGCTCTGCTCAGTGCTGAAAAGACGGTAGCTACAGTCAAGCCAAGTCAATAATGCTATTACTATTATGCAATCAAAGGATACCACCTTTTTTTTCATAAAGTTGCTGTGATTTTGAAAGATTTGAAAACTCCTGCTGTAGTGAACTCTTAGTTTTTACCTTGCAGCGCAGGGGAATGCAGGGGTTAAATGAAATTAAGTCAGACAGGGACAAGGAGTGGGCTTGACAGATGCCCACCTCCCTGTGCTGGCTGCACAGTGTGGAGTCAGCACTTTTCCTGGGGCAGAGGAGGGGAAATGGCAGCTAATAAATAAAACAGGAGCTCTCCAGAGGTTGCTACAGGAAAGATCTCCTATATGTGGCCGCTCCCCTTGCTACCTCAGGGCTCCAGGGAGGGGAGGCAGGTCTTCTCTGCCACTGTGCTTTCTACAGCTGGACGCAGCAGCTCAAATTCCCGCCCTGCTGGCAAGGAGGGGGACCCAATGAGCACCAGGCGTGGCAGTCAGGTGCCCCAGGGCCGAAAGGCAAAGCCTGACTTCTGACACCAGGACTCTGTCCCACTGGTTGTCAACTGTCACAGCATATCACTCAGACATGTACCCCTCCATCCAGGCATGTCCCCCTGAGTATGGCAGAGTCCTGAAGCTAAGAGTGACCTTAGAGTCATCTGCACTAGCCACTTGATTTCACAGATGAGAACACCTAGGCAGAGAGGTGATGTGACTTGCTCCAGACCCCACAGTTGCTTCTCAAGAGTGTGTGTGTATGTGTGTGTGTGTGTGTGTGCATGCGCGCACACACATCGGGAGGTGCGTGGCAAATTCTTTCTACCCAACCACTCCACCACCAGTGAAAGGTGAATTACGACTAGAGCGTGAAAATGTCAGGAGCGGCACGCACAGAGACGACGATATGCCAGTGGGAAAAGCAGCAAGTAAAACGCGCAGCGGGAGCCAGGGTGGAGGAGCGAGGATGCCGGCCTGCCCTTGCGGTTTCCACTGGAGATGAGCGGGTCTGAGAGCTGGGCCCTCCCAGGACCCCTGGGCTGGAGTGCCCACACCTGACGGGTACCCCGGTCTCCCGTGGGCTTGACAGGAACGCAGACCCAGGCACCAGCTCAAGACTCTGATGGAGACTAACCTCCTACCCCACTGGGCAGTTCAGCCTCTGTGCACTCAGAGCCAAGGTGCTTGCTAGGCCGTGAGGAAGCCTATTACGTTGTTGGATGAATCTAGAACAGAGAAACATAAAAGCTGAAGGTACAGGTTTTGGAGTCAGACAGACCTGGGCTTGAACATCAGCTCCATCATTAATTAATTAGCTAAGTGACCTTGGGCAAATGCCATAAGCTTTCTAGTCTCTTCTAGGAGGTAGGGAGTGGTTACGGCCCTGCCTCTTAGGGAAGTTGGGAGGACTGAAGATTCCCACATGCACACAAATATAATCAAGAAGATTATACATAATAAATCAACTAATCTAGCACCCCAGGTGACATCTCAGCACCAAGCCCCACCAGGCTCTTGCTTCCTTAATCTGAAGATCTCTCTTTCTCTCTCTCACACTCACACACACACACACACACATACACACACGCACACACCACACCTGCTACACAGTAGCCACTTACTACTATCATTGTACAGTTGACCCTTGAACAAACATGGGTTTGAACTGCACAGGTCCACTTATAAGAGGATTTTCATCTGCCTCTGCTACCCCTGAGACAGCAAGACCCCTCCTCTTCCTTCTCCTCCTCCTCAGCCTAGTCAGTGTGAAGATGACGAGGATGAAGACCTTTATAATCCACTTCAACTTAATGAACAGTAATCATATTTTCTCTTCCTTATGATTTTAATAACATTTTTCTCTAGCTTATTTTATTATAAAAATACAGTATTATACACGTAACACACAAAATATGTGTTAACTGTTTGTTGTTGGTAACTCTTCTGATCGAAGTAGGCTATTAGTAGCTAGGTTTGGGGGGAGTCAAAAGTTGTATATGGGCCAGGTGTGGTGGCTCACACCTGTAACCCTAGCACTTTGGGAGGCCAAGGTGGGAGGATTGCTTGAGGCCAGGAGTTCGAGACCAGCCTGAATAAAAGTGAGACCCCATTTCTACAAAAAATAGAAAAATTAGCTGGGCGTGGTGGCATGTGCCTGTAGTCCCAGCTACTTGGGAGGCTGAGGCAGGAGGATTGCTGGAGCCCAGGACTTTGAGGTTACAGTGAGCTATGATGAGGCCATTGCACTTTAGCCTGAGTGACAGAGAAGCAAGACCCTGTCTCAAAAAAAAGTTATATGTGGATTTTTGACTACATGAGGGTTGTCACCCTAAACTCCGAGTTGTTCAAAGGTCAACTGTAGTCATGTGCTTTTATTATTAATATTGTTATTTTAACCTGCAACCCATCGGCTCTGCTCTCTGTAATAACACAGAACAAGCCACAATCTCTTCCATGAGGCTATTTGACATTTTGATGTTCTGCAGACTGAAGATCCCTATTTCCTCTACTGTTTCTCCATTTTCGTCACCATTTCATTCACCTTCCTCTCAGCTAACCTAACTAACCTAACAGCCCAGGTGACGTCTGCCCAGCGTCAAGCCCCACTGGGCTCTTGCATCCCTTATCTGAGGACCAAGCCTCTGCTCCACGGCAAACACCATAGCAAGTTTGCTCACAACTGTTGCAGCTGGAGCTGGAAAAGACCCCCATAAATTTTCCGCTGGGCGTGCCTCCCACTTCTCTCAAGTCCTGTTATCCATTTAGTCCACACCCCAGCAACAGGCTCTCAGCTACTGTCTTTCAGGTCTGTATCTTCAGTGGGGTGAACCTGGCGTCGGAAGACCTGGGTCAGTTTCCACTGTGACATGCTGTGTGACCTGGGGCAAGGGACTCAACCTCTCCAAGCACATCCGCCAATGCGAATGCCACTCTATCTGCCCTAAAGAGACCTCAAGATGCTCCAGGGAGTTTCTGTGTGAAGTACAAAGTGCACACACAGATGTCCGACATTCCTGAGATCTGGAACTCCATCTTTTCAAGGCTCACCGGCTTCTTCATGTCGCACAGCTCAGGACTCACAACTCTCGCTCTGTGCATCAACAGAAACGTCCTCGCTTGAGCACATTCTTTCTCCTCCAAAGCCCAGGCCTGGGCCTTGCAGGCAGCTGTGCCTGACTCATCTCTTCCTCTTCCTCCTCTACAGCCCGTGACTCACCAGCCCCGTCAGGCTGCATCCTCCCGGGCTTCCTCCCCAAGCGCTGCCTGGCCAGGGTGCAGGACTGAAGCCCTCTTCCCACCAGGGCCCCCCAGCCCTGTCTTCTGACCCTCAGGGTCTGGCGTCCCACACCAGCCTGAGCCGCAGCAGCGTGTGCGTCCCTGTGTGTTGTGCTGTCCCTGCAACTTGATCGTCAACTCCTGGAGGGCAGGCTCTCAGAGGCAATCCAGTGTGGTCCCTCCAGACACAGCTGCCTGGGGCCCACCCCAGGATTCTGACTTCCCTGCTCTGGAGTATGGCCTGAGCATCCGAGGGGTTTAAAAGCTCTCCAGGTGATTCCAATCTATGGCCAGGCCTGAGAAGCACTGGTCCGGAACCAGACTGCCCGGCTGGCTGGCTGCTTCGGCTGGGTTTCATTAGTCCTCTGAGAGGGCCCAGCAGCGGGGTGCTCAGGGAGGACCCCACGCCTGCCTCAGGCTGACCATCTGGACAGCCCTTTTAAGGCTTATAGCCAGGCTGGTCCACAGGCAAGAAGGGGGTGGCCAGGGGAGCCTGGCTGTACTGCCCACAGGAAAATGCCCCCTTTGCAGGCCAGACCAAGCAGCCACGGGCACGGGCTTTGGAGCCAGACGGCCCTGGACTACCTCACTCTCCTTACTAACAAGGAAGGCCCCTTCCCCTCCCACTTCCCAACTTTACTCAGCCTGGGGCCTGATCTTTCATGCCCAGTGTGGCCAGCACCCAGACACCCCCTTCTCAGGGGACACGAAGGCCTCTTCCTCCAGGGCCAAGCCAGGGCCCTCTGGATAGGCAAGGGGGACGAGTGGGAGAGCAGAGGGAGTGAGGTCCTATTTCCTAAGAAAACCCCCTACCCCTCCCCAGCTGCTCTGGGCACAAAGAAGGGAAAGATCTGACTCATCAGTGCTGGTGTGACTCACAGGGCAACAAAACTGACTTGCCAGACTGGCAGGGAGGGGAGCCCACTGCTCCTACCACGACTGGGGGCGTGGGCAGGTAAAGCCCCCCCAATCCCTCCATCCCTCCTGCTGCTGGAGGATGCATCCTGCCCACCACCAGTGCCAGGCCAGCGGGGCCAGGGGGGCTAGCCTGGCCGCAGCCCCTCCCTCAGCTCGCCGGCTGACAGCACAGCCACACCCTCCCACGGCTGCTTCAGTAACTTCCTAGTGAGGGGTGGGCTGGGAGCGGAGACAACTCAGAGGACTTGGGACGCAGAGAGGTGGCTCTGGAATCAGAGGCGACTTGGGTCTCACTGTCAACCACACCTCCCCAACAGGTGTGACCTGGAGCAGCTTAACCTCTGGACCTGTTTTCACATCCATAAAATGGGAGCAATAAAAAATCCACGTGGAAGGACGGCTGCAAGGCTGAAACAAGACACGCTACGTAATCTAGTACTGAGTGGAACACAAATCAGGAGCTCGAAATGGTGGCAATTATCTACTAGTCGTTTAAGTACTAGTTTTAGGATTATAAAGACTTTTTTTTACATACGTCACTTAATCCTTACCACAAATCTCTTTGGCAAATATTGTTACCCTCCTTTTACAGATGAGGACGTGAGGTTCAGGGACCCCGAGGCGATGGCAGGAAGCCAGCGAGCGGTTTCAGATCCCCCTACTCCCGGCCCACTGCCGACTCCCGGGCGGTGAGAAGCAGCCCTGGCACACGCACCCAGCTGGCAGGCGCGGACGCAGCCCTGCCTCCAGCCAGGAGGGAAGGCCTAGCTGCGACAATACCGACCAGTCCTGCCCTGCCACCGACCCAGCCTGGCTCGGCTCTAACCCACATGGCGCTTCCAGAAATTTACTCACTGGTGTCAGCTTCCACGCCAGGCTGTGAGCTCCTCAAGGCAGCACCAGTCTTGGTGTTGGCCCCCAGCCTGGAGCCAGATAAGCAGTACCACTGGGTTGCCAAAAGCCTCAGACTCCAGACCTGAGACAGAACCTGGCTCTGCCACTTACTTGCATGACTTGGACATGTTATTTAACCTCTGAGAACCTCAGTTTCTTCATCTGGAAAATGGGGATAATAACAGTAAGTAGCTTACGGGATTACAATGAGCACTATGGTAAAAACCATGACATTAACAGTAACTGCTAACATTTATCAAGTGCTCATCATATGCCAGGAACTCTTCTAAGCACTGTATATGTATTAGATCATCTAATCCAAAGGTCACATAGCTGGTGGCAGGCTGGCTCCGAAACCCCCATCCTGACCCCCACAAGATACCGCCTCTCCTGCATGTCAAGGGTCTGGTAGGTAGTAAGTGCTCAGTACATGGCAGCTAGTGTGGCGCATGCTAAGGAAGCATTTCTAAGATGAATCAATCAATGAACTTCTTTCTGCCTAATTTCGTTTCCATCCATCATTCATTTCCAGCATTTATTACCGAGTCCTATTCTGTGTACATTTAGCTGAGTTATTTGAAGTTCCTGTGAAATACAAAGTAAAAAACCAAAAACAAGTTATAATAAAAACAGGACATTAGTGAACAGAGCCTCCTTGCTCCCTCTACAGCAGGATAACAGGATCCAGATTGCTGGAGGAGAGGCAGTGCCCCTAGCCTGGTGGTGCCATGCCCCTCCCCCCCAGAGAAGGTTCCAGATGGGAGGTGGCAGCCCCACAGGAGAGGGGGCGGAAATGGCCAGAGGCCCTGGCTGCACCCAGCCCTCTGGGGGTGGTTGTGTGGAAGGGCCTCAGGGGCCGCTCAGGCATCCGAGCTATTTATTTTGGCAGTGCCTAAGGAGGTGGGTCTGGAAGGAAGGGAGCTAGCAGCGGCCCAGCAGCCTCTAGGAGTTGGGCCTGGCGTCTATGCGGAGGAGCAGGCAGAGGCAGGGCCTCCAGGCCTCCTACATAGGGGCAGGACCCCGATACACAGGGAGAGGGTCTCCTCACCCAGCCCCAGAGCCCCCCATGCAGGCCCTCCTCTCCTCTCCCCCCAGAAACACCTGAAGAAGTGGGCAGGTGAGGCCTGGTTTGGGTGTAACAACCAGTCTCACACTTTTTTTAAACAGCCAAATTCTTTTTTCAAAAATACTAATGAAAGGCTTTCAAAAAAGCCTACCATCGGGGGCAGGTAGGGTGGAGCTGTTCTGGGTGGGAGGAGGGCAATCCACCCCGTGCGCACCCCTCCTGACACCTCAGTGAAGGCCCAGGCCCCAGAGGACACGTGGGCTTCAGCTCCTACTGGGCACTGCCCACCCCAGGCCTCTCAGAGAAAGCCACTGTGCAGTCAGACAGCCTTCACCTCCTGGGCAGCACCCACCTCAGCTCTGAACTGGGACGACTCAGGCGCAGGGCAGCAGGGTGCTGCCTGGCACGGCCCCAAGGCACCATGGGTCTGGGGCAGGTCTTCTCCCTGGGGCTCCTTATTTGGGCCCCCTCTGGTTCTAAGACTCAGCGCACATCCATCCTGTGCAAAGACCTGTGCAGTGCTCCTCAGGGCTGCAAAGATGCTAAGGCAAGATCCTGGCCGTCCAAAACCGCACAGCCCCTGCTCAAAACTGCCAGGCAAACCAACGCGTGCACATGCACACAGAGACAAGGGCTACCAGAGTCTGTGCAAAAAATGCTTTTAGACCCGGAGAAGAGAGACTGTCATAAACCCACGGGGACCCTGTTAAACTAGAAACGGCTCAGATCACTCACACAGTCATTCATAAAATGTTCTCTGGTCATCTACCAGTGCCAGGCACGGTGGACGTCTGGACCAGCACGACAAGTCCCTGACCAGACGAGCTCATATCATTGTCTGGGCCGGGGCTCAATCACACAAACAATGTGTGACAATCCTCTTTGGTTTTCTGATATGTTCATGCTCTCTATTTCGAATATGTTTGAATGTATAATTTAAGAATCCTTGCAATGTGTTACTCTGTGGCACATTTAAAAATATATACAAATATATAATAAATAAATATATGTAAATTAAAAAAACAAAACAAGCAGGCAAACTGGTATGTGCTAGAGTGGAGGTACGTGGGAAGTGTGTTGGGAGCACACGCCTTGACAGACCAGGCCTCATTTATGGATCTGCCAAGGGGTGGGAGGGCGCTGGGCTAGATCATCACTAAGGCCACGTCCAGCTCTGACCCTGTGTGACAGGGATGCTGGAAATAAATAGGCTCCAGGTGGCTGGGAGGGTCTGGGTGGGAGCAAGCCTCACCTTCCTCCCTCATTTCAGACTTCCCACCTCATCCTCCCCACGCACAGCAAACTGCCCTACTTTGGCCTCTGCCACTGCTAGAGGAAGAGGTAGCATGCAAGCTCTGGGCCTCAGTTTCCCTCTGGGATAATGATGGTGTAGGGGGGGTGTAGCATCCCTGATAAAGGATCCAGATGCAAGAGGACCAGTCACATGCAGAGCCTCTGGGTGGTGTGGAGGTCGTCAGCCCCTGCTCTCCAGGTGTCCTACCCCTGGTGCTCACCTGGGCGCAGCCCCTGCCGCCCCACACCCAATGTAACCCAATTCTTTGTGGTCAAATGACAGCTGGGGGTGGGGCTGGGGAGCCCTAAGGCGGCAGAGGGTGATGATTACCAGCTCGCAGGGTGCTCAGGCCCAGACAGAAGGGTCATGGCCCAGATTCATTTCAACACATAATTCCTGAGCACTCACTGTGTTCAAGATCCTGCCAGGCACTCCAGGGGCCAAGAAAGTGTGGGTGACATTTTAATTACCTTAAGTGTGTCTCAAGGTTTAAAGAGCATCTCCTCAGAGAAGCCTGCCCTGCTGACCTAACTAAAGTGGGCTCCCCCATTCCCCACTACAGTCCTTATTCTCCCAAGTAACGTTTGCCCCAATTCTGCCATTGTTTCCTCACTTTTCTGTCCACCTCCCCCATTAGAAGGTCAGCCCCTCCAATGCAGGGCCCTGGTCTCTCCTTCACAGCTGTCCCTGGTACCTTACACAGACAGACTGAGCCTCTGTATCATTATAGTTGAATGAATGAATGAATGAATGAATGACTCCACCACTGCACCACCAGACAAGCAGGAAATGACATAAATGAGATTCAGAAGGCTGTAAGGGAGGCAAAGGACGAAAGGAGCACCTCTGGGGAGACTTCCTGGAGGAGGTGTGACGTGGTAAGCTTGGCCTTGAAGGAGGGTGAGGAGGGAAGAGGCACTCCAGGTGGGAGATACAGAAGAAGCAAAGGCCTGGAGTCAGGCCACATGGTACGTGCAGGCCAGCAGGACGGGCTGATGTCCCCCAATCTGGCCTGGACCCCATAAGGCCTGATGGGTACCCTGCCAACCGGCCCACTGGCCTCCTACTAAAGACTGGTCTTCACTGCTCGTTGACAAAGTCAGGCTACATAAATATCTGAACACGAGTCCACAGTGTGCCGAGCAGGGGTTATTCCTAAATCAAACCCTAGCTGGGGCACGCACACAACTGCCCCGTTTTATTTTTGTCTAGTCTTCTTCGCCCCTGGCTGATGAGTTCCCGTTCTGACCAGCTGTGACACCGCTGTGGGACTAAAGGGCAACTCCCAACCTCGTCATGACAAAGACCTTTTATGACTCCCCAAGGTTTCACAAGAATTTCTTTCCAACTACATGTAGGCGATAGATTAATTTTTTAAAATGGAAACTCGAAGACCTGTGCCGGAAGCCTTGTGATCAGCCACGGAAACCCGTGGTTCGCGCTGAGCTGGTAGAGGCCAGCCTGGAAAAGATGCTGGTGATGATGCTTCTGTGACTCGGTTTCTCGAGGCCAGGAGACAGGGCAGGAACAGAGGAGGTGAGAGAGATGGTCAGAGGGAGGAAGAATGGGCAGAGAAGCCGAAAGGTCCCAGTCTCCAGAGTCCAGGTGAGACTTCCCCAAGCCGACCCAAGCCCTCCTCCTCCAGGAGGGAGAAAGGCCACCCCCACCCCACCCCTGCCGACCAGGGCTTTCAACAGGGCATTAGAGGCTGACCTCACCTTGGCGCAGGAAGGAGGACCGTGAGCTCAACACCGCTTCTACTCTGGACAGAGGTCTGGCTGGAGAAACTGCCAAGGGGCAGGGGGTGGCCCCTGGAGGCTGTGGGCCTCCCAAGAAGACTGGCAGCTCCAAGTTTGTAAAGACAGCGTTAGCATCTGCAAGGAAAACAACTTGGAGAACACACACCAGTCTTTGCACCTGAGGGGCGGGGTGATGGGCCTTTTGCTTTCTAGGATATATATTTGTGTGTGCGTGTTGACTTTTTTGAAGAGTAAGGACTCTCTGTGTGTGTGCATGCTCCTTAAGCGTTTGTTTAAATGTGGTGTGGTAGAAAATCTTGAGACTTACAGGGAAAGGCAATAAAAGATCCTCATCATGACAAGGCTGAGACAGCCCAGCTGGGACGTCAAGTGTCTTCTACCCACAAGGCACTTGTAGGGAAAGCCAGTTTCTGGCTGTCGGGAATCACCAGACAGAGCTCCCATTTAAGCCACGCTGTGCAAGCTGCACTGCGAATAAGCGGTGAGGGCAGGGCTGGGCCTTACCCACCTCAGGAGCCCAGGGCTCAGGCCAGTGCTGCACACAATAGGTGCTCAACAAAAGCTGAGAGAATGAGCCAGGGAGTGGACCACATGGGACGTGGTGAGAGCTCGGTCTCCTGGGAAGGAGGTGAGGGGGACAGTGGGAAAGGGCACCAAGAGGAGACCTGCAAAAAGATAGAAGCCAGCAGAACCCTTGGGAAGCATCCTTAGGCCTTTGTCTTAGGGGGAGGCAGGCAGACGGCTGGTGGCCAGGAAAGGTCACAACTGGTCTTGGCCACAGGGTTTCCACAGAGTAGAAGGCTGCAGGGCCTGGCTGGCCGGGAGCAGCCGGGCTGTGCCCACATCACCTGCCCTTCCTGAGCCCAGTCTGACGAGGGCTTAAGACCTGTGTCAAGCAACAGCTGAGTCAGACTTGGGGGGGGGGTGTGAAGGGGCAGGGCAGACAGGTCAGGTCTCATTCTGTCAGGTGTGCTCCACCAGCCCAAGGCCAGGCAGGAGCAGTCTCCTCACACCCCCTTCCGCCAGGGCTGAGGAGGAAGGCAGCCTCCCACCGTGCTGAAACGCAGGAGAAAGCAAGGCCCTGGGAGGAAGGCTCATGGGGTAGGAGGAGACCACCTGTTTTGGCCCAAACCTCCTCCCCCATGGATGCCAGACAGGCTCTGGCAGTGTGGTGGTGGCGGTGGTGACGGTGGTGGGGGGAGGCGGCAAACCCGGGGCAGCAGGAGGTATCTGTTTCAACAGTCACCAGAGGGACAGGGAGGGAGCCCTGTGGGCTCAGCTCCCAGCTGGTGGAAAAGGCATCCTCTCAGTTTCAGCTCAGCTGGAGGTCAAGAACTGCTGAGGCTGGCAGCCCTGCACAGGGGATGCTATTTGCTTGCGAGTGAACATCTCGTTGCCGTGGTAGCCCAGGGAAGCTCCAGGCAGGAGCCAGCCACAAGGCCAGGAACAGAGAGAGCCCTCTCTGCTCCAGCACCCAGCCTTGACCTTCCCAGTTGGGAAAGTGTACGCAAAGCACTTCTCCTTCCCTGGACCCTGACCACGGGCCAGGCACCGCACTGGCCCACGTGGAATGCACAGACGCACAGAACTCCATCCCACCCCCTCCGGAGGGGGCTGAGACACAACAGGAATAAGGCCACAGAGGCATGACCAAAGACCAGCCAGGCTTTCAAGGAGGGAAAGAGCCCCCTGTGACTAGGGAACATACAGGGGGAAAGACTTGGGAAAGACTTTGGAAGATGGCAGGAAACAGCAAACAGTAAACACATCCCCCTGAGGACAACTCTAGCTGCTTGGTTTGCTCCAGAGCCAAGAGATCACCTGGGCTGTGGGGGCTCCCTCTGGCTGGCTGCTTTCCCCAACCCAATCAGCCCCCCACTCTCTGCTCCCCAACTGGCTCACCTTTCTAACCTTCAGTGTCCCACCTGTCCTTCCTGCCTCAAACCACCTGCCAGGCTGGCCGACTATCCAGCCCCCAGCATCACAGGGGTTCATACCCCAGGCCAAGCTTTTCTGTTCAGGGACCCATTTGGAGACTACCTTGTGGTGGTGAATTCCTAGCAAAATCCCCTCACACCAGGGTCTGTCACTCTCCTCACGCTCCTCCCTCACCTGGGGACCTGGGAATCGTAAGGCAGCCCGCTCTGGGACTAGGCTGTCCATCACAGTTTCCAAGGCCACTAGGCAGTTTCTTGGGACACCAGGGTGCTGGTGCTCAGAAAGGGCCCAAGGGTCAGGTTATGGACCCAATGCCCAGAATCTGCCCCAGGAGCCAAGTGAGGGCTGCGGCCAGGGACTGGCTCCACCACCTGCCAATGCCAAGTACAATCAGGAGTCCCTAGTCCAACTACTTTTCTTATTTTTTGTGTTGCTTAAAAGATGACATATGCTCAATGGAGAAAAACAACACAATAAAAACATAAAAAAATAAGTAAACCATATCCTATCACTCCAAAATAACCAGCAATAACACGTTGAGGTATTTCCTTTTTGCTCTTCTCAATGAGCATACGTATTGCTGGGATCATAAGGTGCGTACAAACGCCTACCTTTATGACGTCTGTTATTTTAATCTGAAGCCAGCTGCTGGACTAGCGAGTCTCACCCTTGCTGCCTGTCACATTCACCTGTGCCCCTTCCCCCAGGTTCTACTCCTAGAGATTGACTCAGGAAGTACAGAAAATCCAGAATAAATAAGACACTTCAAAAATTCTGCTGTTTTCACTTCGCACAGAATCACCTGATAAATATTTACTGAACGCTTACTATGTGCTGGGCACTGTATAGGATGCATGTCTTCATAACAAAAGGCTCGCATCATTCTCCATTTATTCAAGAAACATGTACTGAGCTTCTAATATGCACCAGGCCCCATGCTGGGGAACAGGGACATGAAGTCAATAAGACAGGCTCTCAAGGTCAGGGCTAGCTGGGGACACAGACATGTCAGGAGAAACCAATGCACACGTGCCAGGGAAAGCAGTATACACACGAGTCATAGGAACACAGGAGACGGGTCTCACCCAGTCTGTGGAAGGTCCTGAAGTCTACTCCGAGTCCTAAACGGTGAGCTGGGGTTAGCCAGGCAAGAGACAAGGGGGGCTGTGCTCTCCAGGCAGAGGAAGCCAGGAAGCAGGCTTTGGTGAGCTGCAAGCGGTGCTGTTGGGCAGATCTCACGAGGCAGGAGGTGGTCAGAATGAAGTTGAAGAGGAGGGAGGGCAGGTCAGGGAGGGCCTCTGGGCTAGTGACACACAAGGCGTTATCCCCTAGCGGTGGGAGAGCCTCTGAAGAGGTGAAGCAGAGGAAGGATGGGCATTTTTGATCGCTCACTCGCTCTGGAAGCCATATGCAGGGTGGGTGTAAGGGGTCTAGACTGGAGGCAGTAAGACCAGTCAGAGCTGTGGTCCCCAACCCCCGGCCACAGCCCAGTACTGACCTGTGGCCTGTTAGGAAATAGGCCATGCATCACCACCTGAGCTCTCCAACCCCTGCCCCCCACGACATCCTACCCACCCACCCTAGGTCCACGGAAAAATTGTCTTCCAAGAAACCGGTCCCTGGTGCCAAAGAGGTTGGGGACTGGTGACTTAGAGGGCTGCTGCATTAGCAGAGGAGCAAAAATGGGGCCTGGACTCGAATTTTATTGAGTGTCTATATGTGGCAGGGGAGTTTTAGCAGAGATGGAGATGAGGGGTACTTGAGTCACACATTTAGATCGTTTCCAATTTTTCACGCTGGAACGAACACCTTTGCATATAAAGCTTTACGCACACTTCGGCTTGGTTCCCTAGGATAAAGTCCTCGTTGTGGAATTTCTAGGTCAAAGAGTAGGGATATTTTTAAGGTTCTTGGTACCTTTTGCCAAATTGCTTTCCAGAAAGACTATCAATTTTCACTTCCACCAGCAGTGCACAAGAATGCTTGTTAGACTCTTAGGGACAAAGACCTGCCAGAGACCAAATCCTCTGCGTGGCCCCAAAGTGATTGTGCCCAGGAATAGGTTTCCAGACCACACAAACAGTACACCAGGCTGCAGCGTAAGTTGCTCTGGAGCTGGGCTAGGGCTGGGGAAGGGGCAAGCTCCTCCTGCTCCAACCTGTCTTCCTTGCTACGGCCAGGAGTCTTGTTAACAGTTATTATGTCACTCCCTAGCTCAAAAACTTTCCATGGCTCCCTACTGCCTACAGAATAAAAGCCAAACTCCTTAGCATGGAAATCAAGACTTTCCAAAAATATGATCTTCAATGCACATACCCATGCACTCATTTATTCATTCAACAAATATTTGAGTACCTACTATTAGCCTATACAAAGTCCTTGCTCTCCTGGAGTTTACACTCTTGCAGGAGAGACAGATCATGCATAAGTCAATCTAGAGTGTGTCAGGTATTTATATGTGCTATGCTAAAAATAAAGCCGAAAAATAAAATGAGAAGGGACACAATTTTAGAAAGGGTGACCATGGAAGACCTCTAACAAGGAGATGGATGCAGAGACCAGATGAGGGGAAGAATAAGCCCTACAGACACCTGGGAGCATATTCTTCTTTCCCTCCCTCCCTCCCACTAAGCTCAGACCACACCCGAGCCACCAACCCTCCACCGACTTCCAAGTATCCAGGCCTTTGCTGTTGGTTTTCCCTCATGAAGATCCCCCTCCTCTGTTGAAATTGAATACTTCCATGCCCACCTGGAATGCCACCTCTTCTGTGAAGCCCTCCTAATTCTCCAAGCCAGACCTGCTCCTGGAATTTCACTTCCATGTTCTAGTCCACACGACTGCGAGCACATGGAAGCCCTGTGCGGTCTCTGAGCTCCGTATCTGCAGTGCCAGGCACGCAACAAAAGAGAATCTCTATTTTGGCACTTCCAGACCATCTGGTTTTCACACACACCCTCTCCAGACTACACTGTGAGTTGCTAAAAGGCAGAAATTGCCTTACTCAGCTTCTGGTTCCCCGAGTTGGTGCACAGAGTCTGGCACACAGATGTTTGCCAGGGTGGGGGCATGTGTGCAAGCTGCCAAAGAGCCTGGACACATTCCTGGCAGGGAAGTATTCTCCTCTCAGCACACACAGATGAAAATACTCTCCGTCTTCTGTAGTGAGAATGAAGTTGTCTCCCCACATCCACTCCCCCTTCTTCGTGGGCACACAGCAGCCCAGACAGACTGCATTTCCCAGCCTCACGTGCAGCCAGGGAGGCCGTGTAACTGCATTCCTGCCAGTGGAGTGTGAGCGGACAGGACCATCCCATAGAGGACCTGGGCCTACGGACAGTGGGCACATCTCCCCTACCCTCTCTGCCCCCCAACACTGGCTGGAACCCAGACATGGCCACAGCCCACCTTCAACCATGTGGACGGCAAGGTCCCATCCTACGATAGAGCAGCAACTTCAAAGGAACTGGATCCCAGATGCTAAAAGCAGCCAAGCTGCCCCCTCACCTGGTCTGTTCATGTTGAGGACATCAGAGCCATTACGTAAGACTGAAAAATAAACTCATTCTTTAAGCCACTGTGACATTACGCCCCTTCGATACAGCAGCCTTCTATTAAGGAACACGCCTGCTTCCCAGGGTGAGTAGATCATCAATGGGACCTAAGTCATCGTCCTCAAAAACCTTGCCTGGTGCCTCCAGAGGGGACAGTGAGTCCTGATTCCCAGGCAACCCACTAAGATGTAGGAGTGTCGGCAGAGGTGGGGAGAGGAAGGTGTGCAAGGCAGGGCAAACCCCGTGAGGAGCTCACAAGGAGCAGAGCACCATGGGGTGGGAAGGCAGCACCAGGGCGGAGAGCAGGGACAGAAAAGCCAGCTCCTTTTTGTTATATGGATACTTTGTAAATAAGAAAAAAAAAAAAAAAAAAAAAAGAAAAGCCAGCTCCTGCTGCTGGGGAAGGGCTGGAATACAATCAAATGCACACAGACACTGACCCCAGCCCTGCTGCCAGGGTCTCCTCCCATTCATCCTGCTGGCATCACTGGGCAGGGGGGCAGAACAAGAGAAAGGGGGAAGGGGGTGGCCCAGGAGGTGAGGGGCATAATCTCGCGGGCTCCAGCTCCCACTGAGGAACAGGACCAGCACAGCTGTGTCTTTCAGCCTCAGGAGGCCACAGAGACCAATGGTCCTTTCCTAATTCTGGGTCTGCTGCACCTCACACCAGTTCAACTCTGAGCTTTGGTGTCCAACAAGTCGCGCCTGACCACAAGGTACAAACACAGGGGACAGCCGCTGCCCTCCCCAGCCCCAGGCACCCTAATCACTTGCCCAACCGTTCCAGCTCTGCCGAGCTCACCAAGTCCCTGCCCGCCAGCGCTAGCCACCTTCTGTACCTATCGCTGTATGTTTCCGCCAGGTGCTGGGCTCAGCACCAGTGAGGACAGAGGTCCTGCAGAGAGGCCGAACAGGCAGGGAGAAGGAGCGAGGGCTCTGGAGCCAAGCAGAAGAGGATTCACATTCTGACCCCACCCACCGACTGGCCCTGTGACCCCAGCAAGCTTTAGTTCTTGAATAAAACAGAGGTAACTATGCCACCTCACCAGGTGTTGGGAGAAAACACGGTCTTTTCCTGGTGCACGGAAGGTGCTCCATATATGCTCATTTCCCTCCATTGCTCCTGGATGCCTCCTTGTTGGCCTGCCATGATTCGTGAAATTCCTACCAGTGGGCCTGTCCTTCAGGGGTAAGGCACTGTTTGTAAAATGTCCCTGTGGAGTAAGGTGTCACTTCCTGCAAAAGACAATTAAGAGTTCTGGGCAGGCTGGCAGGTAGGCGTCCGAGCGACTGGTTGAGGTGCTGATGTTAACGCTCCCAGGTGCAAGCAGGAGTCACTCTGAAGTGGTAGGTATGGCTGCACAGCCCCGACGCAGAAGATGTTGTAAAGAAATATGCTGCAACATGGATGCAAACTTTAAGGTCTGTGAATCTCCAGGTGGGCAGGGGAGAGGATGCTAAAGAGGCCAGGAGGCAGAACAGCTCAGGGACGCCTCACTAGAAGAGAGGAGAAAAGCAGCAGAAGGAAGGAGTCAGGGAGGTGAAAGCCCTCCACAGGAGACACAGGAGAGGGTGGCCAGCGTGGCCCCAGCCCCACAGCCGCGCAGCTGGGGCCTTCTCTGCGGCACGCAGCCAGCACATCCTGGCCCCTCCACACCCTCCTCCCAGCTGCTCTGCCCTGTTCCTGGCACTAAGTGGCTCCTACATGTCCACCCCACCCTCACCCTCACCCACCAGCCAGGTACATTCTAAAGAGGAAGGAAGCTAAAAGCTCTGACCTTGCTGTTTAGAAAGGGCTCTTGGAATCTTGCCTATAAAACATGCTGGAGGTCAGGAAGGAGGCAAAATGTGTGTTTGCAGCGAAAAGACAAGATTGAGCACCTCCAGGGTTGTTTCAGGCCTGGCCACAAATTTGACATAACCTGGACAAGTCACACACCCTTTCTCTGATCCTCACCATGCTGTAAGGCAGGTCACCAATGCTTACCCGACTCAAATCCCAGGAGCAGTAACAGGAAAACTTCACCATGGGGAAACACCTGCTCATGCAGGACCAGCAGGTGGGAGACACAGAGGAGGCACCCCAGGCTCACTAGAGTTCGCTGAATGGAGGGAGGTGCTCTCACAAGGCCACCTGTGGGGCACGGAGGCAGAGCACAGGAACACGCCTGTAGAGGGCCAGGCCAACACAAGGAAGGACCTTCTACTCACTAGCACATTCAAAAGCTAGCCTCGTTCAAAGGAAGTCTGGCGGAGCGGGTGGCAAGGGTGTTAAGTGGAACAATTCCACACTGGGTGGGCAGGTGGACAACATGACCTTTAAGGCTTTTCCAACTCTGATGTCCTGCCACAACACCCTGGCGTTGAAGAGGTGATCCCATCCAGCTTGCAGGGCTCAATCACTGTCAGACCTGCTCCTGCAGCCTTCCGTGGTTCACAGCAGGACTCCCATCTATTCCAGCTCTCCCGGTGCTGCGGCAGGGGCTCTGGAGCCACACCACACTCCTCTGCATCCTGCAGCCAACTACATGGCCACACAAAGTCAGTGAGGCAAAGAAAGTCAAAGGACAAACAGTCCAATGATGCAAACATTTGTAGCTCCAAGAAGCCCCAGACCAGCTGGTTGATGACAGCAGCACAGAACAGGTGCTCGCTGCCCACGAAGCCCATCCTGGTGCCAGGCTCCATGCCAGAGACCTGGCCAGGAGGGTGTGTGACCCATTCCAAAGGCGGCCAGGCACACACTGCTGCCTAGCTCCTGCTGGGGGAAACCTGGACCAAGCCCCATAGCTGGGGCTTCAGGGAGAACAGGGACCCAGAACACAGAGATGCAGGGTGGGCTGACCTGGGAAGTCTGGAGACTGTTGCTCATGCCTGGCGGAGGGAGGCCCTCCCAGCTTGATTCAGAAAAAGCCTCTACTAGGCTACAGCAGCAGGGCTTAACTTGCAGAACCAGATCCCACTGGGGCCAGAGAGGTGCTGGGAGGCCCTGCAGCCTGTGCTCCAGCTGATGCAAGAATCCCCTCTGTGCTGCCCCTGACTGTCCCTGGAGGCTGGGCTCTCAGAGGAGCCCCCAACTTCTGACTGCACTTCTTTAGGGAGACAGATCTCCCTTATGGGGAACAGAAAACTACCTTTCTGGAACTTCTACCCATGAGTGCCAGGCGTCCAAGCACCTAGAACCGAACTCAAATGCCACTTCCTCAAGCATGCCCTGCTACTCCCCCACCCAGTAAGACAGCTGTCCACCCAGCAGAGCCCCGCCTTAGCAACCACCACTGGCATTTGAGTCCATTATTCCCACCTGTGCAATGAAAGGTCGTGTGACCCAGGTGAGAAGATAAACAAAACAAAAAGAGAGAAAGGTCCATGATATTGTGGACCAAATAACAAGCCTAGCACAGAACTCAGCACCAAGCAGGCACCTGTCCTGGGGAGGCTGAACAGGAGCTGGCAGGCCCTGGGCTTCGGTCTCCGGCCCAGCTTCCCCACAAGAACTCCCTCCTCCCTCCCTCCCTCCCAGTGGCCCTTCTCTCTTCAGAAGACACTGTGGAAGGAACGTCAGCTATGGGAAGAAGGTCAGAGTAGACATTCGCCAGCTACAGCCCCATGGAAGCCAGACTCCGAGCGATGGCTGGCTGGCCGGCCGGCCTCGCAGCTCCTGACAGTCTCTGCACACGGCTCCCCCTCCTTTCTCCTTGAAAGGGAAAACACCTCCTCACCAGGAGGGCAAAGACTGAGGTGGCCACTTGCTTCCTCCAAAGGTTTCTTTCCCTCCTTGGAAGCCATCGAGCTCTCTGCTGTCCAGGGCCTTCCCACCTGCAGCTCCCTCTGCCCAGCACCCCCTTGGCCGTGCCCAGCACATGAGAGCCAGGACTCGGGGCCAGTGGAGGCCGAAACCCAGCCCAGAGGAGGCATCTTTCCCTAACTCCCCCAGAAGTGTGGCACGGCCCAGCAGGCAGCCCTGGCCAGCGGTGGAGCCACGTGAGACAAACACCGCCACCTCAGTCTCAGCCTTCAGCGGTGGGCTTAGGTGTCTCTTTTTCAGGGAGGTCTTCTGATCCCTTCACTCCAAAATCATTCATTTCTCCTACCCCATAATTCTCTTCCACCACCCTATTCTTTCCCTTGAAGCATGGGTTACATTTTGACTCTCTGAGCATAGTCTGTTTCCCACTATTCTACAGGACCCATGAGGGCAGGGCTGGATCTACTTTGTTCAGCTGCAGACTCAGGACCAAGCCTGGGGCCTGGCACACAGAAACAGCGCACGTCTGAGCCTGACGGAGGCACATGCTTCAGATTAGCTTTGAACTCCCCAGGACCACACATGGCCCTCATCTGGGCATATAGCAGGAGGTGAGCGGCAAAGCCATTGGGTCAGCCACCCAGAGCCCCAAGAGGGTTAATCCAACTGAAGTGGAGCAGGCAGGATGGGTAAGAACAGTGTCCACCATCACTGAGTACCAGCTAGGTGCCAAGCGCTAGGCATTATTGCACTTAATCATCACAGCTACACTAAGAGGTAGGCATTACCACCATCCACACTCGACAGACAAAGGCACTGAGGCATTAAGAGGTTAAGGAATACTACCACTAAGTAGCACAACTGGGATTTAAACTCTGCCAGGGTCTGGACCAAACTTGTGCTCTTAACCACGAAGCAACAAGGTCTCCCTTTACAAGGCTCTGGTCCTAGTAGGCAAATCAGTGTTTAATTCACCTGCCCCAAGCCCCTGGACCTTTTTTGATGCCCCATATGGAGTGCACCATCCACAGAGACCTCTAGCAAACACCTGCAGTCCTATAGGAGACAGAATCACAGGACACAAACAGTCTCCCGTTGGGAGACACTGTTTCTCAGCCTTTTAAAGCACATACCGGCTGGGCGCGGTGGCTCACGCCTGTAATCCTAGCACTCTGGGAGGCCGAGGCCGGAGGATGGCTCGAGGTCAGGAGTTCGAGACCAGCCTGAGCAAGAGCGAGATCCTGTCTCTACTAAAAAATAGAAATAAATTAGCTGGACAACTAAAAATATATAGAAAAAATTAGCCAGGCATGGTGGCACATGCTTGTAGTTCCAGGTACTGGGGAGGCTGAAGCAGAAGGATCTCTTGAGCCCAGGAGTTGGAGGTTGCTGTGAGCTAGGCGGACACCACGGCACTCTAGCCCAGGCAACAGAGTGAGACTCTGTCTCAAAAAAAAAATAAATACATAAAAACAAAAACAATCTAGCAAAAAGATATTTAAAAAAAAAAAAGCACATACCCTCTTTTGATAAATAGGCAGACTTCATACCCCACCCAAAACTGTGCCATGCCCCACTTGAGAATTACTATAATATCAGGCAAGATTTTGTCAAATTTCACCTTCAACAGTTTACATTTAAAATATATGTATTTTCCCAAGTTTAAAATGTGATTAAAATCCTGAATATGCTTTTCAAACTTCACATTGGCCCCAATCCATAGAGATTGTGATTCATTCTCTCTCCCCCTAACCCCCTCATTGACAGACCACTCACAGGCAATAACAGAATGCAAGGGGCCTACCACAAAGAGTAGAAAGTTCTAAGTCAACACCGAATGTGTAGAACAGGCAACCTTTGGGGCATTTCAAGCACACTCAGAATAGAAAGGAAATATGATCTAAGATCATCAGAAAAAAGTCAAGAGATTAGGCTATTATTTCCACTTCTGAAGTCCCATATTTGCAAGGATAATGCCAAATGAAGTTCGTAAGCTTTAGGAAGACATTTTTCCCACATCCCAAAATGTGACACTGGTAAGGGAAAGTCCACAGCGAGATGGCCCCTACCATCCAACGCTGCTTTTCGTTTAGGGCATGGCTCTGAGAACGAGGCTGCAAGGTGTTCTTTGGCTAGTTACTATTTGTAACAGCAACTGGGGGAAGGAGAACTTGAAGTTGAAGTGGGCTCTGGAGATGGCTGGCCCTAGGGCAACTCTCTTCCTCCAGGGAGAGGCAAACCCATTGTCCTGGTTAGGAGAGCGGGCCTGGGAGTCAGAGCCACACAGGTTCTAGTCTGGTTCTGCCACTTACTTGCTGCTGATGTTGGACAAATGACCTGTTTCCCAGCCCGTGAGAGGATGGTCAGACAACTTACCTCACTGGGGTACTATGAAGATTAAATGAGATAGTCCATTAATCTTCACCATTTAGCACAGTGTCTAGAAAACACTACGTGAACACAAGAAGTATTTCTAAGTGTTGGCTTTGTTGTGTGTATTACCATCCTTGTTTCCCAGTAGGAATTCAGGCAGTGAGAAGGGCAGCCTGGCAACCCTCATTTCCTATTTATTGTCACAAGTTACATGAACTCTGTGGTCAAGGACAAGAACAGCTGGGCAGGCCAGGGAAATGCACAGCTGCTGTGTTTTAGGAAAAGTAATACAGCAAGGGGCCGGAGCTTGGGAAGGAGCTGGCAGGAGAATGCAAAGTCTGGCCTGGGTGGGAGAGAGGAGGCAACTCCGACAGAGGCTCTGTGCAGGGAAAGTGGACAGAAATAGCCAACAGGGCTGGAGCATGAGGAAGACACACACCAAAGTCCAGTGTGGGGCACAGGAAGCTGCAGGTGAGCTGGAGGAAGCCTCGGGCCGGCGGGCACGGCACGTACAGGAAGACCAGGACGTGGGCGGCAGAGGAAAGTAGGGCCATGTCCTCAGGGAGGGGCAGCTGGGATAAAGAACCAGGCTGCCTGGGCACTCCCGGATGGGGAAAGACTGAGACAGAACAGGAAGGCAGGTCACGGGTTCTCCCCTGGCTGGCCTTGGCCCCCAGCTCAATCCCCCTCTGGCTCCCAACTCCATGGGCCCCAGGGCTTAGCCAGTATTCTGGTCACTGCACCATCTACTGTCCCCATCTGGGTCTGCTTTCCTAGACCAGTGGCAAAACAGGATGCAGGTCTCAGCATTTCCCCTTTTCCTGGTGTCTTTGAAACAAGTGCTCCATGGTTTTCTCTGTGGGGAACAGGGCAACGAGGCCAACGTGGGGACAAAATCCATAACTGTTATCAGACTGGCCCTTCCAGTCCCACGCTGGGAGGGAAGTGGGGTAAGCTGGCCCGCACTCAGCCCCTCCCCAGCGGCACAAAGAGCACAGCCACCTCCCTCCCACGTCATCCCTGCCAACTGGCCTCCACACACATAGGCCATCAGGGATCTCAGAAGCCAGTGGGGGTGAAGTGATCCCAGACCTCACAGGCATCCTAAGGCCCCAGCGCAAGCTCCAGGCAGGTGTTGCTCTTACACCAGCCCCTGGGAGCACAGAGGCAGCTGCAGGGCCACTTCCCAGGAGTCTGGGATGGCTGCGGTGGAGCCAGTGTCAAGTCACGTCCCAGATCCCAGAGGACGTCTCCCTGATCCCACAGGACCACCGTGCAGTGACATCACGTGAGCGACCGTGGTAACAGGGCTGCCTGCATCTGCACCCGACTGCCCGTGCACGCAGCACTATCATATACGCCATCTCTGACTGGGACTGGGCAGAGATTGCTCCTATTTTGGAGGCACCCTGGCCAGGTTCATGGCTCCTGGGAGGTGGCACTGGTGGGCCGAAGACCCCTTCCTCAGCAGTCTCCTCCTTTCCCTGGCATTTCCCTTTCCGCCTTAAACATACTCAGTCCTCCCCACCCTGCACCACCAACAACCAGCTCTCCAGCAGCCCTATGCTCCTGAGGGCTGACAACTCTCCTCCCCAGGTCCCCAGGTGTGCCAGATCCTCCCCAGTGTTCCTACTACCTGTCCCTCTGCCCCAGCCAACCTGTCACCAAAGCTTGTGGCCTCTTCCTTCCAAGGGGTTTGCGTACCCCCTGCACTCCCACTCCGCACCCTTCCCTCCTGCCTGGAGCACCTCCAGCCACCCCATCAGCCTCCCTGTTTTCCGCCCAGCCCTACCTTCCCCAGCCATTCTTTCCATCCTCTGAGTCCAACAGTGCCCTCCCAGGTGTGCTGCGTCTCCCTGAGCACAGGCCTGCCCCACTGACTGGCATCCAAGGTGCCGCCTGGGCCTTACTTCCTACTGCCCCTCCCTGCACCCTCACTTTGGCCCAGGTGGGTCCCCCTTCCCGACCCCGCTCCCCTACCTTCCTTCAAGGCTCCACTCTCCAGTGTCCTTGAGGAGACGTGCTGCTAATGCCTGCCCTGCCCAAAGTCCTAAAAGGAGCAGCCTCCCAGTGTGGCCTGGCCCCCACCAGCTGCCTGTACTGAGGTGGTCCTGTGGCCCAGAGAAGCTCACCCACTGCAGCACTGGTGTGCCCAGCTATGGACCAAGCTGACAGCTAACAGATAGGAGGAGATGGCTGGGTGTACTGAGAGGGAAGCCAAGAGCAGATGCTCAGACAAAAGCAGAGAGGCCACACAGTCCCCAAAGACAGAGCCACCTCCATTGCTGGCTCCATACGGCCCCAGCTCCCATGAGGCCAGGCCTTGCCAGCATCCTTCCAACAAGCCCTCCTTCCCCGGAGCTAACCTGGATGGACTGCTGCTCCCAGGTGCAACACTGTCCACACCAGGCCCAGGGGCCCTTGTCTCCTCCATCTGACAGCCCTAACTGGAGGAGCCATGTATTTGGCAACAAGCAGGCTCTGCTGAGGGTCACTTCGTTTATTGTTTCCTTGTGTGGCTATTCAATGTTCCACATACACCTGGTTTCCTCTCTAGGACCAGAGCTCCTCAGTAAGGCCTAGAAGAACACAAAGCTTTAGGGCTACCTATGCGGCTCAAAGTTCCTTTTTCTGAGCTGCCCCAGGGTGCAAGGTGTCAGGAGTGGGCCCCGCCAGCCCTGTTTCATCTCGTGTGACCCCATCTCCTGGCTGGAGTTCAGTAGATCAAGGAGACAGGACCCAAACTGGGCCAATGTGACTCCCCGCCCCCGTGGGAATATGGACTTTGGACTGGGAGATCTCAGTCTGAGTGTGGCTGCAACTATAGCAGGAACACTTGGGACTGTGCGGGCTGAGGGGGAGGAAGCCCAAAGAGAAGCAGAGCTGCGAGACGGAGGGAGAATCTAATGTGGTTTTTCTAATCCCTGCTTAAGGCCAAGCAGCAATCCTGCCCACAGGGTCCTGAGTCCCCCCCACCCCCAAACCCTATCATAAATCGTCTTTTTTGCTAAATAGATTCAGCTGGTTTCTGTTACTTGCAATCAAGGGGTCCTAAAACAGCTGGGATCTCCCTTCCCCTTTTCTGCTTCTCAGGAATACAAAGCAGGTGCTCTACAAACACTTGCTGAATGAAGGAAAACTGGCCCCAGATTCTGGCTTTCCTATTTCTGCCAAAGGCACCATTGTGCTCTACAAATACTCTCTTTATAAAATGTGTAACTCAGCCCCAGGCAACTTAAATTAAATGCACTTTCCTTGTCTGAAATGCATTATATCCTCATTTTCATCTCCTCTTTGGGGCAAACCAGTGCTAAAAGGGAAGGCAGGCAGGAGAAAGCCAGAAAAAACAGCCCTTCCAAGTGCAGGCCAGCAAGTCAAACTGCATCTGCAAGCTCTGTGCTATCCCCGACTGCCCCCACTCCAAAAACTCCATCCTGAGACTTCTGTCCCTATGCCACACCCCTAGCTACCCAAGATGACTGTCAAAGTCTCCCAAGGGGTCACATAGTTTGCAACCCTCCTGATGGGCCCTTGATGCCAGAGTCCCTGCGTGAGGCCAGACCCATGAGTCCTAAGGCTGAAAGGAACCTCAGAGCATCGTCTTGCCCAGTGGTTTTCACACTGTGTGCTCTGCGGGACCCCAAGACTTAAGCGGAACCCTTGTGGGGAGGGGCATTCTTCCTGGCTTCAACCAGTGCAGCACCCGTTTGTTTGTACATACCAAACTACCTTTTAATCTTACATCTGAAAGGGTTCCAGTTGCTTAAAAAAATAGTACAAAACTCTCATTCCAGACTCACTTTTCATCACGCAAATAAGGAACTGGAGATTTCACGGGCTTACACAGAGAGGGCAACGAAGATACAGTGCATTTGCCCCGGGCTGCCACTGCTCCGGACCACGCCCCCCACTGAACGGGTGTTCAATTCGAGGTGACCCTGCCTGCATCCGAGGAAGGGCACTGCTAACAGCCTGAACAATGTGGAGCTGTCCTGATGCTAGTCCTCTGCTATATATAGTTTCTCCCCTGAAATGACCTCACGCAGCAGCAAAGGTTTGTGGTGTGGCAAAACTGGCTCTGTGTCCCCAACTCCAGGGGAGGAGAACTGCTGTAGAAACTCGGTGGTGGGTGGAAGGGAGAGGAGTCTGCGGGGTGGGGAGGAATGGGGGTGGCAGATGGGAAGCAAGCTTTCGCGACAACCCAGAAGTTCTTTCCCTTCGCGCCCTGGGCAGCAGCAGAGGAGAGTGAAGCTGAGACTCCCGTGCGGTGGGGGATGAAACGGGTCCCACCCTGGGGTGGTGAAGCCACTGCTTCCTCACAGGCTCGAATCCTGCCTGCTCACAGATGCTGGGTGCCTCTTCCCAGACCACTTCGTTCATCTGCACCCCTTGGGCAAGACCCAACAAAGGCTCCCTTTGGCCTAAACACCCCATCTACTATTCAAGACCTTCCACAGTCTTGGTGTACACAATCAATTTGATCCTATTGCCTAAAGAAAAGAAAGCAAAGCTAGAAGGATAAACAAATAAGAACAGAGACTATTCTTCACAGTAGAGGACGGAAAAAAAAAAAAAAAAAAAGAACAGAGACTCTCTAGGTGGTGAAAGTACAAAGATTTTCTTCTTTGGGCCTTCTGGTATCGTGCACGTGTTTTACATGAACGCATATGACTTTTATAATAAAGAAAAGCTTATTGCTTGCTTCTCTCCAACCTGCACCCCTTCCTCAAATCACTAACCCTTATACAAACTGTGCCCACTGACCCCTAACACCTGCCCCATCCCAATCCTCCCCGAAAGGAGCAACTTGAGGTCCACCACCCTCAGAGGCCTTCCCTTAATAACTCGAGTCCACAGGGACCTATCCCATCTCAACTCTTTCTAAAAGTGTCTACACATTGCCTTTGTCTCAGCTTGTCTATACTGCATGATTTAGCACTTGTCTACGTATTGGCTCATTTGAAAAGGTATCACACCTTTAACCTTGCTTCCTCTCCCAAGTACACTGTAAGCCATCATGGATGATGAGACATAAACATATAATATGAGCACGCATGTTTGCAGGAATGAGGCAGGGTAAAATATTAGAAAGGGCACAGGAAATGGAGTCAGATTTCCTGGATCAGATACCAGCACCACCTCTGACTGTGCAGGGCAGACCAGTGGCTTGACCTCTCTGAACCAGTCCCCAAGTTCTTCCAGCTGAATTCCCTAGGAATACCAATTCCCTTCCTCCAAAAGGTAAGCATGGATTCTGAGCAAGCCTGCCAACCTTGGAAGTTCTGGAAAAAAGATCATTTCACCTCCAGAACTGAGGCCCCAGATCCAGCCTACAAAAGGGGTCCCCATCTACCTCTACTCAAACTAGCACGGGACGGTGGGCCAGGCACATGAAGAACAGGGCCCTTAGGCTGCAGTCTCTCCTTGGACACTTCCTCTGGGCCATCCATGGCCCTGCCACAGCCACATGCCCAAGAACGGTATTGCCAAAGGTAGCTGGTTGAGCATCTCTGCCCAGGGCTGCAGCAAAAGTGCTTGATGGTCAACGATGGACCAGACATCCAAGCCCAAATCTTCCAGGGGACATATGTCACAGCAGTACAATGCTAGGCCCAGCTTCAAATAGGCAGGTCAGCTGCAGATTAAAGGGCCCAGTGTAGCTTTCCTTTTGCCTACTGACCTCAAAGACTAGCCTATCCTGTCCCTAGAAAGAGATTCCAGATAACTGCATATAGCATGTACAGTAAGTTACTGGCCAAATAAGGCCTCCCATCTCCTCAGTAGCCAGACCTGGACCAGGCCACAGCAGGAATCTATTCCCTAGTAATACCAATTCCAGGCCCAGATGAGCTCTAGGCTCTGTGGACCTGCTGTGAGAGTGTGGAGGGGAGAAGGGCACAGAGGAAACGGAGGAGTCAGCCTGGGTCAAAAACGTGGCCCTGCAGAGCACTGTCCCTGGCCCCTTGGAGCTGGGTGTTACGGCTCTGCCACCAGGGGTGGGGGAGGGACGGGGGGCAGGTAGAAATGGGACAAAATAGAAGACAAATCACAGAAACTCCAGTATTATTCAGTTCATCATGCCAGGAGCTCCCTGAGGAGAGGAACTGACTCGGTGCTGTGTTCCCCTCACTTAACATTGTGCCTGGAATGAGGCAGGCACAGTAAAGATTTAGACGCAGTTTCCCACTGTGGTTAAGGTACAGACCCCAGGGTTCAACTGCCAGGATTCAAACAGCTGCTCCTCCATTCTTATGGGCAAGTGTCTCACTCTCCCTGAGCCTCAGTTTTCCCACCTGTAAAATGGAAGTAATTAGGCCTACATTACAGGGCTGACAAGAAAACTGAAGACAGTGATGGCAAACGTCTAGTAGGGTACCTATCACACACATGGTAGGAGATTAATAAATGATACTGATTTCAGTGATGATGATTCCTGGAGCTGCTGGGAAGCTCGGGAAATGAAATGCTCATGCCATGTGACAAGTCTATTTTAGGGGAGCAGAGCACTTTTGCTAAGTAAAAAATCAATGCCATGTGCAGTATCCCATATTACAGAGGACAGTGTGGTCTGTTTCCCAGACAGTGTGGGGGGTGGCGAGAGGTGGAAGGAGGGCCAAACCCATGAAGGTTGTCACAAAGTGCACTTTCTGGCACATTCAGGATATGTAGTGCAAGAACTGGCAGAAGTAGACTATTTGCTAGTCATGGGTGCAATGACGTCAGTAAACCAGCTATACCTGTTTAGGGCCCAGGGAGCCCTTTGTTGAAACTGACAGTGAGGAGGTATTGCATGGAAGGAACCCAAGGCTAAAAATCGAAACAGTGCTCTGGAACCCCAAATCTTCCATTTCTCACTGTGTGATCTCCCCCCCCAATAGTTAATATCACTGAGCCTCTCCCCTAAAGTGAGGAAAATCTCTACCTCAGTGGTTTATCAGGAGGATGGGATGAGATGTGTGTAAAGTACCTGCCACAGTGCCTGCCACAGTCGGAGCTCCAGCAATAGCAGTATACAACAGCTACAGAAAAACAGTGCTGGCATCTAAGCGCAGGGGGTGCTTAGCAAGTGTGAAAAAGTGGCTCTGATGTGGATGTTTATCACTAGCTTCTTGGAAGTTCACAGAGGGGTTTGCAGCTGACAGCATGTATCAGAGAAATGTGCAAAGCTCCAGGAAGGAAGCTCTGGGGACCCAGAGAAGTTCCTCCAAGCTGAAGGTGGGCCACAGGAAGCCTTGACCTACTGGGAAGAAATGTCTGAATCTGTTCATAGATAGCCTAGAAAAGTAGCCACTGGTTGTTGCTGAAATCAGTAGCGAGAGTTGTGAGGTGTGTTGCAAGGGATTTGTTACTAACGAGAGTTGACATTCTCAAGTTTTTGTGAATGATTCATATTTTACAAAACAAAGCTGGATTCAAGGCTTTCTCTATAACAACAACATTGTCTCACAACTTGCTTCCCATTTGCGTTTCTGAATGAATGAGTGGAATTACAGGAAGAGCTGACCCAGGGCACACTAAGGAAGTCAGGTTTTACTGAACTTTATCGGCCATGTATCTGAACTTGGGGAGGAGAGGAAAGTTGGGGGCAGTGGGCTTAAACACAGTGCTAAATACGGTGAGAATAGTAAAAAAATAAAATAAAATAACTAACATTTATTGAGTATTTAGTATGTCTTAGGCCACCATTCTAAAGACTTTACATGCAATAACTCATTTAATCCTCAGGACAACCCCATGGAGTAGGTATGTTATCTCTGTTTTACAGATGAGAAAAACGAGGCCCCAAAATTCAAAACAACTTGCCCATAGTTACACAGGTAACAAGCTAGAGGATCTGGGATAATAAAATGCAGATAGATACTAAATGAATAAAATACTTATTATAATTACCTGTCACATTTATAAGATAGAAGACTATCTTATAAATATCCTCTTTGAAAGAAAGACCTCAGATTTTGCAAATCAAAGGAAATTCATGGCTGGCCCCTGCTACTACACTCTAACTCCAGGGGAAGTGTCAGAGAGTGACCAGAATCAGAGAGTGACCAGGTAGGAATAAGGGGGGCTACCATCTGTTCCTCCCAACACTTGGGGCTGAACAAGGGTCAGTAGAATACAACAAAGAAACAATGAGCTTTGCCTCGGTTATTATCATTACCAACCCATGGCTATCATTTGCTAAGCATCTGCCGCGTACGTGCTGATCATGTGACACACATTATCACATTCAATGCTTGACTACTTTAAAGGATGCACTCTTGTCCCCATTTTACAGATGCAAAAACTGAGGCTCTGATCTGAGGTTTTCTCACCATGGTAAGAAAGCAGTGGAGTCACTGCCTCCCTATGGTTGCTGCCACTTAGTCAATAATCTTGGGTAGCTTAACATCCTTACCAAGTCTCAGTATCCTCTCATCCGTAAAATGGGAAAAATGATTCTTGCTTGCTTTGCCTCCCTAACAGGATGGCTGTGGGGATCAAATGATATATAAGACTTGAGAAAGCACTTTGAAAACCACAAAATGCTGAGCAAAGCAAGGGATGGTTAGTCTTTTTAATTACAGAGAGTGACACCTGATTCTGCAAGCACTTTGCTAATGTGACTCTCCATGCCTCTTTTCCCTTGGGAATAATTCAAAGTCTGCAGAGCGAGGACACTCTTTTCTTCAAGTCCCTGGCATCTATGAGCTGGAAAGTAGAGGTTTGCTTTGGGAGGAGGAGGAAACAACAATATTTGCATTCTACTTGTATTTCTCTTTAGGAACATAGTCTTGACTGAGGTTCTATTGCCTCCAGCACACTCAGCCCTCAAACAACATACAGCGCATATTTACTGAGCACCTACTATGTGCCAAGCACTTTCATCCAAGATGATATACTCACGTGGCTCCCAGGTGGGAGGTGGTGGTCTGGGGGCCGGGAAATTAAAGGAGAAGGGGACAGCAACAGGAAGGAAAGGCAGTGGCTACAGTTCCTAGAGTTCTGAAGACTTCACAGCTGCCCTCTCTGCTTCTTTCCAAGGGTGGGGTGGGGTATCAGGCAAGGCTCACAGCACAATGGAATGAGCTATGAGCACTGGAATCCAAGTCAAAGTCCTTAGCTGAGTTCTAGCTCTGCCTCTTCTCAGCATCACGACCAAATAAATTTACTTTCCTGACCATCAGTTTTCCCACAGAAAAAATTTTTTAAAAAGCCAGACATGACAGAGTAAGACCCTGTCTCTAAAAAAAATAAAAACAAAAACAAAAAAAACCCCAAGTGTTTTATTCTTCCCATTCCAATAAGGATAAGTTGTACAGTGGCCAAAGGCTTGGGTTCTGAGATCAGACCACCTGGGTTCCAGTCCTGGCTCTGCAGTTTACAAGCTGTGTGGCTTTAGGCAGCAGATGTTACCTTTCTCAGTTTCTTCATCTGTACGAAGGTGACAATAGTATCTACCCATAGAGTGGGTGTGAGGATTAACTCAGACACTGCACATGATGTTCCTGGCACATGGCAAACACCCTGCAAAGGTGAGCTGCTGCTAATTGCATCTCTCTGAGCCCTTAAAAACAACAAAACTCCAAGTCCAGGGGCTCACCAAGATCCAGGCTGCTTAGTGACTAACTGGCTGCCTTGGCTTGGGCTCTGAGTGAGTGTACCATTCACCCTTTGCTCCTGGTACCAGGCTCCCAGGGGACACAGGTACAAACAAGGAGCCATCCCCACCCCTAGTCCTCCTACCCTATACCTTGCAGAAGGTGCTCCACCCCTTTTCCTGACAGGTTCCCCTTTCTGAGGGCAATAAGGGACAGGAGTTGAGGGGCTGAGGATAGTCAGAGGTGTGGGTGCACACTGTCACCTTCCTTGTGGGTTCAGGAAACAGGAAGAGATCTAAGAGAGAAGCACATGGCCTCGAGTAGCAGACACTCTCCCCAAGTTGCCATGTCACCATAACACTCCCTACATCCTCCCTTCTGAACCACAGTCCTACACATCACATGCAAAAGGGAGCTGAACAGAGGTGGCCCTCTGAACCAGAGTAAGATAGCATTAACATTCTTTGGGAGCCAGATGATGTATAACAACACAGAAATGCTTTGCTTATCTGGAAGCTACCTATCCATCCATCCACTGTCCCAACTATTGGCTACAGTTAGAAACCTGAAGCAAGCCAAATGCTGACTGGCCAGAAGAGATGTCACACTCTACCTACCCAAGCTCATGTTCTTCACTCTCTGAAGACTCCTCAGGCTTCCACTCTGAGCCTATTTACTCTTTCTCTAGGCAATTCTAACAAGCTCAGCGGCCTGTTTTCCCAGGAATTTTAAGGGGCTGCTGCTATTTGAACCCAGCAGAAATGACAACTACATCAGAAACCACTGCACACCCATTAGGATGGCTATTATAATAAAACAAACCAAAAAACAAACAAACAAACAAAAACCCTGGAAAATAAGTGTTAGTGAGGACTGGAGAAATTGGAATCCTTGTGCACTGTTGGTCAGGAAGAGAATGACCATTTGATCCAGCAATTCCATTTTTGGATATATACAAAAGAACTGAAAACAGGGACTCTAATATTTATTTAGATGCTCCCATGTTCATGGCAGCATTATTCACACCAGCCAAAATGTGGAAGCAATCCAAGTGTCCATCCACGGTAGAACGGATAAACAAAATATGGTATATATACAATGGAATATTATTGAGTCTTAAAAAGGAAGGAAATTCAGACAGGCTACAAGATGGATGAACCTTGATGACATTATGCTAAATGAAATAAGCCAGTCACAAAAGGAGAAATATTGGATGATTCCACTCAGATGAGGTACCCAGAGTGGTTAAATTCATAGAGACAGAAAGTAGAATGTCAGTTGCCAGGGGTCGGGGGAAGTGGAGAATGGGGAGTTATTATTTAACAGGTACAGGGTTTCTGCTGGGGAAAATGAAAAATTTCTGGAGATGGATGGTGATGATGGTTGCACAAGAATGTGAATGTCCTTATGCTACAAAACTGTACACTTAAAAATGGTTAAGACAGTAAATTTTGTTATATATATTTAACCACAATTAAAAAGAGAAAGAAAAAAAAAGTGACTACTGTCCACCAGAAAAAAGATAGAGCAATGAATATAGGTAGAAACATGAACCCCAAAAGCACAGCAGCTGGGAACCCACTGTCCTAGAGTCTCGCCAGCCTAGAGGCCTCACACTATTATAAGCACAGTAACTAACCAGGCAGGATGGGCTCTTCCCATTCAGAGCCAGGAACAGGATTCAAGAGCCTTTCCCTAGCACCAGCGTTGCTGCATGGGACCTTGAGGGAAGGCACTCTTGGAATGGGCTCTCCCCAGCAATTTCCTCCCACCCACCACCAGTTCATTCTCCCAACCCCGCTATCTTCTTCCAGAGATAAGGCTTTTGAGAGAAAGAACCTTTTGTGGTCTCGACTCCCAGCAAGCAGGTGCTTTCTACATACAGGTATGAACTCAACGACCCTGAGTCCCAAACACGTGATTATTCATGCCCTGCATATTTTGCTCAGAAGCTTATCATTCATTTCAGAAAGATTCCCATCCAAAAATAGTTTTTAAACATTTCTTTTACAGTTTTGCTTCTTAGAAAGAGTAAGCATCACTGGCTATGGCTTTTGTGTGTAAAAATCCTATCGCTTGGAATAACAGAAACTTTCTAAGTTCACAAAGTCTCTTTTCATCCAGGGTCTCACTTGATTCTTACAACCTCTCTGAGAGGTGAGTAGGGTGGCAATCACCTCATTGTACAAGTGGGGAAACTGAGGCTCAAAGAGATCAAGAGGCTTGTCCAAAGTCACACAGACTAGGAAGGCACAGAGAACCAAGTCTTCATTTCCCACCAATGCCAGATGAAACTGTGGGTTGGGACCTCCTATTCGAGCAGACTATGCAGCCATGAAAGTAATTTTAAAATGGCTGTTAGCTTATTTTATCCCCATAACATCTCTCTGAAGTAAACTGAAAATATTATCTTTTTTTTTATAGAGGATCAACTGAGCAAGAAACAAATGACCTGCCCAAGATCATCACTCAAGAAAGTGGCAGAGACTAGATGCCCACCCCCCACCAATACACTTCACATTGACCACTTCCCTATAATATCTTGACCTCAGCACACTCACAACTTAAAGCAGCCCATGCAGTTTTTATATAGGTTGCACCATATTTCTGTGAACTAGGCAGGGGACAGATATACCTTTGTTCTCTTTCTAATAGCTGGAAAAGAAAAAAGAGGTTAAAGAAATCTTACGTTCCTTTTCAGCACTAAAATTCTAAGATTCTAAAAATTCTCCAGCAAGTTGATAGGTCCACAGAACCCAACTTCCTGCCTCATAGTCTATTAGGCCACCCCACCCCTGCTCTGCAAGTTAAAGACGACAAACACCACATGCACCTGGGAGAAGGGTCCACTTTGACATAGATGCACACAAAAAATGACAAGAAAGTGCTACGGCCTGGTTAGGACTCTAACAGGGGGCTTGGCTCTGCTTTCCTGTTTCAGCCCCAGTAGCTCCTAGCAAAAGGCTCCCAAACCATAGCCAATCTTACACATTCCAGGTATCTGAGAACTTACCCAAGCCTGGGGCAAGACAGAAGCCAATCCCAGGGACAGAACACCACTCTGAGGTTGCAGTTTAAGCCCCTAGGATACCTCCCCTAACACCCATCTAAGATGGGAAATTAATCAGGTGTGCTCATTCCTGCTCTACTATAGACCTCACCAACTCTGTTTATATACACGAGTTTCATCCAATAAATATTACTGTATGTCAGGCACTGCTCTTGGTACCAGAGATGAAAACCTCTGACCACATGGAGCAAGAGGAGACAGCCAATGTCACAGATGATGACACATACTATGGAGGAAAACAACAGGGAAGGGAGGTAGATAATGCTGAGAGCAAGTGGGAGAGGGAAGGGGATCAATTTTAAATAGGATGGCCTGGGAAGGTTTGACTCCTTAAATAGGAGACTGGAACGAAGAAAGGGAGGGACCAATTCAGATGTCAGGGGTTTGAACAAGAGAGGAAAGCACGAGATGGCTTAAGAAAGGTGAGTGGGCCAAAGTCATACAATGTCTCGTAGGCCAACACAAGGACTCTGAATGACATGGGGAGTCACAGGAAGGTTTGCGCAAAGAAGTAACAAAATCTGACTTACGGTTTACAGCATCATTCCAGCTGCTGTGATGAAAACAGTCTGTCGGGAGACAAGGGGGGAAGCAGGAAGGTCAGTTAAGAGGCCAATGGTAGCTTAGATTAGGGTGAAGGTGATGGAGGTGGTGAGAGTCAGGCTGGGGACATATTTAAGGCAAAGACAACAGGATTTATTGATTAAATGGATGTGGGATATGAGAGAAAGGGAGGAGTCAGAGATGACTCTAGCGCTTTGGGGACCTAAGCAACTAGAAGGATGAAATCACCATGAACTGAGATGGGAGAGACTTTGGGAGGAACAGGGGCGGGAGTGGTGGTTCATTCTGTTTTGGACATGTTAAACCAAGAAGCCTTTTAGACATCAGATGTGTTGAGTAGGCAGCAGAATATACAAGGATGGAGTTGGGGAAGATGGGCTGAAATTATAAATGTGGGAGTCACACCAGCATATATAATAACACTTAATTGTATGTATGACCATGTATAATTTGCATGAGTATGTGTTTTCCCCCAAGACTGTAAGCTCCATGGGGCCAAGGACCATGTCTATTCACAGCCAGCAGGGTGCTTGGCGCTCAGTAAATATTTACTAAGCAAATGAAGAAGTTGCCCAATTACTCCCTCAAGAATAGCCACACAGTCCACACAACGAGAAGCAGACTGTCTCGCAACCACACTGCCAAGCCCAACCAGCCCAAAACAGGGCTCTGGGTCTGTCCACCCCGAGCTTGAGATTCCAGTACGTAAGTGGATACGCCTGGCACATCGCAGAGTCAGATATTTGGGTTTCAGCCCTGCCACATTCTCAAAGGGTGGAGCTGGGCAAGAGACTTGCCTGTTCCACCACCTCTGTTTCTCCCTGGAGTGGCTGGGGGAGAGGCTGCTCACCCAGTTCACGGGCAGAGATTTTTATATACCTGAGGTATATATATGGGATGGCAGGAGCCCCCCAAGTATTCTCTGAAGAACGCAAGGACGACCCAACCCCTGAAGGAAAGAACACAGACCTACTGGGGATGCATTAATAACAACCAAAAAAATTTTTTAGAAGAGTGACAATCACAAAACTTGATGGGATGAGAGGATCACTTAATCCTTCTACCTAATGCAAGAATCCCTGACCAGCGGGCATTGTGTCTCTGCTTCACCCAGCAAGTGATTAAGAGGACACAACTAAGGACAAGGACAAAGGGTAGCATTATGAGGCATAAGATTTCACCTCAATAACTTTCCAGTTTTGAACAGTTGCCTTTGTGAAGATGATAAAACAGCTCTAATGATCTTGTATAATGCTCTCCCTTTCTGAAATATTGGAAGTGTGACCCAGAAAGGTTTGATGACTTGCCCAGGACTACAACTCAGGTTCTAGCTCTCTGTTCAGGGTTTCTTCCCACTGCACCAGTGACAAAGGAAAGGTAAGCGTTACAGTGGGAGCTGGGGGAGTTTTAGGCATTACAACATAAAACTATGTCCTTGTCAAAGGGTAAGCTACAGATGTTACAGGAATGCCAGGTGCATACTGTGAAGTTAAGAAGGATTCCTTCCCTTGTACCAAATTTGTCATCCTACAGAGTTCCCCTTAGCTTGACTTTATGAATAAAGCTATTCATAGTAAGACCCACAGAATTAAAATAATGATACACTAGCAGATAAAAAAGGGCAAGTATATGAAAAATTCAGATGGTAGGATGAAGTTGGGTTAGGTGTCTAAAATTGACAAATATTGACTGCTTCCTCTGTACAAGTCATTGTGCTAAGTGCTGAGTATGTGTGTGCATGGCTACACTAGTGAGTGAAAGGCACACACACACACACAAGGATAAGATAGACCCAGGTCTTCAAGGCTTGCAATGTAGTTGCTGATAAAAGACTGTAAACATCAAAGACATGACTAATAACATGGAGTAGATAATTGTTAAGTAAGTGGCATAGATAATGTGTCTGGAGGAGCTCTCAGAAGGAGCAATCACTTCTACCGGGGGTGGGAAAAGGGGGGAGGTGGTGGATTTGTCAGGCTAGGTGCTTCAAGGAAGATACAGGATTTGAGGTGGACCTTGAAGGGAAGAAAGGCTCTTGATAAGAAAAAGACAAGAGCAAACACTGGTGGCCTTAATGTCAGGAAAGGGAAAGAAATCAGGTCTTAAAAGAAAGGACTGGGCCAGACTTGATCAGCCTTGAAAGTTAAAGTGCTTGTAGTAGTGAGAAAGTGCAGAAAGATTTCTGAACACAGAACTACGGGGCTTGGAACAGGTTAATTTAACAAATGTCTTCTGGGGGGACTACTATGTGCAGGTATTGGATGATGACTGAAGATGAACTTGCCTTTGCAGGGGAATTCACTTCAGGGATGAAGTGGAGTGGCAAGGGGCAGGTCTAGTAAGACCTGTGGAAGGAAGAACCAGCAGGCCCCAGTGCTGGTGGCTGGGTGGCAGAGGATGAGGAGGCAGAGAAAGTCCTTGGAGTGAGTTTCCCAAAGTCTAAAGTTAGGCAGCTGCAAGAGTCTAAGGGTAAAGAAGGGAAGCTGGTGGTCAGGGAGCGATGCGGAGCTTGGTTTTGGAGGTGTTGAATCTGAGAATATCCCAATCATAGCATCCAGTGCACATTCAGAGATGTGGTTCTGGGGTTGGGGAGAGAGATAATATAGTTTAAGATTAAGCACAGGGGTCTTCCTAATGGACAAAGAGTTGCAGGACTGAGTAAGATTTCTCTGGGAGAAAGTGTAATGAGAGAAAAAAACAGAATGTCTAACTGAGCCACAGGTGTGCCCATTTTAGGAAGTGATGGTAAGCAGGGGTGTTCCGGGAGGAAAACCAAGGTAGTCTGATGCCAAGAAAGGAAGGAGATCTTCAAGCAGGAAAGAATTGTCAACAGCAAAAAATGCTACATGATCATTAATGAGGACCAAGCACACGAATAAGTATTTGTTGAACAAATGAATGAATGAAAGCCCTGGGGTTTGAGAATCGTTTTTCCTCAGTCAGAAAAACCGCCAGTGTCACCTTCAGACAAGAGGATTTCAATGTTGAGTTTTACTCCATCCTTCCGGTAAAAACACGTTTCTTCCTCCACAAGTCATCCTGTCCATCACACAGACATCCTTCCTTGCTTCCCCATGTTCCCCCCATCCACCTTCCCAGTTTCTGCAACCAGGCAACACACCTTTGGTGTCAAAGGAGCCAGGAAACTCCAACTAGAGTTTCCATTTCATGAACAATTCTGTCTGTGGCTTCTCTTACAAAAACGGATATGTGGCAATGGGGTGGGAGAGGAGACTGGGTTTGGTTCGAGCCCCAGTTATGCTACTGACTAGCTGTGTGCCTTTGGACAAGTTGCTCAACCTGCCTGGATCTGGGCTTTTACATAGACAGAAGGTAGGTCTGTCTGAAATACAGGCAAGTTTCGAAGGTCCCTTTGAGCTCTAAAGTCTACAATTTTATCATTTGCAGAAGGTCCTTGCAACACCCTCAAAGAAGGAAGTGAGTACAAGACCCAGAAAAATGACCGCCAGACATCTTCCCGGGGCGAAACGCCAGGATAGGAGGGGTGTACCAAGAAAGTGAGAACGTTTTGCCCGGGCCTCGTGGTTTGCCAGAGAGCGGATCCCATTCCCAATGCTGGGAAGGATCCCAGCAAACCCGAGGACGACTCTCACCCCGCACCCCACCTTTTCTAGACTCCCAGACGGCTGGGAGGCTCTAAAAACCCCTGCGGGAAAAATAAAGATTTCTTTCCCAGAGTCCTGCGCTGCTCTTGCAAGTCGGATTCCGGCAGACACGATCTGCAGCCCGATAATGACACAGGCTTTGGAAGGAGCGACTGTTCTCGCTTCTCTCGCTCCGAGTTCTGGGGACGCCTGTCTACCGCGCCGTACCCCGACGGACCTGCGTCCGACCCCGGCCCGAGCTGCCAGGCCAGCGGCGCCCCGGCCCCGGGCCCTCCTCCCTCCGTCGCCCCGCTGCGGTCTACAAACATTTCCTGCCCCCACCCCCACCAGGAGCTTCCCAGTTGGAGCGAGTTGATCTCGAAGCCGGCTCAGCGCTCGCAGTTGCCCCAACTCGGCTCCCCTGGCCAGCCGGCGCTGGGGAGGGGCCCCGCCTGGCCGCGGAGCAGCTCATCGGGGAAGCCCAGGCGCCAGGAGCCGCGGGAGGTCGCTCGGGCAGCCCAGGGCTCGGGCCAGGAGGGGGACAACTGGCCGGGTGCCGAGGCCCTGCTCCCTCCTCTGTCGTTACCTGCTCGCTTGCGGGGGTGTCCCGGGGCGGCCGGCCTCTCCCGGCGCTGTCTCCCCACGCAGTTGCCCATGCTGGCTCCTCAGCCGGTCCCCATGCACCGGAGGCGGCGGGGTGGTCGGCTGCTCTGCGCTCCCAGCCCGGACGGCGGCGTCCCGGGTCAACGGCTCTGGGCGCCCGGCATCGGGCGCTCCGGGATCTCCCCTCGGGGTCGTGGTCTGCCCCGGCGCTGGCTTCGCCAAAACTTTGCGGGCAAGGGGAGAGGGAGGTGGCCGGCTCCCCAGCACAGTCCCAGGTGGCCGGGCCAGGGGGGCCCGCGACGGTGCCCGGCCGGAGACCAGCTCGGCTGGCGGGGCGGAGAGAGGGGGCGGGCACCGCCGCAGCTACTCCGGGCTTGCTCCGGGCTCCCGGCTGGGGCCAGCCCCCCGGAGCCTGTCACTCACCTGCCTAACCCCGCCCCGGCCCGGCCCCACTCCCTTCCGCCGGCTCGCTGGGCCCGAGCCGCCGCCACCACCCGCCCCAGGTGCGCATGTGACCGCCGGCACCGCCCCCTCGGGCCGGGCCTGATTTTCTCATTGGCTTCCCCCAGGGTGCGTACCGCCCCTCGGCCCCACCCAACCAGGTGCCCGCCCCGCCGCCCGTCTCCCAGGGAGCCGGGCCGGGAATTATTCGCCCTCAATAGCCCCCGGCTGCGTGCCCAGCAGCCGCCTTCCCTCTCCGCGCCACCGCCCCGATTCAGGGCCACGCCCCCCGGGGAGGGGCCGTCCTGTCCCTCCCTGGAACTACCCGGCCGGGAGCCGGCAGGCACGTGATCCAGGGATTGCCCTGCCCCCTTGGCCTCCGCCAGGCGATTGGCTCAGGAGGCGCGTGCGCGAAGAGGCCCTCCGCGTGCCTCCGCCTACTTCCCCTCCCTCGGCCTCTAGTTCCCGTCATGGCCGCCGTCGCCGCTCTGGAGACGGCGGCGCCTACGGGCGCCCTGTGGGGCCTCGTGCACGACTTTGTCATGGGTCAGCAGGAGGGCCCCGCTGACCAGGTGGCTGCAGGTACGGCAGATGGTGCTGCGCGGCTTCCGCATGGGGGCCGACAGGAGGGAGCGGCCTCAGCACTGGCGCCGGGCGGGAAGGCAGTGAGGGGCAGCGGTGACTTGGAGGTCTGGGGGCTGGTTGGTGAGCACCGCGAGCTTCAGAGCCATAACAAGTTGGAGAGTCGCCTGTATCTTCCTTAAAGCCATTTTACGCTCCTCATCTCCCTATAGCCGAAGACAGAGAATCATTACAATTTATAGACGAGGAAACTGAGGCCCAGCGAGGGCAAGAGACTTGCACAGGGCTACAGACCAAGCAGGAGGTGGGGGGAGCTGGCACTCGAACCCAGGTGTTCGGGTCCGAACCAGGCGCTCAAGCCTGAAACCACGTTGTTTGTGGGGAAGATGCATCCTTAGTGGCATCCGCTCCGGTCGCGTGGCATCTTGGGAGTGGCCAGGCAGCCCGGCTCTGACTGGCTGTTAATTGGAGAGAACTCGAGAGGAGCCAGGCTAGAGGGAATTGGAGATGTTCTGCGTATCCTGTTTAAGACTCCCTCGTTTCTTGGTAGAGTTCTTGATTAATTTGTTTCATGACTTTTTTTATGTGGTGTTTGTTTTTATCTTCTTCCCAGATCTCCAGTTTCCTGCTTTTGACCGGTTTAGGGATCTCTTTTAATTCTAATAGCTTATTTAACATTTTGAATAAAACATTCCAGGCTTCCTTGGAATTCTGAGAGTTAGCTCTTTTAGAAAAAATAATCTACTAAAACGTTATTGAACGTTACTCGGGTTTAATTAATAGAGTGTAAAATGATCTCATGGGTACAGATAAGTTTTTTGTTTTTAAGTTTTTATTTTTGGAAATTTTGCATGCTTGGGGAGATGGACACGTCTCTCTTACAAATTGAACATACTAACTTTTAGAATATGTAAGAAACGAACAGTGAATCTTATGGGAATATACTTTGGTCCTGAACAGTATTCCATTTTCATTCAGTCCTTCCATTACTGAACACACATTATTCTCCAAACATGATGCAAAGCAATGGAAATACAAATTAGATTAGATATGTGCTCACTAGGAACTTATAGTGTGGTGAAAGAGACAACCATGGTGTAAGAAGTGTGTGCAGGGCAATTTGGAAGCATCAAGGAGCACATACCTGGGGCTGCCACTAAGCTTAACATCTTCCAGTTTTACGATGTATAGTGTTATCAATGCTTACAATTAACAAGTACAGTGTGTTATCAATGTCATTTTCCCCAGTGTTTTATTATGAAAATTTTTGGCAAGACTGTGGTGGCTTATACCTGTAATCCTAGCACTCTAGGAGGCTGAGGCAGGAGGATTGCTTGAGGTCAGGAGTTTGAGACCAGCCTGAGCAAGAGCAAGACCCAGTCTCTACAAAAAATAGAAAAATTAGCCAGGTGTACTGGCATGCACCTGTAGTCCCAGCTACTCAGGAGGCAGAGGCAGGGGGATCACTTGAGCTCAGGAGTTTGAGGTTGCAGTGAGCTATGATGACACCACTGCACTCTAGCCAGGGTGACAGAGACACTGCCTAAAGAAAAAAAAAAATCTAACCATAATTTTGTACCCATTAACCATCCCCACTTTATCCCCCCCCAACCTGCTGCTACCCTTCCCAGCCTCTGGTAACCATCAGTCTATTCTCTGTCTCCATGAAATAATTGTTTTTAATATTTAGTGCCCACATCAGAGTGAGAACATGTAAGCTTTGTCTTTCTGTGCTTGGCTTTATCTCAACATACTGTTCTCCAGTTCCATCCATGCTGTTGCCAATGGCAGGATTTCATTCGTTTTTATGGCTGTATGTGTATATGTGCCACAATTTGTTTATCTGTTCATCCTTTCATAAACACTTGGTTGACTCCAAATCCTGACTATTATGAATCGTGCTGCAATAAACGTGGGAGTACAGATATCTTTTCCATATACTGAATTCCCTTCTTTTGGATATATACCTAGCGGTGGGATTGCTGGGTCATATGGTAGTTCTATTTTTAGTTTTTTGAGGAATCTTCATACTGTACTCCACAGTGGTTGCACTGATTTACATTCCCACCAACAGTGTACAAAGGTTCCCCTCTACTATTAACATTAATATAACTTGGTTTATCACATATCAATCTATCCGTTTAAATTGCAGTTATCAGTACACTTACCTCTAAATACTTTGGCATGCGTATCATTGACTACAGTTTGTTTATGGTTTATTTTGGTGTAAAATGTATACACAATGAAGTATACAAATCTTAAGTGTACCTTTGCTGATTTTGACAAATGCGTACATCTGTACAATCCAATATTGTACCAATGACATTTGTAACTAATCTTTCACATTTATACATTATGAAAACAGTAATTTTGTATTTTTTAGATTCAGAATACACTTTGAAAGAAAGCTTGAATAAGGACTGCTAAATTCTTACATAAACATTTTTGTAAAATGTATGTTTTTATTTATGCTTGAAAAAATGGCCTAAACTGTTGTCTAGTGTAGCTCAGCTAAGACTCTGGAACACTGTTGTATTAATAATTTAGCCCTCCAAAAAAATAAAGTTGGTATAGGAATAGTAACAGATAAAGTTGAAAAGGTTTGGTGAGGTTGGATTATGCATAACCTTGGATTCCAGGCAAAGGGATTTGAATGACCTATTGTAGGTAATAGGAGTAATTGTATATCCTTGAGCAAGGGCCCCAGCAATAAAAGGAAAGCAAATTTGAGAAAGATTAAGTTAGCATTCTCAATCTTAGATCACAGCCCTAGGTAGAGTTGTTGAAGGCTAACAGAGTTTTTGAAGAACCCCCAGAACAAGATGTGCTTTCTAATCTTCATCCTAAATCAAGCTTTGTTAGTGCTGAAGGACCAGCTAGCTCAGCTGTTCAGCAGCTCTCACCAGCATCCTCTCCTATAAATTGTAAATGCAGAAGGAACACTCTGTGCTCACAAAAGCAGCTACCACCAACTTTTTTGCACCTGGGTTCCTGGTGAAAGTAGGTGTCAGCTGTAAAGAAGGTCCAAGTAATGGAAGGGAAATGACCTGGCTGTCTAAGGGTTAAGGGTCTCTCAGGCAGGCCTTCAAAGGCTGCTGCTGCCTGTCCTCAGCCATTATTCTTACCACTGCCCTGGACCTTTTGTTCCAGGATCCACCTTTATTCACTATTCCCTGCAAGCTTGCTTTCCCAGTTCCCTCCACTAGCTCTGTCTAATCCAAGTTAGACCTAGCAGTCAAGGCCCAGTTTGAGTTCCCTCCTCTGCTCCAAGTATGTCCTGATTACCTCAGCCAGACAACATTTCACACTTCAGAATCTTTATAGTACATGCTTATTTCTCAACCACTCATGTACTTAGCAAACTTGTTCAGGAGCTGTTTCTGTACACATCTCACTTTTCTACCTTCCCATTTGTACCACCAGAATCTCCTGGAACTAACATAAGTAGGTATACAATGAGAACTACTTAAGTGAATGGAATGAGAGATGTTGAAGGAAGAATCTGTGGAATTTGAGATCTAGCTAGTTACAGGGCTTGAAGGAGAGAGGGGACTCTAAGTTGACCCCAGGGTTTTGAGCCTGAGGATGAGAAAAAAAGGAAGTACCTTGTCCAAAAATGGAGGTTGGGAAGGGAGCTGATTTTGGAGAGAGTGATTTTAAGACATGTTGAATTTGCAGGTGATAAATGCAGGGTTTTTTTTTTTAGTTACTTAGATTTTCCTTCATTTCAGTCTTTATTATATTGTATTTTTTCCACATTTGTGATTGCCTGAGAAGACCACTATTCCTGAAACCAAAATATTGTTAAAGAGCAGTAAGCCCAGGCACAGTGGCTCATGCCTCTAATCCCAGCACTTTGGGAGGCCGAGGTGGGAGGATCGTTTGAGGCTGGGAGTTCAAAACCAGCCCGAGCAACATGGTGAGACCCCATCTCCACAAAAAATAGAGAAATTAGCTGGGTCTGTAGTCCCGGCTACTTGGGAGGCCGAGGCAGGAGGATTGTTTGAGCCCAGCCCGGGAATTTGAGGCTGCAGTGATCTATGATGACGCCACTGCACTCTAGCCCAGGCGACAGAGTGAGGCCCTGTCTAAAATAAAATAACAAACAGTAAAATATAGTTTTGAGAAATGTCTGTGGCATCATTGGCAGAAAGAGTATTTTTATTTCTTCTGTGTAAAAATGGGGGGGGGTGGGGAAGAGGGACATTTTAAGAGCTTGGTTAGAACCTAGTCCTGATTGGGATTTTTCTCTCTCTCCTGCTTCTTCTCATCCTCCCATCCCATCCCCTCCCCTTCCCTTCACTCCCCTTTGGCTGCTGCTCTCAATTTTCAAGAGGCTGCAACTCCATCAGACAGAGGTCTGATTGTGCACTCTGTGTCAGTGATCATATAAATAGTCCTTTGACTCCTTCTCAGTGCCCCACACAAACGGGTGCCTTGCTGAGGAAAATGTGGGTAGTTAGGAGGTGCTAGTAGGTCCGTTTTAGAGCAAATCTTGAACACGGAAAAACTTGGACCTGCTTATAAAGGGAAAGGAACTTACACTTACTTTTTCCTTAATACTAATGAGACTTAATACTAATTTTCCCTTAGGAAAATTAACTCTTTAGCTTCTTTAATTCCAGTAGTCCAAGTGCATAATTGGTAATATTTCCAGGTATTGTGGTTATTTTTAATTTGGGAGAATTTATAATATGTTAAGAGAATGAATCACTTAAAGTTAGTGGCTCTTACTCCTTTCTGTGTTACCCCAGTGTCTGTTTGTATCACTATGGTAACACTGAACTTGTTACACTGTGATCATTTTAAATGTCTTTCTACTCCAGCAGATTGTGGGCTTAAAAGCTTCCTGTCTATGGATGTAATTCTGAAGGGTTTAGGTTAAAAAAAAAAAAAAACTCCCCTGTCTATTTTTCTATTGTAAGCCCTAACACAGTACCTAATTTATAATAGATGATAAATGTTGAATGAAAACAAACCCACATGATAATTTTTTTTTTAAACAAGTATGGAGGGAACACAAAGCAAATAATTCTGTTTGGGGGACTCAAAGAAGCCTTCAGAAAGAATTGACATTTGAGCTGGTTCTTAAACTTCCTTTAAGTTGAAATTCCTCAGATAGACAAGGGTGAAGAAGGGGTATTCCAAACCAAGAGACAATTTTTCCAGACTTAAGGATATGGAAGGTCTTGACATGGTGTGATTTCATCTGACTACGTGATAAGAATCATGATGAAAAGGAGGCTAGAGGAAATTTGGGAGCTAAACTGTAAGGGACATCAAGACAAGGAGTCAAAGGAGTCAGGTCTTAGGCAATAAGGATTAAATGGAGATTGGTGAGCAGGGAAGTCACTGTGAGTTTTAGGGAGATAATTTTGGATTGAGTATGGAAGCCTTTTATTAATTGAGGTAAAATTTACCACTTTATTTTAAGTGAACAGTTCAGTGGCTTTTAGTATATTCACAATGGTCTACAACCATCACCACAATTAACAAATTCAAGAAAATTTCCATCATACCAAAAAGTGGAAGGCTTTTTGAAGGCAGTCACTATATAGTCTGGTTAAAGGGATGAAAAGGAGTAACATTTGAAAGACACTTCTGAGGTAAAATCATCAGAACTAGAGTAAGATGTTAAAGTTCCCTCTGTGAAAACATCCTTAAAATGCCAATTCTAGTTTTGTGCCAGCTTACTCACTCTTTTTCTTATTCTTAACTATCATGTGATAGCTTTATTATCTCGTTTTTTTCCTGATTTTGTACTACTGTTATACTAACTTTCTGTTATGTTTGTGCTGCATTAATTCAAGAAAGAATTTTGTGAAAGATAGGAAGACTTAACAGGCTCTGCTAGGAGGGTTTACCCACATACTGGGATTCAAGGAATCACACACAGATGGATGTTTCTTTGTAATTATAAAGCAGCCAGTTTCATATCGATGTATGCTGAATGCTGAAGAAGTATTTTCATATTGATGTATGCTGGATGCTGAAGAAGTATTTTTCAATTATAAATTTGAGGCAACCTATGAGAGTGGGAATTCACTGGTAGGGGCATGATGGAACTTTCTCTGGTGATGGATATATTCTGTATCTTGATTGGGCCTTGGTTACTCGGGTGTATACTTTTGTTAAAACTCATGTAATTGTACACTTAATATCTGTGCCTTTCACCATATATAAATTTTGCCTCCATTTTTTAAAAAATGGAAAAAAAAATAGAACTGAATGGGGCCTGTTAGACAGGTCTTTGTCTTAGAGCACTTGAGGTATTTCCAAAGGTATACCCTGGCCTGGCATCCACTGAGGATTTTGATGGTGTTGCTAAAAAAAAAAAAAAGATTCAGTTCAGTGATGTCCTTTGCTGTTAACAGCTACCAGTCCCCTATGGCTTCCAGTATACAATTGCTAACTCCTGTGGCCACTCCTGACATTAGTTTTTAGATGGGTTTTTTCAGCAGTTTTGTGGGCTCTAGCCAGGACATTCCAAGAAAGTACCCTTTTCTGCCCTCCCAAATAGTGCAACGGCCTTTTATGGCTTGTAACCCAGAAATAGGTATTTCTCTTCATGTAAGTGTTGTCATTAAGAAACTGGGTATAGAGCCCAACTATCAGTTCCTTGATTTGTTTGTCCTGTTAGTCTGGCTGCACCCCCTTCCCCCACCTTTGACTCTTTCTCAGGAGCTAGGGCGGTAGCTGGACCTTCCACATCCTGGCACGAGTAAGGCTAAGAGTGCCTGATGGCTAAATTGGTGCCAGTCATGAGCTATGAGTCCTAACTAGAGCTCTCCTTTTCCGCATTCTGATTGGACTTCTCCTTACTCCAGTACCAGAGTGAGCTGCTGCCCAGCTCAGCTCTTAACTATTTATCGGAGACCACAGGCTTTAGGGGAACCGGAAGTTTAGGATTTTTTTCAAGCTGCTCTTTCACTTTTTCCAGTGTTGGCAAGAGCCACTATAATAGTTAAGGTCTTGCAATTAGAAGTGGGTGGGTTAGGAACCCAGAACAGGCTGCTCGAAGTATTAGGTTATTAAGTATGAAATGCCCGGTTTCCTTAAGTATTTAATATTAAGTTTGACAGTTGATATCTCTGACATTTCACTTTGACGCTTCTTGTTTTATGTTTATTGTGAAGGTACATCTTCAGTCTTTCAGTCGCACGGTTTGGCTTGTGATTATCTTTCAAATTTTTGTTAGAGCAATTTTTGTGAAACCATGGATAAGTCAAAAATTCTTGTTATTTTTGAATATGAGTTCTGTTGTGGAGCCAAGGTTTGCAGACAGCTTGAAATATCAACGAAGTGTTTGGGAAGGGTGTGGCTAATGAATGCACTGTATGATGATTTGAGAAGTTCTGTTCTGGTGATTTTAATCTTGAAAATGAGCCATGTGGGTGACCTGAGACCAAAGTGGATAATGATGAGCTGAAAGCTGTAGCGGAAGCGAATCCATCGCAACCTAGTCATGAATTAGCAGCAAGGTTTGACATTACTATTCCAACAATATTGGACCATTGGAAACAAATTGGCAAGGTAAAGAAGCTGGATAGATGGGTTCTGCAAGGATTAAACTAGCGTCAGAAGAGGAATTGTCTGGAAGCTTGCCTTTCTTTGCTGTCACAACATAAAGGCAAACCATTTCTACACCATATTGTTACATTTGATGAAAAATGGATTCTTTTGGACAATCGCAAGCATTTGGCACGTGGTTGAATAAAGATGAAGTGCTGAAACACAGTCCAAAACTAAATATCAAAAAAAGCTAATGGTGTCTGTTTGGTGGTCCAGTGCTGGTATTATCCACTACAGCTTCATGAAACCTGGTCAGTTATAGCAGATGTCTACTGCAACTGATTGGGTGAAATGATGATGATACTGTGATTAAGCAGCTGAGATTGATCAATAGAGACTGGCCAATCCTCTTTGCAAGACAGTGCCCGACCACGTGTAGCACAGACAGCGCTGCTTAAACTACAGCAGCTGGACTCGGAAGCTATCTGTCATACCCCACATTCACCAGACCTTGCACTGATTACCACTTCTTCCAGGCTTTGGAACACTTCTTGCAAGGAAAAATACTCAGTTCTTAACAAGCTGTGGAAAACAGCTATTTGAGATTTCATTGCTACTTGCTCTCCAGGCTTCTTTGACAAAACTATGTCAATAGTTTAGTCACATACTTTGATTAATTGTACCACTTCTTGTTTGAGATATAATAAGCTACACTTTTGATTTAAAATTGGAAATTTCATATTTAATGACCTAATAATTCCCTGATTGCCACATCTTATTTAGCTAGAACTCCTCTATGTTAACCACAACGCTTATGAAGATTGCTAGCCTTTTATTCTGTTTCTCTCTTGCAAATATATTCTAAGAAGCTTCTGTTAGGTCCATGTGAGTTACTATTGTGCTGCTAAAATTGCATTTTAAAAAAATAAGTAACATATTTACATGGTACAACATTCAAAAGGTACAAAAGGATACACAGCAAGAAGTCTTCCTTCCATCCCAAGATAGAATGCAGACTGTGACAAATGAATCTAACTAGCGTATGACATATCCTCACTGAAGAGGGGAGGGAAAGAGCTGACCTAAGTGACCTAAGTATTTTGTCTGGAGACTATAAGGGTAAAGACAAAGCTGTTCATAAACACTGTACTCTGCTTATAAATTTGTTTCTTGTGGCGGGGTGACAATTCTGAAAGTAATTTACACATATGCCGAGGTCGAACAAATATAATAAATGGTAGATGATAAGAACCAGTTTTCTCACTGTCAGAGAAAGGAGTTGCAAAGAAGCAAAGAAGATGGCTAGAAGGAACCCTGTGGTACTGGATTAGAGTTGGAGACATTAATATGATCTTATGTTTAGTTTAATATATATGAATAGGTACAGAAATAGCAACAGATGTGTGTATATGTGAGTTAGGACACCTACATATATTTCCCAGCTCTCTCTGCTGACAGGGCCTAGAAGCAGTGACACCCTAATGGCAATGAGTGCATCCACACCCAAATCTTGGTTTCTAAATACCATTCTCCAATAAACAGAATTAGGACTTCTTGGAGGAAAGGCTGATTCTAGGGGTGAGTCGGGGAAATTACAAAATGAACCTTTAGTATTTTGTAATGCTGGAAAATAAGAAAGTGCTCAACAAATGAAAGCATGAGTCATGTTGAAGGGGTACAGGAGCCAGCCTAAAAAAGCTCCCAGTGGCCAAAGATGGAACAATTTCAGCAACAAAATAAAATTTTCTTTATTGGAGATTAATAAATTGGATTATTTATTGCATTATGACCCAAGTATAAAATAAATGTACATGAGTTCATACTGATAAAAAAAATAAGTGAATAAATAAAGGGGGAGAGAGAAATCATTCTTGCAGAAGAATTCCAAACAATATAGGTGAATATTTGCCCCTCCCCCTTGAGTGTAAGCTGGATTTAGTGACTCCCTTCTAAAAAAAAAAAAAAAGTACCAGAAAGGGAAAAATAGGCTGGGCACAGTGGAACTTAATTATGGACTTCTCCTCATCAACTTTGGCCACCATGTTTTCTTTGTGTGTCAACAGGGAAGGAAACTTGCCGGCCTTATTTAGGCCTGGGCCAAGGCTTTGTGGGATCTGCTTGATAAAAGACTCTGAGGCCAAAAAGGCATCATACTTCTTAGCCAGCTTCTTGTTTTTGTTGACTTTTTTCAGCACCTCAGTGTCCATGCCGGAGATGTCCACAGCCTTGGCCCCATCGCAGTGCTGCTGGTCCCCTAGGACACACACAGAGAACTTGGGGTGGCGGGTGGACTTAAGCCTGATGGTGCCAGAGAAATGTTTGTCCTTCTGAGGGTCATAGTTCTTCAAGCTGATCTGCACCTCCACCATTTCCAAAAACTTCCAGTGCTTGTGCTGGTTCCTGTGCAAGACTTCCTGCACCACCTCATCCAGGGTGTCCTGAGAGACTTTGAACTCATGGTTCCTCGTGCCTCGATAACTGGAAAAGAGCCCTTTTTGCTATTTTAAATAGGCTCTTCTTTCCTTATATCATTGTATAGGCTATTGTATATACATATATATGTGAAGGTTTTCTTTTTTATACATTTTTTTATGTGAAGGTTCAAAGTTTCATAATATTAATTTTGTACCCATCTACCTTAATGAGTTATTTTGTTAGTAATATTTTTTATTTCTCTTGGATTTTCCAGATATTCATTCATGTCATTTACAAATGATACATTTACTTCCTTTTCAGTCTTTATACTTAAAGCTGCATATGTGAAATGTTACAGTAATGCTTCTTATCTAGAAGGGGTTCTTGGCATTCGTAGGGGACCCCGTGGTACAAAGCTTACGGTAGAGCCATTATTGAACTCTGTGATGGGGGTTTTTGTTTTTTGTTTTTTCATATTTATTTCTTTTGTTTCCTCTAGATGTGAAATCCGGCAGCTATACTGTGTTACAAGTGGTGGAAGCTCTTGGGTAAGAGCCTCTGCCCTGGAATGCTCTTCTCCAGCCCTGCCTGTGCACCCTGAAAGGTTACTTCTGTGCATTGCTGCTTTCCTGGAGCCTAAATTTCTCCTCCTGTAGCCCAGTATCTCCTCTCTGGCCCAGCATATTAGTACCTTGGTCTAAGCCTATGTCTTTGAGTTGTTTCTCCTGAAAAAAGTTTCAGGAGTAGTAGCTTCTTGAGTAGTGTTTGGAAGCACAGAGCCTTGTCAGCCTGCAGGTTTGGCATAAGATGAGTGGATGAAGGCCATCAACTATTGTTTAATTAGAGTTAGGGTTCCTCTTGTGCTTCTTTAGATCCACTCACCCCCCTGGGATTCTAGTCAGCCTGGGCCTAAGTCAGATAAGCTATGGACTCTGCCTAGGGAGTTGTCTGGAGGCTAACCCTGCAGCAGATCCCCACCAAGGAAAACGGTTTGGGGGAACAGCCGAAAAAGCAGTGTTATATTAATAATTTGGGATTCTAAGCACCTGAAGTATGTACTTAACAATCTAATGCCTGCTTTCCTCATATTTCATACTTGGTAGACCACTTAAATTGACAAGTCTTCTTAATAGGAGTTGCTAACTGTTACAACCAGCATGTCTTCTAAAACAGAAAACTAGAAAATTGGGGGAAACAAATGAAGTTACTATTACGTATTTCTTTAGACCATTTGGCCTATCTACTCACATGGTTGTGGGTTTGATCTATTTTTTAAAAAGTAACAGCTTTATTGAGATACAGTTGACATATTTTAAAGTTTACCATTTAAAGTGTATAATTCCATGGCTTTTAGTATATTCACAGATTTGTGCAATTCTCAACATAATCAGTTTCAGGACATTTTCATTCCTCCAGAAAGAAACCCATACGCATTAGCAGTCATTTCCCCTTCCCTCTTCTTCCCAGCCCCTGGTAATCACTAATTTACTTTCTGTCTCTATGGATTTGCCTATTCTGGAAATTTCCTATAAATGGAATCATAAAAGATGTGACCTTTGTTCCTGGCTTCTTTCACATAACATGTTTTTAAGGTTCATCCATGTTGCATCATATATCAGTCCTGCATTTCTTTTCTTGCTGAATAATAGTCCATTGCATGGATATATCACATGTTGTTTAACCATTTATCAGTTGGTGGACATCTGAATTGTTTCCACTTTTTGGCTATTCTGAATACTGCTGCTGTGAGCATTTGTGTGTCTTGGTCCGTTTTAAATGCTCTAAATGCACAGTTTTCTACTTCCTGAGCAGAAACCTTTCTACAGGTTTCTATCCTAGGGAGCCTGTCAAGTGATCTTATTTTTGCCCCATTATTCTTAATTATATACACCCTTATTTTTGAGGGCTAATGCAGTTGTCATGGCCAGCTCTCCTCCAGAAACTTACTTCCTGCTTATTCCTGTTAGTGTGCTTCTAGTATGTTTAAATGTAATTTCTATAGAGCATTTTAAAGATAAATCAGCTCCTTATTGCTTCAGTCCAGCTTCTCCCATATCTGTAATTCTACATAGTTAAACCTTTATTCTGGCCATCTTACTTTGTAAACTTCCACTTGCAAAGTTTTGGCTTTTTTGTGTTTTTTTTCCCCCCAGGACCTTGGTGGTTGCTTGCTCTCAGCATTTTTTGCTTAGCAATAATTTACAAAAATATACTTATTCTCCTATATTGGTAGAAGCTGCAACTGCCATTCATCTCTCAAACCCTGCTAAGGTCTGTTTCAGAGGAATGTCATAATCATACCACTGGGGAGAAAGAATAAACACAATGCCCATTAGGTGCCAGGCTCAGGGTGCCTGGAGACAGAAACTTCTGCTGGCTGTGGCGTCACATGTCCTCTAATGATGCCAGATCATTTGATTCTCTATGCTTCTATCCTTTCTGGTATCTGTAATGCCATTACCTCAGGAGCACCTCTCTGGGTTGTTTTTACTCTTTTAACAGGGCTTGGCTCTGCTTCCATGCCTAGGGGGTGAGTGTGACTAATATTAAAATATTTGTTCCTTCAAAGGTGGAACTGAGTAATAGCAGGCTCTCTGTATCCTACTTTCCCCCAGGTCCTCTCTAGAGAATCCAGAACCTCGAACTCGGGCACGAGGAATCCAGCTTTTGTCACAAGTGCTACTCCAGTGTCACTCCTTGCTCCTGGAGAAGGAAGGTACTGGCATCACTAGTAGGAACGTCTTCCTGGATTGCCCAGCCAAGGTCTCCGTGTCTATTCAAGCTGACTTTGTAGGCAGGAAAGGGGGGCATAAACTATCTGTGAACTGCTGTTTCAGGGTCTTCATTTCTCACTGGTATATGTGGCAGAAATGATTAGAATTAAGACAAAAGACACAAGGATTTCAAATGTAGCCACAGAGAGTTTTTTCAGTGTATCGTTCCCACTCTATAAAATGAACAGAGTAGTATTTCATAGATAGAGAGGTAAAGTAATGAAATACCCAAGTGCTTTGAAGTCCTGAGGAAAAAAAGCCAACAACTTGTTTATCTTCTATAGCAGGGGTAGGCAAACTACAGCCTATTTTTTGTTTTTTTAATGAGACATGGTCTTGCTATGTTGCCCAGGCTGACCTTGAACTCCTAGGCTATAAGCAGTCCTCCTGCCTCAGCCTCCTAAGTAGCTGGGACTATAGGCAAGTGCCACATGCCTGGCTTACAGCTTGTTTTTATAAATTAAAAAGTTTTATTGGAACACAGCTATACCCATGTATTTATCTATTGCATATGCTGCTTTTATTTTCCAGTGGCAGAGCTGAGTAGTTGGGATAGAGACCATGTGTTCTATAAGTCTATAATATTTACCATCTGTCCCTTTAATAAAAAGTTTACAGTGCTAGAAAAAAAAGAAAATAAGAAAATAACAACAACAAAAAAGTTTACAGGCCAGGCATAATGGCTCATGCCTGTAATCCTAGCAGTCTGGGAGGTCAAGGCAGGAGGATCACTTGAGGGAGACCAGAAGTTCAAGACCAGCCTGAGCAACATAGTGAGACCCCATCTCTACCAAAAAAAGAAAAATTAGCCAGGCATGGTGGCACACACCTATAGTCCCAGCTACTTGTGAGGCTCAGTCAAGAGGATCACTTGAGCCCAGGAGTTTGAGGTTGCAGTGAGCTATGGTGACGCCACTACACTCTAGCCTGGGCAACGGAGTGAGACCGTGTCTCACAAAAAAGAAAGAAAAAAAAAGTTTGCAGACCCCAGTTCTATAGAAAGGCAGTTCTGGGCTGAGAGTGGGTTTTACTGTGGACCTATGTGAGAATGGATAAGATATATTTCCCTATTTTCCTGACTGATCAAGTCAAGGCACCTTCAAATGGGAGAACATGGTATATATCTCTTTGTGAAGGAGAAAATTTGTAGTAGAACTCAGACAGGAACAGCCCTTACAGACTTAGGGAAGGAAGCAAAGTTGGTGGGCCCTCTTTGCACCTGTGCAAACTAATGGCTGAATCTGGTTTGTGCAGTGGTACACCTGATCCTGTTCTATGAGAACCGGCTGAAGGACCATCATCTTGTGATCCCATCTGTCCTGCAGGGTCTGAGGGCCCTTGTAAGTCTTCCTTCATTTCCTTACATAACTATGTTTGTGGGCGACTTTGTCTAGTTCCCTCCTTGCCCTTTGACGGGAAGGCTTCAACTGCTGAGGAGCAGATGCCCAAATGTGGTACTAAATTAGTGTCAGCCAGCTCTACTTCTCTTTTTACTCTGGAGAGTAAAAGTATCCTTTGGGGGACTGGAATTCGTCGCTAAACTGGAAGGAGCTGCAGAGAACTCATCAGCTTGAGAAAGTTTCTCACTGTTAGCACTTCTTCCTGAACTAGGATGTCGTGATTCCCACTATAGCTAATTAGGTCTGTTGTAGGGTTGTGTCTTGGAGGCCGTGCTGTAATTCCCTCTGTGCTTACATACCTTCCCTTCTCCCCCAGAGCCTATGTGTGGCCCTGCCTCCAGGACTAGCTGTTTCTGTGCTTAAAGCCATCTTCCAGGAGGTGCATGTACAGGTGAGTGATAACAGTCATGTTGGTATTCTCCTCTGTCTCCCACTTCTTGAGATCACTAGAATTAGATGACAAAAATCACTGTCTTCTAAGTCTGAACTCTTCAGGTCTTGTGACCATGCTTGTATGTTATTCCTTGCTACTGGATGTGGAGAGGGGTGTGTGCCATTATGTCTGACCTGTGTCCTCTTAAATCTACAGAAAGTAAGGCATCCATCAAGCAGGTTTGGGTCATTGGCACCACTGCAGTACTGCTGAGTCAATAGCCGTATTACTTCTCTACAGTTCTTCTCAGGTTGATCTTATGCTGATATAAAGAGCACTGTCCACTTAGAGATTGCAGCAAGAAGTAGTGTCAGCTGAGGTATTCTTTGAGTACTTTCTTCACTTCCTTTCTCCCTTATTCCCAAGTCCCTGCCACAGGTGGACCGACACACAGTCTACAGTATCATCACCAATTTTATGCAAACCCGGGAAGAAGGTAAGAGGCAGGGCTCCCTGGGAAATCTGAAAAGTGAGGACATCCTACTTTTTTCTCCTCCCATTAGTAGGACTCCTTTTAGCCTGGAGGCTATATAGAAGAGGCAGTACCCAGAGAGGAATGATTAAAGTGAACCTAGGGGTCCACTCTCTCCCCAGTGAAGTAAAGGAAGGGTAGAGTTTGTTCGAGCCAAATGTTAAATTCTTACCTTGACAACAGAATGTATATAGTCGCACATCTCTTCACTGAGTACTTCTCTTGGAATAGGAGGACCAAAGGGTCTGCCCTGAGAGGAAAGGGGAGGCAGTGACAGCAAAGGGAGAATGCAGGCCGGGAGAAAGCCTAAGTTCTGTATCCTGTAGGACAGTAGTGACCTTATTCTCTCCTTCTCAGAGCTAAAGGGCCTAGGAGCTGACTTCACCTTTGGCTTCATCCAGGTGATGGATGGGGAAAAGGATCCCCGTAATCTTCTGGTGGCCTTCCGCATCGTCCATGACCTAATCTCCAGGGACTATAGCTTGGGTACGTCTTTGTAGCTGTGAATTTCCTGGTTAGGGCTTGTCAGGTGAATGAAGCTAATAAGTCAACCTCATTCTTTCTCTGTTGCCACAGGTCCCTTTGTGGAGGAGTTGTTTGAAGTGACATCCTGTTATTTCCCTATCGATTTTACCCCCGTAAGTAGTACCTTCATTCATTCATTCAAAATTTTTATTAATTTTTTAAATTTCCTTTTTACCAAGCTTGTTTGTCTGTCATATTCATTCTATATTCGTTGAGCATCTGCTATATGCCAGTCCCCATTTTAGGCACTCATGGTACAGGTCAATAAAATAGATAATCCCTGCCCTCGTGAATTTACATTTTAGTAAACTAGGAAGCAGAGAAGCATTTGACGTTGGAGGAAGGATTCACATCAGTAGGTATTTGGGGGGTTCCTTAAGCTCCCTAACAATGTACTCAGCGCTGAGGGGCTACAGGATTGTAAAACATTGTCCCTGCCCTTGAAGGTTGAAACATTGAAGCAACAATATGAGGTTAGGTACCAAAGTGAGCGGTGCTATAGTTGTGCAGAGAAGACAGTTTAGTGTGAGCTAGAGTAGGCAGGAACTGACTTCACAGATAAGATAGGATTTCAGCTGGTTTGTGAGGGATGCGACGATATGACTCTGGAGTTAGAGAGGGCATCTCAGGCAATAGAAACAAAATGACTAAACAAAGGCACAATTGAGCACACTATGTACAAAAGGTGTTTGCTCTGGCCCTCATGGGCCTTCCTCCCACTCTGCATTTGATTTCCGTTCTCCTTCCAAATATTCAGGGTCTCATCACCATGTGGGTGTGTGTGGGTATGTGTACTGCAAGCATTAATGGTTTGGAAGAAAGGAAAGGAGTTCTATTACAGCATGCCAAACATTTAAGTATTAATTCTCACTGCCTTTAAAATGACACAGCCATCTGTGCTGTAGGGAATTTCTTACCAGATTATTTCCATTGATATGTTGCTTGGGACCACCTCTCTCCTGAAATGAATCTTTTCATCTCTTTCATAACCAATATTCCTATTCCTAACTTAGAAGAACTTATGCCTTTGAGATCTTAAAAGATCCTGGTTCAGCTACCATGTTCTTCTGTTTTTACTTTGTTTTTGAACAGATAATATGTTCACATGATTCAGAGTCCAAATGGGAGAAAAATCTCCCTACCGCCTTTCTTTCTCCATAGTCAACCAAATGTATCAGTTATGTTTGTATCTTTACAGAGCTTTTGCATCCATATATAAGCAAATGCTGCCCCCCCCCAAAAAAAGTAGCATACACACACACACACACACACACACACTCTCTCTCTCTCTCTCTTCCTATACTTTGCTTTATCTTAGAGTGTTCCATATCCAGTTCCATAGCCAGTATATAAACTGGCTTTTTCATTCTTTATGGCCACATAATATTCATTTACACAGAGAAATACCCAATTAATTTGATTAGTCTTCTATAGAAGTTCTTGCTAATCTTTTGTTGTTACAAGCAATGCTGCAGCTTATGGGTATGATAGGATAAATTCCTAAAAGTGGAATTGCTGGGTTAAAAAATACATGCATCTATAATTTGAGGGATTTTATACACTTCAGGGAGAAAAAAAGCAAATAAAAAAAATATATATATAATTTGAGGGAGAGGAGGAATATTTCATCCATTTTCTTGAAAGGTAATACAGTACGCATGATTCAACATTTAAAGGGCAGAGAAATAAGCGTCTTTCATACCCCTTTGCTGCCACCATCCATTTTCCCTTTGGAAAGAATCACTGTTCCCGCTGTTTATATATTTTCCTAGAGACATTCCAGGCAAAACAAACTTATAGATAATATTAGGAGAGTTTCTCTTAAGCAGATTTTTGTATGTTGTTCTGCACTGCAGTCTATCAGAAGCAGAAAGCTCTTGTCAAGATATTAATTAAAACAGATACATGGCTCTAGTGTAACTATTTGTGTTAGAAATATTCTTTATTGTCTTACAAATCAGTTTTGACCATATGCCATCATAGTGGATCTCATCGATATAAGGTTCGATTCCTTTAACTTTCACTGTGCCTATGTGCTCACTCTACAGAAGGGGTTGGCAAACTTTTTCTATAAAGGACCGGACAGTGCCTGTTTAGTCTTTGTGGGTCAAGTGGTCTCTGATGCAATTCCTCAGCTCTGCTTTTACAGCACAAAAACAGCCATAGATACAAGAATAGGTACAGTGGCTACATTCCAATAAAACTTTATGAACACTAAAATTTGAATTTCATATAATTTTCACATGTCACAAAATATTCTTTTGATTTTTTTCAAACATTATAAATGTTAAAACTATTCTTAGTTGTGGGCTATCCAATCTCAACTGGTTACTTCCTACTCCTAATATAGAGTAGATACTGGATCTTCCTTTACCATCATTCCCTTATCTTTTCTCTTGGATCAGATCTCCTATTTCCTGAGTTCACATATTGTTCATGTTGTGGTTTACTCCCCAGCTTGGTGATGTACCTCCTTTTATATCTTCCTGAGAGAATATATGAAGTAAAAATTTTTTAGATTTGTAAGTCTAAAATATCTCCTAATATTATCTGCAAGTTTGTTTTGCCTAGACTGTCTCTGGGAAAAAAATATAAACAGCTGGGAACAGTGATTCTTTCTTCCTTTTTTTTTTTTAAGAGATGGAGTCTTGCTCTGTCCCAGGCTGGAGTGCAGTGGTACCATCATAGCTCACAGCAACCTCAAACTCCTGGCCTTGAGCGATCCTTCTGCCTCAACCTCCCGAGTAGCTGGGACTACTGGTGTACGCCACCACACCTAGCTAATTTTTAAATTTTTTGTAGAGACTGGGTCTCACACTGTTGCTCAGGCTGGTCTTGAACGCCTGGCCTCAAGTAATCCTCCCGCCTCTGCCTCCCAAAGTGCTGGGATTACAGGTGTGAGCCACAGCACCTGGCCTCCAAAGCCTTTTGAGGACTGTATGGTATGCATGGGTAGTCATTCATCTTTCCCTAAGCCTACCTAGGATTTCATTATTTTGGGTCTGTTAAGTCATTTTCTCGTCCATCTGCTTTTCAAGTTCTAAAATTTTGTTGTTAATGTCTCTTATCCTGTTTGCTTCAACCTTTAGCTTTATGTCTTTTAAAAAAAAAGAAAATCCCTTTATTACTATATTTTTGTGGAGTTTCCAAAGAGGTAAAGGAAAATCTGATTCATGTTTTCAATCTGCCATCTTGACACAGAAATCATCAGTGCTTTTTATGTTGTCAGAATTATAGCTTTCCATAAGGGTGAAAAAATAGAAACGTCCATCAGAGAGGAATTATTTAAATAAACTGTGGTTCAACCACAAAATTAAATAGTATCAGCCACTGAAGCTAATGTTATGAAGGAATAATGTAATACCATGAAAAAATGTTTTTAATGTATTAAGTGGAAAAATATATTACAAACCATATGAACAAAATAATCATTTTTATAAGTATACATATATATTATACAGAAACAGTATATACTAACACATAGTAATAAAATATATACAGAGAAGAAAGCAATACACCAGAAACTTAAGGATACTTATTTCTGAGTGGTGAAATGATAGATAGAAAATGTGTGATCAGATAAAAAATAAATGTGTTTATTTCCCAAAGAAACACACAAGATCAAGCATGTCTTCTTTCTGGGGCCTCATATCTTCTTATTCTGCCAGATTGGGTATAAATATCACCCTGTTCTGCAGGGTTGCCAGGTTCAAACCTGTGTTCAAAGGTGGTCTTAAGAGTTATGCAAACACATGGCCCTTCTCCCTTTTCCAGCCACCCAATGATCCCTATGGTATCCAGAGAGAAGATCTCATCCTGAGTCTTCGAGCTGTGCTGGCGTCTACACCACGATTTGCTGAGGTGAGTCTAGGCAAAGTGAGGGTGTGCAGCCTCTGCCCATAGAAGGCTCTGAAGAAAACAGTAAAAGCATGGGGAAAAAGATCTAGTGTACATTTTAGGGTATGACATCCTGCAAGTGTCTTGTGTAGCAAGTGTCTTCAGACCTTTGATATGGAATACTTTACCATCTCTTCCTTTAAAAGAGTAATCCAATCCCTATGTGGTACTGTCTTTTTAGATCCTGTAACTTTGCCAACTTACCTATTTTCCAAGTAACTGGTGCTCTGGCCACAACTTGGCAGGAAGGTTAGCTGACAGTTACAACTCCTGACTTGAGTGTAGCTCCTTGATGTAGCACCTGCCCCTGGGGACTGGTGGCAGTAAGGACATGGTTGACCTTGATGTGGCAGAGACATTACCCATCTCAGGCTTAAAATCTTCCCTCTCCCCCACAGTTCCTGCTGCCCCTGCTAATTGAGAAAGTGGATTCCGAGATTCTGAGTGCCAAGCTAGATTCTCTACAGACTCTGGTGAGTGATTTTTCTCCGTGTAGGATCCAATTGCCTTTAGACAAGTTAGGGGTAATAAAGGATATAGATTATTGGATACTCAGGAAGAGTTCATGGGCCTCAAAGGAGGGATACCCAGCATTTGGGCCCATGTGTTAACCTAAAGCCCCTAGCTACATATTGTCCTATCCTGTAGTAACTGAGTGGTAACTGAGGAAAGGGCTCCCTCATTATGCTTTTTTTAAATTAGGGTAAACTATTTCTCTGTGCCTTGGGTAGGACTGTTACGAAATCCTGCTAGGTTTTCTGCTGAGAGCCAGGCTCCTTCAGGTGCCATTATGCTGAGGTGCCTGCATATCCTAGGATGTGTGAGCATGTAGATAGCTGATACCTGCAGTTTCCTTGGCAGAATGCTTGCTGTGCTGGGTATGGACAGAAGGAACTGAAGGACTTCCTCCCCAGTCTTTGGTCTTCTATCCGCAGAGAGGTGAGTGTTACTTAGATAAACTCACTACTGTTAACTCCCAGTTGTCAGCCATGAGGGGAAATAATGCACCCTGTCCTTTTCTCCCTCTTGTCCCCAGGACCAAAGGTACTATGCCTGGTTATTCAGTAGCAAACAAAGGGACATAATTCTAGTTGAGTGACAAGAGAGAGAGTTCCAAGCAGAGGGTCAGCTGCTTGGTGAGAGCACTTGATCGTCTTTGCACATTGCCCACTTCCTGTGCTTCCATGGCAAGGAGTGTAGGTCATGGTGCCTCTGGCACCATGCTAAAAAAGAGGGGGAGAAAGAGAGTTAGGATAGGGGATCCCAACAGCCACTGCTCAGAGTTGGCATTCTGTTTTCAAAAAGTATATCTCTCAATCCTGAGTGAGACTAAGGACCTGGTGAGAATATAGCAATTGAGAAGACATTCAGTTGGTGTGTTAATTTCCATTGCTGTGCCCTAGAAGTTCTCAATCCTCCCTCTTCACCAAGGAAATAGGCAGCGGATGGGTGGGGTCTCATCTGGTGCAGGCTCACCTCAGTAGCCATGGGATCCCTCCCCGACAGGTGTTCCAGACGGCAAGTGAGCGGGTGGAGGCAGAGGGCCTGGCGGCCCTCCACTCCCTGACTGCGTGTTTGTCTCGCTCTGTGCTGAGGGCTGATGCCGAGGACCTCCTTGACTCCTTCCTTAGCAACATCCTACAGGGTAACGGGGCCATGGCAGCCAGAAAGGGGAGTAAGCACGATAGAGATAACATTCCTTAAGGGCCACTAACCTTTCATGTGTAGCCCCCACATGTTCAGTGGTTTAGGGGCTACAGCCATACTTTGAATTGAAGACAATTTGAGTGGTAACTGCTAGCAGACTGTCCCAGGTCTCAGTCTCCAACCAGTCTGGACGGTAGGGGAATCAGACAACATTTGGCCTACTTCCCAGGTCTGTGATATGCTGCCTCTCTAGACTGCAGGCACCATCTGTGTGAACCGGACATGAAACTGGTGTGGCCTAGTGCCAAACTGTTGCAGGCAGCTGCAGGTGCGTCTGCCCGGGCCTGTGACCACATCACTAGCAACGTATTGCCTTTACTGCTGGAACAGTTCCACAAGCACAGTCAGGTAAGGGAATGGAGTCTTTGGGGGAAATGATGGGACTTGTGTGCCAGGATCCCTTTCTCAGAAAGAGTGAGCTGAGCTTTAAGTTGGGCACAGATAGGAAATGGTGGGTTTTGCTCCCATTAGCTTCTCTTGTTCACTCTTTCCCTGACTCTTACGTAAAAGGATAATTCTCTCTACTTTCAGAATAGCAGGATTGAAATCCTTTAAAATATTCTTTGACTCCAGTACCCCTTGAAACATTACAGAGCAACCAGCGGCGGACAATCCTTGAAATGATCCTGGGTTTCTTGAAGCTGCAGCAGAAACGGAGCTATGAAGACAAAAGTGAGGTTACCTTCCATTTGTGGTATCCTAGGAGCTGTTGAGCACTATAGCCTACAAAGGATAGCAGGGAAGAGTGCTATGTAGTAGTCGAGGTCGGTGGTCTCATTGTTCTGAGGTTGTAGCACAAGAGAACACTTAATGGATGAAATGTCTATTTTTTCCCCAACATGCTTCCTTGGACACCCCATGGATTAAGCTCTTTAAATCTGGCCCACATTGTCCTTGCATCATAGCTGAGTCAGGGATATTGAATATAAGGGCTTCCTTTTAACCTGGCCTCTGTCTCTCCCTAGATCAAAGGCCTCTGAGTGGCTTCAAGGACCAGCTGTGCTCACTGGTATTCATGGCCCTAACAGACCCCAGCACCCAACTTCAGCTTGTTGGCATTCATACACTCACAGTCTTGGGTGCCCAGCCAGGTACATCTTAAGAAAAAGAGAGAAGATGAGGGTATTGGTCCCTTCCTTGCAATTTTCTGTCTTAAAAGCAGTCTTAATTCCCTGTTCTCACTGCAACTCTGATGACTGGGCTTTCTAATAGGATTTTTAGAAGGGTTGTGGTGGTTGCAGGGGAAGAAAGATGAGGTTCATGTTCCCTTCTAACTACAGATCTCCTATCTTCTGGGGACCTGGAGCTGGCAGTAGGTCACCTGTACAGACTGAGCTTCCTGGAGGAGGATTCCCAGAGTTGGTGAGAATCTAAAGCCGTGAGACAGAGTGCAAGCTGTTCCCTGCCTCTGTATAGTAGCAACAAATCAAGCAAGGACCAGGGCTCTGTGCTTCTGACCACTGGCTCTCCTTAGGGAGGTGGCTCTGTGTTAGGCTCTGGCTGCTAACCAGTTGTAGCGATGTGGAACTGCCTCTTTTTGGGGGACTTTAAGAAGCCCTGTACAACTCAGTGGTGTAGGTACTTGAGGCCTGCTCTTTAGCAAGGAGGCCTCAGGAGCCTACACTCCTGAATCTGCCTAATGTCAGGCCTAGACAGGAGAATGATGGGCCAGCACTCAGCCAAAGCTTATCTGTTCTGTGACCCCAGTAGGGTGGCAGCACTGGAAGCATCAGGAATCCTGGCCACTCTCTACCCTGCAGCCTTCAGCAGCCACCTAGTACCCAGGCTTGCTGAGGAGCTGCGCACAGGTATGCATCTTTAATCTCCTGTGGCTTACCCTTCCCAGCAAGGCTTTGAAGCCTTCATCTTGTCAACACACAGTGAAACCTTGTCTCCTGGGTTGCTTTCAGGGGAATCAGATTTGACTAAAGGGGATGGGCCAACCAAATGCTCCCGGCATCTGCGCTGTATGCAAGCCTTGTCAGCTGTATCAACACATCCCAGCATTGTTAAGGAGACGCTGCCTCTGCTGCTGCAGCATCTCTGGCAGGTGAACAAAGGTAACTGCTAGGAATAATACCCAAGGAGTTGGGCTGAATGGGGAGCTATAGTCGAGTTTGGAGTTGACACTTCTAAAGCAATGGTTCTAACTGTAGCTATACCTAAGAGTGACGTGGCAAACTTTTTTTAAAAGTACTGATGCCTGGGTCCAACTGAATCAGTCTCTGAGGAGGGATGGGACTTGGGCAACAGTAATTGTTAGAGTGCTCAGGCAATTTTCATGTGGGGTCAGAATTAAGAAGCACCACTCTAAGGCCATGGTGCTCAAAATATGATCTGTCAAAAAGCAGCGTGGGCACCCCAGGTAACTCATAGGTTTGAGTTTGAGAAACACGGCCCCAAGGCAAAAGAGACAGCAGCTACTGCTACTGGAAACCCACACATGATCACCGTGAGTCCTCACTAACCTAGGCTCCATGCTTAGGACTGCCCAGCCCTCGGGGGTAGATCCAGGTCGACAGTGGTGATCCAGCAGCTGCCACATAGTAGAAGGAACACTAGGCTTGGAGTGTGACTTGGGATTGATTCCTAACTGCACTTACTGTGACCCTGGAAAAACCCCTGATCATTTCATTGCACTTCCAGTGTCCTGCTCTGTAAAGTGGGGGATGATACTTCTAGGGCTGTTAGGAAAGTGAAGGAGAGAATGTATCGGAATGCTTCTGTTGCAGCGCCTGGCACACAGCAGATCTCAGCTGTGCAGTCTGAACAGACGGAAAGGAGCTGCTAAGAGAATAAAATGATTCCGCTCTGTAATAAGACATCTTGGCCTCTTCAGTCACTCATCCTTGACTGTTCTTCCCATCTGCTGTATTGGAAATACCTGGAAGTGGTTTTAAGAAAACCTTACAGAGAACACTTACTTTTTCGCCAACAGGGAATATGGTTGGACAGTCCAGTGAAGTTATTGCTGTCTGTCAAAGCCTCCAACAGGTGGCGGAAAAGTGCCAGCAGGACCCTGAGAGCTGCTGGTATTTCCACCAGACAGCCATACCTTGCCTGCTTGCCTTGGCTGTGCAGGCTTCCATGCCAGGTAACTTTGCACCTCTCCTCCTTCCTGGCCTCTGGGATCTGCCCTCCGCTAGTGTTGCACAGCACTGCCACCCTCTGGGTCTGGCTGGTACTGCATCTCAGGCCATCCGAGGCTTGCTTTGAATCCTTTGTCCCCTGAGTGAGATTTCACTTCACAGCAGAGTGCCAGCCTGACCGATGGCAGGAACCAAACTAGTTAACATTGTTAACTAGTGTTCACAGTGTTCGAGAAGATCCACACCTTTTTCCCTGTGATTGCTATGTAATGAGTTTAGTTGGAATTGGACCCTGGGGTCAAGCAGATCTGGTTGGGTTTCATCTTCAACTCTATCACTTGGTAACTTAGGTGAAGATATCCATCCTTTCTAAGCCTGAGTTTCCTCACTTGTAAGATGGGGATAAATAGTAATACCTCCATCACAGGGTAATTGGTAATGATTAAATAAAGAATGTGAAATGCCTGCCACACAGCAAGTGCTCAGTATGTGATAGTTGCTATAAATAGTAAGGGCCCATGAAGACAAATCCATGTTATTTTAAAATTTTTTTAAAGACCAATGTTACTATCTCTTATGTTAAGAACATCCATATTTATGCATGGAATGGCAAGCCATGAAATAAAAAAAAAAAAAAAAAGAACATCCATATTTAGCTATCCTTATTTCCCACTGTTTCCTAGTCTAAGGACTGTGCACAAGGTTCTCAAGAGCTCTGTGTAGCCCCAGGTTAGACCCCTCCTGTTTTTCTAGTGTCTGGCTATTTCTCAGGACTGCAGCACTACCAGAGGGTAGATTAAAAGCTGCTAGAGTCAGTCGCAGAATCACCACGACAGGACCTAATCATTTGGATCTTTGAACCATAGTCATAGGCTTGTGTGTGTGTTTTGCTTTGGTTTGGCAGAGAAGGAACCTTCAGTTCTGAGAAAAGTGCTGTTGGAGGACGAGGTCTTGGCTGCCATGGTATCTGTCATTGGTACTGCCACCACCCACCTAAGCCCTGAGTGAGTATAATCACGGATGTGGCTTAAACCCAGGGAGAAGGATAGGATTCTTTGGAAGATGCAACAGATAGCTGTCTTGTCAGCTGTCCTTTTACCCACATTTAAATGTGGAGGCAGTTAATTGTTTTTATAAGATTTTCTGACAAAGCAAAAGGAAGGGGCTCTTGGTATACCATGGACTGTGGGGATGGGTGGGCCATGAGCCAATGGGTCTTAGCTACAGATGTGCATAAGAATTACCTGTGAAGCATTTTAAAAACATACATTGACCCAGCCTGAACAAAAGACCCTGTCTCTACTAAAAATAGAAAAAATTGGCCAGGTCTGGTAGCTCATACCTGTAGTCCCAGCTACTCAGGAAGCTGAGGTAGAAGGATCGCATGAGCCCAGGAGTTTGAGGTTGCAGTGAGCTATGATGGCACCATTGCATTTTAGCCAGGGCGACAGAGTAAGACTCTGTCTCAAAAAAAAAAAAAATACACACACACACGAGTTCTCTCACTAGATTGTAAGCTCCAAGAGAATAGGGATTTGATTTGTCTGGCTCGCTGCTGTACCACCAGGGCCTAGAATGGGAATGGTTTCCTAACACACAATATTTGCCAAATTAATACTTATTAAATGTATGAATGATCAGGGCCTGTCCCATTGACTTGACCCTAATTGAACCCCAGATTGAAAAGCACTGCTGTGGCAGGGAGGACTGCTTTAGAAATCTAGCTCCTTGATAATAACTAGTACTCTGCCCCCAGGTTAGCTGCCCAGAGTGTCACCCGCATTGTGCCCCTCTTCTTGGATGGCAACGTCTCCTTTCTGCCTGAAAACAGCTTCCCAAGCAGATTCCAGCCATTCCAGGTGACAGTCTGATGGATCAGACGGGAGAATCTTGGAACTTGTGTCCTTCAAGCTTATTTTTTTAGGGCTAATATGGATAAGTAAGGGGGGCAGACAAGCCTGTTGCTGGCTGGGCAGGTTTGATAGGGCTCTTCTTCCTTTATAGGATGGCCCCTCAGGGCAGAGGCGGCTGGTTGCACTGCTTATGGCCTTTGTCTGCTCCCTCCCTCGAAATGTAAGTAAGCACACAATTTAGGGAGTACCCTTGTTTAACCCTGACAGGGGAAGGTGGATCCCAGGTGACCTCTGGGCTGAAATCTGCCACAAACTCAGCTGATCTTTTACTTCCCCCACCGCAGAAGTTAGTTCTCATCCATCTGGTCCCTGCTGCCACTTGGTACTGGGTATCTCTTGGAGTTCAGGTGTTCTCTGGGTCCATTTCATAGCCAGTTATTCTGTAGGTGGAAATCCCTCAGCTAAATCAACTCATGCGGGAACTTATGGAGCTGAGCTGCTGCCACAGCTGCCCCTTCTCCTCCACCGCTGCTGCCAAGTGTTTTGCAGGACTCCTCAACAAGCACCCTGCAGGTACTGGGAGGAGACAGGGGTCAGAGCCTCCTGGGATCAACTACGGATGAAATCTTCAATCTCAGTCCTCATTCTCTTTAAAAAAAAAAAAAAAAAAAGCTTGCTAATATAACACAATAGAGCTTTAGCTGCTCAAACACTGTCCTGGAATAGCCCTTTCTCAAGACCAGAGCTGAGCAAAGCATTACTATACCTAAGAAGAGAAGGGACTATGAGGAGAATGCTCTATCTGGTTCCACCATCCTATTCCCTACTGTGGGGCTAAGATGGATAATTTTTTATTGGAAGTAGACAACCCTGTCTTTTCATAGGACACCACCCCTGCATTTTGAGAACACCAGGCTCTCATGCTGGTGTCCTATGTGGACAAAATGATATTGTCCCTTTGTAACAGCCCTCAGGGAGCTCTGTGCTTAAATTATTTACCTCCTCTGTTTTAAAGAAAAAAATGTAGCCTTTGCATCAGCATTTCCTCATCCCTTTTCAGGGCCGCAGCTTGACGAATTCCTACAGCTGGCTGTGGACAAAGTGGAGGCTGGCCTGGGCTCTGGGCCCTATCGTAGTCAGGCCTTCACGTTGCTCCTCTGGGTAAGGAGTCAGAATGGATTCTTGTTAGAGAGGAATGTCTGGTTAAATGAAGTATCCCTATTTGACCCTGAGCCAGAAGCATCTGCGTCTTGGGGTTCTGGGGTTTGAGTGTCATGCCCTGACTGCTCTCTGTCTCTCCGATTACAGGTAACAAAGGCCTTAGTGCTTAGGTACCATCCTCTCAGCTCCTGCCTTACAGCCAGGGTAAGTCCTTTTTGGAGACAGAAGAACCTAGGACCTAAACAGGAACTTCCCTGTTGATTCTATTTCTCCCGATGCACCTGAAAGGCCCTCTTTTTCTCCAGCTCATGGGCCTCCTGAGTGATCCAGAACTAGGCCCAGCAGCAGCTGATGGCTTCTCACTGCTCATGTCTGACTGCACTGATGTATTGACTCGTGCCGGCCACGCTGAGGTGCGGATCATGTTCCGCCAGCGGTTCTTCACAGATAATGTGCCTGCTTTGGTGCAGGGCTTCCATGCTGCTCCCCAAGGTGAGGAGAGTCTGACAGGCTGCAAATATGTAGACCCCTCCTTTGCTTAGCCACATTGCTTAGAATAATTTGGGACCTGCATGCTTTTTTTAGAGCTAAAGTTTGTCCTAGAAAGCTAAACTTGTAGATTATCCCACTTTTCCCTTTGATGGACATATCTTGGTTATTCTGAGCTTGAGGGGCTCTTTTTTCCCCACTTCTTTGTAGGCTGATATCTCAGCCTCTTCAGAGATGGGAGTTGAATTCTCAAGCTGTATGTCTAAGCCCAGTTTATCCCCTAAGCTTTTCCATGTTTTACAGATGTGAAGCCAAACTACCTGAAGGGTCTGTCTCATGTACTTAACAGGCTGCCCAAGCCTGTGCTCTTGCCAGAGCTGCCCACAGTAAGTCCTGTAGTCAGAGCCCCACAAGGGAGAAGGCTGTTCTTCCCCAGCTGGGGCTGGAAAGGGGAGGAGAGCCAGGATCATTACAGTGTGGTCATCCCCTACCTTTCCCATTGCCTCTTAGCTCCTTTCCTTGCTGCTGGAGGCCCTGTCCTGCCCTGACTGCATTGTACAGCTCTCCACCCTCAGCTGCCTTCAGCCTCTTCTACTGGAAGCACCCCAAGTCATGAGTCTTCACGTTGACACCCTCGTCACCAAGTTTCTGAACCTCAGCTCTAGCCCTTCCATGGTGTGTTGAGCCCCAGCAACTCATTTGGCACCAACATCTCTCCTCAGGTGTCCCCTGACCTCCTTATGGTTATGTTCCAGGCTGTCCGGATTGCTGCACTGCAGTGTATGCACGCTCTCACTCGCCTGCCCACCCCTGTGGTAAGTCATCAGATATCCCTCCCTGGTCTGGGAATTTCTTAGAAAAGCTAGGTAAGTACCTTTCTGCCTTAGTCAAGTGGGGTTAACCACTCTACTATGGGATCGATACGAACTACAAGGTACAGGTAGGCCAGGATTTTTTCCTTAGACCCAGAATGGACCCAGTAGATCCTGACTACCATAGTAGAGTGGCCGTTCTGCCACCTAGCATCCCTTGGAATCACTAAAAAATAGGACACATTTTGCTTTCTTCAGAATATTAGTTGTATAGTCAGAAGAGTGGCACTTTTGGTTGCCCTGGATGAGCAAGGCTAAGATTATCTCCTCTGACTCCACAGCTGCTGCCATACAAACCACAGGTGATCCGGGCCTTGGCCAAACCCCTGGATGACAAGAAGAGACTGGTGCGCAAGGAAGCAGTGTCAGCCAGAGGAGAGTGGTGAGTTTTTACATCGTGGGGAGAAATGGGGCTGAGATAAGCCTCACCACTGATGTTGCCAACATTTTTTGCTACAGGTTTCTGCTGGGGAGCCCTGGTAGCTGAGCCCTTGGTCCTGGCCTCGACTGTTCTAACAGACAATCTTACCTGGAATTACTAACTAATTATCGAGCCATCTTGCCCAAGGCAGGGAGACCACTGGTCTCTGACTGCCTTTCCCACAGACAGCGCAAATGCTGGGCCTCTGTCGCATGGCTGTGCAAGAAACATGGGAGTCCTGATTTCTAACGGATTGTCAAGTAACTGAGTGTGAGACTACTTGTGTTTGAAGAAAGATCTAGGGTCATGGGGCTCTTCCATTTATATACCAGAGAGGAGATATGCTGCTGAGGGGTGAATGCAGATGAGTGTGGCCCTGAGGACCAGGGCTGGTAAGGGTGTGTGTGCCTGCTGAAGAATAAAGATTTCTTTTGGTAATGGGGCTGACTGTCAGATATTTCCCCGACGCACATATGCCTCTGTAGCACATAACCAGAGGTATCATTGGCCTAAGCTAGAAGAACAGTAAGATAGGGACTAGCCAAGAATTCTTCTGGGCATAAGAGGCATGACCAGAACATCTATTCACTAGGCCATGACCTTGACTTTCCCCCTCCCTGCCCTACAGTGAGGCAAAGAGTGAGGAGCTGCATGTTAAAAATCAAATACCTTTATTTTTGCTCCCTTCCGCAGCATATGAGAAGTGGCAGTGACCTCAGCAGCAGGTCTGGTAACTCTGCCCTGTTGAGAAGCTGGGATCTCAGCTGTACCAGTCAGGTGTGTTCTCAGACAGCAAGTCTAAGAGGTGCTATAACCAGGAGGGGCCAGGGTCAGCACTGGGCAAGGCAGTGGCCTGACCCTAGTCTGGGCCTGGAACTTCTGTTTGCCTGAGTAAAAGGATGCCGTCCTCGAATTTCTTCACGTTGTGTCTTCTGCAGTGGCCAAAAGGCTGTCCTTGAGTTGTCCCTGCATGGTACTCTGAGGCAGGCCCATTGGCTCTTTTTGATCACCGATTCCAAGAAAAGCTGCCCTTGGCCCAACGTAGGAAGCAGAATGAATGCTCAAGTTGTGGCTGACAGTCCAGCTCACACTGCCATCACAGAGGCTGAGTGAGCGGTCACCCAGGGAGGGGGCTCCCAGCTCATTCCATTCCCATGGGGCAGGTGGCTAGAAGGTAACAGCACCCGGGTAAGCCAGTGCCTAAAAGAGAAGATAGAAATGTCTGAATTCCAAAAGTTCTTGGTCCTTGCTGATCCTCATTCCTCAGCAAGCATATATCAAGGTATCCTGAAGCTACCTTGGCGTCAATCACAAAGGTAACAAAAGTTCTAATTTCTTCTATTTTGTCCACTAAATGTACTCTGTGGTGCCCTGAAGACCTTTGGAGGTTTCAAGCTAAACTTCTAAGGGACCACTGTCAGCACGGTGATTGGCAGGAGTGTAATGAGAAAGGGGGTGGGGGTAGGGCAGGGTACTTAGAGTCATTTTATTGTTACTGCCTCAGTAACTGCAATGTGAAAACGGTTTTCCTTTGTCTCAGGCTGAGAGCTCCATTTATTCTCTTAGGACCTCTGTCACAAATAGATTACTTCAATCTCACAAACTACTGGCTTGAACTCCAGCCACTGCCATACAAATGAGAGGCAACTGGTGGCCACTACGTCCTACACCTAGGGGTCCCTTCCTGAGAACAGCTGCCTTTGGATTCTACTGTAGTCATCCTGAAGTTTCATCTGTCACTTAGAACCACACAGTTTTGGCCTCAAACCTGTTTGGCTCAAATGAGCAATTATTGCTACTCCTAGAGTCTAGAACTATACTAAGACAGTAGCCACTAGCCACATGTGGGTGTTTCAATTAGTGAAAATGAAATCAAATTAAAAGCTGCTTGATCACACTAGTCACATTTCAAGTGTTCACAAGTACAGAACATCATCTTTGTCACAGAGCTCTGTATCTTACTTTACCTTCCTGTGTCCACACCCAAGAATACCTTCCAGTTGTCCAAGCAGCCATAGTTGTAAGGATTCCTAAATACCTAGAGCCAAGAAAAACATACGTGTTTCTATAAACCTTTTCTACTTATTCCCCTCCTAATTTTTGAGACAAAATTGACTAAGCTAAAGCTCAGGTAGGCAAGTTCTGGCCTCTTATGATGCTTGCCCTAGTCAGCCCTGACCATGGCCTCTGTCTACAGGAGGGCAGGTTCAGTTACCCACCTGCCCAACCACCCCAAGCCCTCAACCTTACTCACTCTGCCCTTGGCCTGTAGCCGGTGTCTCTCCTTCTTATTGATGTGCCTTTCGATGCTAGTCTCACCCCGACTGATGAGAACAGCATGCCATATAGTTAGGGCACCCAGAGCAAGTGCCACGGAACTAAGAAAGAGAGGCAAAGATTGGTGGGTAGTTTCGAGAGGGCTGGAGGAAGTAGTTCTGAAATTGAGTTAACCTACAACTGGGTAGCAACCCCTCTGCCCAAGTCTTCCCCATTTCCCTACATGCATCTTAGGTGAACTTTTACTTCACTACATCTATATACAGCATCAGCCAGGCACAGTGGCTCACGCCTATAATCCCAGCTACTCTGGAGACTAAGGAAGGGGTATTGCTTGAGCCCAGGAGTTCCAGTCCAGCCTGGGCAACATAGTGAGAACCTGTCTCTTATTGAGAAAAACAGACCAGGCACAGTGGCTCATGCCTGTAGTCCTAGCACTTGGGTGGGGGGGCTCAACGGAGGATTGCTTGAGGCCAGAAGTGGGCAACATAGTGAGACCCTGTCTCTACCAAAAAAATAAAAATAATTAGCCAGGCATGGTGGTGTACACCTGGAGTCCCAGCTACTTGGAAGACTGAGGCAGGAGGATCACCTGAGCCCAGGAGTTTGACGCCGCACTGAGCTATGATCACACCACTGTACTCCAGCCTGGGAGAAAGAGCAAGACCCTGTCTCATACTCGTGCTTGGGAGATAGTAGGGAGTAGTAAAAGCACTGGAGGTGGGAATGGGATGGCATGAAATTCAAATTCCAGCTCTACCATTCCTAGCTGTATATCATGGAACAAGTCACTCCACCCCTCTAATGTTCAGTTTTCCTCATCTATAAATACAGCCACCTGGACTTTAGGTAGGTGCTATGAGGATGAAATAAAAGAAGGAGTTTAATTTACCTTGGCACATAACAAATGTATGCTTTTATCCTTGTGCTTAGTAACAAGCAGTGCTAGTATTCTTAATGTTCCCTGCCCCAAAATGCTGAAGAAAATGAAGTGCAGACTCTTTGCCAACATAAATTAGACCAGGTGAACAGTGGCAGTTCACTTAGGGATGGGTTCCTGCCTGTATGTGGACACCTAAAGGTTTTTCTGAAGCTGCCCCTCCTTTAAAACTATCAAAAATGAGAATTAAATACCTGCACAGGAACCAGAGGTAGACGAGACTCTTGTGAGTCATCCTTTCTTGAAAGGAGAAGGTGGGTGGTGGGGTCTGGTGATAAGTCTAGAAAAAGAAAATAGCAAAGCCTGACTCATTTGCTCTGTTGGTCTCCAGCAACTGCCACCAGAGCCCCCAGCATCTACAGGCAGAAGTGATGATCCAAACCCAGGCAGAGAAAATGGGGATAAAAGCCACAGAGGAGTCAGGGCAGCAGCCAGATGGGTGGACCAAGCCCAGCGGCAGCATCATGTGGACAAACACTGGGCAGAACAGGTCTGGACAAGATGGCAAAGCACAGGAGGAGCTGACCCTGAGCCTTCACGTTGACAACACCAATGGGGCTCCAGGGGAAGCCACTCCAATCCCCGGCTGGAACTCTGTGTGGCTATGTCCCCAGGAGAGACCAGACCACACCCAGAATGTACTGACTGCAGGGGGAGAACCCGGAGTTCCACTAAAGACTGCGAAAGGACAGCAGAGATACAATCATGAGCCCAAGATGTGCTCAGCAGATTAGAGAGTCCTAAAAGGCACTGGAGTAGTGGGGGTGAGGGTGATCCAGATGTGGATGGACCAGCCTGATCTCTGTCCCCTGGAACCCCATTACACAGACTAACATAGACTCCTTGCTGCTCAGGCCATCACCAAGGCAGAGTGCTTGCTCAGCCCAGAGAGAAGGTGATGGTGGGATAGACAGCCGAAGACTGTCACACCAGGGACTTCCAGCTTGCCCTCGGGCCACTTAGTCTACCCAATGCAGACAGCCTCCCTGAACACTCCTGATCCCATCTACTGTGGCCTCGCAGGCAGCCTCTACAACTAAACTAGCAGGTCGGTCCCAGTCGCCTGAGCAACTCTACACCCCCAGGCCTGAGCAGCAGGAGGCAGTGGGGCAGGGACAGCCCACCTGGTTGGCAACCGCCTGTAGTTTGTTCTTGTCGAGCTGTTTCATTTTCTAAGGGGATGGAAAACAGTGCTGGTTATACTCTCAGGCCTCTAGAATGGGGGTGCTACCAGCCCCATCCTTAGGGACAGGTTCCACACCCCACAGTTCTGCACTATGGAGCTACCCTGCTCCTAACAGTGAGCTCACCTCAATGGCAGCATAAGCTTCCCGGAAAAGGTCCCAGCTTCCATAGCTGCAGTAGACACAGCCCAGAGTCATGAAAAAGCAGAAAGAGAAGAAGTACCGATGATTATAGTGGCCCACGCAATTGTTCAGCCAGGCTGGTGGGAAAATGATTAAGGACAAGATCAAACACAATTTCAAGGGGTAGCCAGGCTTCTCTGGTTCATCTTTGGTTGATGGTGACATCACCCAAGACTCAGGTTTCTTCCAACCACCAAGAACTATTTTCCAAAGGCAGGAAAATATGGGACTGTTTTCCTGAGGTTTAGGTGAAAGTGTTCTAAGCTTTTTAGAGCCCTTAAGTTCCACCAGGAAATCATGGAAACTGAAATCCTACAGTAAAATGAATCTGCCAATACTTCAGCCTAGCTGGGGTTAGGCAGACATCTGTACGGGACAGCAGAAGGGGACCCATGGTTCCATCTGACACACCCAGTAGACCACAGAAGCCCAAATTTCTCTTCCCATCCAACAGCTGTTAGTACAACAGTCTGCAGAAGAAGAAGCTGTTAGATGATTCCTTGCTCCAAGAAGGTATATGCCTGAGTGCTTGTGAGCCTCCTGCTCCCCAAGAAGGTCAGCCTCACACCTCTTCTACTACCTCCTCATAAGCCCACTGCACTCTGGAGCTAAAGAAGGCTTCAGGCAGAAGAGAAGGCAAAAGGATACGGCAGTGATGATCCATCTTCAGCACACACCTGTGAGGGAGGGACACAGGCTCTGTTACGGTGGCCAAGATTCTTGAGATGTCAGTGCCAGTCCTTTCCTACAAGGCCCAGCATCCTGCTGAGGTGGAAAGGGCACAGACTTGAAGACAGCCAGGCCTGGCTTCAGACCCAGCTGTGTGGTTTATTGGCTGTATGATATTGGACAAGGTAACTCATCTTTCTGAACCCAGCTTCCATAAACACTAATAATGCCTAACTCACAGGACCATCCTAAGAACAAGGTGTCAGGAGATGGCACATTGCCTGGGACATGATGGGTGCTTCATAACATATCTTAGCAAACTTCAAGTCTAGGTTTTGCCCTAGGGCTATAGCAGAAGGGTCACAGCTGGGGTTCATAGAGAAAAGCCAAGACCCACCTATTGCAAATGCTGCAGTGGTGCGTTCGAGCTGGCTTAGGGTAAATGCACTTCTTACAGATGGAGACCGTGGCAATGTCATTCCTGCCCTGTGCAAAGGGAGAAGAGCATCATGACAACTATGATAGGGCCAGTTCTGTACCTCAAATGACACTAAGGCACTTTCCCTCATTCCTGGGACTAGCTCCCATAGCCTTCAACTCTCCCCCTCCCCCATTCCCCTGTGGGGACCCACCTGGGGTGGGTACCCAGGCGGAGTGGTGATGGCCTGGTAATAATGGAAGACGATGAGGATCAGATTCCAGTGACTATAGAAGAAATGCCAGCAGAGTCGTGGCACTGAGTAGGTTCGGAGGATGAGGGGCAGGACACACAGGTAGGCAATGGCCACAATGGAGCCCGTCAGCACGATCACCAGCACCACGAACACCTGTTGACACCAGTGAGGTCAGGTAGACACCGTGAGACAGCTATATCAGGTAGACTCAGGAAATTCCCCCGGGTAGGGGCTGGCCTTCAAAACCTAGTGTGGGTCCATCAGAGACATGTCCCTCTGCTCCCCCAAACACCCCTTTTCCTGTTCCCTGGGCATCACTCACCACCCCAAACCAGCGGATCACGTTGTCCACCAGCCAGTAGACAGGCTCAAAGGCAGCATCAACAGCGGTGTCACTGCCCCCAAAGGAGTTGTAGAGCAGGGAGCGCAGGCAGACCTTGCTGTAGCGCCAGCGCTGTACCAGGCCCCGGAGCAGAGGTGGGCAGCGGCGCCTGTAGCCCAGAAGCAGAAGGAGGCGCAGGCAGAGGCGGGCCGGGCCCAGCAGCAGGCTCCGCTGGCCCCTCATGGCTCCTGGAAGAGCACAGCATTGTGAGAATCCAGCCTGAGTCCTGTCCCTCCCTACCCTACTAGTGGGAAGGCCCAGAGTACCCGCTTGGAGGGCAAAGACCTAAGACGACACCCAGCTAGGACAGTCACCACCTGTGAGAAGTAGGAAGGTCACTTCACTTTTCCACAGACAGTCCAGTGCCAATGTCCCAACCACATTACTGGGGTAGAGACTGAAGGTTCTGAGCCTGCAATGGTATTTACATCACACCATGTGGGTGCACAGCAAATCTGCAAATCTAGGGATTTGCATGCCTAGGCAAGTACAGTGGCTCACACCTATAATCCCAGCACTTTGGGAGGCTAAGGTGGGAGGATCACTTGAGGCCAAGGGTTCAAGACCAGCCTGAACAACATAGCTAGACCCCATCTCTACAAGAAACAGAAAAATCAAGCTGGGTATGGTAACTCACATCTGTAATCCTAGAACTGTGGGAGGCAAAGGTAGGAGGATCACCCTGGCCAATAGTGAGGCCCCATCTCAAGAAAAATAAATAAATAAATTAGCTGGGTGTGGTGGTTCATGCCTGTAGTCCCAGCTACTTGGGAGGCTGAGGCAGGAGGATCCTTGGAGCCCAGGAATTTGAGGTTGCAGTGAGCTATGATGATGCCACCGTACCGTAGCCCAGGCAATAGAACAAGACCTTGTCTCAAAAAAAAAAAAAAAAGCATGCCTAGAGCTAGAGCAAAGGGCCACGGTAGGAGGTGAGAGACAGGAAGCCCCAAACCAAAGCAGTCCTTGGAGTTGTTTGTGTAGGCAGACCTTTGGGTGGAGCATGGACAAAGTTGCCCGCTTTGTCTCTGGGCATGGCCACTGTAGCAGAGGTTTCCTGCCTGCCCTGACCCATTGCCGTACTTCCTAACAATTGCTCTTCACCAAAGAGCAGTGGGGGAGTGAGTGCACAGCATGGGGATCCTGCACCTACATCTATGGTGCTATTTGAGTCTTGGCAAAGATACTCCTTGCTATTCCCTCTGGGCTGATGTTACAGGCCAGCAGACTTAGCCTAGTAGCATGAGATTCCCTGTCTCCTGTCAGGACAGCCAGCCACCCCTTGCATGACATAAGATGCTTTGTCTCCAATTCCACTCCCAGCCCCAACCCAAGGATAGGTAGCCAAGACGACTTCAGGTATTCAGAGCAGCACACCACAGGAAGGAGGCGCCAGCAGTGGAAGGGGGCCACCAACATGAAGACCTCAGGGCCTGCCCTCTCAGCCAAGAGTCTCTCCTGCCTTGCTCTAGGTAGACACCGAAGAACCTCTGCGGCTGCTGCCCTTGGCCCCAAGATTCCCAACCAGTCTTCCCAGTTCTTTAGCCCTTTCATGGCTCCCCTGCAATGCCTCCATCTCCTCTCTGCAGTTTCTACCCCATCCAACAGCCATGGGAGGAGATCAGCTGCCTCGGCAATGACCAGATCAGAAGACACAGATGCCCTAAAATATTCCTTCGATGATAGTTTCATCGTCAATTCTTTAAAGTCTTTTACCAGAAAAGAAATTATCTGATTTTCCCCAAGGTGGCCAGGGAGTGCTGCTTTGTCCTTGACAACTCCACTGACTTATTTAACAGGTAGCTCAAAACCCAGCAGAAACTGGAGGAGGCTGCTCCACTGTAGGGATGGTTTCAATTCAGTAACTGGAGCATGGTACTCTCCTTGCACCCTGGCTCATCTTAGAAGGCCTTTCAAAGAAAACACTTAATTACCTCCTTCCACAAGCCCTGTAAGTCCTAAGGCTAAAAGAAACCCAGAAGACGGGGCCTACAGAGAAAGAGAAAAAAGACAATTCAGTAGGAACTCAGCACCAGGATAAAGAACTTGGCCATTCCCATCACCTCCTAGGAAGCTAAGAGAATTAAGGGGGAGTGTAGAAAAGAGAGAGAAAAAAAAAAAAAAAAGCTCAAACTTTTACCTCCTCTGAGTTGGACTCCTATTGTTTCAAACCATGATTTGGCTGGAAGCATGAATTTTCAAAATAGTAGACACCCACAATCAAATGTTAAGAGTGAGACAAAACACTTCACCCCAACAACAAAGCTAGGTGATTTTTGGACTGTCCAAACCACTGTTCACTCCCTTCCTATGGCTACTGGAGAGTTTCCTATTTGCTAAAATACTTTTTAGAGCAACAGCATGCAAATCAGATGCATTCCTCATTTGTAATAAACTTGAATTATATGCCACCTTATCTCTCCTAGTCTTAAAACCAAAAAAAAAAAATCCTCTTTCTCAGATTCCCCACTTTTCAGATTCTTCTCAGCTACCTCCTGAATTTCTGAGCTCTACAGGAAATGCCTGCCTCAGGGACTAGATTTACCAATCCCTTAGGGTCCTCTCTTACGTCCCTAAGTAGTTCTGTGACCCTGGGCAAATCACTGAACCCTGCTGGGACTCGATCTTCTAGTCTTCCCATTCAATGAG
>CM052446.1:37721796-37817425 GCA_028533085.1 Varecia variegata | reverse complement strand
GCCTGTAATCCCAGCACTTTGGACCAAGGCAGGAGGATTGTTTGAGGCCAGGAGTTGAGATCAGTCTGGACAAGATAGCAAGAACCTATCTCTACAAAAAGTTAAAAAATTTGCCAGGCATGGGGCACGCACCTGTAGTCCCAGCTATTGGAGAGGCTGAGGCAGGAGGATTGCTTGAGCCAGGAGTTTGAGCCACTGTGCTCCAGCCTGTGTGACAGAGTGAGACACTGTCTCTGTAAAAAAGAGAAGAAATACTACAGAGAGATCCCTTGTACACTTTGCCCAGTTTCCCCCAATGGCGACATTTTGCAAAGTTAGAGTATAACACAACAACAACTAGGATGTTGACATTGATACTTAAGTTGTTTCTATCTCATGTCTGGTTCTTCATCTGAAATAGTGTGACCTCGTAGGATTAGTGTGAGGAAAAAATGCATAAAAGTGCTCTAGACATGCTAATTTTATAGGTACTATATATCTGATTGCCTTCTATCAAGTAACTACTAAATGCCAGGCCTTATGCTAGACACTTTGATGTACTTTGGTTAATCAATCAGTCCCCTACAGATAGGTGTTTTAAGACTTTACAGTTTTTTTCTGTTATAGACAGTGCTGCAGAGAACACCCTCTTACCTTTATGTTTGTGCATGCCTGTGTTTCTTTGACAAACGAGATTCCTAGCAGTAGAATGTTGAGTCAAAGAATATGTGCATTTTAAATTTTGATTAGATTCTCCCTTAGTGCCTTTCAGAAAGACTCTACCAATTGAATCTCTTAACAATGTTAGCCTTTTTACTCATGTTATCTCTGAACTTCACAGTGACCCTGGAAGGTAGCCATCATTTCCACATTTTACAGAGGAGCAAACTAAGCCTTAGAAAAATTAATTTACTTGCCCCAAGTCACACAGCCACCAAGTAGCAAAGCAGTATTCAAACCCAGTTCTGTTTCACTGTGAAGCTTACAACGTTCTTTCACCTGTGTCATGGTGCCTCCTTTAGGCCAAGTATTGAAGAGAACCTTGGGCAGCAGTTAGAGGCTTTCCATATTGACATTCGTTCATTAATCATGAGTATTTGTTGGACATCATTCATTCAATAAATATATATTGAGCGACTGCTTTGCCTACCACTGTTCCAGGACTGGGGAGGAAAGCGGTGAACATGATAGAAACAGTCCTGTGGAGTTTACATTCTACTGGGGAAGGACAGATAATAAGTAAAGTCAAATATTATAATTTCAGGCAGTAATACTCTGGTTTCTCTTCAGATCGTATAATTTCAGGCAGTAATCTTTTAAAAGTGTCATAAAGCAAAATAGAAAGTGAGTAAGGGGACTTTTTTGTTCACCCAAGTAGTATTGTCTAACCTAGGCTATTATCTAATGCTCCATTGGAATCAGAATATATTATCTTTGTGTTTTTTCCCTATCTACTAGTACTAAAGATAACTAAAAATGAAACAAGGTTGGTTTTCACTACAGACAAATTGTGCCCAGCTAGACTTATTTCCTGTTTTCCCATTTCAGTTGACTTTCTAGCTATAGCACTTATGGATTTGGTAGGACAGCTGATACTTTCATAATATAATTTTGGTCAGGGTGGAGAAGCAGAGGATGAGTGATACTAATTTTCCTGTTTATTTCTTTACCTATCTCCCTGTTTCCAAAGAGCATTTGAAACAATGGGATAATGGCCTTCCCTGGTCTGCTGCAGACCAAGTTTCTTACCCTGAACCATGTGTAACTAGTACAGGTTAGTTATGTGCCTGCCTCCCCAAGTAGCCTGAGCTCCTTCTAGGGCCGGATTCTGTCTTGTTTATCTTTGAATTCCCAGTACTCAGTACTGCGACTAACCTATAACAAGTGCTCAATAAAATTATTGTTGGGTATTCTTATAGCTGAACGGCTGTGCCCAAACAGGAACCATTGCATAAGGGTGACAGATTGCTAATCTGAAATTAGATTAGCAAGAGAACAAGGAAAAGGCTGTTCTTCTTGTGCCTTAGAATGGTGGTTCTCAGCCTGTGTTAGGTACACTTCAAAATTACCAATAAAGCTTAAAAAATAAATAAAGCAGATGCCCTAGCCCTTGAATCTCACGGTGTGAGCCGAGAGCAGGTGTTTGTGTTTTTAAGCTGCACAGGTGATTCTGTGCTGCTGTGGGTGGGAAGCACTGTCTGGGAGGTCTAGTAGTTGTGGGTCTCCCAGGGGTAATGGATGATGCCAGCTTTCTGTTACTTTCCTGCCATAGGCAGCAGGTGTAGTCCGGACTCAAGGTACAAGGAATGGAGATTGCTGTGAGCTCAAGTGCTGTCAGGATGTAGAGTCATATTGGTCCCAGGATAGGAAACAGGTGTGGACTGGCCGCATGAGAACTAGAAACAGTCAGGAACTGAGACTGTCCTCTGCCTTTCTTGGGCCCCAAAGCCTCATCTCTAGTTTTTGCCTCAGTTTATATATGGCCAGAAAAGAGCTGCTTTGGCCTTTTCAGTCAGTTCCCCACAGAAAATGGGCCACAACCTCTCATTTTCCCAGTTAATTTCTTGGGAAAGAAATCTAATCCCAACTCCTTTTTTAGAGCCAGGCCACCAAAGTCATCACAAGTCAACAAGCTTATGAATCCTGCCCTTGAATTAGAAGCCCATCCAATCATTGGGGGGGGGGGGGTTGTAGTGTCAGAATTTGAGTGTACTCAGTGGAACTCTTCCCAGGGAAAAAGTGGGTGCAGATTCCCTGATAAGGAGGTAAATGGTGAAGCAGATGGCCCAAACTTGTTTAGTGACAGATAATACTAAACAAAGGAAGTATCCTTGGGAAAAAGGTCATGCCCCAAGCAGTTACTCTGGACCAGGCAAGCGAGGATGAAGGATTAAGAGGTGAAAAGTCAGCTACTAAAGTCACCCTTGAGAAGGAGAAAGAGGAATAAGAACAAAAAGGCTGCTGAACCCTGGGGATAGCTGGACAAAGACCAAGTGGCAATACCTGATGCCCTTGTAGCCACCCAAGTGGGGACTAGAATCACAGAAGGAAGAACAGTAAAATGGGTCAGCAGCTGGTGGTTTACAAAAGTTGGGGCTCACAGCAGACTCCAGAAATAACAGAATCACCAGCCATAGGGTCCTGACTGCGGGGAGCATTTGTGAGGGTTTTGCCTAGGGGCCGTCACCAGTTACAGACCTCTGTTTTGTTCACTCAGGAACTTGAGTTCACCAGAGGGTGACCCTGGAGGGTGAAGCCCGAGGCCAAAAGGGCAGCCTGGTAAAAAGGCATGGTGCTGGTGAGTGAATGTCCCAAGGCATGTGGGTGGGATTTGCGGGCTGGATTTGAACCAGAGTTGGTGGGACACCTCCTTTCCCCTCATAAGTCTATTCCTTAAGTATTTACTGTCCAGGCCTCCCAAACTTTAGAAGAACCATCTCAGATTGCCACATCTTGATGAAAATGTCTGCTTAGAGGCAATCAGAGTTTGGAGAATTGATTCACTCTCCCTAAATTCACAAAAGACTGATTGATAAACCAGAACACACATTTACATTAATTCCCAGTAAGGAATCTTTTTTCGACAACCACTGATGTTCTAATAACGTGGCCTTCGTAGTATCAGGGAACTCAGAAACAGTAGGGACCAGGTAGGGCTTTGAAAGAGCTAAGAGCAAGAGAACCAAACATGAGAGAGCTGGATGGGTTGCGGGTTCTGCTGTGTGACCTGTGGTAGAGACTCCCCTGGCTTCACTGCACAATCTGTGTTTCTAAGGACCAGGAATTTTAATCTCCCTGGGGTCCCCTGTCTTCCCCAGGGCTGGATAAATGGACAGGCTCTCTGTTCTAGACTCCAGATTCCCTCATCCACTATTTACGGCAGCATCTCCATTCATCATTTCGCTGGCACTGGCGGAACACATTAGAGTTCTCAGCTGAAATGCATTACCTTTTCAGCCAGCCGTTTTTGCTGCCCTACAGGGAAGCATTTACATTTTGGCAGAAGCCAGTTCCCAGCAGATGACCCTATGGAGTATGTGGAGGACGATTTCCTCCAGAGAGCTGATCTCACCTTTAGAGTCATGCTTCTTACTGTTCAGCCACAGAATGGCACTTGCTTACCTGGCCCTCTGTATATGGAGAATTTGTCATTTGAACCGGTATACCTCTCTCCTCTGACTGTACCTACTCACTGTCTTGTGGGGTGGGGAGCAAAGTCCTCATTCCCCAGCAGTGGAGCCTGGCCTAGTGGTCACAATCGGATGCCCATTCCTTGGAGCTGGCTGGCAAGACTGAGTAGCTCTACCCAAGCTGTCAGTGAGCTGGCCACTGGAGTATGTGGGCTTATAGTCAGAAGGACCTGAGTTTCAAACATGCTCCCCCACTTAATCCCTGTGAGATCTTGGACAAATTACTTAACCTCCCCCCTCACTCAAGCCTATTTCCTCATCCATAAAAATTGGGATGAACCTACCTACCTTCAAGTGATGTGAAAATCAAGTAAAAAATGTGTTGAGTAGCTGGCACAATAAATTTAAGTCTCCATGGGACTCGACTCTGGGTGGCAGTAGAGGGCAACAGAAGGCAAATCCTGAGCCCCTTTCCCAGATGAGGGCTTGAAGGAGCCAAGAGTCACACAACAGGGGCAGCAGATGCCTCAAGACAGGAAAGGGCCTTTCTGCAAAGACACATCACTCCTGTAGCAGGCCTTGCTCTCTGGCACTCATCTCTGATGAGGAAGGTGGAACTTTTGCTACTGATAGTATCTCCCTTACACCCACAGCTAGGGTTGGGTGCCCTGTGAGACAGCCAATCCAATCTGACTCAGTGAAGAGCCCTTGGTCAAAGAAAATTACCAACTCTGGTCTAGGATACCGTACAGGTTAGGAACACCTCACCATGCTCTTGGGAGACTCAAATTAGTAAAGGTCTTCCTAAGGTTATGTAGAGCAAATGAAAAACTCAACTTGGAAAGCAAGATGCTTAAAACTAAATTTTAGAATAAGGACCTTGATTTAGTTTAACTGAAATCCTTCATCTGGGCTCCAGTACTGAGCACATTTCTGCATATTTCCTCTTCCGTAAACGAGTTACCAGCCCTTTTACAGGTTCTTATCTGGCAATGGCTGGCACAGAGGAGTTGCACAGCTCAGTAGATAGAGGGTATTACCTGCTCCTACTAGAAGGGAAAGGAAATGTTTTCTCTTGCCTCATGGACTTTCTCATGTTCTAATGATCTTTTCAAAGGCCTTGGGGAAAGGCGGCAAATGTGAGCAATGCCCCTTCCCAATTGTGTATATAGTGTAATCATGGTCTTCCCACTGCACTAAGTCATTTTTTAAAGTTCTGTATAATTTTTGAGGATTTTTTTTTTTTTTTTAGTGACAGGGTTTTGCTCTATCGCCCAGGCTGGAGTGCAGTGGTGTGATCATAGCTCAGTGCAGCCTCGAACTCCTGGGCTCAAGCGATCATCTACCTCGGCCTCCCAAAGTGCTAGGATTACAGGCCCATGCCACCACGTTCAACCAAGGATGTTATCAGATGATTGGCAGAGTTCAAACTTTAGGGGCCAGAAAGAAAAGATATGAATCAAGTTTACAGATTACTAATAGAAAAGGGTTAAAAAAAAAAATCCAGCAAAGCCTTTACTTACTCTAAAAAGGGTATAATGGAGATTCAGAATTTTACTTTGCCATCGAGGGACATTCAGTAACCAGGACCACTGAGCAGGAGCTGCTCAGAGGGGCAACATCCCACCCCAGACCTCAGCCCTTCAGGCTTATGTGGAAAACCTGCCCCAGACTATGTAAAGTTGTGACTGGTTGTTTTACAACTCCCGATCCTGTCGTACAAGGACTTGGGTAATGAATGACATTTCAAGGTGGATGCTAAGATTTCCTCAGACAAAAGGTCTTACACATCACACATGAAAATATTGCACATCACTCCTTTATTATACTGATCTGGAAAAAAGATTAGTACAGTTACGCTTAAAATGAGTACTGGGCCCACACGGCAGGGCCAAGCAACTAGAACACGACTCAGAAATCAGACAGTGAAAGACACACTTGGACATGATCAAGAAGCATTTCACTGCCACAAAACAAGGCCGGGGAAGGATTCTAAAACACACAGCAGGATGCACTCCTACCCCTTAGAAGTCAAGGAGCTTATCCCATATTGGTGTGAGGAATGGCTTATTTTCTAATGACCATATGTGGGACTATTTCAACCGCCACTAGAAAACCCCAGGAGGGTTTTTGTTTTGTATTATTTATATATTCTTTTTTTGTAAAAGTAAATGTAACACAAACTTAATTCAGGATTGATCCCAACCTTCTGGAGCCAGCTTCTCTGGGGTCAGGGAGGAAACCGCTGTTTTTGTACATCACCATGCAGGTTACACTCATCTTCCACTGGAATGACTAGAGCCCCCCAGGCAGTGGCCTGACTATGGAAGAGTACAGGACTGGCTCCTGGGAGCAAAGAGGCTCTCTTGCTTCTCCTCGTTTGGTCATGCCTCCACATGGTTCTTCCCTAGCCCCTACTCAAGCAGGTCCCTAGTAAACAAAGCACTGGCAAACCCCAAGTTACCACCTCTCAACTCTTGGATAAGAGGAGTCTTCCCTTGGCTTGGACTGAGAACCCAGACCCCAGAGGTGCTCTTCTGACTAGATTGTATGAAGGGAGTGGGTGCAGGAGAAAAAATGACTAAGATGAAAATGGGAGCCACCGGTCCCCATCTGCAGCTACAACTTAGGATGCCTCCAGATGTGGTCAGTGTGACATGTGCAGGGGAGAGGTGCAGAGGAATGGGAAGGTGGGGAAGGTGTTCCTTGGGCAGTATTCTGTCTGCTGGCCTTCACTTCTTGGCCTTGCCCTGGGCAGCCACAGCTTCCATGGCTTTACGAACGGTCTCTTCATCACCCAGGAACTGCATGGGCTTGATGGGCTTCAAGTTCTTGTCCAATTCATAGACCATGGGAATACCAGTCGGCAGGTTCAGCTCCATGATAGCCTCCTCAGAGAGACCTGAAAACACCCACCATGATCAGCCACGCAAGAAATGAATCCACATCACCCCTCCAGGTTTCCTCTTTGTCCTCTGGGTGACAGAGTACTTTGATAGGAATTAAAATAAGACATCTTTTCCGATCTAATGGTAGTTCTGAACCCAAGGAATGGTCCCTAATACTTATTTCTCAGCCATTAAACTGAAGAGCAAGAAAAGTATACAAGATTTTGAGATGGACCACCAACAAACTACAGAAAGGTGTATACTGTAGATATCCCTACCAAAATGGAATATATCTCTCAAAAATATTGTCTATCCAGCCTGCCAAAAATCAGCACACCTGGGCATTTAGGCCCTAGGGTGAAACAATTTAAGATGCAAATTGAGATTCCTATGTTAAGTTGTGCCAGGTTGTAACTAAGGAAGATTGTTATCAGAAGTTTCAACTGGCAATCCTAGTTTAGGCATCTCAAACTTGAATGTGTACCTGAATCAGCTGGGGGACAGATGCTGCTTCCGAATCAGGTCTGGAGTGGGACCTGAGATCCTGTATGGATTATCAAGCTCCCAGGAGGTCTAGCTATCGCTGCTCTGCAGACCACATTTTGAGAAACAGGGCTGGAGAGTGTTTTTCCACTAGGAGTCAACCTAGACTGTCTCTAGGGCTATCCCATTTTTGAAGGTCTCCTTTATACTAATTAAGTCCCTGATTAGTGGCAGTCCTGCTTTATCCCTCCTTGAGGTCCCCTCTAAAAAAGGTACATACCCTCCAGATGCTTGACAATGCCCCGAAGGCTGTTGCCATGGGCTGCAATCAGTACCCGTTTCCCCTCCTTAATCTGGGGAACTATTTCTTCATTCCAAAAGGGCAGAGCTCTGGCAATAGTGTCCTTCAGACTCTCACAGGAGGGTAGCTGGTCTTCAGTGAGATCTGCATACCTACGATCCTTAAAAAAAAAAAAAAGAAAAGAAAAGAAAAATTCAAGTTTACCACTTAGCAATTGCATCTATTAAATGACTACAATGTATCAATTCTGCTCATTCCTCATTTCCTGAGGGGTTAAAGTGATGGGTGAAGGTCTCTCACCAGGGTCCAAAATAACTTAAAAGAAAAAAAATTCCTGTGGCCTAAAACAAAGCAAAAAAAAAAAAAAAGAAGAAGAAAGAAAAAAAAGTTATACGACAAGGCTATTCCCAATTCACTTTAAAGTGCAGTTCGTTTAGGAAGACCCTAAGGCTATGGATGGGTTTTATAAAATATAGTAATAGATATATTTAAAAAAAGATAGAAATTTTTCTTAGAGCTGGGTATGATGGCCCATGCCTATAGCCCAGCTACCCAGAAGGCTAAGAAGGGAGGATTGCTTGAGCTCAGGAGTTCAAATCCAGCCTGAGCAACATAGCATGACCCCATCTCTTAAAAAAAAAAAAAAAAGGCTATAAATAAATAAATAAAGTATTCCTAGATAAACAACATAAACTAGCAACTCTTTTAATAAGTGAAGGTTATTCCTTGGAGAAGAGGGAGATTATGATTAACTATTTTATCATAAATTATAAATTCAGTGAGACTAGGCAGACATTCATAAAAGCTAAAGAAAAAGAATGAGGCCCAAATTCTAACCCTCTAACCTGGCAGAGTGACCAAACCTGTTTGTCCATACCTTACTGATGTTGCTGTAGAATGGGTGGTCGGGCTCCATTGGCGGCGGGGGGACATCATAGGAGCGCCTCCAGATCTTGACCTGGGCCTCACCATGCTTGGCTGCAGTTTCTGCCTTATTGAGGCCGGTCAGACCCCCATAGTGCCGCTCATTGAGGCGCCAGGTCCTCACCACGGGCAGCCACATCTGGTCAATGGCATCCAGCACTGTCCAGAGGGTCCGGATTGCTCTCTTCTGCACTGAGGTGAAGCAGATGTCAAACTCATAGCCAGCATCTGGAAATTAGAAGTTCAAAGTGATAAGCTAAACAGGTCCACTCTGAGCCAGAATTCTCTTACAGACGTATCTCCTGTACAGGCACTCCTGTACAATGAAATATTTGACCAAATATTAACTTGAAATCTCTTTCTAAATAATAATAGCTAAGTATAAAGGGGCTTACCATCTATTAGGCACTGGACTAAGTACTTTGTTATGTTTTAGTCTTCGTAGCAATCCTATGAGGTTACAATCCTTACCACACATTTTACCAGGGACTAGAAGAAGAGTTAAGCATATTAGCCAAGGTCACAGCTATTATGAAGACGAAGAGAATTAAAACCATGCTGTGTGACTCCAAAATCCAACTTTTTTTTTTTTTGGAGACAGGGTCTTGCTCTGTCACCCAGGCTAGCATGCAGTAGCATCATCATAGCTCACTACAACCTCAAACTCCTGGCCTCAAAGCAATCCTTCCTCCTTGGCCTCCCGAAGTGCTAGGATTACATGTGTGAGCCACCATGCCCAGCCCAAAATCCAACTCTTAACCACCATCTCTAGCTATCCCCATTTTCCTAACTCCTAAGGATCCTGATGTTTATTTTAGTTAGAATTGTCACTTCTGATATTTACTAGACCTCTGGTCTAGGGAAAATAGGATTTTGAAGTCTAACAATCAGGACACAGGAAGAGCTCCTAAGAATGCTGATAAAACTTCAGTTTGTTGCATGAAATTGTATTTTCCCCATAAAGTGTGGAAATCGAATCACAAGCTCTTAACCCACGGTTTCTCTCTACTGTAGAGAAAGTGCCAGCCTACTCCCAAGTACCCTCAGAGGAATATACCTACTTAAGTGTTAAACCAACTTTGAGAAGCCACTCACTGAAGAAAGCAAATGCTGTGCATTATCTGATTCATTTACAAATTAATCTCTCTTCCATATACAGTACTTATTGTGGCAAGAGTTATGCTGGCCCAACCACTAGGTTATATATAAGGAATCAGTCTTATTTCATATGTCATAGAAGATTATTCTCCATCTCATCTTAATGGGGAGATGGCCCTTTCCTCATATAGTAGACCAGGAAAACACTCCTGTTTTCCTCCATGAAGCTACACAGCCCTCTTTGAAATTCAGCACAAACTTTCCTGGATATTGCTTCACAGTGAGGTTAACAACCGTAATTAATAAAATGTGAAGTGAATATTCCTGTTAGTCACTCAACTGAGAATGAGGCCGGTAAGAACTATACCAATGGGGGAAGGAAGGATTAATCACCAAGGAAACCCACCACACCCACAAGAGAAGACAGGTCTCATCACTGAGCCTCAGGACAAGTCCTGGTAGACTCAGTTACCGTCACCTCCCTAGTCATCTCCCTAACCATAAGGGGACGAATGGCTCCCCAACAAAAGGCTGAGTCACTGGGGAGTGAATACTCACAGTGTAAGCCTCAGCTCCCATGCTGAAATGCTACAGGCTGTTTCACTACAATTATTTCCCCTTGCAGTGGAGGGTCTCACTTTGGATACGCAAGGAGGTCCTCAAGGAGGAAGCAGTTCCCCTTAGGACACTCAGCAGAGAACACTGAAGGGACAGAAGCATAAAGTCTCTTCCTTTAACTTGCCCATTAAACAAAAGTATGGCCTAGGGCACTCCCAGGAGTGGGGGTGAGCAGAGTGGAGGACTCTATCCTCCCCCAGGCAATCCCTCCCTTTCTCAGCGGTGTGAGGTGTTGCAAGGGGGAACTCGGTTCTCACTAGCCCTCTCCTGAAATTAGATTCAAGACTGTACAAACCCCACTTAAAGCACTGATGAATTTTATACATATATATTTTTAGATCTTTTATATTGTTAGATTATTCATAATGATCTTTGTCATTCAGAATTTGCTTCTAGTCTTTCATTCTTTAATGTAAGCATCGGTGATGCCCACAATAGATACTAAAATTTTAAACCTGTATTTTGTATTTAATGCTACCAACATTTATTTTAAAATAAACAGGGTCTGTTATTTTACAGAAAAATACAAGTTTAACCATTTCATCAGTCTTAAATAGAGGACAGAGGGCAATTCACTTTGTCCTGGGCTAGTCATCAGCAAACCACCAGACTCATACAGTTCTTCCTGCCAAAGAGCTACAGAAAATGGCCTCCTTTACCAGCACTTTCCATTTCTCAGCCTCTCCTAAAAGGTGAGGTCACACCAGGCCATCTCAAAGCATTCACACGCCATTTCCCCCCCCCCCCAAGAACGATTACATTTCCCAGACTTTTCCAAGCTTTGCTCCATTTGAAAAGGAAGTTCAGTGAAGGCAAGAAGCTAGGGAGAGCAACCTGGGGCCAAATACCTGCACCTCATCAACCAGGCATCAATGACTCTCTGCTTCTTCCGCCAGAGGTCAGAAGGGAACAGGGCAGGACCTGCCCCAATCATCCGCGGAACACATCTTCGGTCCGGGGATTCTGAGTTGCTGGCAGCAGGGAATGCTTCCTTATTAGCATTCCAAAATCACAAAGGGCAGTCTGGGGCGGGGGACAAGCACTATCTCACTGCCACTTTCACCTTTGCCCAGCTTTGCCCAGCGTCCTTGGCCAACAGCCTACCAGTTCCTCACACCTACCTTTTTCCACCCAGAATTGGGGCAAGGACACTGGACTAGGAATAAGATATGACCTTGAACAACTCATCTTTCCAAATCCTCACTTTTCCCAGCTATAAAAGGGGTCCTGGAAGGGATGGGAAGGAGAGGATAAAACCTGTCTATGGGGCTGCAGAGATGAACAACTCAAACCACTCATTCATTCATTCATTCATTCACTCAGTTACACCTGTGGATGCGTTTTGGACACAGTATTTGTGGAATGCTGCTGAACAGCAAAGCCTTACACAAGCACGCGTATTTCTTGGTGTCTTAAATCCTGTTAGGGACCCCCAAAGCAGCCTCACTCCCCTCACTGGCAGTAACGAGCCTGTGGCCTGCCGTTTCGCAGGATCCGCAGGCGCTTCTTGAGAAGGCCTGGGTACAGCTGCCTTACACCACCGCGCATCCTCCTCCAGGGGCCCCAGGCCTTACCAACCGCCTTTGACTCTGGGGGAACCCTAAAAAGGCCTGGCCGCCACCAGGGGTAACCGGTCCTAGAGTTATTAAATGCTCGGACTAAAACGTGAGAATTCTGCAAGGTGGTGTGGTAGAGAGCGGAAAGGGCTGCGGGGCGACCGCCTTGGGTCCTCTTCCCGGCGCGGCCCCTCCTCACACGCCACTGGGTGACCTTGAGCAAGTCGACTGCCCACTCTGCGCCCATTTCCTCAACTGCAAACTAAACTGCTGGAGAGACGCTGCCCAAAGTGTCGGCCCTCTCCAGGAGGGCGCGGACGCAAGCCAGGCGGCCTCCGAGGCCAGCCACCGGGCCTTGTGCAGCCCCGTCCGCAACGCGCCCCGGACCCCTCCGCACCTCGCAGCGCCTGTCCTCCGCGCTTCGCCTCCTCGTGGCCGGCCGGGCTCAGGTCGGCGTCGTACCAGCCGCTGAAGCGGTTCTCCAGGTTCCAGGCGCTCTCGCCGTGCCGGATCAGCACGAGCTTATAGGCGGCCATGGCGGCAGGCAGGGGATGCGGCGCCGACTGGGGATCGCCGAGATTCCAGTGTCACAGCCCGCCCGCGCCTGCGCACTCGCGCCCCACGGCCCGGCTCCCGCGCCCTTTCTCGCTCAAATCTTTCCACTCGCTCGGAACCGCCCTCCTCCCGCCAGGTGTGCGCATGCGTCCCTTGTCGGCTCGGCGGCAGCCGAGGGGAGGGGACGGGCTTCGGGACGCCAGGGCGCATGCGTCCTCCGCCGCCGGTCCCGCGTGCGCCGCGGCGGTCACGGAGCGCACGTAAGCACGCGAAGGGCAGCGGGGCCTCTGGGCGGTCCGGGCGCGTGTAGGGTCAGAGCTGGCCTGCTCCGGAGCGGCGGCGCTCCCCTCCTGTTGCTCTCGTTCCTAAGCCACTAGTGTGATAAAGTCCCTTTATCACTGGAACCGCCCTGAGCTCTGCCAGCTCATTGTGCCTTCCCCACGCGGTCTGATTCACACACCTGTGTTTGAATCTTCACTCTTGCAATTTATGTGCTTTGTATCTTTGGGCAGGTCGCGAAACCTCTCAGCACCATCTGTAAAATGGACATCTTAAAATACTTAACCTGGTAGCTATCTACCTGGAGGTGTTCAGTAAATAAGTTTTTTCTATTGCCACCTCATTTCGGTAGAACGCTCATCTTTTTGCTCCAGTTTTACAGATGAGGAAACCGACCCTGATGCCAAATTATTCCAAAGGCTGCTCTTGGCCGGGCCCAGTGGTGCTCCTGTTGTGACCCCACCAACTTGGGAGGCTGAGGCTGGAGGATCACTAGTGACAAGAAGCTAGAGACCGGCCTGGGCAACACCTTGTCTCAAAAATAAAACACCAAAGGCTGCTCTTTGCCTTACACAGGGCTGTTTTGTCCCTTCTCTGTGACAGTCGCTCACATGCCTCAAGTCATTGCTTCCTGGGCCTCCAACAAGGAAGCATACTTCACACATTCCAGAAAGAGGTAAATTCTAGTGGCAGCTTGTCCCTCTCCTAGTCCCAATCAGCAGCCTGAGTATTGGCTTATCTGGACCACTTTCTCCTGCCCATGTCACTGTCTCCTGGTTGATTTCAATCTAGCCACTTTAATGACCACAAAACATGAGCCGGGCAGTGGGCTAGCGTCAAGGATGGGCTGGTGTGTTTCCTGCCCTTCATGCAAGCAGAGGGCCTATAAGACCCACAGGTACGCAGCTAACAACACTGCGCTGTGTGTTATAACTTGACAGAGCCTAGAAAAGTTTACATGCTCTGATAAAGCACCTATTGCATGCCAGGCAGAGTTATATAAGTGCTTTACAAACATTAACTCCTTCAATCCTTATATCTTTACCCTATAAGGCAAGTAGTATCACTTTCCCCACTTGCAGGTGAGGAAACTAAGGGTGAGGTAATTTGCCCAAGGTGACAGGAACCAGGATTCAAGCCTAGGACAGCTGGTTCCCAAGTCCACGCACTTACCTAGAGTGGGAAGGATTTGAGAGGCGGAGAAAAAGCACTTTGGGTACAACATGAACCAAAACACAGGACTGGCTTATAGATAAGACCCACTGTTTGTGAGAGTTTAGTGTGTCAACTGTTTAAATCTCAACCCTCCCCCAGTTTATATAATGTAGGTACTGTTATAGCTCCATTCCACAGGTGAGGAAACCGAGGCCCAGAGAAACAGCTAGGAAGTGGAGGAGAAACCAGGACTCAAACTCAGCCTGTTCAATGGCCTGCACTCTAATTGCAGTGCTCCATTGCCTCCCTCCTCTGTAAGTGGGAGAAGATGGAATTCAGTAACTGGAGAGGTGAACGGGATGGGGTGCAGCCCTAAAAGCTTCACCCAGAAATCATAGGTCCCCAGGCCTGTAAAGCTAAAATTGCCTTCAAAGGGCTCGTGGTTTAATCTCCTGGGCATGGTGCCCATGGGAGTCTTTCTGAGAAGACACTCTTAGAAAGTTCTCCCTCTGGTCTTTCCTGCTGCATCCTAATCTGATCTCCAGTCCCTCCCACGGAGAGCTTTTCCAGCCTTAACCTTGGCTTTTTGTCCTTCAGCCTTGGCCCAAATCCATGCTCTCAGCCTGATTCCTACTATGTTCCTTTCTCCTCCCCCTGCTGTCAGGAAATTCAAGATTTCTGTGCCCTCATCACATCATCTCCTCATCGGTTCTCCCACTTCTGCAATGAGTAGGAAGTGTGAGTAGGAAGAAGATGCCATCGGAAACTCGAGTTCAAGTATGTCTCTGTTTCGGGTTAACTGTGGGGCCTGAGATGGGTCACTCAACTTCTCATCCTCAGTTTCCCCATCTGTAAACTGGGAAAATAATCATATTCATACCCACCTAAGCCAAGTCTTGTTGTGAGAAATAAATGAGATGATGAAAGGAAACAACTATTCATAATAATATTACTAATAACATTGTATTAATAATGAATATTATTAGCCGTGTGATCAAGAAAGCAAAAAAGATTTAATGAGGCACCAATTCAGAAGGTGTGAGTGTGACGGTACATGGACAGACTTCCCCTCTGGCAGAATGCCCGGTAGCAGATGACTTGCCCACTGGGATCAGACTAGACAGATAACTAGCATCTATGCCACTGGCCTTGAGAAAGAGCTCAGGAATCCTACTTTATTTCCTTCACCAACCTCCTCTGCCTCCAGAAGGAATCTCTCATCTCCTTGGAATTCTGATGAACTCTGGTAACCGTATGCCTCACTTACAGAATATTTACCTGCGATGTATGCACCAGATGTACTCAGTTATAAACTCCTTGAGGATGGGCACTGCATCTTAACTGTTTTATACACCCCTACAAATGAACATGCACTTTACATGATGCCTTTGCCCTGGGTAGACTTCCTGTGTCCTTCAGTGTCAGAGCTGGGAGAGACCTTGAAAATTTTCCACTACAAATCACCCACCTCCTGCCACTCCCAATTCACATTTTACAGATGAGGAAAGTGAGCCAAACCATTTGAAAGAGCAGGAGATGAACAAGAGACCAGATTTATTGAGGTGATCCGTGGGGAAGAGCCGCCAAAGTTGGGGCTTGCTGCGTCTAAAGAAAGAGGCAGGGGAGATCATGGGTGGGATGGGGGTGGAGGCTATGCCTGCCCCATGGCAAAGACCGTCAAGACTTTATAGCCAGAAGCCAGAATTCCTGGGCAGAGATGGGGATCCACTCAGTATCTATCCCAGCATCTCAAATCTGAGAAGCTTAAAGCCTATCAAATCAAAGGGGTTTCTTAAATGCTGGTAAAAGGTAAAAGTAAACCAGTGTTTTTTACCCTCCACTATTTTTAAAAATTTTTTATTTATTTTTATTTTAGAAACAAGGTCTTGCTCTGTCACCCAGGCTGGAGTGCAGTGGCACAATCATAGCTCATTGCAGCCTCGAACTCCTGAGCTCAAGCAATCCTCCAGCCTCAGCCTCCTGAGTAGCTGGGGCCACAGGCAGGCACCACCACACTGGCTGATTTATTTTGTTTTTTACAGAGATGGAAGTCTTGCCATGTTGCCCAGGCTGGTCTCGAACTCCTGGTCTCCAACTATCCTGTCGCCTCGGCCTCCTAAAGTGCTGGGATTACGGGTGTAAACCACCACGCCCAGCTTGGTTTTTTTTTAAATCTTATCTCTGTGGAACACAAGACAAAAGGACATTTGTCAGGGCTGATTCCTGGGCTCTCTAAAGCACAGGGTGGACACAGGAGAACATTCACCGGCTGTGGGAACAAAACAGGTGGAAGGGGCTCTGACCACCGCGGGGTCCAGCACGCCCAGCACCCTCCTGCCCTTTTCAGGGGACATCCTGAAGGGTCCGGCACAGCTCCTAACCAGGGCACTGCCCTCCTCTGCCCTGCAGGAAATAAGTGTGGCCAAATAAATCCCCCTTCCTGCTTGAACTGTGGGGTGGCAGCGTGGGGCCTGTGCTCCATGGCCTCTTAGCAGGCATCTCCCTGGGCCAGGGCACTCGTCAGTGATGGGCTTTATTGAATGAATGAATAAAACCAAAAACCAGCCCCTAAACTCTGAACTCCTATTTTTTTTTTAATTTGAATTTCGTAAAATTAACTTTTAAAAAATTTTTTACATGGAGACAGGGTCTCCCTCTTGCTCAGGCTGGTCTCAAACTCCTGAGCTCAAGCTATCCTCCTGCCTCAGCCTCCCAGAGTACTAGGATTACAGGCATGAGCCACTGCACCCGGCCTTTTTTTTTTTTTTCTTTCTTTTTTTTGAGACAGAGTCTCACTCCCTTGCCTGGTAGAGTGCAGTGGTGTCATCATAGCTCATTGCAACCTCCAACTCCTGAGCTCAAGTGATCCTCCTGCCCCAGCCTCCCAGAGAGCTAGGATTACAGGTGTGAGCCACCACGCCCTGCCTAACCCTGAAGTCTTAAGCCAGAAAGCCTCCCCTTCTAGATCAGTGTTGAATTCCTCCGGCCCTGGGGGAAACTCCCAGGAGTCTAACAGCTTTCAAACAACAGGCTTGTTGGTCCAGGTGTTACCAAAACTCAGGTGAGGCTAATCAGGAGTCATGGCCCCATTGCCCTTAGGATAATAGCGCCTCTCTCAGCCTTCCTTTCCCATTTATTTTTTCCACAGAAGAACAACTCCCTTATCAAGTACTGAACATTCAGTGAAGGTCCAGATTTAGAATGAGTGGGGCAAACTGAGTTTTCTGCTGGGTGAGAGGAGGGGTGGCTACTGTCCCGCACCCCTTACAGCTGTGGTCCCCAACCTTTTTGGCACCACCAGGGACCGGTTTCATCGAAGACGATTTTTCCACGGACTTGGGGGGAGGGATGGTGTCAGGATGATTCAAGTGCATTACATTTATTGTGCAGTAAAACCTCTCTGCTAATGATAATCTGTATTTGCAGCTGCTCCCCAGCACTAGCATCACCACTTCATCTCCACCTCAGATCATCAGGCATTTGATTCTCATAAGGAGCCACAGCCTAGATCCCTCGCATGCACAGTTTACAGTAGGGTTCGTGCTCCTATGAGCATCTAATGCCGCCAATGATCTGACAGGAGGCGGAGTTTATGCAGTGATGCAAGCGATGGGGAGCAGATGAAACTTCACTAGCTCACCACTCACCTCCTGTGCAGCCCAGTTCCTAACAGGCCACAGACAGGTATCCATCCTCTGCCCAGTGATTGGTCCTTGGCCCAGGGGTTGGAGACCACAACCTTAGAAGACACCATGTGTCTTTACTTGTTGAACCATCTTGCAAACTCAGCGCCTGATGTTCATACTCCCCAGCTCAGCTGGTGCCTGAAGAGGAGAGGATTCATGCCTCAAAGAGGCAGGGGGCCCAGACGATGCCTCAAGACTCTGAGGCTCCAGGGCAGAAAGCGGTGCTTCCAGTCGCTATCCGCTATCCGAAGACAATCAGAGGTGGGCCTGGGGCTGCTGGGAAAGAAAGAGGAGGGTTCTGCTGCAGGCCATGGCTTCCCCAAGGATGCCACTAACAGCACCCTGTCTTTCCTGACCTCCAGACCCATCTCCAGACATCAGCTTTAGCACAAGCCTTCCCGTCTGGATTTATGGGACTTGCTTGGTCTCTGGAAAGAAACCACCAGGTGTTGTGTGTCAGGCCCTCTGCCACCAAGCCCAGTGTCTGAAAACTATGATGACAAAAATGCTCTCCAGCATGGTTCCTCTGATTGAAAATATATATATATATTTTAATGATTAAAAATGCTCAACCCACTCTAGCCTGGGCAACAGAGTGAGACTCTGTTTCAAAAAAAAAAAAAATGCTCAACCAGGCACAGTGGTATGCGCCTGTAATCCTAGCACTCTGGGACGCTGAGACAGGAGGATCCCTTGAGCCCAGGAGTTTGAGGTTGCTGTGAGCTACAATGAGAGCCACTGCACTCTACCCAGGCCGACAGATTAAGAGTTTGTCTCAAAAAAAAAAAAAAAAAACAAGGCAATAAGCAAACATTTCAACCTTTCTACTTTCATCCACATAAAACTATTTCCCCAGTCTATATTATCTTGATTTTAATTTTTTTTTTTGAGACAGAGTCTCGCTCTGATGCCCAGGCTAGGGTGTCGTGGCGTCAGCCTCGCTCACAGCAACCTCAAACTCCTGGGCTCAAGCAATCCTTCTGCCTCAGCCTCCCGAGTAGCTGGGACTACAGGCATGTGCCACCATGCCCGGCTAATTTTTTCTATATATATATTTTAGTTCTCCATATAATTTCTTTCTATTTTTAGTAGAGATGGGGGTCTTGCTCTTGCTCAGGCTGGTCTCGAACTCCTGAGCTCAAACGATCCGCCCTCCTCGGCCTCCCAGAGTGCTAGGATTATAGGCGTGAGCCACCACCCCCAGCCAAGAAAACATTTTTTATAGTTTTTTCTTTTTGTAGGTCTCTTATGTTTCAAGTTCCCAGGCCGGTAAGATGTGCTGACCAGAGCTTTGTAACTTTCTGCTGCACCGATGCCTTCCCTTTTGAGTTTCTTTCCCAGGAACGGTGGAGCCTCCTTGCAGCCATGAGATAACTACAAAGCCTCACACCACCTGTTTGTTTGGAGAAGACAAGATAAGTGACACCCCACCACAGATTGTGCCCGAGGACCCACTGACCCGGAGCACAAGGCTGAAAGAGGGACCAATGTTAATCCCTAGCTCATTATAATACTAGAATCCCCGCCCTGGGAGGGACTTATCTGCCATTTTTTGATCATGGGATATACGTAGTAACATGATTTCTCACTGCGCCTGCGTGCCCTGCACTGCACCCCAAACACGGAGTGATGCTCACTCCCCTCATGCATTATTCATTTCACCTCCAGAAAACCCCTGACCCTGTTGATCGGAGAGGCAGATTTGAGGCAGTCCATACCTCTCCCTTCCAGTAGATGTGTCCACTGAAATAAATCCTTTCCTCCTTGACAATCCTTGTTGTCTCAGTAATTGGCTTTCTGTGTGGGGAGCAACAGTGAACCCCCCTTGTGGGTTCGTTAACAGGAGGGTGAATGTTTTAAGCTACCAGTCCCTTGAGAAAGTAACAAAAGCTCATACCCTTAGGACAGGCTGTTCTGTTGCCATGGCAACAAGTCTTCACCACCGCTGGCTTTAAACCATTTAATCAAGGACAACTCATTTCCATTTATCTGAACAATGACAATTTGCCTCAGTGACCAGGCTTTGGAAAGCCAGCCAATCGGCACAGCCACACTCTGGTTAACCCACCATCCCTGAACACTCCGTCCCCTGACGTGGGCTCACCACTGGTCTGCTGACGCCATGGCACTCTAGCCCAGGCAACAGAGTGAGACTCTGTCTCAAAAAAATAAATAAATAAAATCCAGACACCTTACTCTGACCCTCAAGGGCCTTCAGGGTCTGTCCCCAATCTACATTGCCAGTGACACCTTCAAAAAGTCACCTTTTCATCAAAGATATATCCCAGACAGCACCTCTATGTGGGGCATCTTCTTGGACATCCTGAAAGCTGCACTGACCCTCTCTCGCGCCCCTTGCTGAACTCTGCTTAAGTCACGTGTTCATTTGGCAAGCAGATGGCTTGCACAGCCACTATGTGCCAGACACTGTGGCAGGCTCTGATGGTGCCAGTGTGGACCAGTCCTGGTCCCTGTACTCAGCGGGCTCACGGTCAGGTGGGGGAGTTAGAAAAGCAAAATGCAATTCTATTAATTGTGCATCAGCAAATGTGAAAGTTTACGAGGGGCCTTGGAGAGCCCTGATCCAACCTCTTTGATTTGCAAGTGAGAAAGCTAAGGAAGGGCTTGGGGGCTTGTCTTCTCACCATTCACCTGAAGGTTTCTTAAGGCAGAGCAAGAGTCTTCAGGCATCTTTACATATCTTTGTATGTGCCTCGCACATAATAGGTGCTCAAGAAAGAACTTTTGGGTACGTAACTGAGTTAAATTGACCTCCTAACAGCTAGCTGAGATCCAGAGGCTGCTGGTTGTCTAGCCAATATCAATTCTTTCCTTCTGTCAATGGGGGAGAGGAGTGGGCTGCAATGTACCCAACTAAAAGACTACATTTCCCAGCGCCCTCTTCAGCTACATTTGGCCACATCACTACGTTCTGGCCAATCAGGTGCAAGTGGAGCTCACTTACAGGGCACTGACTCACTGGGAGGTGCAACCTTTTGGCTCTTCCACCCTTCCTTCTTACTTAGATTGGGTTTTAGCCTGAATTAGGAATGTGATAGTTGGAGCTCCTGCAGCCCATCTTTGGAGCATGAGGTGACACTGAAGATGGAAGCCATACACTACAGAGGTTGAAGCAGAAAAGGAGAGGGATTCCAGGACCCTGACGATTCTGTGGAGCTGCTATACCAGCCTGGACTGCACATCTCCTGATTTCTTGAATGGAGAGAATTAGCCCTTGCCTGTTTAAGCCACTCTAGTGAGGTCTCTGTTATAGAAGCTGAACGCAATTCCTTATTGACACAGAGGCCTTGACAAGGATGGGGGATTTGAAGTGGTAAGTGGGGAAAGGTTTAATTTTGGAGTAAGTGGAGAGAACAGACCCTCCTCCCTTTGAGCAGGAGCCCACCTGCCATGCCCAGAGTCCAGCCTGGGCGGGGACACACTTCTTCTCCAGCACACCAGGCTCTTTCCCCCAGACTTACTCCAGGAAGTAAGCTCTTCTTTCTGAAAGCTCTTCTTTGGCCAAATGGAATGTGAATGCCCTGGAAGTGGAGGCCTGGCCTTCTGCAGTAGCAGTGTGCCAGACACTGTGCTAAGCATTTCACGGGCATTATCTCATTTAGCCTAATACCAGCAACCCCATTTTCAGATGAGGAAACTGTGGCTCCCAAAGCTCAGTCCGCACCCCAGGTCACACAACTGAATGTGGCTCCAAAGCCAGGCTTCCTGAGTCCAAAGCGTGGGCTTTAACACGGCTCCAGCAGTTAAAACCCTCCCGAGCAGCTGCAACTGCACCATGTTGGTCATAATGCCCAGAGCTTGAGCCCTAAGTTAAACAGACCATCTGCTTCCTCTTTGTTTGGGGCAAGAGGCTAAGCCTCAATTTCCCTTTCCTCCTGTCCAGTGTCATAACAGATTACAAACCCAGATTACAAACAGGAAGACCTAAAAATGGTCTTCCTGTTCCCCCATGGCCTCAGTGCTTTGGGTGTGGTAGCTCTGTTCCTTCCACATGGGCCTTGCAGACGGTTTTAAGAGCAGAGGAAGCTGGGTGCAGTGGCTCACTCCTGTAATCCCAACACTTTGGGAGGCTGAAGCTGGAGGATTTCTTGAGGCTAGGAACTCAAAACCAGCCTGGGCAACCTAGCGAGATCCCATCTCTAAAAAAAAAAACAAATTAGCCAGGCATGGTGGTGCGAGTCTGCAGTCCCAGCTACTCAGGAGGCTGAGACAGGATCATTGCTTGAGCCCAGGAGTTTGAGGTTGCTGTGAGCTGTGATCAGGCCACTGCACTTTACTCAGGGTGACAGAGTGAGAGACCTTGTCTCTAAAAAATAAAAAAGAAAGAAAAAAGACAGATTAATGAATTAAAAAGAAAGAAAGAGCAGTGGCTACAGAGGAGATTCCTGGACTAATAGTTGGATCTCCCAGCTTTTGCTCATCGGCTGACTGACCTTGAGGATGTCACTGAACCCCTTGAAGCCATGTTGCCCTGTCTGTGAAATGAGAACATCTCCTTTGTCCTCCTCACTTAGATAATAGATGAAAAGATATTTTGGAACCCAGGAGAAGTTTTTTGGCTACTAATAGGTCACACGTATTGCCTGCTCACTACGTTGCAGGCAGTGTGCTCAGCACTGTGCATGCTCTATATTCTTTGGTTCCCATGAGCCCTGTGGGCAGGCATTCTTGTCATCTGCACTTTACAGATGTGGGGAACTGAGTCTCAGAGAGTAAGGTGAGTTGCTCAAGGTCACACAGCAAGTGATGATAACTTAGTGATTCTAACCAGAGAGTCTAACTGCAAGTCGTATCCTACAGATGTGAGTGGTCGTCATTAGTCATATGCAGGGTGGCTGTTCATGAACACAGCTAATGCCTCTGGCTGGAAGTCGTTGCTGGAATTCAGGGGTGGGGAGGTTGGTCTTTCACCAAGGAGGTGAGGTCCTGGGGTGCAGAGTAGGAGAGTGTGTTCGGCCATCTGTTGCCTTGTTTTTTTGTTGTTGTTGTTCAGACAGAGTCTCACTCCATTGCCCTGGGTAGAGTGCAGTGACATCATTGGAGCTCACTGTAACCTCCAACTCCTGGGCTCTAAGCGATCCTTCTGCCTCAGCCTCCAGGGTAGCTGGGACTACAGGTGTTTGTCCCAATGCCCACTGTTTTTTTTTTTTTCTATTTATGTCTTTTTTTTTTTTCTTTTTCTTTTTGGTAGAGACAGGGTCTTACTCTTGCTCAGGCTGGCTTCGAACTCCTAAGCTCAAGAAATTCTCCTGCCTCAGCCTCCCAGAGTGCTAGGATTACAGGTGTGAGCCACAGCCCCCAGCCTGTGTTGGGCCATCTGGATGCTGGTCATCCCCTTTCCTGGCACCACAGGCCTCCTGGAGGAGGCTCTGAGCAGATGCGCAGGGATGGGGGCAGAGCCCTCCTTCCTTCCTTCCGTCTCCCCCTCTCCTCCCCAGTGCTCATTCCAGACTGGTGGTTCATCCAGGGGCCTATCCAATTATGATGCGGACTCAGTTTGGAGGCCAGCAGGCTTCTGTTGGCCAGGAAAAGGAAGGCTGCCACTGCCCTGGGCCTCTGCGTCTCCCCAGCTGATTTGCGAAATCCCAGCCTACCAGTGGATGTTGCAGCCTCTGAGGTTTTAGCCCCAACGGGTTGTTTGTAGAGCTCCCTCTGGTGGCAAAGATGCGCCACTGACCCCCCCCCCCCACCGCCTTGCAAGGTCCAGTACCACTAACAACTGTTGTTGAGCGGTCCATATTTTGACATTAACACACACTTTCGTATTGAATCCTCATGGGTTCAGTGTTATTATCACAACTTTAAAGAATATGAAACGGACACTTAGAGAAGTTAAATCGCGTGCTCAATATTACAGGTAAAGTACGTTCAGTCTTGAACTGAACACTTTGTCTGCCTTCTCTCAGCAATTGTCCCCTAGCCTAGACCTCTGGTGGTGAGCACCGGCCTGCTTACCATAGTTTCCACACTCTGCTTCCTCTTCCTCCTTCGGTCACCAGTTCCCTTTTCTCAGCCTTCCCGCGCAGCTCTTAGCCTGTGTCCCAGGAGCGGGGCCCACAGGGAGATGGTGATGCTGTTTCCGGAGGCTGGAGGGCTGGGGCCCAGAGTCCGTGCTGACTTCTGTCTTCTCTGCGGTGACACTTTCTTGAATTAACAGTCTTTATGCTCTCTCTGTTCTGTGTGTGAGGACCACTTTTTAGTTTTAGTAAACCCATGAAGTATAATATATAGAGATACAAGCATACAAATTATAAGCATAGAGCTCAATGAATTATTACACAGTGAATACATCCATGTAAAATCCCCTCTGATAAAAAAATTAGACTATAACCACACCTCTTGTGCTTACTGTCAGTTATTACTACCTCCCAATGGAAATTGTGATCCTGACTTCTAATGTTATAGATTAATTATGCCTGTTTTTGAACTTCATCTAAATGAAATCATGCAAGATGAATTCTTTTGTGTCTGGAATCTTTTATTCAACTTAGATGATGCATGTTGTTGCACGTAGCAGTAGTTTGTTCTTTCTCATTGCTGCATATTACATAGAAGTTGCTGTATACAGTCAATATGATAGTATTCCATCATATATCAATGTGCCCCTACTTATCCATTCTGGATGGACATTTGTTCAGCTCCAGTATTTGGCTATTAAGAACATTCTCATATATCTCTTTTTTGCATATAAGTAAACACCTCTGTTGAGTATATACAAAACCCGGAATGAATTGCTGGGTTATGGAGCAGCCATATATTCAGTTTTTGTAGCTACTACCACACAGTTTTCCAAAGTGGTTGAGTCAATGTGTGCTCCCACCAGCAGCATGTGTAGCCAGTTTCTCCACATCTGTACTAACATTAGCATTTTTAATTTTAGCCATTCTGGTGGGTGTGTAGTGGCATTTCAGTGCGGTTTAGTTTGCATTTCAATGTTGAATAATGAAACTGAGCATCTTTTCCTATGTTTATTGGCCAGGTGGATACTCACTTTTGTGAAGTGCTTTTTCATGTCTTTTGTCCATTCTTTTTATTAGATTGCCTGTCTTGTTCTTATTGATTGATAAAAAACTTTTTTTTTTGCCTCATAAACAACAGAAATTTATTTTTCCTAGTTCTGGAGGCTAGAAGTCTGAGATTAGGGTGCCAGAAGGGTCAGGTTCTGGTGAGGGACCTCTTCTGGGTTGCAGATTGCTGTCCTCTCTCTGTGTCCTCACATGGATGGAGGAAAGAGAGACAGCTAGCTCTCTGGCCTCTTTTTTTTTTTTTCTTTTGTTTTTATTTTCATGTATTTAGGAGGTACAAGTTGAATCCCATTACATGTATATATTGTACAGTGGTGAAGTCTGGACTTTTAGTGTACCCATCACCCAAATAGTGTAAATTGTACCCATAATTTTTCATCCCTCACCCCCCCCCCACTTTCCCTCTGGTGGGAATTCTTTATATATTCTAGATGTACAGAATAAACCTTAGTCTGACAAAACCAGATTTATTGATTCTCGGTGAGGGCGGGAGTTCCAAAGGAATCTTAGAATGCTACTAGGCAAGAGGAGGGAGAAAAGCCACTTTTGTAAGGTTTGGGTTCTGGCTGAAGGATTTTTTTTTTTTTTTTTTTTGAGACAGAGTCTCACTCTGTTGCCCAGGCTAGAGTGCCATGGCATCAGCCTAGCTCACAGCAACCTCAAACTCCTGAGCTCAAGCAATCCTCCTGCCTCAGCCTCACGAGTAGCTGGGACTACAGGCATGTGCCACCATGCCCGGCTAATTTTTTCTATATATATTTTTAGTTGTCCAGCTAATTTCTATTTTTAAGAGAGATGGGGTCTCACTCTTGCTCAGGCTGGTCTCAAACTCCTGACCTCTAGCGATCCTCCACGCCTGGGCCTCCCAGAGTGTTAGGATTAGAGGCGTGAGCCACCGCACCCGGCCTGGCTGAAGGATTTTGAGGAGGGTCTCAGGGAAGTGTTGATCAGTTCTGGGCTAGTTGCTGGGTCTGAGGCAGAATTAGGAAAACGGGATTAACTGGGGATTGAGTGCTGTCATGAGGCAAGGGTGGCTTAGCAATTGAGTATCCTCAGTAACAAATGAAAATCGTAAAGCCAGTCTAGAACACCACTGGCTGCTTTTTTCTCTTTTCAGGCCAAACTGATTTTCACTATTTCAAGTCTTGACAGGTTTTTTTTCTTTTTTTCTGTTTTTTTGTTTTTTGGAGACAGAGTCTCCCTCTGTTGCCCTGGATAGAGTGCAGTGGTATCATCAGCTCACTGCAACCTTGAACTCCTAGGCTCAAGTGATCCTCCTGCCTCAGCCTCCCTAGTAGCTCCGACTACAGGCGTGCACTACCACGCCTAGTTGATTTTTTCTATTTTTAATAGAGACACTTTTGCTTAGGCTGGTCTCAAACTCCTGACCTCAAGCGATCCTCCCACCTTGGCCTCCCAGAGCACTAGGATTACAGGGGTGAGCCACCGCGCTCAGCCAAGGTTTTGGCTCTTAAATAAATTTGTTTCTATGTTTAACTTTTGAAATTAGACTTTCAAAAGTAATATATATGTAATTTGTATTTAATTTGCAAAAGAACTTCAGTTTGTTAATAGACCAAATTCCTTTTATTGCACAGTTGATTAGATGTACTGACTCTTTTTTCAAATTTCAGAATATCACGGGAGTACAAACGCTTTGGTTACATGAATTGCCTTTGCACCGCCTGAGTCAGAGCTACAAGCGTGCAAGAACTTCAGTTTTATAAGGCTCACTCCTGTGGCCAAGAATCGTGGCCCTGGAGTAGGAGCCCCAGAGAATCCCGAGCACCCTAACTTGCCCCCTAGCAACGGATCCCCTCCAAGACTTCCTCTCTAGCAACGGATCCCCTCCGAGCTCCGCCCCTTTTTAAGCCGGCGTGAGGGGGCGTCGTAAAGCCGGATGTTGACTCTTTTGCCATAGTAACGGACGCGAATCCGGAAGTGTCGCAAGAGGAAGAGGAAGTGAAGCGGCACGAGTACACACGTGGGTTCTGAGCATGTTTCTGCGTCTCTGGAAGCCGGTCCTGTAAGCTCGCTTGAGGCCACTGCTTAGTCAACATGGGTCGCTCGGGGAAGTTGCCCTCTGGTGTCTCGGCTAAATTGAAGCGCTGGAAGAAAGGCCACAGCAGCGACAGCAACCCTGCCATCTGCCGCCACCGCCAGGCCGCCCGCAGCCGCTTCTTCAGCCGGCCCTCAGGTAGCAGGGTCGAGACCCGAGCGCACCGGCGGCGGGGTCTGGGCAGGGCTGGATCCGGATAGGTCTGGGGCCTCTGGAGGGTCCAGGACCCTTGACCCGTTCATCCTTTAGAATGTCGGATTTGGAACCCACTGTTAAGGCCCACCCTTCCCATTTGACAGATGCAGAGACTGAGGTCCATAGTAGGGAAATGACTTGTCTATAGAGTACCGCGCGTGTCAGAGTTCTTGGGACTAATGGCTGTAATTAACCTTGGGTAGCTCTTTACAGACCGCTTTCACCTTCATTTATTTCCTTGGGCCCCTTAGTGTAGCTGCCAGCCCACTCCCACCAGCGCTGACGCCATTGGTACAGGGAAGCAGAGACTTTTACATGGAGCATTCCCTTTCTCCTTGGTTTTCTAAGTTAAAGGCGGCATACCGTGGGCGTATGAGGCAGGTCATGTTAAGAATTTAGTCTCTTGTGTGGGGGATCTGGACTGGGCTGGTTTGTTTCCCAGGGGTGTTCTGTTCTCTTGGCCAAAAGGAGGCTTGGGTAGAAGTGGGGGCCTAACCTTGCGCATCTGGTTCTCAGGAAAGAGCGACCTGACAGTTGATGCTGTGAAGTTACATAATGAGCTGCAGTCAGGGTCCCTGCACCTGGGCAAAAGCGAAGCCCCTGAGATGGCCGTGGAAGAAGAAGAGGTGGATCTGGCTCTCACCGAGAGGTCTTCGGGCACCTTCCTGAGCGGCCTTTCCGACTGCACAAACGTCACCTTCAGCAAAGTGCAGCGCTTCTGGGAGTCTAACTCGGCTGCCCACAAGGAGGTAGGCGGGAGGGTTGGAAGGAGGGAGGATAGTGAGGGGGAGCCAGAGTCATGCCTTTTATTTTCTTCCAGCTTTGGCTGACTGCTCCCGGTGACAGCAGCTGGTATTCCTGGATGATGTGTCATCTCTCCTACCCTTGTGTCCCCTTTTAGGGCAGGTTCTAATTTTTGCTTTTTATAACATCTCCCTGATGAAGTGTTAAGTCCTTGAGGGTAGAAATATCTTCCAAGTGTTTATTGCCTCAACTATACCTAACAGTACTTTTTCACAGAATATTTTTAAGAAATATTTGTTGAGTGAATTACTGCTGAATAACAGTTTTTTTGTTTGTTTTTTTTTAATTTTTTTTTTTTTTTTTTTGAGACAGAGTCTCACTCTGTTGTCTGGGCTAGAGTGCCGTGGTGTCAGCCTAGCTCACAGCAACCTCAAACTCCTGGGCTTAAGCAATCCTCCTGCCTCAGCCTCCCGAGTATCTGGGACTACAGGCATGTGCCACCATGCCCAGCTAATTTTTTTTATATTTATATTTTTAGCTGTCCAGCTAATTTCTTTCTATTTTTAGTAGAGACGGGGATCTCACTCTTGCTCAGGCTGGTCTTGAACTCGTGAGGTCAAACGATCCTCCAGCCTCGGCTTCCCAGAGTGCTAGGATTACAGGCATGAACCACCACGCCCGGCCGAAGAGTTGTTAAAAAATGTTTTATCTAGCAAGAACCAAATTTTATTTACTTTTACTATTTTATTTGTATTTTAATGTTATATATATTTATATTTCTGATTGTCAAATGAAAAGTGTCAGAATTCTAAATGATACCAAAGTGATGTGGTAGGATAAAATGTGATGTTGATAGTTGTTCCCCCAACTTGACTCCTTCACAGTAGCTACTGGTAATGGGTCATTGTGTGTCTTCCTAGACCAGCACTGTCCAATAGTAATGTAATGCCAGCACATGTGTAATTTTAAGTTCTCTAATGGCCATATTGAAGAAAAAAAAATTGGTGAAATTAATCTTAATATGTTATTTAACCCAGTATCTCCAAAATTTTATCACTTCAATATATAATCAATATAAAAAATGAGATGTTTTATTTATTTATTTTTTTTATAATCACCCAGGTATAAAAAATGAGATGTGTTATAACATTTTTATGATACCAAATATTCAAAATCTAGTGTGTAATTGTGTAATTTTCTCATACACCTTTACTTGAATGCTAAATTTTCATTGGAAATACTTGATTTGTATGTATTTAGAGTTCATAATTTTTTTTTTTTGAGACAGAGTCTCACTCTGTTGCCCGGGCAAATGCTGTGGTGTCAGCCTAGCTCACGCCAACCTCAAACTCCTGGGCTCAAGCAATCCTCCTGTCTCATGCCAAGTAGCTGGGACTACAGACACGCACCACCATGCCTGGCTACTTATTTTTCTACTTTTAGTAGAGATGGCATCTCGCTATTGCTCAGGCTGGTCTCAACTCCTGAGCTCAAGCTGTCCTCCTGCCTCAGCCTCCCAGAGTGCTAGGATTGCCGGCATGAGCCACTGTGTCCAGCCAAGAGTTCATAACATTTACAGTTATAAAAGTAGATTCACATACCCAAGTTATTCCAAATACATGTTTTCCAATAACTGGATCAAGTATTAGTTTTTAAATGTAATTAATTGAAATTGAAAAATGAAAGATTGAGTTCTTTAGTCACACTGGCCACATTTCAAATGCTCAGTAGCCTCTTGTCAACATTACTATTCCATCCTTTTAAAATATTTTTTACCCACATTTTGGTATTTAGGTTTACTGAAATGTGATTATTTTAGCTTCCCGAGGTCGGACAAGAACCCGGCGCCTTCAGGCTGCTGTGGCCGTAGACTGAAATGTGATTATTTTATATCCATTGTTCTGCAACTTTTCCCTGCACTGAACAGTATTTGTAAATTAATATATGTAGCTGTTTTTCATTCTTTTCAGGGATTATGCAGTATTTAAATCTATTATTATTTATTATGTAATAATACAGTCAGCCCTCTATATCCGCATGTTTTGCATCCATAGATTCAACCAACCACAGGTTGAGAATATTTGGGGGAAAAAAGCAATTTAAAAAATACAATAATAAAAAATAATACAAATAAAGCAATACAGTATAGTAATTATTTACATACCATTTACATGTTATCAAGTATTATAAGTAATCTAGAGATGATTTAAAGTATACAGAAGGATTGCAAATGTTATATGCAAATACTATGAAATTTTATATAAGAGACTTGAACATCCTTGGATTTTGGTATCTGTGGGGATCCTGGAACCAATCCCCCACGATACCAAAGGACAGCTGTAGTACATTATTCATCCCCTGTTGATGGCTGCCCGGTTGTTCCAATTTGTTGCTTCGGTGAACATACTTGTACATAAATGTTTGCACACCCATTCAGTTTTTATCTAAGAGACAGAGTTCTCAAAGATGGAATTTTAGAAAACATGTTCCAAGTCTTCCTATTTACTAGGCCCTGTGGTGTGTGCCCCAGCTCTGAATGCTGCATATCTTGTCTGTCTCTGGGCTTTATCAGGAGTTTAATTTGTGAAGGAGCAAGAAAAAAAAGGCTACCTTGCAGCGGGGTTAGGTCTAAGTTATGTCATAGGTGCTTTCTCCCTCATGTGCAGATCTGTGCTGTTCTGGCTGCTGTCACTGAGGTGATTCGCTCCCAGGGTGGGAAGGAGACGGAGACTGAGTACTTTGCTGCTCTGGTGAGTGGGTGCCACTTGGGGGTGGGTGTTCAGAGCACTGGCTTTTGCAGGCTCCAGAGAGGAGACAAGAGCCCCTGGCATGTGGGACTAGAGAAGGACAACCTTGACTGGATGAAAGTGCTTCAGTCATTTTTAAGTGGGTTGGTAAGGCTAGTGGTATTTGCTGCATTATTCTTTTTTTTTTTTTTTTTTAAAGCCAGTCAAATTTAGCAGTGGGGGGTTGAATACCAACTTTAGTGACACTAATGTTTTTTTTGTTTGTTTGTTTTGTTTTGTTTTGTTTTTATTTTTTTTTATTGCCTCCTCCCCACTCGACACTAATGTTAATAACTTCTGATAACCCACTACCATCGGACCAGCTGCTGCATTATTCTTATAAAACAAAGACCCACTGCTCTTTTTTTTTTTTTTTTTGGTTTTTGAGACAGAGTCTCACTCTGTTGCCCTGGATAGAGTGCAGTGGTATCATCAGCTCACTGCAACCTTGAACTCCTAGGCTCAAGCAATCCTCTTGCCTCAGCCTCCCTAGTAGCTCGGACTACAGGAGTGCACTACCACGCCCAGCTGATTTTTTCTATTTTTAATAGAGACGGAGTCTCACTCTTGCTTAGGCTGGTCTCAAACTCCTGACTTCAAGTGATCCTCCCACCTCAGCTTCCCAGAGTGCTAGGATTACAGGCATGAGCCACCGTGCCTGGCCAAAAAATGATTTTTAAAGTGTGGTCTGGGGCTCTCCAAGACCCTTTTGTGGGGCTGGCTAGGTCAAAGTTATTTCCATAATTATACTTGCACATTATTTACCTTTTTCACTCTCATAAGTATACCATAGAGTTTTCCAGAAGTTACATGATAATGTGATGACATTATTTTGACAGCTGATAATAAAATTGTTTGTGTATTCTTGTGTTTTAATAATTGCTCAGTTTTAATTTTTAATATGGTAAACATTGGTATAACCTACATAAACCTATTTGCAGGGGGTTCTCAATAATTGTTAAGGGCATAGAAGTTTAGAACCACTGCTGTAGAACAGAGGTTGGCAAACGTTGGCCCAGGGGGCAAATCTGACCTATGGCCTGTTTTTATATAGCCTCAGAGCTAAGAATAGTTATTACATTTTTTTTTTTTTTTTTTTGAGACAGAGTCTCACTCTTTTGCCCAGGCTAGAGTGAGTGCCATGGCGTCAGCCTAGCTCACAGCAACCTCAAACTCCTGGGCTTGAGCGATCCTACTGCCTCAGCCTCCCGAGTAGCTGGGACTACAGGCATGTGCAACCATGCCCGGCTAATTTTTTCTATATGTATTTTTAGTTGGCCAGATAATTTCTTTCTATTTTTAGTAGAGACGGGGTCTCGCTCTTGCTCAGGCTGGTCTCGAACTCCTGAGCTCAAACAATCCGCCCGCCTCGGCCTCCCAAGTGCTAGGATTACAGGCGTGAGCCACCACGCCCGGCCTAGTTATTACATTTTTAAAGGATTGTTAAAACACACACAAAAAGAAGAATGTACAATAGAGACCATATGTGGCTTGTAAAGCTGAAAATATTTACTTTCTGGCCCTTTACCAAAAAGCTTGCCAACCTCTGCTCTAGAATACTGAAATAATTAGATGGCAATATATGGCACGATATATGTGCCAGGCAGTATTTTACATATATTAATTAAACCTCACAACAACTTATAGGGTGTATAGTATTATCCCTATTTTACAAATGAAGAAACTGAGTCACAGGCTTATTTCCTAGCCCAGAGTCACATAGTGGTTGAGCCTGGATTTGAACTTCTTATACCATGGCTCCTGGTCATAACTGCTCTGCAGGATACCTGGTTCCCCACCCCCCTTCTCTTTCCTGTTTGCCCATTGTGATGTTTTGTCTGTTTCATCCATTCACAACCCCTGGATCTGGCCCTCAGATGACAACAATGGAAGCAGTGGAGTCCCCGGAGTCTCTGGCTGCCGTAGCTTACCTGCTGAACCTTGTCCTGAAGCGGTGAGTCCTGGCACCTGTTTGAACCCTAAGTGTCTTTGTAGAGGGGAGAAGGGAATTGTTTTTTAAAAAAGGTACTTGATTTTGTAAGATGAAAAAGTTCTTGAGACTGGTTGGACAACAGTGTGAATATACTTAACAATATTAAATTGTATACTTAAAAATGGTGATTAACATGGTAAATTTTATCTTATATATATTTTGCCACAATTAGAATTTTAAAAATGGAGTAAAATTTTAGAAAGATACTTGTGTATCAGGTGGCATTCTACAACAGTGGCATGGCTTGAGCCCCGTTACACCAGGGAGTGTGAGTGTTGGCACCTGGGGAGGGGCCAGCCCTGGGGCCTGAGTGGGACAGGAGGAATGGGTTGGAATGTTGGTCCCAGGCTGTCTGGAGACCTGCAGCCAGGGGAGGTGGAGAGAAGATTGGTGTGAATTTGTGAGGGCCTGTCTTGCGGGCGGTACAGAGCGTGGGCAGCAGAGGAGGTGAGGGAGGCAGGCGCTGGGGTGGAAAGCACCCTGAGCTGGCGTCGGGAGGGGTGGGCTCCCGTCCTGCCTCTGTTGCTCAGTGGATGAGTGACTGGGCCACAGTGCCCGTCCCTCTGTCCAGCTTCCTCCTTTGTACCACAAGGGGCTGCTCTCAGAGATCCCTCTGGGGTGACCATCGCTGTTCTCTCCCCACAGTGTTCCCAGCCCTGTGCTCATTAAGAAATTCTCTGATACCTCCAAAGCCTTCATGGATATCATGTCAGCCCAGGCCAGCAGCGGCTCCACCTCTGTCCTCCGATGGGTTAGTGCGTGGGGCTTAGTTTCCCTTCTGGAGTCTTCCAGAGCCCATGTGATTTGGTTAAAGCTTGGATGCTCCCTGGGAGGGGTTTAGTACTCTGAGGATCCTCAGACAGATCCCTTTGGGATTTTCTGGAGTCATTGAGAACCTGGGCTCGTTTTCCTCCTGAATGAGGCTGGTGGAGCTGAGGGACTCTGACTTTCTTCTTCAAGGTCCTCTCCTGCCTGGCCACCCTTCTGCGGAAGCAAGACCTGGACGCCTGGGGCTACCCTGTGACCCTCCAGGTGTACCACGGGCTGCTGAGCTTCACCGTGCACACCAAACCCAAGGTGAGATGGCTAGGTCCCCAGACAATGGTGTGGGGGAGTGGCAAAGCCACCCCTCGTGCCCAGCCCAGACAGGGCTAGCCTGTTTGAGTGGCCTTGGGGAAGTTGTCCTGAGTGCTGGGCTCTTGCCTGAGGTTCTGCTTTCTGCCTCAGGCCTCATCCGCTTAGATCTAGAAGGTGAAGGGCACTCTTCTTCTCCGGGTTGGTGTTCACTGTCAGGCCCTCCTGAATCTCTGGCGCCTCATAAGTCAGTGACGCGTTTGCACATGAGTCTCCCGACATGGCTGTTTACCTTGACAGGGAGGGTTGCACAGTTGGGGGAGGAGGGCCTTGGAGTCACACAGACCTGAGTTGGGTCCTGGACTCACTGCTTGTGGCGTGACCTTGGGCAAGTTACTTAATCTGTTGAACCTCAGCTTTCTAACTGTAAAACGGGGATGATATTAATACCAACCTTGCTATAGGCTTGTGGCGAGACTCTAGTGTTCCTCACAGGCCTGGCGCTCAGTAAGTGGGGGTTCCTCGCTCTGTTTCCTCCAGAAATATAGGGCAGCAAACGTGCAATGACAGTAGCAGTCATAGAACCACAGCGTTAGCACTGTCATCCCGGATAGTCTCATGCCTCCTTCCCTGTGTGTCCACGTGATCTTTTCCTCACCTTCTTCAAGTGTCTGCTGAAATGTCACTTCACTGGAGTGATGCTTTCTTGACTGCCCTATAAAAAGTAGCAGCCCCTGCTTACTTGTCTGTGCAGTCCTTTGTACCTGCTGGTGTGTATGTGTTTGTTTTCTTCCTCCCAAGTACAATGTGAGCTGTCTGCTCTGTTCACTGCCGGTTTGCCAGCACCTCGAGCAGTGCCTGGCTTGGTGGACACTCAGTATTTGCCAGATGATAGATGAATCAATAAATCCCTATTTTAAAGATGAGGACACTGAAACTCAGAGTTTAAGCAGTTGGGCTGGCTCAAGGCAGTTCGGTGAGTTGGTAGTACAGCAGGGGTTTGAGCAGAAGTTTGTCTTGCCTCACAGCCCAGGATTCTATACACTCGAAGGCCCAGGCATCTGTTCAGTCAAAGCTTGTTGGCAGCTGATTGTGCCAAACACCCAAGGTGCTGGCTGAATGCTGACCTGGCCTTGTTCCCCTCTCCTTGCCCCTCAGATCCGGAAGGCTGCCCAGCACGGAGTGTGCTCAGTCCTCAAGGGCAGTGAATTCATGTTTGGTGAAAAGGCCCCTGCCCATCATCCTGCTGCTATGTCTACCGCCAAGTTCTGCATCCAGCAGATTGAGAAATCTGGAGGTGGGGAAGCCAGGTTGAGGGCGGGTAGATGGGAGGTGGTGGCCAGCAGAGAAAGACAGGGCCTGCTGCAGAGAGTGGGCTGGTGTCTCAACTCCCCTTCTGTCTGCCAGGCTCCAAGGAGGCCACCACCACGCTGCACATGCTGACGCTGCTGAAGGACCTGCTGCCCTGCTTCCCAGAAGGCCTTGTGAAGAGCTGCAGTGAGACTCTCCTCAGGGTCATGACCTTGAGCCATGTGGTGAGCTCAGGCCCAAGAGGTGGAGGAAGGGAGCCCCACAGTGGTGGCATTTAGGGAACTCACTGGTTAGGCAAAAAGTGGGGCCTGGGGTTTCCCTGCCTCAACCCTGCTCTGAGGCTAAAACAAAGGACACCAGGTCATCCATGGTGTTGGGATAGGCTGGGCCATTTCAGAGTCCTGTCCAATTGGAAGCTGACCTCAGACATTAGGACAGACTGAGGATGGTTCTGTAATGGACTGGTAAACCCCCACCCCTTGAGCTCTGTCTACTCTATACCATATTATTTTACTTGCTTACTAACAAATCAGTATAGCAGCTTTAAGGATACATTAAAAATGATCCCTTGTATTTCTGCCATCCTAGCACAATTCTGTAAATCTTTATACAGTTGGCCCTCCATATCCATGGGTTCTGTATCCATGGATTCAACCAAGCTTGGATTGAAAATATTTGAGGAAAAAATAGTTGGTCGCATCTGTACTAAATATGTACAGACTTTTTTGTGTGTCATTTTCCCTAAACAATATAGTATAACAACTATTTACATTGTAATAGGCGTTAGAAGTAGTCTAGACATGATTTAAAGTATACAGAAGGATGTGCACAGGTTATATGCAAATACTCTGCCATTTTATATAGGGGACTTGTACCCGGGCATGGTGGCCTGAGCCTGGAGTCCCATTTACTCAAGAGTGAGGCAGGAGGATCACTTGAGCCCAGGAGTTAGGGTTAGGGTTAGGGTTAGGGTTGTCCAGCTGGCAACATAGTGAGACCTCATCTCTAAAAAATAAATAAATACAAATTTTACAAATATATAAGGGACTTGAGTACCAGTGGATTTTGCTGTCCATGGGAGGGTCTCAGAACCAATCCCCTACCAGTGTCAAAGGCCCACTGTGTGTTCTCTTGTAGTGTTTACTCTTGTACATATTTTTAAATTGGGTTATATAAATATTGTGATTATTATTTAAAAGGAAAAAAAATTTAGAAGTATATAAAGTAAAAATCTCCTTCCCTTCAAATCCCATTTCCTAAGATAAACAGTGCAAATGACTTTCTGTGTATCTTTTCAAACATTTTCTCTTTGGATAGACAAACATTAAAAAATACATGGAAATACAGCTGTAGTTACAGTATGCGGACCGTTTGTAGCCTGCTTTCTTGGCCATTATGTTAAAAACATTTGGTTAATGTTTGTCTTTAAGTCATTTAAAGTTTTTTCAGTGACTGCTATGTCTTACTGAAGTGACAGTCCCCAGAGTGGGTGTTGGGGGCATGTTTTCATATTCAGGGGTCCTTAGCTCCCTTCAAACCCACTGGGTAGAGTGGGAGGTCAGGGGTCCAGAGCAGCTGTGGGCTGTGCAATTCCCTTCTAAGCCTGTGTATCCCCTCCAGCTGGTGACAGCCTGTGCCATGCAGGCCTTTCACAGCCTCTTCCACGCCAAGCCCAGCCTGAGCACCCTGTCAGCAGAGCTCAACGCCCAGATCATCACGGTGAGGCCTGTTGGGGGAGGGACGTTATTGGGGAAGAGCCTCAGGTGGCTCTGCTGGGGGGTGCCGGCCCTGCTGCCTGTCTGCAAAGTGCAGTTGAATGGGCTCCGCTGCCTCAGTGGAGGAGGCCAGTGGACGGGCAGGCAGACAGGACACCAGCTACCGAAGTGACATCAGTGTTCCTGGAAGACGGGCCCTGACTCTTGACCTGGTTAGCTTTAATAAACTATTTCAGCATAGCCTTGTATTCACAGACACCTTGAGCAGGGCGCTCAGCCTTAGAGATCTGTGGATGGATTTTGGGAGGAGGAGCATAAACCCCCCAAATTGCTTGCAAAATGTATGTGTGCACTCGTGCATTTTTTCAGAGAAAGGCTCTGGCCTTTGTCAGACTCACAAAGGGGCGTGTGGCCCATTGTGCTCCACTGCTCTTAGGGGCTGTTTTCCTAAAGAATCAGAACTGGGGGAGCTGCACGGAGCAGGGGAAGGCGGGAGCTGGGAAAGCCAAGGGAGCTGTGAGCTCCAGGGTCTCCCGCATGGGCCTGTCACTGGAATGTTGCTGATGTCCTGGGAGTGGGAAGGGGTCATAGTTGTTGAGGCGGCTGACCACACTTGCTCAGTCACCTGTTTACTCCCTGTCGCCCCTCTAGGCCTTGTATGACTACGTTCCCAGTGAGAATGATTTACAACCCCTGCTGGCCTGGCTTAAGGTCATGGAGAAAGCCCATATCAACCTGGTCAGGTAGGGATGAGGTGGAGGGGTGTCTCAGGGCCTCAGGCCAGGCTGCCTGCCCTGTGATGTGGAAGGGAGGGACTGAGCCAGTAGCTGGAGGGGCTGATCAGCTTCCTGGGGACTGGCGGCATCCCCATGGCAAGTGTGCTGCAGGGCAGCTCTTGTTTCCCTGAGGCCCAGGGTAGGATAGCATAGCCCGTTTTAGCCAGTTTGATTCCGATTCCTTTCCTGCCAGAGCGTTTACCAGCTAGCTGTGAGGAGCAGCGAGGTGGGCTGCGAGCACCACGCTCCAGCTTGAGGCCTGAGTTTGACTCTGATTCTTCTCTCTCCCTGTCTGCGTTATCCTGTGCACTTGGCTGGGTTATCCTGTGCACTTGGCTTCCTTGCCAGAGGACATCCGTTCTCTGGGGCTCCACTCTGCCCCCACCTGGGCTAATGGGTCCCTGCTCTGGGTTTCATAGTCTCCATGAACCAAGTTAATGCTTCATGTATATTTAGGATCGGGGCCCAGCCACTTAATAGTAATTCCACGTTTCCAGAATAAGAAAGAGAAGAAAATGAGTATACAGTAGTCATTTGGTCACTCGCATGCAGGCAGGGCCCTGTGGCTCCGCCATGCTGGGTCTGTCTTCCCACAGCTGAGGGGCTCCCACATTCTGCTCTGACCCAGGCACATGCTGAGTCAACCTAAGTGTCCCACAGGGGAGTAGTTAAATATAAACAGCTAAATACTATGCCACCGTTACAAATAATTAAAGTAGATGTGCACACGCTAATATGGAAAGAACTCCAAGGTATTTTGAGAAAAAGCAAGGTACAGACAGCAGTTGTGGTGTGATTAGTTGTATTTGTGTAATCTGGAACCAGATTGCCAGGGTGTGAAGCCTGAGCCCACTACACCGAGCTGTGTGGTCTCAGGCAAGTTACTTGACTTCTCTGTGTCTCAGTTGCCTCATCTATAAAATGGGAGTTGTAATAGGACTTATCTCATTAGTTGCAAGGTTTAAATGAATTAATGTATGCTGTTCTATCAGTGATTGGTGTATAATGTGTTATATAAATGTTAGCAATTATTATTATTATTGTGTATGTTTGTATTAAAATATGCATAAAAACTTCTGAGAAGTTCATCTAAGGGTTTGGCTGGAGGAGGGGTGTGTTAAGGAAGGCATGCCCTTCATTTTACACCCTGAAGACCTGTTTGAATTTTTTACTACATGTAGTTATTACTTGAATGAGAGTAGTTTTTTTAAATCACCCACCAGAGGGGCCCTATAGAGCTGTGCAGACCAGTGATTGTTTTTGGATCTGGGCCCTCTGAGGGGTGAGTCCCCAAGGCTCAGGGCCAGGTCCCACAGAAACAATTTGTCTCCGCAGGTTGCAGCGGGACCTGGGGCTGGGCCACCTCCCTCGCTTTTTTGGAACTGCGGTGACCTGCCTCCTCTCCCCGCACTTGCAGGTGGTGACAGCTGCCACCCAGAGCCTCAAGGTACTGCAGCCTCAGCTGAGGAGTAGAGAGCACAGGAGGTTCTGTGGGCTGCCGTGCCTCTCCCAGCACTCAGTCCCGGGGAGGACGTTCTCACAGTGGGAGTTAGGCTTCTTAGAAGCTTTAGGAAGTATTCACCTGGGAGGGATGAGTGGTCTTGGGGGGCTGCCTTGTGCAGAGCATGTGGCCTCTTTCTGCAGGAAATCCTGAAGGAATGTGTGGCGCCCCATGTGGCCGACATTGGCTCCATCACCTCCTCGGCCTCAGGCCCTGCCCAGTCCATCGCCAAGATGTTCAGGTGAGAATATGGTGTCCTCGTTAGGAGGGGATGAGGGACACCTTGTATAAAGTTCTGGGTAATGACTGGGTGTGGTGGCTCACACCTGTAGTCCCAGCACTTTAGGAGGCTAAAGTGGGAGGATGGCTTGAGGCCCGGAGTTTGAGACCAGCCGGGGCAACAAAGCGAGACCCTGTCTCTATAAAAAAAAAAAAGAAAGAAAATTAGACAGGCATGGTGGTTGCGCATCTGTAGTCCCAGCTACTCGGGAGGCTGAGACAGGAGGATTGCTTGAGCCCAGAAATTTACAGTTACAATGAGCTATGAGTACTCCACTGCACTCTAGCCTGAGTGACAGAGTGTCTCAAAAAAGCAATTTCTGTGTAATGACAAGCACTTCACTTTTCACTTACTGTGAGCCATGCCTCCAGCGCCAGGCATTTTGTGGGATTTCAGGTGCCTACTGGACATTTCCAGAGCAACTACTGCTGATTCGAGCACCTACCACATTTCAGGAGCACATACGGCAAGAGAGGTGCCATGGTGTGGTGCTTAAGAGTGTGGACTCTGGAGCCCACTGGGTTTGAATCCAGCTCTATGGATTATAAGTTCCAGTCATCTGGAGCAAGTTCTACCTCTGTACCTCAGTGGTACCATTAGTCAAAGTTGAACAACAGAGAGGTGAGGATTAAATGGAGTAATACATGTGAAGTTCTCAGAAAAATAGTTAAGCATTCAATAACTATAAACTACTAGTAATCCTTGTGGTGCTAGGAGACAGGTGCTAACCCCATTTTGCAGATGGGAAAGCAGAGCTTACCCAACTAGTGGCAGCCTGACCACAGTCTGCTCTCCCATTCATGTGCTGTGCTGCTGTCCACACCTGCAAGAGGGGCCATTCACAGACACGGCCACTGTCCACCTTTGCCCTCGCAGCAGGCCAGTGAGGAACCTCAGAGCACCAAGCACCCCTGAGTTATCCTGGGAAAGGGGCTGGGATCCTGGGTGTCTCCTCTGGGTATATCTTCACAGCTCCAAGGTGTGGTGCTTTGGTTACTGTCCCTCATGGGGAAATAGGCCTGTTTCCTGTGGCTACATCTGGGATGAAGTTTCAGGAAGACTCAAGAAGTAGAAGTACCCCCACCCCGCTCCATCTCACCCCTTCCCCACTTTGCGTCCTGTTGGCCATTCTTGCCTAGAAACTCCAGGGGGGCTCTGCTTCTTTGGGAGACGGAGTAGACCAAGGTGTGCACAGGCTGGAAGATGCCAGAGCTCTTCTGCCCAGGCCACCCGTTCCTACCCTTTCCTCCAGCCTGAGGTCAGATGGAGAAGGCATGGGGCAGTGATAGCACACGGGCTCTGGAGACCCACCGTGGTTACTAGTGGAGTGACCCTGGCAGGTTATTTAATCTCTCTTAGCCTCAGTTTCCCCATCTGAAGATGGGACAGATAATGACTTCACAGGTTTCTTTAAGCATTAGATTATATAAATTAAACTCTTAGCCTGAGGAGCAGTATGGATACTTCATAAATGGTAGTTCTCTTCCTTTGCTTTTCCTGGGGCCCCACCCCTGCTGGCCAGCTGGGGGTCTGCAGCTCATGGTGCTGGCCGCTGGCTTTTCCTCGTGGGGCACAGGGTGGTGTGGCCCTGACTGTGCCTGCTCACTTGGCAGGGCAGCAGAGGAGGGCCTGATGTACAAATTCCACGCGGCGTGGAGCTCAGTGTTGCAGCTGTTACGTGTCTTCTTTGAGGTGTGTGGGAGGCAGGCCCATCCTGTGATGAAGAAGGTGAGTCGGGCGTGGTGCTTGGCCCCTGGACTGGGGGCTCCTGCAGTTGGCATGTGTCTCTGTTACCTCTGCATGCCTCACCCCTGCCCTGACGGTGCTGTAGCAGGTACCAGGTACAGGGTTTCCTGAAACGTGACCGGGCCAATGTGGGAGGGCCAGAAAGAGGGCTGGGAGGTTCCCCCTGCTACCACCTGCTCACCAGTCTTTGCTGGAATTAATGCTTTTGAAACTTAGGGAGCCTGGTGAGTCTCCCTTATCCCCACCCCTTTTAATTTTTAATTCTCTAACTTTCCTATAACAAGTGAGTATAGTAGTGATGTTTTAAACAGCCCAGGGAGGTTAGTCCAGTGCAGAGTAAACCACTTAAGGATCAGGGATCACCCAGGCATCCTGAGCAGACCCCAGCTCTGGGAGAGGGTGGGCACCTGAGGACAGGCCCCTCATCAGCAGGTGGAGTAACTCCTGGCCTCTGGGGCCTTCCTCACTGACTCTCTCCTGTTGTGTGTTGGAAAAAAGGGCCACACTGGGAGGGCAGGGTGTCCCTTGAGAGGCCTGGCCTGGGCCCTAATAGATGAGGTCGGCCCACTCAGCTTCCTACAAGAGGCCAGGCAGGTCCGTGAGAAGGGAGGCTGGCGGGGGTCTTGGGGGGCCGTGGGGAACTGGAGTGTGCAGCTCTGTCTGCTCAGTGCCTGCTAATTTGCTAATTGTCACATGTGGGTCTGCCTTTGCCAGACCATCCCATTCAAGATAAATTGGAAATCTACACTTATATGAAATTTACTGTTTTTTACATGTTATTAAATGAAACAATTTTGTGAAATCCTGGGCCTTAGGGAGGGAGTAAACATGGTAAGTTAGCTGGGTTGTCAGTTTATGCCCTCTGGTGTAGCACTTAACCTGGGCCCAGAATCCTGACCTCATCCTTTTGGAGACTGGCCTGGTCTCAGGTATGGGTCTCTCCTCTTGAGCTTGTCTTGATGTGTGACCTCTCACCTCTTTGCTCCAGTGCCTCCAGTCCCTGTGTGACCTGCGCCTCTCCCCTCATTTCCCCCACACGGCAGCTCTGGACCAGGCAGTGGGGGCTGCGGTGACCAGCATGGGGCCCGAGGTGGTATTACAAGCGGTACCTTTGGAAATCGATGGCTCTGAGTAAGTGTGACCCTGGTTGGCTTGCCTATGAACCCCAGGAGAGCCTGATGGCTTGTTCTCCTGCGAGAACAAGGAGAAGACTGAAGTCTCTGTGGGCTGTGCAGGTGTCAGGGGCTCCTCAGCTCAGCCGGGGCTGTGCTGCTGGGTACACTGCCCTCCAGCTGTCACCTCTTCCTCACTGGGCTCTTCCCTGCCTTCTCCCAGAGAGACTCTGGATTTCCCGAGGAGCTGGCTGCTGCCTGTCATCCGGGACCACGTCCAGGAAACTCGACTTGGCTTCTTCACCACCTACTTCTTGCCACTGGCCAACACCTTGAAGAGCAAAGGTATGGGACCCTTAATCTGTGTGCAACCCTGGGCGCCCCCAGTCCTGGAGCTGATGGGGTCTGGAAAGGCTCCGAGTCCAACACACCCAGCCTTCAGGACATGCGGCAGCATCCCTCCACCAAGCAGGTGCGGTGGCCAGCCAGTGCTCGAGTACCCTCATCAGGGGGCTCTCCCACCCCTCTGCTCCAAGGAATGGCCAGGTGTCACCTCCCCATGACAGAGCTCTGCCCCGTGGGGCCCACCTGGGCCCTCCTGTGTGGAGCCTCCAACGCTGGGGTCTTGTTCTTCCCCTTTGGAGCACAAAGAACAGCTGTGCCCTTTCCTCCCCGTGAGAGTCCTTGAGATAGAATTTTATACACCTGTAGGTGTATTGTGAGTATACACATGTGTGCATGTGCACACACCCGCACACAGTGTATACACACACATGTGCACCATGTGGTGTTTCAGTCAGTGATGGTGGTCCTGTGAGATTATAATACCATATTTTTACTGTCCCTTCTCTTTGTTTAGATAGGCAAATACTTGCCATTGTGTTAAACAGCTGCCTGCAGTGTTCAGTACAGTAACATGGTGTATGGGTTTGTGGCCTAGGAGCAACAGGCTACACCACACGGCCTAGGCGTGTAGGGGGCTATGCCATGTAGGTTTGTTCGAGTGCACGGTGACGTTCACACGTGACAAAATCGCCTAACGACACATTTCTCAGAGCACATCTCTGTTGTTAAATGACACATGACCATATAATTTATACTCTTATATATCTATTACATTTTAAAACTAATACGGGCATTCGTAAGTATTTGAAGGTGCTTATTGCCCACTGAGATGCTCTTTCCTCAGGCTGTGTGTCCTCAGGCCCTCCCCTCTCCCTTGAGGCACGGTTTTATCCCTTCAGGAGCTCGGTCTTCCCTCTCTGTTTACCCTCTAGTTCACACACATCCTGTGTTAAGCAGACTCAGGCCTACATGAGGGACAGACAGAGCCCTGGCTCACATTTCTTGGCCTGGTGATGACTCCAGGAACTTCTGTTTTCATTGGATGTTGAGGGTCTAGGGCAGGGTTGGTAAACTGTCTCACCCACTGCCTGTTTTTTTTTTTTTTTTTTTTAACTTCGTTTGTATCAAGTTTTTAAAATGCTAAAACACTGCCTGTTTTTGTAAGTTAAGTTTTATTGGAATACAGCCACATTCATTCTTTCACATATTGTCTGTCACACTGCTTTTTAATTACAGAGTTAAGTAGTTATGACAGAAATCATATGGTCTGCAAAGCTTAAAATACTGGCCTTTACAGAAAAAGTTTGCTGCCCTGGGGGCATTTGGCAATGCCTGGACACATGTCTAGTTGTGACACTTGGGGGAAGGGTGCTGTGGTATCTAGTGGGTAGAGGCCCAGGGACGCTGTTAAACACCCTACAGTGCACAGAACAGACCCACACCACAAAGAATTATCTAGCCAAAAATGTCCATAGTGTCAAGATTGAGAAACCCTGCTCTAGGGTAGGGATTCCTGATTTCAAACATTATCTTGTAGAATATACAGGAAGTGTTTAATGAAGAAAGTAAAAACCATTCAATCCCTCCACCCAGAAATAATTACTACAATTTTAATGTATTTTCCTTTCCATTTTTTTCTATGTGTAAAAAGAATATTATATTTTTACTCAGTTGGAATTATGGTTCATGTATTACTAACTTGACTTAAAGTTTTTTCCCTGATATTTTAAAAAAACATTTTCTTGTATATACAACAGAAACATAGGCCCATCAAAGAAAATACAGACGAACCCCTAAAACAGGGGTCGTTAACATTACCTGTAAGCCCTGGCATGGTTCTCAAGGTTCCATTGTGCACTCTCATTGTCCTGGCAGTACTTCACATAGGTATCTGTCCTGAGGAAATAATTAGATAAGTACACACCAATTTACGTTCCCAACAGTGTGATTTATACTAGCAAAGTATCAGACATGACCCAAATGTCCCTCGGTAGGGTTCTGGTTAAATCAGTTAGGGTAAAGCCCCAGTCTGAATACGGTGTAGTTGTTACAAAGAAAGAGGCCGTGAGGTAGGGATGGGCAAGTTGAGTAGATGGTGACTTTTGAATCCCAGCTCAGCCACTTCAAATCTGGTGAGTTGGGGCAAGTTCGCTTAGTTTCCCAGGGTCTGCTTCTCCTCTGCAGAAGGGGTGGGATGATTGCGTTGTGGGGAGCAAATGAAATAATCACATAAAGTGCACTTCACATGGACTTCAGTAAATGTTACCACCTTTATTCATTGTTAAGTACACAAGGGTACAGAACAGTATGTGTATAGTACAGTCCTGTTTATGTTTTAAAAAGCGTGCATCGTTTAAAGAAGTATAAGAAACTGGGTGTGGTGGTGCACACCTGTAGTCCCAGCTACTCAGGAGGCTGAGGCAGGAGGATCACTTGAGCCCAGGAGTTTGAGGCTTCAGTGAGCTATGATGATGCCACTGCACTCCAACCTGGGTGACAGAGTGAGACCCCATTTCTTAAACAAAAAAAATTATAATAAAAAAATAAGTATAAGAATAAAGTCACAGGCCATCCTGTGGCAGTGAGATCATGGAGAGACATCTGCTTTCTGTTTTCTATAGGTCTATTTCAGCTTTTTAGAATCAACAGTTATTATTATTACTGAATTTATGGGGAGGGGAAATCACCCATATTCCCGCCCTCATCATTGGGCTCTTGGTTTGACTTTCGTGAAGTGAGGCCAGTTGGCCAGGTGGGTGCCAGGGTCACACTGTGTCCTTGTCTCATGCTCCAGCAATGGACCTGGCCCAGGCTGGCAGGACAGTGGAATCCAAAATCTACGACACGCTCCAGTGGCAGGTAAGGGTCAGGTGTGGGGTGTGGGTAGGAGAGTGCAGTGGCACTGGTTGCTGGGTATCACTCCCCTTTATCTTCCCCTCCCTCCCCAGATCTGGACCCTCCTGCCTGGGTTCTGCACGAGGCCCACAGATGTGGCCACTTCCTTCAAAGGGCTGGCACGGACGCTGGGCATGGCCATCAGTGAGCGCCCAGACCTGAGGGTCACCGTGTGCCAGGCCCTGCGTACCCTCATCACCAAGGGCTGTGAGGCAGGTGCGTGTGTGCTCTGGGCCCTGGGTAGGGGGAGTGGGGAGAGGATGACCCAGGTCCCCTGGCCCCACCCACTGTCTACTATGCTCCCTGCCGGGCAGAGCCACAGAAACTAGCCTCTGTGGCGCATCTTTTGCTGCCTCAGCTGGGGACGCGAGGAGCTGGTAGAGACTGAAGACAGCCCCTTCCCTCTCCCCTTACCCCCACTGTGCTGACAGCGCTGCAGATTGGCTCAGTCAGCGTCGGAGGCTTCATTGTGTGGCTGGCACTTTGCTGGCCCCCAGGATAGGAACCACAGAGGAGCATGGACCACTGTGGCACGTTTTTCCTCCCTGCCCTGGCCCTAGCCCCTCCTGTCACAGATATGCCCCAAATTCATGGGTTCCACATCCTGCCACAGTGTCCCCTAAGAGAAGGCCTCCAGGCTACAGTGCTCCAGCAGCCATTGAGGCAGGGTCACCTCCTGTCCCTTTATTTGTTGTCTTTTTGTTTGTTTGTTTGTTTTACTCACCACTACACTAATGAGGATCCTGTCCCTTTAATATAAACTTTGGTCCTCCTGCCAGAGGCTGACCGTGCCGAAGTGAGCCGCTTTGCCAAGAACTTTCTGCCCATCCTCTTCAACCTGTACGGGCAACCCGTTGCAGCCGGGGACACTCCAACCCCTCGCCGGGCTGTGCTGGAAACCATCAAAACGTACCTCACCATAACCGAGTGTCAGGTAGCTGCTGGAGGGAGGGAGGAGAGGACTGCTCTCAGGTGGGCAGAGTGTCAGCGGGGGCCCTACCTACCAGGGCTCACTTCGGTCTCTACCACCTATAGAGCAGGACCACATACCAGCAGTTGTGGCTAAGGCTGGGCTGGAGGCTTCTAAATGGTGGGGAGGCTGTTCTGGGAGCTGCTGCTGCTGCCGCTCTGTGTTTCTCTCCTCAACAACGCCCTCCCGCCCTCCTTCTCATCCCCTTGGTGCTGCCAGCTGGTGAATGGTTTCCTGGAGAAAGCTAGCGAGAAGGTGCTCGACCCTGCCAGCTCCGACTTCACTAGGTAACGTGCTCACAGCTTGCCCACGGGGGCTGGCGGGGGCCTCACCGGAAGCCCTGTGGATTCACACTGGAGTTATTTGGGGAAGTCTTGAGATAGTGAATGTCTCAGCTCTACTGGAGAGGCCTAACTAGTTCCTCCTTCCTGGAGAGGCCTTTTAGCCTGCTAGGGAGGAATGAGGACCTAGGAGACACACTGCCCCAGGTCAAGTCCCAGCTCCATCACTTATGGGCTGTGTGACTTTGCACAGGTTACTTATCCACTCTGCCTCTGAGTCCTCATCTGCAAAACGGGAATGGTAGTAGTACCTGCCCCAAGGGTGCTGAGGGCTGAAATAGTTGGCACAGGTGAAACACCTGAAACGTGCCTAGTACACCATGGCTGCTTGCTGAGGTGCTCACTATGGTAACTGTCACGTCCTTCGAGGCCCTCCCTGTACCCAGTAGACATAAGAACACGGATAGTCTGGGCCCTTCTGGGTTCTGGATTCCCCCTAAGCCCCTGTTTGGTCTCCTGCCCCTGAGCAGATTGTCTGTCCTGGACCTGGTCGTGGCCTTGGCTCCTCATGCTGACGAAGCCGCCATCAGCAAGCTCTACTCCACCATCCGGCCCTACCTAGAGGTGAGCCTCCGAGGCCGGAGCCCCACCCAGCCATGCTTGGGGGAGATGGGGCTCCTGGGAAGGTGGAGACTATCCCTCCTTCATCCCTTGCCACTGCCCACGATGAGGTCTCTGTCTGCTTTCTCCTGCAGTGGCTTCCTCTTATCCACTGTCTAGCCCATCTGTCACGTGGGTGCCAAAGTGACTAAAACACACAGCTGTGCTCAGGCCTGAGCTGCCGAGGTGTCTGTTGTAGGACCAAGGCCATGCTGCCGCTCCTGGCTCCCTCACTAGGCCTGTCCCAGCCTGGTCTGACCTTCGTCCATCCCAACCCACCCCCACCACCCTCACCCCCACTCCAGCATCGTTAGGCTGCTCTAAGGTCCCAGATATTACAGGCTTGGTCTGCGCCTTTGCACGTGTTAGGTTCTCCACTTGAAATGCTCGCCACTGTGGCTAGCAACTGTGCAGAGCTCAACTCAGCAGGGGCCCCTGACAGCTGGCATGGTTTCACAGCAGTTACTAACAATGTGAGAAGTGCTCTGGGTGGGACATGCAGGTGGACACCGTAGTCCAGGGCAGGGCCACCTCACCTCAGGAAAGGTGCCTTGGGTGTAGCAATTAAGAGCTACTTTGGAATAGCAAGGAATCAGGCACAGAAGGAGAGAGATCTCCGCTAGGCAGATCAGTAGGTACACAGGCTGTGGTGTGTGCCAGGCGCTGTGAGCTTAGGCCACTAGAGTGTGTGGCGCTTGATGGGTTGGAGGGCTGGGCTGGCTTCACGCCCTGCAGCACTCCCCGCCCCTGTTCCTGGACAGGAGCTAGCCACTCGCTGTCCAGATTCCTGAGCCCCAGGCGGGCAGGCCAGCTTCTGCTCTGAAGCCCTCCAGTGCTGGCCGCAGTTCACAGTGGGCGCTCTGATGCTCTGAATGGCATTGGTTGGGAGTGAAGCCCCAGCCCCTTCCTCACCTGTCCCTGTCCACCATGCACCCTCCCAGAGCAAGGCCCACGGGGTACAGAAGAAGGCCTACCGAGTGCTGGAGGAGGTGTGTGCCAGCTCCCAGGGCCCTGGGGCCTGCTTCGTGCAGAGCCACCTGGAAGACCTGAAGAAGACTCTGCTGGACTCGCTGCGGAGCACGTCCTCGCCCGCCAAGAGGGTGAGGGCCCTGGGGCCACCTGCTCTGCCAGGGGAGGCCGGGTAACTCCAGGAGAGGAGCCACCATAGAGGATTAGGGGCATGGGGTAACACTGAGGGGTCCTGACTATTAGCCCCCTGCCCGCAGCCCCGGCTGAAGTGCCTCATACATATTGTGAAGAAGCTCTCAGCTGAGCATGAGGAGTTCATCGCTGCCCTCGTCCCGGAGGTGAGGGGGTCTGTGTGTTTCAGGGGTCCCTGGAGTGTGGCTCCCAAGCGCATGTCAGGATCCAGGGAGGGCATTCATGGGGCTGGGGGTGGGCATGATTCGCTGCCTGGGCACGTGGGTGCCCTTCCCTGCCCCTGCTGCCTCAGGCCCCAGCCCCAGGTAGGCCAGCTCCGGGAGCGCGTGCTAATGGGGCTCTCTTGGCCAGGTGATCCTGTGCACCAAGGAGGTGTCAGTGGGTGCACGAAATAATGCTTTTGCCCTGCTTGTGGAGATGGGCCACGCTTTCCTGCGGTTTGACTCGAGCCAGGAAGGTGAGGCCCAGGTGATGTAGGCTGGGGGTGGATGCTCTCTCAAGCTGGGGGGAGTCACCCCTCAAAGCATCCTCAAAGAAAAGAGGGAGGGAGCTCCCTGCCCTGGCCCTGGGTTCCCCTCTGTGGCGGGCCCTGTCCTGGTTGACCTGCCCTGGTCTCTGCCCCCAGAGGCCCTGCAGCGCTACCTCGTCCTGATCTACCCTGGCCTCGTGGGCCCAGTGACCATGGTCAGCTGCAGCATCCTGGCCCTGACCCACCTCCTTTTCGAGTTTAAAGGTAAATGCTTATTTCCTTGAAGGCCTGGGAAGCCCTCACAGTTGGAAAATGCCCAAAAGGTAAGGACAGGGTGGCTGTGGGAACTGGGGAAAGGTGCAAGAAGGGAGGAAGAAGAGCCAGCACCCCACCCAGCCTGCCCCCGTCTCCCTTCCTGCAGGGCTATGCTCAGGTGCCCTCACACCCCCGCCCCCCGCCCATGGTACAGCTGTGTAGGCCAGCTGCCCTGCGTCCCGCTGCAGAGTGGTTGAAGAAGGGCGCCCTAGATTTTAGTCCTCATCCTGCTTCTTGGCAACCTCGTGAGACCTTGAGCAACTTTACTGACCTCTTGGAACCTCAGTTTCTTATTGCTAAAATGGGGGAGAGAAACAGCACCTACCACAGGGGTGGCTAAAGGACCAAAGGCCACTCTGTGGAACCACGCTGGGCACATAAAAAGGGTCCCAGTGGCAGCTTTTACTGACATGTGACCTGGCAGGGGCAGTTGGCAGCTGCTGCTTCCCCATGGAGGGGTCTTGGTTCTGGGTGGGGTTCTGGGTGTCTGGGACAGTGGCCCCCTTGCTGCCATAGGTCTGATGGGGACCAGCACGGTGGAGCAGCTGCTGGAGAACGTGTGCCTGCTCCTGGCCTCCCGCACCCGCGACGTGGTCAAGTCTGCACTGGGCTTCATCAAGGTGGCAGTGGTTGTCATGGACGTGGTGCACCTGGCCAAGCACGTGCAGCTGGTGGTGAGTGCCCCCATGCCCCACAGTGGGCAGCAGACTGGCCTCTGAGCTGCCAGCATGGGCCCGGTGGGTGGGCTTCAAGTCCAGCAAGTTTCACTTTTTTTTTTTAGCTAGAAGGTTATTAAGGAGCCCTGGAAGGGATCTGTAGGGGAATGCCAACCCAGGGGGGGCTAGGAGCAGGCACAGTGCCCAGGCTGCCTCTTATCACCCCCAAAGGCCTCCACGGAAGCAAGGGTTCTGCAGGGCAAAGACGAGTGGGCAGGGCCACCCCTCATGGTACAGGTGGGGAAACTGAGGCCAGAGATTTCCAAGGTGATGGTGCTAGTCAGCAGCAGCGCTGGGACAGACCCCAAGGCTAGGGACTCAGGCTCTGGGCTCTCCCCCTGCGGGGCCCCTCATCTTGCCTTCCCCCTGCTGCATTTTGACCTTGCTAGTTTGAGGAGGTTCCTCTGAACACCCCCAGCTGGGCTGCAGAAGGGTCTGAAGAACCCCTTGGCATTGAGTCCCTGGCCGCCTCCCGTCCAAGGGGAGCCTAACCCAGGCTTGCCGCAGGCTGGGACAGTCCTCTGAGCCCTCTGCACTGCTTGGTTGAGTCACATCAGGCCTCCAGGTCCCCCTTGCATATCTTCTTCGGGTCTGGCCTTGGGTTCAAGACAGGAGGGGTTGATGATGAGCATCAGCAGGTGCTGCCCCTGCCCACCAGAGCCTGCAGCCTAGCTGGGGTCCAGAGACGGGGAGGATGGTGAGAGCAGTGACTTTTGTGGGGTTATGAGAACACAGAGAAGTCCTTCAAAGGGTGGTTGGGCCCCCTCAGCCCCCTTGGGAGGCACTGCAGATAAGATCTGCCACCCATACATGGAACCCAGCCTGGCCGGGTAGAGGCTTGAGAAGAGTTGAGCCAGAGAGTGATGCAGTGCAACAGGAGGGATGTGTGGGACCAAGACTGGTGGTGTTGGTGGCAAAGTGGGAGCCATGGCATGAGGTAGACCTGGGCTGAGCTTGTGCCTCTGTGGCCACTTGGCACCCACTTAAGCCTCTGCCTCAGTTTCCTCATATAAATTTTGGTTGATAGTATGTATCTCATTGGGTTGTTCTGAGGATCCAGTGAGAGCATGTATGTAGAGTGCCACGCACTGTTCAGAAGACTAATGCTGTCATCTTGGTAGGGTGGGTAAAGATGAGGGCTGCCCAGATCATGGAAGCACGATTGGACCAAGGGCAGCTCTAATCCTCCCCCTTAGCTGGGCGGTCCTGTGCCCCTGGTCTGCACAGCCGTGAGAGGGGCGGGGCGGAAGGCTTGCCCTCCACCTGAAACCCCGGTGCTTGCCGGCAGATGGAAGCCATTGGGAAGCTTTCAGACGACATGCGGCGACACTTCCGCATGAAGCTCCGGAACCTGTTCACCAAGTTCATCCGCAAGTTCGGGTCTGTGTGCTGCACACGGGCGGGGGTGGAGCTGGTGAGGAGCTGAGTGTTTCCAGTGGCTCCTCCGACCTCTGGGCAGTGCTCTCTGGCCAGGGCCTCTCACCAGCCCTTCTTTGCCTCCCTCAGGTTTGACCTGGTGAAGGGGCTGCTGCCGCAGGAGTACCACAAAGTCCTGGTAAACATCCGGAAAGCTGAGTCCCGGGCCAGGAGGCACCGTGCCTTGAGCCAGGCTGACGTGGAGGAGGAGGAAGAGGAAGAGGAGCCTGCCCAGGGCAAAGGCGACAGGTGAGACCATGGGAGGGCCCTGGGGTCCCAGTCTCCCCAACTCAAAGCCTGCCCAGGCAGTGCCCCATCGACCCCTGCCTCACAGGAGTGCTCTGACGTGGGGCTTCTCTGTCCTTAGCATCGAAGAGATTCTGGCTGACTCAGAGGACGAGGAGGACAGTGAGAAGGAGGAAAGAAGCTGGGGCAAGGAGCAGCGGAAGCTGGCTCGGCAGAGGAGCCGGGCGTGGCTGAAGGAGGGTGGTGGCGATGAGCCCCTCAACTTCCTGGATCCCAAGGTGGCCCAGCGAGTCCTCGGTAAGCCTTGGTGCCAGGTTCTTGGGTGGTGGGTAGAGGGTGGCTTTTGTGGCAGGTCTGTGGGCAGGATCTGAGAAGCACCCATTTGGGGGCCCAGAGCCAGGCTTGTTGGTCACAGTGAGGGTGTGAATTGGGTTGGGACTGGCCTTCCCCCTCCTCATGCCAAACTGCCACCCCAGCCACACAGCCTGGGCCCAGCCGGGGCAGGAAGAAGGACCATGGCTTCAAAGTGAGCGCCGATGGCCGGCTGATCATAAGGGAGGAGGAAGACAGCAACAAGACGGAGGAAGAGGAAGGCGCTAAAGGTGCGTCCCTGCCCATCCTGGGAACGCAGCTGCTCTTGGCCCGGGCCTGGGCTGCACTTCTTTCATTCATTTATTCACTCCTGTGTTCGCTTACTCATCCTTCACTGACCGTTGCTGAGGAAGCATAGGTAAAAACAGACATGAGAAGCTTCTACCTAAGGCAACTTTCTCAAACTTTTTGATTTCCTCATACTTTTTGACCACATTAGGAAATCTTTCTGGAGTCCACTTACTCAAGGCTTCTTGGGCGTGGCTCCGGAAAAATATAAAAAATTTTAAAAAAAGGAAAAAAATGTTTTATGTTGCAACCGAGCCATTTATACAGTACATGTATAAATCAGGGAAGCTTTCAGAAACGGTTACTTCCCCTCACCACGTGTGATGCACGTTGTTAGTCCTTTATTGTTTCTTCTCCTTCCTTCTTCTCTTTTCTTTTCTCCTCCTCTTTTTTTTTTTTTTAAATGAGAACTTGGCTAAGTCCCTGAAGCTCCTTTAGAGGCAGAAAGAGCCAGACTGAAACCGTCCCAACTTCCCAGTTCCAGCATCTCTTGTCCCAGAGTCCCTAATGCCTGACATCTTAAGAGTCCTGTTTGGTATTTCTTGGTCCCTCTCCGCATACCCATCCGCTAGATGAGAAACACCCAGGTCTCCTAAAACACACCTGTGTCCCTTGTGTCGGTGTGTCGGTTTCCACTGTGAGGAACTGGGGGGCCGGAGCTCCTTCTAGCCGGCCCGCTGCTCCCCTTGCCCTGACTCACCAGCCGCGTGCCTGTGGGTACCCACTTGTCCTCTCCGTGCCTCCGTGTCCTCACTCAAAACAGGTGTAATACGGACAGCTACTGCACAGTGGTGTGCAGGTGAAACGGCGTGACATGCGCACAGCACATGAACATGCTTGGTGTAAATGTGACCATCGCTGTTTCCTCATCTGGTCTCTGCTCCCCTCTCACCCCCTTACACTCTCCCATCTGCCTCAGTGTCCAGGTGTTCCTGGGGCTGAGAATGCCCCTCCCCTCTCCTCCTGCCTTTCCCAACCCTCCCCGCTCTTTGGGTCCCAGCTCTGGTCCTTTGTAGCTTTTCCGCAGCACCTCAGCCCGGGGCCTCCTTCCCCCAGAACTGCTGTCAAGCCTTGGGCTGCCCAGTCCTGAGCACTTGGCCTCATGCTGTCTTTGTTCTCTTTGGGTTGTTGGTTGACTTTGCCTGAGTTTCTCTTCCCTCCAGCTGGTCTGTTTCATGCTGCTTCATCTCGCCACACAGTGCCAGCACATATGGGGGGACAGTTTTCAAGTAGGAGAATGCAGCGGTCCTGGCACAGCGGGGCTGGGGGAGTGCCTGATGCCCCGGGAAACCTGGGGCTTTTTTCTAGTCTCAAAAAAGCCATATTCACCTCACAAGTGGGGTCACCACTTCCCTGTGAGGCCATCGTCCCTGGGGCCTACGATAAGGGAAAAGGGACAGGGTTCCAGGGTCTCGTCTCACAGAAAGAACACAAGGGTCTGGGGAGGGCAGTTTCTGGGGCTGGAGTTGGCGCCCCCTGAGCCTGGTGAGCGAGGAGGAGGCAGAAGGACGGGTGGGCTTTCGAGGGGCTCCCAGGGTGCTCATAGGCCTCCCTCCTTTGGCTCCAGGTGAGGATGAGGATGAGGAGATGGCTGACCTGATGGAAGACGTGGGCGTCAGTAATGTGAGTAGTCCCGCGGACGGAGGCTGGGGCCTCACACCTAAGCCTGGGACCTGAAACTTCTCATCTGCCCCCGCACACAGACATTGCTCCTGCCCTGCTTCCCGAGTGCTCGAGGCTCCTCGGATGCGCACAGCAGGCAGCCCAGAGGGTCGTGGGGGTGTGTGCGGGAGCGGGTGGGATGGCTGGCCCCATGTGGGGCTGGGGGTGGGGGCTTAGGTGCCCCTGAAGCACCCGTTGGCTTTCAGTGTTGGGCTGGTTGTCCAGTTGAAGGAAAGAGGAGGCAAAGCCCTAGTCTCTCCCCCGAGGGCGTAGGCTGGGCTGGCCTTGGACAGGCACCAACTGAACCAAGAACAAGCTCAGCCATCACCCTCCACGGCGCAGCCAGCATTACACTTTGTCCCAGTTTCTGCTTATCTACGAGGAGCCCTCTCTGCTGGGCTTCAGCCAATGGACCTGGAGCCCCCTGTTCCCCAGACACCCTGCGTGTGCTCCAGCCTGTCCCCACTACCCAGGCTGATCCCTTTACCTGGCACCCTCTTCCCCCTGGTGGGGCCCCGAGCTTGCCTCTAGATTTCTCTGGGGGTCCCGGGGGTCTGCAATTTCAAGAGGCTTCCAGGGCACAGGGGCACAGACCACAGTGTAGGGCCATCCCTGTTGGCCTCTCCTCCCTGCACCACATGCCTCCGCCTGGCCTGATTGTCAGTTTCTGGGCTGAAATGCCCTGATGGGCTGGGGCTGCTGTCTGGCCCGCCTTTCTTCCCTCGTATCAGCTAACACGGTGCCTGGTGTGCTGTAGGTGCTCAGTCACTTCCTGCTGAATATAATTGGCCGAGTTGACCGTGCTCATAACTGCTGGGACAGTAGCATTGTCAAGGGACAATAGTGACTACTTGAGAGCCCCTGGAGCACAGGAGCTGGATCCTGTCCCCTGTGTCCCCAGGGCCTGGCACTTAGTGGAGTATCAGTGAGCAAGTGACTAATGTGGAGAGTGGGGTGGAGTTTGAGGTGAAGAACTGGTAAAGCCATTCTCTGAAGAGGCCACGGTCTTCATTTTCCCTGTTCGGAAGGTTGGGGTTAAGCTGACGTCAGGGCACCCAAGGGGTTACTGCAAGGAGTTCTGTGGAGGGACAGCAGGAGCAGCCAGGGCGAGCCCGGCAGTCAGGTCGTGGGCGAGAGCCTTGCTCCTGTGCTGCCCAGCTGAGCCATCTCGCACGTTACTTGCCCTCTTGCCCTTCTTTGGGCCTTAGTTTCCTTGTCTGTAAGAGGCAGACTGAGTGCTTGGCAGAGGGCCTTGCGTGCTCTGTGCAGATCACACGGCTGCCATTGTTAACAGTAATGAGGATGGTCACATCCCCTCGATCACTGACTCCTCGCTTGTTACCTCTCTACAGAAAAAGCACCAGAGGCTTAAGCGTCAGAAAGAGGCTGATGAGGAGGAGCTGGAGATGCCTCCTAAGTACCAAGGTAAGGCTTCCACCTTTCTCTTATAGGACATACAGATCCCTTCACTTGCATTAGGTAGGGGAGTTTGCAGGGAGGGACGGCAGAGCCAGGAGGCTGGACAGCCTGGTTGCATTCAGTCGGCACCAACAAAGATTGTCTGATAGGACATCTAAGACTGGACTGGAGTCCACAGGGCCTGGGGATGAGGAAGAGCCTGGGGTTAGGAGATCTCTGCATGGAACCCCTGACTTCTCCCCACCCCGCAGGCCTTCCATGAGGCTTGCAGCCCACCCCTTGTCTCGAGAGCTGTTTGCCTCTTGTCCACCCTAAGAGCTCCAGCCCTGAGTCAGGCTGGGGTTGGAGAAGCCACCTGGCCGGTGTTGAGGATGAGAGTTGGGAGGGTTAGTGTTGGACCTAGTCAGAGAGTCCCCCTCTACATTTATCTCTGGGCCCATAGGCTGTTGCCCTCGCTAGAGCAGCTACTAGAAGTATGAAGGTGGCTTCACCTCTGCTCCCTTCCTCCCAGGGCAGCCCCTGCAGGACCCCTGCCCCAAGCCCTTGCAGCAGAGCCTTGCTTTGCATCTGGAGGGCTGGGGGCTCCTGTGGAAGTCTCTGACTCCAGTATCGGGTGTGTCCTCAGAACCCCAGAGCATCCTAACCCAATTAGAGAACCTCATGGCTCTTCCTCCTGTGGCCCCTACGAGCCAGCACCCAGCTCACCTGCTCTGCTCCCAGCTGGTGTGGTATAAAAGCAGTAGTGCCAGTTGATGTGGCAGGAGGCTGGGGTCGGAACTGCTTACCCAGCTGCTTCTTAGCTGTGTGACCTTGGCCTGGTTACACTGCCTCTCTCAGCTTCTAGTTTCTCATCTGTAAAAAAAAAGAGTAGGGGGGATTCGTATTGGTCATCTCAGAGAGTCCTCCTGGCTTGGCATTACAGGATTCCATCCATGAGTGTGTTGGTTGGGGATGACAACTGACCTTGGGCAAGGACCCTGATCTCTCTAGGCCAGTTTTCACATCTGTACTGGGGGATAAATAGCTGCCCTTCTGTCTCACGGTGTTGGTGTGAAACCCAAATGAGATAAGGGTGGGAAAGCCTAAAATGCCTTGTTTTACAGGTGAGGTTAAGAGGCTTGTCCGAGGTTAGAGCTATAAGCGGCAGAGCTGGGAGTTGAACCTGGCTGTGTGTCTGAATTCTGTCTGACTTTAAAGCCCATATTCTTTCTTCTAGAACAAATGGAGCAAGTGTAACTTTGGAGGACTTGGGTTACTTTCTGTTAGTAGAGAATGTGTGTCCCCAGGGGTCTCTGGTAGGCCTCTGAGGATTGTGGATCAGTCTGACGAGCCCATGGTCTGTTGTACCACTGACAGTCCCTCCTCGAGGAAGGTCATTGTCCTGCTTGGTAGGGGACAGAACCAAGTTCCTGACCTTTTTTCATCTGCTTCTGGGAAGCTCTTTGAGAGAAGGTGCCCATGGCCTTCCTCCAGGAGGAAGCTGCCCTGGCTCTGCCTGACTCATGGTCTCTGTTCTCCCTTCAGCGGGAGGCACTGGCATCCATCGCCCCATGGCCAAGAAGGCTACGCCTGGTGCTGAATACAAGGCCAAGGTAAGAGCTGCATGTGGGGGGCTGGGGTCTCCTGGCACCAGAGAGGTGCCAGGGAGGGGCAAGGAGGAGCAGGGCAGCTGTGCCCATCATCGTCCTGGAGCCAGACTGAGGCCAGGGAAGAAGGGGCATGCCAAGGTCTTCTTGGTGTCTGCAGTAGGGGACCTTGTTGAATGGCTTTGCAGGGCTGCAGGTGCTCTCTGGCACCTCCTAAGGCAGAGAGTGAAGGGCCTGTCTGATCAGGGGCAAGGGTGGAAGGGGGACCCTCACACTCCTCGCTGACTCTGTTTCTCCGGATGAGCAGAAGGCAAAGGGTGACGTGAAGAAGAAAGGTCGGCTTGATCCGTATGCCTATATCCCCCTCACTAGAACCAAGCTCAATCGCAGGTATGCCGGCGTGCTGGGGCGGGCTGGGCATGCTGGGGTGGGACAGGGAGCTCAGTACTCCAAAGAAGAGAAGGCCTTATTCTCATGAAACTCAATCCCTTGAGTCTTGCTCAGTTTTTCACTTCTATTTTTATTTATTGATTGATTGAGACAGGGTCTCACTCTGTTGCCCAGGCTGGAGTGCAGTGGTATCATCATAACTACAACCTCAACCTCCTGGGCTCAAGCAATCCTCTTGTCTCAGCCTCCTGAGTAGCTGGGACTATGGGCGTGTGCCACCAAACCAGCTAATTTTCTATTTTTTGTAGAGATGGGGTGTCACTATGTTGCCCAAGCTGGTCTTGAATTCCTGGCCTCAAGTGATCCTTCCACTTCTGTCTCCCAAAGGGCTGGGATTATAGGTGTGAGCCACCTCGCCCGGCTTTATTTTTATCTGCTAACATACACCTACATCTAGTTGGTACCTACATATGTTACTGACTTGAACTGCTGTTTTAAGCATGACTTTATGTCATGCAGAAATTTTCTAGTATATACATACTCCACATAGTCATCATTTTTAATAGCTTTATGTAATTTGCTTTTCTAATCCTTTTATTGGTGGAAAATTAGAGTTGTTCCCCAACTTTGGCCATTAAATAAAGGTCTTGGCCAGGCTCAGTGGCTCACGCCTGTAATCCCAGCACTTTGGGAGGCTAAAGCGGGAGGATCACTTGAGCCCAGGGGTTCGAGGTTGCAGTGCAGTGAGTCATGATTGTTCCACTGCACTCCATCCAGCCTGGGCAACAAAGCAAGGCACCGTGTCAAGGAAAAAAAAAAAAATATATATATATATATAGGGCTCTTAGGCGGGAGTACAAAGGCCATAGTAGGGAAATGGTGTTTTAAACTTCAATCACAAAAAAGCTTCTGCTGAACAAAGGTTACCTGTAAATGAAAGGATGGGTAGCTACAGTGAGCTTTGACCTTCTCAGTACACAAGTTAGAGGAGGGGGGAAGAGAGGCCCATTTGCAGGGGGGATTGTGCCGGAATGGAGTGGCCCAGTCAGGACATGAGCCATGTGGAAGCTGGCGCTGCACCTGTTCTGCCCAGTTCACGTGCCGCCCACCACTGGCCCCCTCTCCCCATCCCTCTGGTGCTGGGGGGAACCATCATTTGACATTAGGAGGAAGAGGGCCACCTATTCTCGGCTAGATGTGACCTTTCTGTTGCTTGTCCCTGCAGGAAGAAGGTGAAGCTGCAGGGACAGTTCAAAGGCCTGGTGAAAGCTGCCCAGAGAGGTTCCCAGGTGGGACATAAACTCCGCAGAAAGGATCATCGGCCCTGAGGCCCCAGGGCCTCTAGGCTGCTCTGTGGTCCAGTCCCTTTTCCACCCCTAAGCTGCCTTGACACCAGCTCCAGGTGCTTGGGACTCTGGCAGAGCCTGGACTTGTTGGAACCAAAGCTTGGCTCCCAGAGAGATGCCTCAGATTTTGAAAGCTCCAAATGGGGACCGCCCTTTAGGGGCATCCCTGGTGCCTGGAAATGGGAATGTGGCCTCACTGCCTCTGAGTAGGCCCAATGAGACAGCTTTGCTTTCTGCCCAAAGTGGCCATGAGCAATGGAGCAGATGATCTTCCATTTCCTCCAGCTGCTGGTAGCCACGTGGCACTCTCAACCTGGCTGTGGTCTGGGTGTATAAGATTCACTGTGACCAGGTGTAGAATAAATGTGTATCACACCATGTGGTATTTCTAGAAATGCTGGGTTTCATAACTTGCCCCCTCTAGGGGTAAGAACAGTGTCCAGTTGTTGGCATGAGTGGCTTGACCCCTTCCTGGTCAACTGTCAACATCCTGTCCAGGGCATAGCACAATGCTTTGCCCATAGGTCAGGCCTTAGAACTGCCCAGGCACCCACCTGTGTCAGGAGAGCTCCCTGACTTCCCTCTACAATCCCAGAGAGAAAGCACCGTTTGGGGGGTCAGGAGGGGCAGTGAAAACCCTGGGGCTGGTCTCTGAGCTGCGGTTGAGCACCAGGAATGCAGAACAGAAAGAGGGGGCAGCCCGCTGAGAGCTGGTTGGAGCTGCAGCCTAGGCTGCCCTGGGCACAAGTCTCTCCCAGCATCTGTGTGCATTGATTCAGTTAAGTGTGTGCTGAGCCCTTCCCTGTGCCCGGCTCAGCCTGATTCATCCATCTCCCTATTTCCCCACATTCTCTTTTTCCCAGACAGGGGGATCCAGATGTGGCACAATACAGTTCCCACTGGTCCAGCCTTGTTGGTCTGGAACAGAGAAGGGAGTGGTGCAGATCTCCGGTGCTCCTGAAGTCACTTGTCCTATCAGCCCAGGGTCCCTCTTTTTGTTTTTTTTTTTTTTCCCTGAGACGGTCTCACTCTATCACCCGGGGTAGAGTGCAGTGACATCATCATAGTTCACTGCAGCCTCAAACTCCTGGGCTCAAGCTATCTTCCTGCCTCAGCTTCTCAAGTAGCTGGGACTACAGGGGTGTGCCACCATGCCCAGCTAATTTTTCTATTATATTTTTAGTAGAGATGGGGTCTCGCTCTTGCTCAGGCTGCCAGGGTCCTTCTTGTGTGTGCTTTCCCAGCAGGCAGCTGGAAGGAAAGAACCCCAGGGCTGTTCCCCATTCCCCAACATGAGGAATATGCCTTGTCCTCTGGCACTTGATTGATATGTTTTTCCCATCTCAGAATCTCCCCATGTGAGATAAGAACACACACATTCCTCAAGAGTTTCCATTCCAGTTTACTTTCTTTTTTTTCCTCACCCTCCCTCCATTCCAGCTGAACGCCCTTGGCTCTGATAATGCTCCTAGGAGGCCCTGTACACCTCCTGGCAGCCTGTCCCAAATACTATTCTACTCATTCTCTGAGGGGACCCAAGTCTTAACTAGATTCAGTGCCCCCCAAATTAGGCCATTTCCTCCTGATGGATGATTTTGGGCTAGGGAGCCGAGCAGAACCACACTTGGCCCAGAGGTGGCACTGTTTACATGCCTTGTTCACAGAAATCTGGAATTGGAGAGCAAGCAAGAAAGGTGGTCAAAAGAAGTGGCTATTAGAGATTGCAAGGAGGATCTAACCACGACCCCCATTTCTACACTTCCGGACACAAGGTGGGCCAAATTAAGCCAATCCCAGTCCTTTTCCATTTCCTTTCTCAGGAAATAGAACAACATGCACTAGGGAGCTTCATGTAGAGAGATATCAGTATGAGCCAATTGCCCAGTATTGGTGGTTTAAAAATTCAAAGCCAACCTGCTTATTATGGCATGTTTTCCAAGGAGCTTTGTTTTCTTTTAAAAATGGGAGGGGCAGGTGACATAGAAAGGTTGGTGTTAGTGATGTGCTGAATGCCATATTCTTTTGGAAATAGACTTCAAATGCAAATGATCTTGATGTAGAGGCAAGAATGAATCTTCTGCCCCAGAAACTTCAGGTGCTTAAAACATCTGTTATGAAAGCCAATGCTGCTTTGATTTCAACAATGTGGGTGAAGGGGAATCTTAGGAGTGTTTGTCAACACTCAATTCAATTTCAGGACAAATAGAAAGGTTGAGAGCTTCCACCAAGATCCAGATTTACTATTTTAATTTCATTATGCTTTTGGCAATGTCAGAACTTGAGACTTTTTCAGACTTTCTTTTCTGGGGTCCATCCTCTACTCATTCTGCGAAATGGAAGACAGATCATACCCCACCTGACTGTACCAAAACCACAGCCCTTCTGTTGGCCAAGGGAGTGGCCAAGCATCGGGGATTTGCAAAGGCAGTTTAATCGTGTCCCCACCATGACCCTTGTGGACACGAGTGAGTCAGATTAAACCAACCCTGGCCCTTCACTATTTCCCTTCTTGTGACTGGCAGCAGGCTTGGTGGTGACTGTCCTGGCAGTTCGTTCCCAACAGAGGCCATCTTATTAGGTCTACAGTCTTCCCTGCAGCCAGATCAGTCCCAGTCCTGGGAAGGGTGTTTTTTCTGTACTGTTTGTAGCATGTAAGAAAATTGCTAGGCCGGGCGCGGTGGCTCACGCCTGTAATCCTAGCACTCTGGGAGGCCCAGGCGGGTGGATCATTTGAGCTCAGGAGTTCGAGACCAGCCTGAGCAAGAGCGAGACCCTGTCTCTACTAAAAACAATAGAGAAATTATATGGACAACTAAAATATATATAGAAAAAATTAGCCGGGCGTGGTGGCACATGCCTGTAGTCCGAGCTACTCGGGAGGCTAAGGCAGGAGGATTGCTTGAGCCCAGGAGTTTGAGGTTGCTGTGAGCTAGGCTGATGCCACGGCACTCTAGCCCGGACAACAAAGCGAGACTCTTGTCTCAAAAAAAAAAAAGAAAATTGCTTATGATGTTCAAGTAGCCTCTGCTTTCAGTCCTCAGAGTCCTTTCCCCATTCTTTTTCTTGGTTGCTTCTTCAAAGGGTGATTTAAAAAATTAAAACAATATATTTTACTATAAAAGTAATAAAGATTCACAGAACATTTGGTAAAAACAGAAGGTAAAAACAGAGGCTAGATGCCTTCCACCACTTAACCCTAGTGTATTTCATTGATTTTTTTTTCTATACGCAGGACTATTTTTTTTGTAATACAAAAATGTAGTTTTAAATACAAGTTTATATTCTAAATTTGTACTTGACCATAACAAGGTTTTTACCCTACTGATGTAAACACTTCATGAACATTGTTTTCAATGGCCCAGCTTAAAATATCTGCCCCCTGGATGTAGTTCAGTTTATTTATAAGGATCTTTGAGTCTGTAAGTGTGTTGTTCTTTGCTGTACGCAGGAATTTAATGCCATCACTAGATGCTAGATTGTGTGCAAAGCAATATTTAGAAAATGGTGTGACTACTCTTTGTTCTATTTTTGATGTACATTATATGAATAGACAGATGACTGTACTCCAGAAAATAACCCTGATTTGGGACAATATAAGCTGGTTTGCCATTTCCTGAAATTATGCTTAATGTAGCTACTGTCATTAGAAACCTTTACCAAGCTGTTAGAAGCCGGCTGAGTCATGTGAGGCCAGGGCTGCAGTGGCAGGTTTCCTCCTCCCATTCTAAGTCCTATTGATTGGTCATGGAAATGCCCAGAATGGGAATTTGAAGCTGTGGTTCTTCATCAGTAAATGAATAAGAATGTGGATGGGTTGGGCACAGTGGCTCATGCCTGTAATCCCAGCACTTTGGGAGGCCAAGGCAGGGAGAACTGTTTGAGGCCAGGAAGTTTGAGATCAGCCTGGGCAATATACTGAGACCCCATCTCTATATAAATCAATAAAATTTTTTACAAATGTGGGTGGAGGCTGTGGTGGCTCAGTGCCACATACTCATTCCAGGGCTGGGGTCTGGAGATGAGCTTTGCAAGTCTAAAAGCAGGATTGATCATGTTCAGAGAGAAACAGACACACAAGAGGCCCAGTGATAACTCATAATTTATTAATGTATGATGAAAAATATAACTGCCCAAGATACTCATGGTGACTGCTTAGTACATTATCTTGGATGAGAAGTCAAAATCTGTGGTTTTAATGAGTATAAAACAGAGCAAAAGGAATCATGTGAATGACATATTAGTAATGTCATTGGGGTGAGACAGTTTTATCTCTGTGGGGATATACCTGCCAACTGAGGCCCATTCTAGCAGCCTTTATTCTGGTTAGTGCTACAGAACAGAACAGACACTTCCTCTCTGTTGTCTTCTAGATTCTTTTCAGCCACTTTCCTGCTGTTAAGAAGCTTTTCTGAGATTTAATTAGGCCCCTACTTCCTTCACATGAGGGCATGCTTGGATTGAATTTCCAAGTCCAGTTCTTCCGGCTTTTACCAGAGAGACACCCTGCTCCCTCTGGGGCCTTGTACAGATAACTAATCCTATCCGTCATTTGTGGACTTGAAGGGTTTAACTTCCAGTGGGCAGCCTGATTTCCAAATTCTAGGGATGTCAGCCTATAGACCCATAGGTACCAATTACAGAGCTGATAGTTTTAAGTCAGAATTTCAGAGAGGATCTGAGCCACCAGTGATAAGCAGATGGATTTGTGAAAGATGCCAGGAATAGCCTGTGCAGACCTCATGGCTTCTGCAGGTTCTGCAAGCTCTTGGAAAGGCTTGTCTTTAACCAGAACTATTGCTTACACAACAGATCTTGGACTTGAGGCCACGGGAGCTGAATTACATACACAGTAGATAACCTGAGACCAACCCTCAGTTGTAAATATGCTCATAAAAATGACAAGGAGCAGTATTACCCCAAGCAGATTTTATACTGCCACGTATATTGATTGATCGTTGTGCAATAATACTTATCAAAAAACGCCTTCCTTAATCATTCCAGGAGCTAGTTCAACTCCTTGCAAGTTGACAGGGTGCACTTCCAAAGCAAACACTCATAACAATCGGCCAGCATAGCTGACATCTAGTATTCTGAAGGAAGTTTTCCCCTGCCCACATGAGGACTATCACATAGGTCACATGGGTCCCTTTCCTCAGGACTTCACACAGGGGCCTGGCATCTGTTACATGCACAGTTGGTCACACCTGATCCACACCTGCCAGATTCAAATCTCCTGCGCAATTACAACTGCAGCTCGTACAGAGCTCTCCAGTTTACCAAACACATTCACACCCACCATCTCTTTTGATCCCTGTGACAGTCACATTATGATTATGGTTGTCATTATCATCATTCTCACTTTGCAGCTGAGAACCCAAAGGATGTGTGATTTGGCCAGAGTTCATGTAGGTGGCGTAGGTAGCACCCAGGCTGCCGGAGTTCTATCCCTTGCTGCTATAACCTGCTTAACTTAGCCCTGGGGAGAAAACAGTGTTGCAAAGAGGCTTGGTTGTGAATTTCCAAATGCCAGATACGAGGTTGGGACATCAGTGTCTATTCTCCTTCCCAGTCTGACCTCAAAGCCCTGCCTCTCTGCAATAGAAACCAATTACAGAACAGATCTCTGCACTAGCGGAGAGGAGGATGGAGAGCTGTGCCAGGGGGGTCTCACTCTGTCGCCCAGGCTGGGGTGCAGTGGTGTGATCATAGCTCACTGCAACCTTGAACTCCTGGCCTCAAGCCATCCTCCTGCCTCAGGCTCTTGAGCAGCTGGGACTACAGGCGCATGCAACTGTGCCCAGCTAACTTTTACATTTTTTGTGGAGTCTTGGTCTCACTATGTTGCCCAAACTGGTCTTGAACTCCTGGGCTCAAGTGATCCTTCCGCCTTGGCCTCCCAAAGTGCTGGGACTACAAACGTGAGCCACCTCACCCGGCCTCAGGGTGACGTCTTGACATGAAGGGCAGGGCAGGGCAGGGCAGGGCAGGGCTGGGCACTCCTTGCTCATACCCTTCAAGGAAGGGGATGGAGTTGGCCTGCAAGTCTGTCTTTCTTTCCATCATTTTCTTCCACATGTCTTTCTCTCCCTCCCTCTCCCTCCCTCCCTCCCTCTCTCTCTCTCACACATACATACACACAAGCACTTTCATTGTGCATTTACTCTGAGAAACGGAATTCCTTCCAAAAAAGCATTTGTGAGGCATGGGAGATACAGTAGAGCAATGCAGACAGGATCCTTGCCTTCACAAAGTTTATGAGGAGGAGATATCACATAAATTTTAAAAATAGAATGTATGATTGGAATAGTGCTATGAGGGGACCTGATTTGGAGGGAGTGAATGCCATTTAGCTAAGTCCTGAAGGATGAGTAGGCTTTCGGGAACAACAACTGAGGCTCTGCAATTTGCAGGTACCAAGCCTAAGGGCAGCAGTCCGGTTGGAAGGTGGGCTTGGACTGAAGCTCTGTTTGCACACCAAGCTCCCTGTTTTTACTTAGATTGTGTGTGTGTGTGTGTGCACGCGCACGGCTGGGTGTGAAAGCAATGCTGCTAAAGTTACTCCACTCTTGGGCCATGCTGCTGCAGGCAAAGAAGGGGAGAGAGAATGTTCCAGACTAAGGAATAGCATGTGCAGAGGCCCTGGAGTGGAATAGAGTTTGGCCTCATCAAAGAACTCACTAGTCAAAGTTCATGTAGGGTGAAAAAGAAAAAAAAAAAAAAAAAATCAAAGAACTCAGGAGGCCAAGGCTGCCCAACCAGGGGGCCATGGGGAGAATGGAGGCAGCTGGGGCTGGGGAGGTGGTGGTGGGGGTTCTCACGGGGCCTTGAATCATCCTAACACAAACGAGGGGTGGTGTGCACCCCAGACTGACCTGATCCAATTTACTTTTTTTTTTCTTTTATTTAAGATCACTGGCTGTTGTATGGAGGATGGATTAGAACAGGGCAGGAGGAAATGAAGAGACTTGCTAGGAAGCTACTGTTATAAACCCGACAAGAGGGGTGGTGCATTAGGCTGGGGGTAGGAGCCGTGCTGGAGGTGGAGATGACAAGAAGTGGCTGCAAGTGGTATGAAAACTGCAGCCTTAAGTCAGTGCTGTTAGTGGAGGGATCTTCATCTGTAGAGGGAAGACCAGCCTCTTACTAACTAGACCGCCAAGGCTGGACACCATTCATTCAATCAACACATTTTTATTGTTGTCTCCTATGTGCCAGGCCCTGTCCTAGACTCTGAACAAAATGAGTCTTCATGGGGGGAATCAAAGAAAATAAACACACAATTTTAGCACGTTAGATGGTGATAAGTGCTAAAGACACATATAAGGCAGGAAAGGGGATGGGGTGCTGGATGAAAGAGAGGGAAAGTTTCAACTTTAAATTGGGTGACCAGAGAAGGTGGCTAAAGACATGAAAGAGGTGAGCCATTGAGCCTTTAGATAACTCCTTGGATGGAGGAAGCAGCAAGTGCAAAGGCCCTGAGGTGGGCATGTGCTTGGGGTGTTCAAGGAAAGGCAGCTGGAGCTGAGAGAATGAGGTATGTGGAAGGAGATGAGGTCAGGATGTGAACAGGGGCCAGATGGTGTAGTAGCCACATTAATTTTTAAAAATATTTAACCTAATATATGCAAAATATTACCATTTAAACATAATGTAAAATATTATGAATATAATGTCTTACATTTTGTTGTTCATGCTAAGGCTATGAAATCCACTGTGTATTTAACAACTTAACAGCACATCTCAATCTGGGCTAGCTACATTTCACATGCTCAATAGCCCTGCATGCTCGAAATGATCAAATTGACATCACAGCTCTAGAGCTTTCCTTTATTGAACCAATAAATTCTCTTAAAACAATTTTTAGCAGCTTTATTGATCTATTATATGTATACCATAAAATTTACATATTTTAAGTGTACAATTTATGATTTTTGTAAAGTTAGGGATTGTGCAACCATCACCAACCTCCAGTTTTAGAACATTGTCCTCACCCCAAAAGTTACCTCACGTCTGTTTATTGTTACTCTCTACTCCCGCCCCCAGCCGCAGAAAAACCCTGCTTTGCTTTCTATCTCCATAAATTTCTCTTTTCTAGATATTTCATATTAACAAAATCACATAATGTGTGGTCTTTTGCGGCTGGCTTCTTTCACTCAGCATAGTGTTGTTGAGGTTCATCCATGTTGTAGCATGTATGAGTAGTACATTTTTTTTAATTTTTAATTTAATTTGATTTTTTTTATCTCCTTCATAATCAGCAGCAAAGTAGTTCATTTTTCTAATCGCTGGGAAGTATGCCATTGTATGGATACACACACATCATGTTTATCCGTTCACCAGGTGATGGACATTTGGACTGTTTCCAGTTTTGAACTATGACTAATGCTGTTCTGAACATTCATGTGCAAATCTTTGTGTACGTATGTCTCCATTCCTCTAGGGCCCTAGGAGTAGAATTACTGGGTCATATGGTACATTTATGTTTACTTAACCTTTTAAGAAACTGCTAAACTGTTTTTCAAAGTAGCTCGTCATTTTACACTCCCACCAGCAGTGTATGAAGATTCCTATTTCTCCATATCCTTGTCAACGGTTGGTATTGTCTTTTTTGACAGCCTTCTAGTGGGCATGCATTGGAATCTCATTGTAATTGAAGTTGCATTTCCCTAATGACAGTGATGTTGAGCATCTTTTTGTGTACTCATTAGTACATAGGTAAGAATGAACTTATTGTCCTCAAGTCTGCATTTCCAAACGGGCAGGTAGGTGGGTGGGGTTTATATTTTCCCAGATGGGGTCATGTGGTTCCTCTGTGGAGGAACCAGATCAGTGCTGTCTCTAAGGAGATCCTTGGAGTCTAGCTGCAGGAATCTGAAATGGGAAAGGGAAAGCCTCAAGTGTGCTTGCACAGCGGAGTCACCTGCACCTTCCTTCCACCAAGAAACCAAACTACTCAAGGAGGGACACACAGAATGGCCTAACTGAAGAGACTTGGCCTCTCTAGGAGAAACGTGCTAAGATTCTGTGAAATCAAGGGCCTGTGAGACCTGGGAAACCGTACGTGGACACTGCCTGGAATGAAGGCTAACAGCCACTCAACTGGGCTGTGACTTGTCAGAAGGAAGGCATTGGGCTGTATCTGATCAGAGCCTGCTGTTCTACTAACAGTCCTAATCTGGCATCTGGCCTCTATATTCACTTCTTTGGGGTTTGCCTCTTCTGGGTCAGTCCCCTAGAGCCTAGTACCTCTGGGGGTACTGCTCTTCTTCAAATGCAAGTCAGGTCTCTTGGCCCACCTGCACTCACGACCTGGCCCTGTGTTTGCCAGTGCAACTCACCCCTCACCCCACCTGCCACATACCTGCTTCTTTTCTCTCCCCCAGACAGTATGTGCCAGCCATATTGAACTTTTTTTTGTTTTTGAGACAGTCTCAGTCTGTTGCCCTGGCTAGAGTGCAGTGGTGCAATCTAGCTCATTGCAACCTCCAACTCCTGGGCTCAAGCGATCCTCCTGCCTTGGCCTTCCTAGTAGCTGGGACTACAGGTGCACACCACCACACCCAGCTAATTTTTCTATTGTTTGTAGAGACGGGGGTCTCTCTCTTGCTCAGGCTGGTCTCGAACTCCTAACCTCAAGCAATCCTCCCGCCTCAGCCTCCCAGAGTGCTAGGATTACAGATATGAGCCACCATGCCCGGCCCATGTTGAACTTTTTCAAGGTGCTTGGGTGTGCTGTTTTCTCCCCACCTCTCTTTTCCCTGCTAACTTTTACCTGTCTGTATTAGAGTTATGCTAGATGCTATAACAAATCTTAAAATTTTAGCACCTGACACACTAAGTTGTTTTCAGATCTCCTAACAGTCTATGCAGCTGTTCCTGGTTGGTTGGTGATGGAGGTGGTGGCAGTGGTGGTGTGGGGTTGCTCTCCTCCACACGTGGCTCCCAAGGTTGCCCTGCGTATTGACACTCGGTTGGCACAATAGGAAAGTGCACTGGCTGGTCATTTCAGGGAGGTTTTAATGGGTCAGCATGCATCGTGTCCGCTCACATTGCACTGGCTAGAACTCAGTCACTTAGCCACATTTAACTGCAAGGGAGTCTGGGAAACATGTCCTAGCTGTGCCCCCAGGGAGGAGTGAAAGGGTTTTTGAGGATGCTCTTTGCCACACCGAAGTTGAGGTGTCAGCCCAGGTCACTTTCTCCAGAGGTATTTCCTAACTCATTAGGACTGGGTTGAGTTGCCTCCTCTTGGTTGAATAACCACATTTGTACCTGGTCCTTTTATAACCTATGTTTAAGGTGGGCTACAATAATTATTTCTGCGTTAGATTGTCTACTAGTTTTATTGCTGCTGTAACAAATGCCCAAAAACTTAGTGGCTTAAAAGAACGGGAATTATTATCTTACAATTCTGGTGGCCAGCCACCTGAAGTGGGTTTCACTGGATTAAAATCAAGGTGTCAGCAGAGGGGCAGGGAGCAGTGGCTCATGCCTGTAACCCTAGCACTTTGGGAGGCTGAGGCCAGAGGATGGCTTGAGCCTGGGACTTTGAGGCTGCAGTGAGCTGTGATGACAACACTGCACTCTAGCTTGGGCGACAGAGTCAGACCCTGTCTCAAGAAAAAAGGAAAAAAGGTGTCAGCAGAGCTGTGTTCCTTTCTGGAGGCTCTAGGGGAGAGTCTGTTTCCCTGCCTTTTCCAGCTTCTAGAGGCTGCCTGCATTTCTTGGCTCATGGCCCCCTTTTATCTTCAGAACCAGCTGTTGTGTCAACGCAACCTCTGCTTCTGTCATCCTAGCTCCTCCTCTGACGCTGACCCTTCTGCCTCCCTCAAGTAGGGACCTTTCACCTACATCCTCCAAGATAATCTCCCCATCTCAAGATCCTTAACTTAATCACATCTGCAAAGTCCCTTTTGCCGAGTTGGGCTACGTATTCACATGTTCCAGCCTGCACAGGGGTGGGGGACCTGCGGCCTCATGACCACATGTGGCCCTCCAGATCCCCAAGTGCAGCCCCTTGACCGAATCCAAACTTCACAGAAAAATCCCTTTATGAAAAGCATTTGTTCTGTAAAATTTGGATTCAGTCAAAAGGCTACACTCAAGGATCTCTGCAGAAGGCCACATGTGGCCCTAGGGCTATAGGATTCCCAGCCCTGGGCAGTGTGGACGTCTTTAGAGGGCTCCTTTTGGCCCACCGGAGACTGTTAAGCTCCATTGTTTGTTGCTGTGGCTTCAGAAGCTGGTAGTGTCCAGGACAGTGTAGTTGCTCTTTAATGTGGATGGATGATGGAGTGGGCGGGGTTAGGCCCCCCCAAACTGAGTCCCAGGCCATGCCAACCCGCCAGGATGTCTCTCTCCCCATGAGGCCTGGTCTGGCATGCAGTCAGTAGCCCACTTGTTCCTCCCTCTACTTCCCCAGATGACGGGATTTTTAGAGGGTTTATAGGGCATATGTTGGTTTTGGTCCTTCATGTTCCAAGTCAAGTTTTTAAAAATCAGTTTTACTGAGGTATATTTACATAGAATTAATTCATCCATTTTAAGTGTTCATTGTGTTTTGACAGAGGTATACACCAGTGCAACCGCCACCATAACCAATATATGGCGTGTGTTTATAGTTTGCTTTGTTTGGTTGTTTTGGTGTACAGTCCTGAGTGGTAAGACCTGTATGGAGGGTGTAGTCATCACACCATCAGCACCCTGAACAGTCACATCACCTCCCAAGTTCCCCACGTGCTCCCCTTTGTTTCACTGCCTCCCTGCCCTGAACCCTTGGTGACCACTGGTCTGTTACCTGGACCTATAGTTTTGTTCAAGGCAAATTTTAATCATGATTACTTAGTAATTTTCTTAAAAACAATCCCTTTCCCTTTATGCTTTGTATTGTATTCCACAACCTACATCCTTAGCACAAAGGAGAGGGCAGGTGACCTGGAGAGAGCTCTGGGAGGGGAAGGCTTACTGAAGATCTTCACCAGGGCCACCATGGTCCCTGGCCGCCTCAGGACCAGCAATCACTTCTGTGCTGAGGGAAGACAACCACTCAGTTCACCTCGGCCAGAAAAAAATGTGTAACTGGAGAGGGAATCAGGCGATCTGGCACTTTCGGTGTGTTATTTTCAATGTGATCTCAACGCTGAAAAAGATCAGACCTGCACTGGAAATATGGTGGAGATGTGATTATCTGATATCAGCAAATAGATTGCAGTTCCAATGACAAAGAAAGAAAGAAGTGGATCAAATACCAGACACAGCATAGAAATTTTTTTTTATTGAGGCGAAATTCACATAACGTAAAAATAGCTATTTTAAAGTTTGGCCATTTCAGTGGCATTTAGTACACCCACAATGTTGCATGACCACTACCTCTATCAAGTTCCAAAAATTTTTTATCACCCCAAAAGAAAACCCCTTACCCATTAGCAGTTACCCTCTGCCCCAATCCCACTCTCCAGCTCTAATCAGTTACCAGTCTGTTTCCTATCTCCATGAATTTACCTGTTCTCATTATTTTGTATAATTGGAATCATACAATATGTGACCTTTTGTGTCTGGCTTTGTTCATTTAGCATAATGTTTTTGAGCATAATATCATAGCATGTATCGGTGCTTTATGCCTTTTTATGGCTGAATAATATTTTGTTGTATGGGTATACTACGATTTGTTTATCCATTCTTCTGTTGATGAACCACAGCATAGAATTTGCCCTTTTAAAAATGTGAACATCCCTAAGAGTATTTCTACTCCCTGGAGTCTGACATCAACACCACCCTCAGGAGCCACAAGATGAGTCTTCCCCTACCTACTATTCTCAAGTAATATAACAATTTTATAAAGAAGGGATCATCCCCTGTCTTACAGATTAGGAATCAAAGGCACAAAAGGATAAAGTGGCCCCATCCAGGTGGGATTCCAAGCCTAGTGCTCATCCCAGTTTACCATAGCTAGTGTCTCTCCATGCAGGTAACTGAAAACAAGGTCCACGTGGAAAGCAAACTCCTCAGGGAGGATTTTAATGCAGTCTGAATGAATGCAGAAAACCCTTGAATTCCATGTACTTCCACTGGTGATTCTGAAAGCTTTCTGTGAGTGTCTCTTTGCAGGCAGGCAGCCAGTGTGCCGGGCACACAAGCTCTCATCACTTCCCTTTTTGATACCCTCTCATTACTTTTAATTGCATCTGAGCCTCTCTAGCATCTTCTATTTTGCTTCCTAATCCAGGGCACTTCTCTGCCTCCCACTGGTCCAGCACAACACTTCCCTCTCTCAGAGCTCTCTGGAGAAGTGCCCCCAGAAAATGGAGCTGGTCTTCTGTAATGAATTCATCTCTATAATGAACAGTATAATATCCAAGTCCCACCATATTTACATAGCAATCTCCGCACAAAAGCAACATTACAAAGGGAACATTTTTTTTTTTTTAAAGAATGTCATCTCAAAGCTCCATTTCCTATAGTACTAAGAACACTATTGGAATTACCCTGACAGGAAGACAAAAACAACTTCCAAGGATGCTGGGTTAGAGACAATAGCTAAACTAGATCCATTAATGTTTAAAGTCAATGGAGCATAAAACTGCTTTTTTCTACTTACAGCCAGGCATCATCTTACAGAGAGGAGGAAAAAAATTACCATTTTAACTGTACTGAAATCCATAAACTCTCCCCTAATTTTCATTCCCCTTGAAATTCTCCAGTAAGTACCATCGGAATGAAAATGAGAATCAGTCTCTCCGGGGGGCAATGGCTTCCCATCCTCATCAGTAAAGTGTGTGAAGAGCCCTCCACAGAGGCGGAGGAGGGAGGCTGCCTGTTGGGAAAGGATCCTTCACCCAAAGCGGCAGAACTAGTTGTACTGACACACCTTGGGACTTGGGAGCCTCCCAGGTCAGGGTAGACATGAGGCAGAATTCTCGACCCCCAGCAAGTGCAAGGAAGTAATGCCTTCAGGTTACGTTTCACTGTGTGGTCAGCATGGGGGAACATTTATTAATATATTAGATGTTTCCTGGGAGGGGAATCATTGGACTTGAGCCAGGCCTCGGTTAGTAAACTGCTGGACCTAATCCCACATTACATTTGTGTAATGCCTGACAAAGCCCGTTCCCATTATCTCATTTGATCCTGAAAACAATCCTCAAAGGGAGACAGGGTAGGGATTATTTTTTCCATTTACAAGTGAAAACACTTGTAAACTGATTTGCCAGGAGTCCCACACCCAGGATGTGGCCAGAATGAGACTTGAATCTAGGTCTTTGTACAACCAGTTCAGGGTTCTTTGGATTCCACACAACACACTGATCAAAATATTCCCAGCCCCACCCACTCCTCACAACTACCAATTTAACCAGCAACTGGGAGCTCACCAGACAGAGTGTGTGTTTGTACTACCCACACACCTCTGTCCTGGTGAAGAAATACAGCCTTGGCTGGCAAGCTCTCTGGGAAAAAAATTAATTTCATATCATCATCTCTGCACCGAGGACTAAAATTAATCCCAGATGGATTTGGAAAAAAAAAAAATCAAGGCATTAGAAAAATCTCAAGAAAATAGAATTGAATATTTAATAACTTTCTGGAGGCAAGGAGACTCTAAATTTAGCAATGTGTTAGAAGTCTCCAAGGGATTTTATTAATTTGACTACATGAAAATTTGTTTTACTGGGGAAAAAATGACTGTACTTAGCCAACAAAAAACCTGACGAAATATTTGAAGCAAAATATACAGAAAAGGGTTAACCCTTTAGTATGTAAAGGAGTCATGCAAATACATAAAAATTCCACAGGAAAAACTCATTAGGGGACAGATACTGCACAAAAAAGGAAGTATAGCTGGTTGACAAGCATTTAAGAAACTGCTCTACCTAACTAAAATCAAAGATATGCAAACTTAAAGGAGATAACAACTTCACCTATGAAATAAGAAAAAAAAATTTTAATTTTAATACTCAAATACTCATGAAAATGTAACAAATAATTTATGTTCACATACAAATTATAAGAGCGTATATTCACCTAACTCTTGGAAAGTGATTTTGCATACATTTATCAGAAATCTTAAAATATCCATATCCTTTGGCCTAAAATTGCACTCCCAGGAATATGCTGGAAGGAATCATCAATATGTTAAAGTTCTATGCACTAAACTGTTAGTCACCCACTTATTTACAACGGTGAAATTAAGCAAACGTTAAAGGAATTAATAATGTACCGAACAGGCACTTGATGTCATCATTAAACATGTGATCATTAAGATGTCTTCAAACTGCACGAGAAACGGTTGAGATGTGAGGCAAACTGTAAAGTTTATGACATTTTATGCGTGGCTGTTTGTATAATATACTTTTATAGAAAAAGGATTGGGAAGGAAAAAAATTTAAATGTGAACCACGTTTGAATCCTATGATTAAGAGATATTTTTTTCATCCCCTATATTTCTAGTTGAACCTTAAAAAAAAAAAGGACAGTCAATTCTTGTTCAGCCTTGCGGTGGTGAGTCCCTTTCTCGCGACGTGCCTCAGGGCTTGAAGACGGTGATGGGGTAGGAGAAAGCCTCAGGGACCCCGCCTCACACCGAACCTACCCTCCTTTAAAGTGTCCCCTCTTCTCCCGGAATTCCCTCCTCCTTTCCCCGCCCCCAACTCAGCGAAGCCCGCCCGGCCGGCGCGGCCCGCCCCTCCCCCCACGCCCGAGTCCGGGCGACACGGGCGCGCGGGGGAGGAGCAGGGCGGGCGGAGCGCGGCCGACACGTGGGGAGGGAGGACGCGTCTGGGGAGGAGGGGTCGGGTGTGTGGGTGGGTGTGTCCGTGAGTGGGAGCAACCAACCCAGGCCACCTCAGAGTCTTCACTTTCTCGAACTACTGGTCGGGCCGGGGCAGTACGACAGTTGTCCCCACGCTCGGGATCCCCTCAGAGGCGGATAACGGACACAAATATGAGAAGGCTCCGGCCGTGACCCCGTGCTGCCCGCGACTCCCCGCGTCCCGGTGCCTTCTCGCGCGTCGCCCCCGCCCGGGCGCGGTGGTTGGGCCCGGCGCGACGTCACCCATTGTTTACAAATCAACCCGAGCCGGCAGGATTCCGGCTCCCGCGACTGAGGCGCGCGGCACAAGTGCCTGGCGGGCTCCGGCTTCCGCGTCTGCCCGGCCCCGGCCCCAGCCTCAGCCCCGCGCCCGGCTCTGCAGCGGCCCGCCGAACCCGCGGGCAGCCGAGCCACCAGCGACGCCCGCGGAGCTCCGGGTGCCCGTGCGTGGGGCCATGCCTTGTCGGAGGGAGGAGGAAGAGGAAGCCGGCGAGGAAGCGGAGGGGGAAGAAGGGGAAGAGGACAGCTTCCTCCTGCTGGAGCAGTCGGTGACGCTGGGCAGCTCCGGCGAGGTGGACCGGCTGGTGGCTCAGATCGGTCAGACGCTGCAGCTGGACGCCGCACAGGACAGCCCGGCCTCCCCGTGCGCGCCCCCGGGGGCACCGCTGCGGCCCCCGGCTGCGGTGCCGGCGGACAAGGCCCGGTCCCCGGCGGTGCCGCTGCTGCTGCCGCCCGCGTCGACCGAGGCTGTGGGCCCGGCGACCCCAGGGGCTCTACGCTGCGCCCTTGGGGACCGCGGGCGCGTGCGGGGCCGGGCTGCGCCCTACTGCATGGCCGAGCTCGCCGCAGGCCCCACCGCACTGCCCGGGCCGTGCCGGCGAGGGTGGCTCCGGGGCGCCGTCGCCTCCCGGCGCCTGCAGCAGCGACGATGGACCCAAGCCGGGGCACGCGCCGGCGACGACGACCCTCACCGACTCCTGCAGCAGCTCGTGCTTTCAGGAAACCTCATCAAGGAGGCCGTGCGGAGGCTCCAAAGAGCCGTCGCCGCGGTTGCAGCCACTGGCCCCGTGGGCGCCCCTGGGGCTGGGGGAGGCCACAGCGGACCGGACCCCGTCGCCTTGGAGCCCTCAGGCTCCTTCCTTTGACCCGAACCCTCAGGAGGAGGAAGAGGAGGCCGCTGCGCAGACCCAGCAGCGTCCTGTTGCGACCACCCCTGAGCTGAAGCCGCCGTCGCTATCCTGGGAGCGACCACGTAGGCTGCGGGGAGGCGCGTGGAGAGAGATCTAAAGCTGAGAAGTTACCGACCCCGGTGAGGCTGTCGTTGAAAACTTAAGCGTGAAGAAATGCTTGAGCCAGGGCGCGTCTGTGCTGCGTGAGAATTTCCCTCGCCATCCGGGGCCAAGGACCTGGGATAAAGTGGGAGAACTATGGCAGCTAGCTGCTTGCATGGACTTGCACCTGACTTAGCCCTTGGGGGCGTCGTGAGCTTGGATTGTTCGAAGATGGGGCTCGAAGGAGTGGGAGTCGGGAGAGCTTTATAACAATACTTGAAAACTAACGACACACACATTTTCTTCTTGTTTTCCGGTGGAGGAACTTGGTGAAAGTGGTGCTACAGTTGCTGTGCAAAGAAATTCCGGGGGGCAAGAAGAATGCAGAAGCTTGGCGGTGGGTGGGTTGGCATCACCCCCTTTCTCCCACCTAATGGGTGGCTGGTGAAGGTGGGAGATGTGAACTCTGGTTAGGGGACTGGAGGGAGGTGGAGAATGTTGAAGATGGAAGAGTTGGATTTGAATGTGGATTTCAAATGACTTCACCTTGCCACCTGTGGTTCAAGGTTATGGTTTGCTGAAGGTGGAAGGCTTTGGGGGTTCCTGGGAGAGCTAACTCACCCTGGGTGTTTTATTCTCTTGCTCCAAGAAGAGCCCTGTTTGTGCTTTGCTACCGCTTGGAGTCTCCCGAGGACACACACACAGAGGGACGTGTGGAGAGAGTTATTTGCTTTTTCTGTGTTTTCCTCTTTCCAGAACTGTTCCCTCTGCTGCAAGGCCACTCTTGGCCATGTCAGGAGCTTTCTCAGAAACAGTCATAAACAATCTCTTGAGTCTCTCCCTGTCCTCCTAGTCAACCTTTCTTATTCCACCCTTTCTGGTGTCTGTAGGGATGGATGAGAGACCCCGGATGTTTTTCTGGTCTGTTCTGGCCCTCCCTGGAACTGTGGGCCTGAGCCTCTGTGGGTCCTCACCTGTGCAGTTTTTCTCCTGCCATGCCGGCTTTTCTTTGTGAGCGACTGAAACTGTCCTTAAAATGTGACTCTCCCAGAGGAGAAACCGCTGGCTTTACCCTTGTGAAACTTGACGGCGCTTTAGTAAGGTGCCACCCCCAGACTTTAAGGTAGCTAAACCAATTTTTTAAAGATTCAATGGCTCGTTCATCCTCCAGATGTAGCTGTTGACGTACACTTCGCAACGGAGTGTCTGAAATTGTGATGGTCCTGATTTATAGGATTTCTTTATTAAAATGTCTGCTGAATAAATTTGGTTTTTGTTTTGGAGCATGGTTTGGCTTTTTTGGTGGGAGGTGGGGGAGGGGAAGAAAAACACATAGGGGTTACACTTAATAATGAAGAGTGCACTTGGGGGTAACAGAGGATCTGGGCAGATGGCTGGGGCCAACTCTGCTGGGCACAGAATCCTAGTTGAGCCGCAGTACTTGAATGCTTCTGGGTTGATGTTCCACAAGATGAGCAAATTAAGTCCAGGTTTTTAGAAGATGCTAGATGGGTTTCCACTCCCGTTGTGGAAAGAAAACGGAATCCAGAGCTGCTTTCTTTGCTGGAGGGCAAAGAGGTGCTGTGTCTGGAGAGAGGTGGGTTTTCATTTGGATTTTTTCTGTAGAATGGGGAGGGCACAGGCAAAGCCAGCCTGTTTTCTCCTTTGAGACTGATCCAGTCTTGAGCTATGGCGTAGGGAAAGAAAAACAGGGTTTTATAGCAATTTATTTGGTAGTTGTAAAATGGCTTGGTTTGAGCAAGCAGGGCTTAAATTTAACTGAAGCAGTCCCCTTATCCTCAGCCCAGTCTTCCCCAGGCACAGAGCCCTTGCTGAACCTCTTCCTACTTCCTGCCTTGCCCTTTCCAAGGAAACCTTGGTACAGCCCAGCTCTGCTAACCAGGCCCCTGGGGACTCCTGCTCAGCACCCCTTGCTCCCCCGCCTGGCCAGCACACTCCCGAGTGCTGGGTGACTCGGGGTTGACTCAGTCCTGCTGCTCACCAGCTGTGTCATGGCCGGCAAGTCACTGCCCTGAGCTTTTCCCTTCTCTCATTTATAAAACAGTAATACTTGGTAACGGTAGTTGTGACAGTTAAATGAGGACCTGAGGTGTCTGGGAGACTCAAGTGCTCAAAAAATGGTAGCTACTAATTCTTGGCACTATACATGGCTTTCTGTACCATGAGGTAGGCACTATTTTTCCATTTTATAGATAAGGACACTGAGGCCCAGGAAGTTAAGTGATTTGCCTGAAGCCATCATCTTTTAAGTGGTGGAGCTGGGATTTCAACCTGGGCAGTCTGTCTCTAAGATCTCCTGGTTTCCTCAATGAAGTCTTTGGGTCATAATGTGCCACCTACATGAGACTTTGTAGACACCATTTTGTCCCATGCTAGATTTATTAAAAGTTCTTAAGAGCATCCTACAAACTTTGACCCACTAATACCTCAACACAGTAGCATCACCATTCTCAAACTTTTCTTGTGCAACAGCCATATGTGTGCAAGACGCTGGGGATTTTGGATGAGGCAGGCTTTGAGATGAACTGGCAGCATCCACAAGCAGGTTTGGGGGCTGAGACCTTCCCATAAGGGAATAGGAATTGTATAAGAAAGGCACAGATAAATGGTATACGGCTGGCTCCTTTAGAACCTTGGGTTCTCAGTAAGATGAGGGCATAGGGCCAAGATAGAGAGGTCTCCAGTGCAGATAATCTGTGGGTCTGCTACATGGTTAGAACAGCACTTGGGAATGAACTTAGAATGGTGACTGCAGACAAGGAGAAAAGATCCACAGGACTCGAGAAGCAAGGCAGAGGGAAAGGGAATGGAGCCCTGTTAAGGGCTGGAAGGCACCTTTTACAAGATGTTTACAATGGTGAGAGGTAGGTATTATTGGTGGTAGAGCAGGATCTGAACTCAAGGCTCTTATGTTGCTCCTCTTGCTTCCTGTCTGAGCCTACCCACATTCCTTTTCTCATGCACCCCAGCCCCTGTTACAGACCAAGCCATTGGCAAAGCCTGTAGAGAGCCTAGTCCCAGCCCTGGGTCTGGGGAGGTGTCTCTGTGTCTAGGAAGCAACGGCCATTTCCAATGTGTTGCAGCTTGGAATAGCCCATTCCTAGTACTCAGCCCAGGAATGATTTTGGCTTAGATATCCCTAGCCCCTTGCAATGGATGGGCACAGAACTGGGGGTGTGGGCAAGGGAAAGTTAAGGCAACTCCATCTTCTGAAGGGGCTGATGCCTAGGTTTTTCTATAACATTCTGTAAGTGTCAAGCCCAGAAGGACCAGAGCAATAGGGAAGTGGCCAGGACAAACAGGTTGTGTGTGTGTGCCGGGGGAGGGGGTGTTGGTATGGTTTGGAGATTTGGTTAGGAGTTTCACATGGGAAGTTACAGGGTCAGCTGGTGGCTCGTAAATGACTAGCAGTTGGAAAGGGATCAGCGCTGAAGATAAAGATTTGGCAGTTAAAGCTAAGAGGGGTGGAAGGAGCCTGGGAGATCCTGGCAGTTGAGTAATAATAACAACACTAGTTAATGTACTCAGAGTGGCACCATGTGCCAGGCTCTGTTCTAAGCAGTTTGCAAAAACCCAACTCATCAAACCTCTGGGAGGAAGCAGAATACACAAAAGGAGCAGACAGAGAACGGAGAGGAGCCAAGGAAGGCTGTAGGGTGAACTCTAGGGGTGGTGGAATATTTGTGAATCCACGCATGCGCATGCACACTCATACAAACATGTAGCTAGATCTGTGTTATTATTTAATAATATCTCTATGTCTATCCTCTGTGGTCAGTCCACAGAGGTTCAGGGTATATGCGATCTGATCTTGTTCAATGACTTTCATTGTCTATCTTGAACCCTGAAGTTAATTCGCCTTCTCTTTATCAGCACCATTAAGTAGTGTGGTGAATACCTGCACTAAGTTCCTGCCCCCTTAACCCAGCTGAAGAAAAGTACTAATACTATTTATGGTGCATCTGCAGAAAGGGGTTTGTGACTTCAGTATCTGGGGAAGAGTTTCAGGAAAACCTAGGAAACCATTTCTCGTCAATGTTAGGCTGTGGAATCGAATGTAGACAGTTAAAGAAATGGGCAAAAGGCAGGGCAAAGGTAAGAGGATGATAACCAGTTTGTGCTTTTTTTAACCCACCCAAATCAATAAGTCAAACAAACTGCCTGGACAGCCTATCAGTTGGGGGTTGTGATTTTACTTCCTATGAGTCAGTTAACCAGTGATAAGGGCGAACAGTTCATAAACTCCTTGATGTCAGTTTTAGTTTTCATTCTGTGAAATCGTTCACACGAAACCAGAAACATACCCAGCCATCCCAGGCGTGAAGTGTTACACAAGGTTGTTTGAACAGCCAATCTGTCAGGTGCCAGGCCACACTGTGGTAGGACAGTTTGGGACACAGGGTGCTGTCACGTGGGACATCCACACCTACAGTCCCCCAGAGCCCTGCCCTTCAAATCAGCCGGGACTGGGGACCCCATGCCCTCCCACCTCCTCCAGGAGCCTCGTCCTGTATAGCATCTTCCTTTCATACGCCACATCCGCATTCACTTGTCACAGGTCTCCTGGTTGAGGGAATCTGTCCCTTGGTCCTGTTCTTCCTTTTTGCTGTTGTCCCTCCTTTCCCATCTTCTTCAGACTTGTAGGCACCACCTTTCATCATCTATGTCCCAAGCACCCCACTCCCTTAGCCTCCTCGTTTACTCTGCAAATATTTACTAAATGCCAATACCCAGGCGTTGCTACTAAATGCAGCTACGTTTCAGGCAGTGGCCAAAGTATTTTTATTAGCATTAGCTCAATTAATCCTCACAACAACCCTCTGAGCTAGGGATTTTTATTATTGTTGGACTTTGGAGATGAGGACCACGAGGGTAGAGAGGTGAAGTAACCTGCCCAACGTCCCAGGAAGGAGTGCTAAAGGAAGGAGCCAGGCAGTCTGGCTCCAGAGCCCACATTTTTATGGCTACACGATATTGCACCGAGGCTTGTGGGTTTTCTTTTCAAAATGTCTTTCGTCTTTTCCTCTCCCTTCCCGCCTAGGCCCTTATCGCCCGGTGCCTGGGAGCTGTAACAGCCGCCCAACTGATCTGGCTGACCATAAATGAATGTTTCCCCTCTGCCCCAGTCCATTCCCCACGCCGTGTGGCCTGACAATCTGCCTAATACATCCTCTTCATCTTGTCATTTGTCTGCCATCAAAGAATATATAATCTCTTGGGCAAGAGAAGACATTCACATATGAGTCCCTGAGATAACGCAATGACAGTAAATAAAAAGTAAGAGTGAGAACAAAATGAACTGGAAGGTCACTTCCTGCAAAGAAACTGCATGATCTTCTCAGTACAGATTATGGACAGGGCTGTGAGCAGAACGTCAGCTGAGCACCGAATTTAAATTAGAAGAGGATGGGTTTTCTAAACGGAAATGGGAGGGTTAAGAGCTGTGGTTCCAGGCTGTCTTCACTGCCAACCCTCCCCTTTATAATATTCCTGCTGCTCCTATTGCACGAGTTCCAACCCTGAGCTGTTTTCCAGGCTTGGCTCAAAGGTGACCTGTACCCTTTTCTAATTACACCTCTTCCAGGCCGATAGTCTCTCCCTCTACACTTCCCTAACACTTACCTATTTAACAGGGATGCATGAGCAAGAAACTGGTCTGCCTTTCAGAAGAAACAGGTTTGTGCCTTTTAAGAAACGGATTTGCCAGGTGTGATAGCTCATGCCTATAATCCCAGCTCAGGAGGCTGAGGTGGGAGGATCACTTGAGGCCAGCAAGGGCAACATAGTGAGACTCTGTATCAAAAAAGAGAAAAAAAGAAACAGATCGAAGAAGTCAGTAAGAGGCAGTGTTTTCTTTTTTTGAGACAGGGTATTGCTCTGTCACCCAGGCTGGAAAAAGCAGTGGCATCATCATAGCTCACTGAAGCCTCCAACTCCTGGGCTCCAGCGATCCTTCTGCCTCAGCCTCCCCAGTAGCTGGGATGACAGGGGTGCATTACCATGCCTGACTAATTTTTAAAATTTTTTGTAGAGACAGGGTTTTTGCTATGTTGCCCAGGTTGGTCTCAAACTCCTGGCCTCAAGTGATCCTCCCATCTTGGCCTCCCAAAGTGCTGGGATTACAAGCATGAGCCACAGTAGCTGGCCAGAGGCAGGGTTTTCTACAGAAGACTCAAATAATGGCCTTAATTCAGTGACTTTCAGGAAAGATTTTTTTTTGTTGTTTGTTTGTTTATGTGCTACTTGTTTTCTATACAATATCTAATTTAGTCTTTACATAATTCTTCAAGGTAGGATCTACTCTCATCCCCATTTTGCAGATAAGTTAATTGAGAGTATTGAGTTTACTGACCCTGTCCCAAATCACACAGCTAGCAATGGAGGGCTGCATGTAGAGCCCCTGCTCTCATCATATTTATTATGTCTTCTGGGTAACACTGTTAGGGGCAGGCCATTTGGTCTCCCTTTAGTTGTGATGGAAAACCAGGAGGAAGCACCACATGGGAGAGTTTTTGCCTCTTTGCCTGCACCAGCTTTCACAGTGTTCAAATGGAGTACACCTCCGAGTGGAAAGCTCTCTAGGCTTCCATCTCTGAAGGAGGCGGTAGCACCAGACTGCTGAAAGCTGAGCTCTCCGGGGGCTGACGTTCTGTGATTACTGAGCATTGGTGGAAGAAAGGGGGGCTAATTGAGTGAGTTAGTAATTTGGTTGCCAAGGTAACTCTTTCCTGATTGGAAGGAAGGGATCACAGGGTTCAACACAGACTTTGCTGGATAGGAAAGTGGTGTCTGATCTTCGCTCCATGTTTCTGCTTCTGAGCTGGAAAAAGAAAGAGCAAAAAAGGGTAAAAATTGAATCCAAATATTGTAGCACGTATGCCTAATTTGGAATGAAATCTTGGGGGGGCAGACTCGAGTTCTCTGTGAGGTGTGTCAGTCTTTTCCCCAAATCACTTATTTGCCAATTTACATGTTTATTATTATTTTTTCATTCAGTTTATAGCTTGGTCTTTTATCTCACCCAGGCCATTTTCTGTGGCCAGCTGTCTTTCATAGGATGCTGAACATTTTGTAAGAAAATGGTTACGGTGTACTTGGCATTCTCTAACTCAGCCTAGGACCTAGAGCAGTTTTCCAGAAGTCCAGTGGTAGGGCCACCAATTTAGGGAACTGCAGGGGTGTCATTCACATTATGTGTGTGTGCAGTTATGCAGTGAGCAGTACTGGACCATGTGTGATGGTATCAAGCTATTGAAAAGAGGTCTGACCTGGGAGCCTGGAGACTTGGGTTCTAGACTCTGCTAAGCCTCTGACTTCATAAATGACTTTGGTAGGTCACTCTGCCATGCTCACTTCCCTGGGCTATTTTTATACCTATAAAGTGGTCTAAAAACTTAAAAAAAATCATTTATGTCAATGCTGACTTACTACAGAAAAAGGATTTTGGGGTGAATAGTGAAACTTGGCAGGATTTTTTTAAAAAGATGAACAGCTATAGGGCTATAGTGCATTTAAAGTGCCTCATACATAGAAGCATTCATTTTCTCCTGTTTCCCTTTTTTAGGAGGGGTTGTACTGCATGAGCCCTAAGTTTGAGTCCGGCCTTAAGCAGTCACGCTTATTACGAGGAGCCAGCACAGTTGGTTCGATGGTATCGAATCATGGCCAATTTGGGAGTGCAGAGAAAGCCCTGGACTGCTCCTAACCCTTTGACCTTTGGTAGATCCCGCTCAACTAAGAATTGGGACCGAGGCCGGCCCTCACGGCTACTCGCATGCCATGCCTGTTGCTGAGAGGTGGTACCCACTGCACTGCTGGAGGCCCTTCTTCCTCGGTTTGTATTGGAGCCTCCATAATCTCCCTTCCCTTGCTGAGCAGCACTAGACAGAGGCCCCCACAACCCTTTCTGGGCACTTATGGGAAATGGCAGGCTTGGTGTTCTGGGGGTACTCCTCAGAGACCATTGGGGGGTGTGCATTTGAGAGAGAATGGGCATTAGGTCAAAACGGGGAGTTAGAAAATCAGGTCTCAAAGTCATAGAGCGCTGACTCCAGAAAGAAGTTTTGGGATCATGGCATGCTCTTGTTTTATGAGAACTGAGGACCCAGTTGGCTGCTGAGGGGCAGTCCTGGGAAGGAGCGGGTAGGGACCAGATACTATTCATGTCTGGTGCGTGCCAGTCACCACGTTCCCTTTATCTCCTTGTCCCTGCTGTACAGATGAGGAAACTGAAGCCCACAGAGGTTGAGCAACTGGTCCAAGGTTTCCCCCCAACTTAGTAAGTGGACTTAAACCCTGGATACCCTGTCACCCCGCCTAGTTCCTTCCTTAAGGGAACAGATGGAAGTAAGTCAGAACTGGAGGCATAGAGATGGGCTGTTATGTCACTGCTTAGGGACAGAATGGTAGCAAGTGTACCAGAGGCAAAGAGAGAGGAGTCCTTTAGTAAGCTCCCAGCCAGCTCTCCCACCACCAGGCTTGCAACCTGAGCAGCCCCCTAACCAAGAGCTGCCCCAGCCTTAAGGGCCACCTTATGGAACAAGTCCACTTAATGGCTATGCCAGAAAGAAAACAAAGTGATAAGCCTCTCAGCCCGAGTGGACTGGCCGATCTGATGGCCTTTGCTAATAGAGGCAGCTTCATAATACATCTCCATCACTGACTCGTAATCCAAAGGCTCTGAGGTTTTAGCGAATGGGATTGGTCCAAAACCTGACCTCACTTTCATTTAATTTCATGCCAGCACCAATACACACCCAGCTGCACAGACCTTGTCTAACTAGTGAGCTGCTCAGACACAAAGGCGCTCTAATTACCATCCGCAAGCCAGGCTGACAGGGATTTCAAGTGTTTTCATGTTTATGGAGATCAGAGAAATGTGTTCTGTACGTCTTTCCCACTGATGCCAAGTATAAAATAAAACCAAACAAAAAACACAACACATTTATTCAAAACAGGAATTTCAGTTAAGTTAAAATCCTAAAATCAGGATAGCCATAATTCCACACACTCCGGTGCGAAGTGTAGATATGTCAACAGCCACATCTGGATGATGAACAAGCCACTGACTATAAAACTAAAACAACAGAATGGTCTTAGTGCCTTAGAGTGAGTGAACAGTATGTTTCAAGCACTTCACCACGGTTCACAATGGCAAAGCCTGCAGCTTTTCCATTTGGAGGGTCACATTTTCTACTCGGTTTCCTTCACTTACAAAGGCGAGCTGGCATGGCTGGGGGAGGGGCAAAGGGAGGAAATCAACTCCCTCTATCCAGGGAATTGCAGCTGTTATTGCAAATGGCTCCGGAGAGCCCATTATAAGCTGCTATGCAATGCTGTGTGTCCCCAGAGTGTCCGCCACGTGGGGTCTCCCTAGCCCCCAGCCCAGGCACCCAGGATCGCCAGCGCCACCCACTTGAGCAGGACAGAAGAGCCGAGGCGGGAGACGAGGGACCTAGGGCCACGTCTCAGCACAGTTTCCGTGAAAGCTGGGAGCGTGGCCAGGGACAGTGATCGCCCGCAGGCAGCTCAGCACGTCCCTGCCTCCCCACACCCGTGGTGGTAGCGGCGCGCGCATGTCCTCAGGAGACTCCAGCACTTGGCAAAACACCGCGCTCTTCTCCGAGTACAGGAAGAACCCAGCTACTCTGCTCTCCTTCAGCCCCGAAACCCTGTGCGCTCCCAGGAAACAGTGACCTTGAACCCGAGGAGGGGCGAACCGGCTGTGAAAATACACTTGAGAGAACACAGGGTTCACTCCGCGCCTCCTTCTACCCCTCCACCATTCAACACCCCGCCCCCACCTCCTATCCCACCCTTGGCGTCCAGCCTTCCCCCGCCACTCTGAAAAACACAGACAGTTGCAAAGAGAGGGCAGAGGTTACTCCTATTCAACCCGAAGAGGGTCCTTTCATGGTACCGCATGTTTTATATTAAGAACCAGCACCCCAAACGACACAAGATGGGCTTTTTAAAAGTGTCATGAATTTTCAAGTCTGGCAGATTGGGGTACTCCCTGAAATTATCATCTACTCATGTTCCCCTCCCCCAAAGTGGATCAGGAACCGGCCCTGAAAAGGTAAAGTAACTGGGATCATCCTCCGTGGTTACGGCGCACGGTGATTCTGAGAAGAGTGGACTGTGGCCACATGGTCGCCGGCCCCTGTGGTCCGAGGGCCCTGAGAAGCTGCGCGGAACTGCACACTCTGCGGCCAGGTCGGGTCACGCCAAATAAGGAGTCCTGCTGACTGTGAGGCTGGGGTGCGCTCTGCAAATTCTGCCTTAAATAGGGCCAGTCAAGTCCTGTATTTCAAATAGATTGGGGCCCTCGACCTCAGTTCCCCGTGAAAACATTCTCGATTTTTCAGTTCCTCGTCTTCATTAGCTTATTTCTCTCGCTTCCAAAAGAAAGAGTTCTCCACTAGCCTGCGCAGGATTGGAGCCCTCCGGGGAACCCCTTGCCCTCCAGTCAGAGGCTGGCGCCGTGGCCACCCCCAGCGTGTTAGCTACCAGGGACAAGAACGCCGTCGCCAGTTCTGAGCTGCGCCCTCTCGGACGCGCCAGGGTCACTGCAGGCCGCGCGAGGGCTGTGGGGCGAAGGGGGTTCATGCACTGGGGCCGAGAGAGGCCCTAGGAACGGGCGTTGGGGAAGTTTTGCATGTAACTGCAGCCGTCGCGAATGAAGCCTCCGCACGGCCTCCTTGATGAGGTTTCCTGAGAGCACGAGCTGCTGCAGGAGCCGGTGCGGGTCGTCGTCGCTTGTGTGGGTTTCGGGTTGGGACCCGCGTCGCTGCTGCAGGCGGCGGGACGCGGCAGCGCCCCGGAGCCATCCTCGCCGGCACGGACCTGACAGCGGCTGTGAGACGCCCCGCTTGCCAGCTCCTGGAGGCCCATCATGGCCGGGCTGAAGGGGCAGTGGGGACAGTGCGGTGGGGCCTGCCGCGAGCTCGGCCACGCAGTAGGGCGCAGCCCGGCCCCGCACGCGCCCGCGGTCCCCAAGAGCGCAGCGTAGAGCCCCTGGGGGCGCCGGGCCCATAGCCTCGGCAGACGCGGGCGGCAGCAGCAAAGGCACCGCCGGGGCCCGGGCCTTGTCTACCGGCACAGTCGCCGGGGGCTGCGGGGGCCGCAGCGGTGCCCCCGGGGGCGCGCACGGGGAGGCCGGGTTGTCCTGCGCCGAGTCCAGCTGCAGCGTCTCGCCGATCTGGGCCACCAGCCGGTCCACCTCGCCCGAACTGCCCAGCGTCACCGACTGCTCCAACAGGAGGAAGCTGTCCTCCTCCTCTTCCTCCCCCTCCGCTTCCTCGCCGGCTTCCTCTTCCTCCTCCCTCCGGCACGGCATGGCCCCCCGCGCGGGCACCCGGAGCTCTGCGGGCGTCGCTGGCGGCTCGGCTGCCCGCGGGTTCGGCGGGCCGCGGCAGAGCCGGGCGCGGGGCTGGGGCTGGAGCTGAGGCCGGGTCCGGGGCCGGGCAGACGCGGAAGCCAGAGCCCGCCAGGCACTCGTGCCGCGCGCCTCAGTCGCGGGAGCCGGAATCCTGCCGGCTCGGGTTGATTTGTAAACAATGGGTGACGTCGCGCCGGGCTCAACCACCGCGCCCGGGCAGGGGGTGCTGTGCGGTTGGGGGGGCGGGGCGCCCGCAAGTCGGGGTTCAAGGTGAAGCCTTGCTGCCTCCGACCTCCAAAACTCAGGGCGTGATCTCTGTGGGCGCGCTGGGGAGCGGATCCTGGCTCCCTCAGCCCGGCGTGATTGGCGTTTCCAGAAGATGCACACCGGCATGGACTCTGTTGGTTTCTCCCACACACAAGCACATACACTAACACACACACCCCCACCCCCACACACACCCCTTCTCTTCGTGCGTCAACTCGGTTTTCAGCATTTGCTCTTTTGAGGTCTGGGGTGCCGGCGTCTGGCGAGGCTGGAAAGGAGAGGGAGTCAGGCTGGATAGGGACCTGTATGGAGATTTAGGGGCATGAGGCCAGCATGGATGGAAAGGAAGAAGCGGACCCTGTCATGCGATGAAGGTGGTGGAGTTGGAAATGGCAAAGAAAGACCACAAAATAACGGTTCCTGATCCGGAGGCTGGGCGTGTGGGAGCCTGGACTGAGGTTAGCATTGCTGGAGAGGAGGAGGTTGCTAGTCTTGAGAGGGGCTGCGCCTACACAGTGTTTTAAAGAATGCCCCAGCCCACTAGGGGGGGGGATCCGCTCTGAGACTATAGCAGGAGAGGAAAATAATGAGCTATTTGGACGAAAATGAGATATGGTCCATCTTAATCTTTCAAGATATTATGGCTGACTTAATAGTTAACTCAGACTTCGTTTTTTATAAGGCGGAGGGTCAGAAAGTGTTTCTGTAGTGGCATGTTGCCTGAAGCCTTTAGATCTTTATTCAAAATCCCAAATCCCTCAGGCCTAACTTCCAAACACTACCGCTGTAGGTAGACTGGTGGTCCAGCCTTTAAAAGCCAGCCAGGGGAGGGATATTATCAGGGTGTTGGAAACATTCTAAAGCTAGATTGTGGTGATGGTTGCATAACTCAGTCAATTTACTAAAAATCATTGAATGTACACTTAAAATTAGTGAATTTTATGATATGTAAATTATACATCAATAAAGTTGTTTTAAAAATTAGCCACAAAGCACTCATGCAGAAACACAGCAACCAACTAGGAGTTCGGACTATGAGAAAGGCAGTAGGGAGATCCAGATAAATAGAAAACAGGGTCTTGGGAGGCATTTCCAAGGATAATAATGACAGGAGCAAATCTTCAGGAACCGGTGAGATGGAGGGAAGAGGTGGGAAAGTTGGTTTTAAAAGAGTTTGGGATGGCCAGGCGTGGTGGCTCACGCTGGTAATCCTATCACTCTGGGAGGCTGAGATGGGTGGATCCTTTGAACTCAGCAGTTCGAAACCAGCCTGAGCAAGAGCGAGACCCTGTCTCTACTAAAAAAATAGAAAGAAATTAGCTGGACAACTAAAAATATATAGAAAAAATAAGCTGGGCATAGTGGTGCATGCCTGTAGTCCCAGCTACTCAGGAGGCTGAGACAGAAGGATCGCTTGAGCCTAGGAGTTTGAGGTTGCTGTGAGCTGGGCTGACGCCACGGCACTCTAGCCCAGGCAACAGAGTGAGACTCTGTCTCAAAAGAAAATAAAAAAATAAAATAATAAAACAAAAGAGTTGGGGAGCCTGGTACAGTGGTGCACCTGTAGTCCCAGCTACTCACAGGCTGAGGCCAGAGGATCCCTTGAGCCCAGGAGTTCAAGACCAGCCTAAGCAACATATCGAGACCCCCCCCATCTCTAAAAAATGAATGAATGAATGAATGAGTAAATACAAATTAAAAAAAAAAAGAGTTGGGTTTATTTTTGTGAAATGTGGAGGGAAGAATGTGAGAACAGAAGAAGAGGCAGTTGGAAAGCCACTGAATTTCTAAAGCTAGGAAATCCGGACTTCTACAAGATGTCATAAAATTCATCACCTCGTTTTGGTGGATTGCTTAGGATTTTCCATGTACAAGATCATGTTATCTGCAAAGAGAGATAGAGTTTTGCTTCCTCCTTTCTATTCTTGGATTTCTTTTCTTTCTTTTTTTTTTTTTTTCCTAATTGCCTTGGCTAGAACCTCTAAAACGACGTCGAACAGAAATGGCTAGAGCAGACATCGTTGTCTTGTTCCCAGTCTGAGATGAAAGCACTCAGTCTTTTACTATTCGGTATGATGTTAGCTCCGGGTTTTTCATAGATGGCTTTATTAGGTTGAGGATATTCCCATCTATTCCTGGTTGGCTGAGCATTTTTTTTTATCATGAAAGGATCATTTCCTCCTTTTAAATCATTGTTCATTTGAGAGTGTGGGCAAGGCAGCCATTTATTAGCTATACTATTCAAAACCTGATGATTTAAAACTTAAGAGGAAAATAATTAGTAGCAGTTTGCAACTGTGTTTTTTATTCTTTGGTTCAAAATGTATAAGTCTTATACACTATTGTTGGCATGAAAAATGTTACAACCACTTTGGAAAGAGGTCTGGCAGTTTTCTTAAAAAACTTAACATATACCTACCCTAGAACACAGTTGCGGTCCTAGATATTTACCTAAGAGAAAAAATACATGAGTCCATATCAAGGCCTACAGGGAGGTGATCATAGCAGTTTTATTCATAAAAGCAAAAAACTCTCCTGAGCTCTAGCTGTTTTAGGCAGTGGGTGGTGTCTCAGAGCCCAGAGCAGCATTATGGGTTGATTTTATTACTGGGTTACCCAGAACCAGATTGGAGGGTTTGCTTCCCGCTGCTGCTCTACAGCCTGGACCTGTGGACCCTGGTTGTAAAGAGTAAACTGTATCTTAGGAAACCAGTGTCACCTTTTTTTCACCTTGTTAATTTTATATTATTTGTGTCATACATTTCCTGTAAGGGAAGTGTTAATTTTACTGTACGTTTTGCTACCTTTTTGGAATCTAATGTAAAGTATTAAAAAATAAAACTAACCTTGAAATTGTCCAAGTGTTCATCAACAGGTGAATGGATAAACAACCTATGGTATATTCATGCCACAATGGTGACAGAATACAGTTTAGCATCAAAAAGGACTGGCTACTGCTGCCTGCGGTAACATAGATGAAGTTCAAAAACAGTATACTAAGTCAAAGAAGCCAGACAACAAACGGCATATACTGTATGATTCCGTTAATATGAAGTTCTAGAAAAGGCAAAGTAATTTACAGTGGGAAAAATATCAGAAGACTGATTGCTTTTGGAGGGTGGGGCAGGGGTGAGACTGATTCTCTGAAGAGGCCTGAGGGACCTTTAGAGGGTGGTGGAAATGTTCTTTATCTTGATATCTTTGGCCGGGCGCGGTGGCTCACACCTGTAATCCTAGCACTCTGGGAGGCCAAGGCGGGCAGGTCGTTTGAGCTCAGGAGTTGGAGAACAGCCTGAGCAAGAGCAAGACCCCGTCTCTACTAAAAAAAAAAAAATAAAAAGAAATTAGCTGGACAGCTAAAAAAAAATATATATATATATTAAATTAGCGGGGCATGGTGGTGCATGCCTGTAGTCCCAGCTACTTGGGAGGCTGAGGCAGTAGGATTGCTTGAGCCCAGGATTTTGAGGTTGCTGTGAGCCAGGCTGATGCCATGGCACTTTAGCCCAGGCAAGAGGGTGAGACTCTGTCTCAAAAAAAAAAAAAAAAAAAAAGAATTCACATTCATCCATGCCACTACCAGAAAAAAAACTAAAAAAAAAAAAAAAAAGAAAAAAAAGAATTCACCATTTGTAAATTTTACATGAAAAGAAAAAACTGTAAACAAATACTGAATTCTAGTTAATAATAGACTTGCTGATGAGTTTAGGATGAGATGTTCTGATGTTTGCAATTTATTCTGAAATGCACTAAAATGTGAGATCGATTAATATATGAATAGAAGAATGATTGCACAGGTATATATGTGATAAAACGTATAGTAAAATATTAATATTACTATGTGACCCATCAATTCCATTTTTAGGTATATACCTGAGAGAACTGAAAACATATGTTCACATAAAAACTTGTACAAAAATGTTTAATGCACCATTATTCATGAAAACCATTAAGTAGAAATAATCCCAATGTTCATTGGCTGATAAATGGATAAATAAAATGTATATTCATACAATGGAATATTATTCACCATGAAAAGGAATGAAGTACTGACACATGCTACAACGTGGATGAAACTTGAAAACATTATGCTGAGTGAAAGAAGCCAGAATACAAAAGGCAACATATTGTATGATTCCATTTATATGAAATGTCCAGAATAGACAAATCCATAGAGACAGAAGGTAGATTAGTGGTTGCCAGGGGATGGGAGGAGAAGGGAATTAATCTAACTACTAATGGGTACGGGTTTTCTTTTGGGGGTTATGAAAATATTCTGGAATTAGCAGCGATGTTTATATAACATAATGAACATACAGTACTAAAAACCATTGCGGCGTACACTTTAAAATGGTGAATTTTATGCTATGTGGATTACATCTCAATTTTTAAAATGCTAAAAAATGTTAATGGTAGAATCTAGGTGCTGGGTAATAGGGTGTTCACTGTCAAATTCTTTTAATTTTGTTGGCTGTTTGAAAATGTTTACAATAACATTGTAGAACCAATAAGCCGTAGAGAAGGAGGGATTAATTTTGTGACATCCTTTAGAAGTGCCCAGAGGCTGAAGGGCTCAGGGCTGACTGTTGGGAGGGCACAAGGGAGGAAATGTACGCCCTGCTGCAAGGTTGGCCAGTGCACTGCAGGGGTATTGTGCAGGCTCACGCTGCAGTAGTGCAAGGACGGAAATGGATTCTGCTGGGGGTTGACTGAACACTTCCCCACCGTGGAGGATTTCAGACTGTAAGGGCCGAGGGGAGTGAAGCGCAGCAGCCCCGAGTGAGGGGCCCTGGGAGGCCACGGGCGGACCCAGCTTGCTTCGTTCCTGGTCCCTTCATTGTCTCCCAGCTCCCCGGACAAGGAGGCTCTCGGAGCTGGGCTGATTGGGGAGGAGGGATTTGTACTGAGAGAATTTAAGAGATTAGGGGATTCAAACTGAGGTGCTAAGAGGTGCTAATGAGATATTAAACACCTCTCAGTAGAGTAGCAGCTGAGGAAGCCATGGAAGGCAGAAGTTGAAAATGTCTTGAGGCTGCTGACCAGGCAGGAAAGAAAATCAGCCACTGGTTGGTTAAACAAGGCACTACAACAGTTGGATCTAGAATCTGGTAGTTAAAATGGCTAGACAGCTTTGGGGCTAACATTGATTCAGCAGTGTGGAATATTTTGCATTTATATAAGTAGAAAGGATGGGGCTGGGGGGGTGGGGAGGTGGGGGTGTAGTGGTTCAGAACAATGCAGCCCGGAGATCAGAGACTTGAATAGTGTACTGAGTTCAGTAGTGTTCCCCCAAGTTTCTATCTGTCCAGAACCTGTGTGACCTTATTTGGAAATAGGGTCTTTGCAGATGCAATCAAGTCTAAGTGAGGTCATCCTGGATTAGGGTGGGACCTGATGCAGCGACCGATATCTTTATTCTTTTTAATTTTTATTTATTTATTTATTTTGAGATGGAGTCTCCCTCTGTTGCCCGGGCTAGAGTGCCATGGCATCAGCCTAGCTCACAGCAACCTCAAACTCCTGGACTCAAGCGATCCTCCCTCCTCGGCCTCCCAGAGTGCTAGGATTACAGGTGTGAGCCACAGCACCCAGCCAGTGACCAGTATCTTTAGAAAAAGAGGGAAATTTGGACACAGAGACCCACAAGGAGAATGCCTTGTGATAACAGAGGCAGAGATTGAATTTGTGCTGCCACTAGCCAAGGGACACCAACGACAGAGAAGCATGGGATTATTTTTATGGTTATAATTTAGGCAGGCAGCTCAAGGATTGAGAACTGTGATGGAGGCTGGGTCATGCTAGGCCCAGCCAGATCTACCATTAGAACAGGAATCAAGAATGAAGAGATGGGGCCTGGAACAGCGGCTCACACTTGTAATCCTAGCACTTTGGGAGGCCAAGGTGGGAAGATCGCTTGAGGCCAGAAGTTCAAGACCAGCCTGAGCAACACAGTGAGACCCCATCTCTACAAAAAATAAAAAAAATTAGCTGGGTTTGGTGACACACATCTGTAGTCCTAGCTACTTGGGAGGCTGAGGCCAGGAGTAAGTACAAGGGGTCAATGAATCCCTCATGGTATGTTGATCATAGGTAGAAGATGGCCATGTCAGGACCAATCTCAGAGACTATGAGGATGACCCCATGTTGGCTGAACCAGTTAGTGCTCCCATTTTTGGGATTGCACCGCCCTTACCAAATAGGTGGCGGTGACAATGGAAAAGTAGATGCTCACACTTGTAGTGTGATTGGTTGTGCATCTCAAGGGGGAGGCAGTCTCAGATCTGCAGAGGCATCTTGTCCATCTGGTTGCCTGGCACAGCTGTGGTACTGACGGAGTTCTAAGTCAGGAGACACACGTGATTAGCTACCATCATTCACTATTTTTTTTTAATTCTAGTTTTTTTTATTTGAGTAGGTAATACAGCCACATGGTTCAAAATTCAAAAGGCAAACTATACTATCATTTGTTGTGTGTTCTTTTTTTTCTTCTTCAAAAGTTAATGTACTTTTTATGTTGTGTGTTCTTTTCGAAGATAGTTTATTTATTTATATTCTGCCTTCTTTTGTTAGACAAGTAGTAGCTATAGCAGAGGATGCTGTCCGCTTCCTAATAACCATTCTCCCTTTTAATAAACCCTGAGTTGTAGGTGCATCAGAGCCATAAGACTACATTTGTCAACTTCTCTTGCAGCCAGATGGGGCCATGTGATTAAGTTCTGGCCAATGAGATATAAATGGGAAGTATTATGTGGTACTTTTGGAAAGTGTTCTTGCCTTTCTTTCATCATGTTGCTTGGGATGTGGATGTGATAGGTGGAGCTCTAGCAGCCATGTTGAACTATCAGGATTAGGGATGAAAGAGCAGTGAATGTGAAGGCTGCTCAAAGACCTAAACACAGAACTACACTGCGTACCTCTGGATCTCTCTTATGTGAGAAAGAAATAACATTCTGGCCAGGCACCATGGCTCACACCTGTAATCCCAGAGCTTTGGGAAGCTAAGGTGGGAGGATTGTTTGAGGCCAGAAATTCAAGCTGCAGTGATCTATGATTGTGCCACTGCATTTCAGCCTGGGTGACAAAGAGAGATCCTGTCTCTGAAAATAAACAAACAAATAAATAAAAGAATTAACATTCTATTTTGCTTAAGCCAATGAGGAACTTTTTAAAAATAATGCTAATCTAGTTAGAAAATCTGCAAAACTGGTTTGGAGAGCACCACTAGTCCTATGAGAGGTGATCAGTGCAGGAAATGGAGCAGATAATAGTAACCACCAAATGTTGATTATTTTAAAAACAGTTTTATTGAGATATAATTTACATAGTACAAAATTCAGCTATTTAAAGTGTACAACTCAATGGTTTTCAGATATTTACAGAGTTGCACAACCATCACCATAATCTAATTTTAGAACATTTGCATCACTCCCAAAATAAACTTTTTACCCATTAGCTATATTGGGTATTTGTTTTATTCCTGGCACCCTGAAAATTGCTTTACAGATATTACTTACTTTAGTCTTCCAGTAATCTATGTGTTTGGTATTATTATCCCCTTTTCATGGATAAGAAAACCAAGGCCCAGAAATAAGTAAACTTTCCCAAGATTACACAAGCTTCTAATGCCAGAGCCAAGATTCAAACTCAGTTTTGACTGATGCCAAAGCCCACCCTTCTCAAACCACGAATGGATGCCATCACCCAGGCTTTGGAATCCGGTCTTTTAACTCTGCCTTATTCTGTTACCCAAGGCCAGCTATTCTTTCCTTCAGTGCCTCAGCTTTCGCTACTGGAGTGACCTACAGTCCTCTCCCAAAGGAATCTGTCTTCCAATAGTCCCTGGTGGCAACTTGGTTAGGTACAAAGTCCCTGTTTCTGGTCCAGTTGCTGATGCCCTTCGTGTTTCCCCAGCCAGTGTCATGCAACTTGTGCCTGGCCCTGGCCTCTTTCCCTTTAATCCACTCTTCTGCCAGATCAGCTTCCCGGTGCCTGACCCTGCTCAGGTTACCCACCATCCCCACCCTGAAGAGGTCCATGTGGCCCACGGAGTAAAATCTCAGCTCCTTAACACGATATCCAGACCTCTCAGAGGCCTGGCCCTGGTCTACTTTTCCAACTTTACCATGTCCTCCACCCCCACATAAGCCCTTTGCTCCTGTCAGCTGGGCCCTTGCCAGCTTCCAAACATGTCTTACGTGTTCCTGTCTCCCCATGTTTGGTCCTGTTCTTTGTGTAGAGAATGCCCTCCTCTCATCCCCACCCCTCTGAATCTTACTCAGTCCAGCTACAAATCTCCTCTCTGAAGCTGTCTCTGCTTTCACCAATAGGCAGTGGTTCCTCCTACTCCCTTCCCTCCCA
>CM052446.1:37681056-37721296 GCA_028533085.1 Varecia variegata | reverse complement strand
CCTGTTTTACCTTACCCTAGATCTGCCCTTTCTGTGCTTTTTTGTGTTGTCTTCTTGTTCTCAGGCTTCTTTGGGTGGACTTTTTACCTCCTTCATCCTCAGATTCTGTGTTGTCTTCATTCTGTGTTTTTTTACTTTTTTCTGTTTTACCATCTTTCCTAAAATTCCTCTTAACTATTTCTAGCTCTGGGTCCTCCACTATTATCAGTCCATCTGACTCACATGTTTTATCTCTCCCCAACAGAAGCCACCACGTGTGTTCCTGGAGGTTTATAATGTATGTACAGTGAAGGCCATACCCACTTTACCTGAGCAGTCCTTTGTTGTTTCTCCATGAATTGTAAAATGATCTCAGATTTTCATGTAAACCTATCTGTCACTGGTTCCCTTTTTAGATAACCCTTCAGCTCCTAGTATCTTTGGGGTGAGGGCAGAGGTTATTTTCCGTCTTCTTGTCTTTTTTTTTTAAATGACAGTTGCAGAATGGGTGGTATGGATTCTTTCATATTCTTGTTTGGAGAAAATTTTTCTTTTTTTCTGCTCCATATGATCTGTAGAAAATTTCTTTTGGTTTAAAACTCTGCTTTGTGGTTTTCCAAGTTAAAAATTAAACTACATCTTTCCTGTGATAGATGTTAATAAAACTAAAAAAGAATAAAAAAAAATTAAACTACAGATATCATAATGTCTTTGTCATGAGATCTTTTATAAACTTTTATTGTGAAAAATTTCAAATATGGAGAAAAGTTAAAAGAGTAAAAGCAAATATTCACATATAACTCTCCCTCAGATTCAACAAATGTTACTGTTTTGCATATTTGCTTCATTTCTCTCTGTATATGTTTATACTTTTATTGTTTTTGGCTGAACCCCTGAAAGTGATTGCAGACATTGTGATACTTCATTCCTAAATACTTAAGCATGTATCTTCTAATAAGAATATTCTCTTAATGGTCACAGTACGATTATCACATCTAAGAAAATTAATAATAATTTCATATCATCAAATATTCAGTACATATTCACATTTCTTCAGCTGTCCTAAGAATGTATTTCATAGCTGCTTTTTTTTCAACATAAGCCAAAAAAGGCCTATGTACTGCTTTTGATTATTATGTCACTTTTAATTTGGAACAGTCATTATGCTTTTTCTTCGTGTCGTTGATTTGTTGAAGCATTCAAGTCAATTGTATTGTAGAATGTCCCACATTCTAAATTTGTCTTATTGTTTTCGTAAGGTCATTTAACTTGTTTCTTTCTCTCCTTCCATGTAGTTCCTATAAATTACAAGTTAGGTCTAGAGTCTTAATTAGATTCAGGTTAAGCATTTTTGGCAAAGATGCTTCATAGGTGATGTGTGTGTGTGTGTCATATTGCATCACATTAGGCACAGAATATTAGATTTTCTCACTCTTAGTGATGCTGATTTTGCTAACTGATAGTTCTGATAGAGATCTGCTAAATCTCTCAATTAATAAAGGTACAGTTTTCCCTTTGCAATTAGTAAATAACCTGTAGGGTGATTACAATATGTAATGGTTTTAGCATCTATTGATAATACTGCTGGAATCTGTGATTACATTGGGCATTACAAAATTGTGATTTTCTAATTCTGTGATTTAATCTTTATTAGCTGACTTTCTTCTTTGAAGAATAGATTTCCTTCTTTTTTTGTCTCATTTTCTCTCTCTTTTTAAATGATTATCACTCTAGACTCATGGATTTTTATTCACTGTGTTAGTCAATTTCAGTTATTAATTTTGATATTCAGATTGTCCCAAATTTGGCCAGTGATAGCCCTTGTAAACTGGCTCTTACATCTCTTTATCAGGACTCCATTGTCTTCGAGTGTTTCCTTTCTGGTATAAAATGTCCCAGCTCACTTTGTACTTACTCTGCCCTGGATCTGTAATCAATTATTTTGTCCAAGGAGCCTTGGTTTCTTTGAATAACACTAGGTGTACTCATTGTTTTTTGTTTTTTTTTTTTTTGAGACAGAGTCTCGCTCTGTTGCCCAGGCTAGAGTACCGTGGCATCAGCCTAGCTCACAGCAACCTCAAACTCCCGGGCTCAAGCAGTCCTTCTGCCTCAGCCTTCTAAGTAGCTAGGACTACCGGCATGCACCACCATGCCCGGCTAATTTTTTTCTCTATATATTTTTAGCTGTCCAGATCATTTCTTTTCTATTTTTAGAAAATAGCGAGACGGGGTCTCGCTCTTGCTCAGGCTGGTCTCGAACTCCTGACCTCGAGCGATCCTCCCGCCTCGGCCTCCCAGAATGCTAGGATTACAGGCGTGAGCCACTCTTGGCCTCAACTGATCCTCCCGCCTTGGTCTCCTAAAGTGGTAGAATCATTGGCATGAGCCACTGAGCCCAGCCTATACATGTCATGTTTGATTTTTAAAACAGCAATAGCTACATTGGTATCTTCTCACTGTTTTCCCATCAGATTTGCTGAGATATCTATTTGGTGGCAAGAGAAAGGAAGCTATGGAAGAGGGCATTTTAAAGATCTTTGGCTTTTCCAAAGTAATCTGCCGGTCAAATAATTATGAGAACCACTGGCCTTGTGGTCTGAAAGAATTTTAGATCCAACTAACCACTAGGTCTTGGTTTTCTTTTATGTCCTGTGCAGGCTCCTGCTTATATTCGGGAATGTGCCAGATTGCACTATTTGGGATCCAGAGCTCAAGCATCAAAGGTGAGAATAGGAAACTGCTCTTAACTCAAATAAGAAAAGTGTTAAGATTAGTGGAGTTTTAAAATGAAAGTATGAACTCAAAGTAAAGCCATGGAAAATAAGAAGTTTTTAGTGTTATAGCTCAAAATTACTTAGTCATTTTGTCATAAGGAAAAAGACTGAGAAGAAAGTTGTATGTTGAAATAAAAATGCCTCCACATACAGTATTGTCTGCTTTCAGAGGTTCTCCACTGGTGGATGGTATCTTCTACATAAGAATGATGGCATAGACTTTATGTTTAAAATTTTTATGTAAAGTCCTTCTACATTCTTATAGCATATGATAGAAGCAATCTGTATATAGCAAATGTATTAAATATTTTACAATAACAAAAGTACAGTTTTATGTAATTCATTCTTATTTTAGGTTCAGTGGTGTAGTAAAACTCTATTAAATGGCTAAAAGAGTTGAGACCACATGAGCTTAGATAAGGAAATATGTGATGCTTATTAACAGAAGATTATATATGATTATTGAGCTTTAAAAGTAAGAAGTTAAAAAAAGTTACAAGCACTTTTTGAGTGCTTAAACTTTTTAAGTTCTAATTAGTCTGTCTTGATTAGAAACTTAAACTGTCATGCTATTTTTTTCTGCTCCTGTTTGTTTTCCCTCTCATTCAGCAAATATTCAGTGTGACCAGGAAAACAGTATTTGATTTCAACTAGTTTAACTGGAGTGTGGTTTTTCTTAGTTGTTTTTGTTCCTCTACCACTGCTATGTAGTTGTCACATTAAGCTGTCCTGTGTGGGAAGGAGTACCAGCCAAGAACCAATGCCCTTGGGCTCCAGGGGGGATCGTCACTTTAGTATCTAGATGACTTTATTTATTTATTTATTTATTTATTTTTTTTTATTTTTTTTGTTTCTTTCAGCAGTGCAACTCAGCAGAATCTAGATGACTTTAAATTTACAGTTTAACTTCTGTTTTTTTCTTCTAATGGAGATGATGATACTTTCCCTGCTTACCTTGAAGAATAGCAGTGAGAATTACTTGAGATTAAAAGATGCTTTGAAAACTGAATCCTTATACAAATATAACTCTTGGTGGCAATATTTTAAATGCCTTTAGGTTCTCTGGGCAGGTCATGGGAGTGGGCTATTAATATAACCTATAGTAATACGTTCTTATGTATCTGATAATATTGTTAAGATTTTTTTTCCTGGGTATAGGAATATACTGCATCCTCGCTCCCCCCTTTTTTGTTCCAGGTTTTTGTGGGAACCCGAAAACAAAGCCTGCAGCATATATGAATTCACTTTTCTTTTAAATTTTCTTTAGGATGACCTTGATCTGACAGTTTCATGTCACACTAAGTCCTTCCAGCTGGCAAAATCTCAGACACAGAGCCAGGTAGATTCCTGCTGTCATCAGGAGGAGACCCAGCAGCGTACGGAAGAGGCACTGAGAGAGCTGTTCCAACATGTTCACAATATGCCAGAGTCAGCAAAGAAGAAACAACTTATCAGACAGGTGCCTGAAGGCAGGGAAATAATGATGGGGCTTTAGGAATGTGATCATGGTTGTAGAATCAGTAGGGAATATTGTTAAGAACCTCATTTAATTTGGGACTCTTATTGGGCCAAGCTTTGGCTCAGCCAAGGAAGCAAGCTTGTCTCTGGAATCTCAATGGTGATCTTTGTGCTACTGCCCCACTAGAGAAAGGAGTGGAGGCTCTTGGAGTTCTACAGTTAAACAGGAGAACCCAAGTGTGGTTAGAGTGTCTCAATTTTGGTCATGTACCAAATTTGCTGAGAGAGAGGACCAGCAGTTATAGCATATTGTTCCAAAGTTTAAACCCTTCAGATTTTCTTGGCAAATAACTTTCTGAATTTCACTTTTCTTGTTTGTAAAATGGTAATAGTAATGTCCATGTTTCGTGGTTGTAAAGATTAGAGTTAATGTATGTAGAGTGGCTGGCACCGCAGAGCATAAGTGGTAACTTACTAACGGAGTTGTTTGCGGCTAGAAAACATAAAACAAGGTCTTAGTCTGATACTAGAAAGTAGGAATTCTAGTGGCTCAGTTTGTTTATTTTGGAGCTATGGGAACAAAATTAGGTCTTTCATTTGCCATTTTTGGACTCAAAGTGTGGTTTGAATAAATCCAATGACTTGGGTAGTTTCTTTCTCAGGAAATTTATTTTGTCTCAATACCTCTTGAATTTTAGCTGAATAGGCAGAATAAGCCTCTTCTTATTCAACTGGGACTTTCTGGTGGAAGAGTCTGTTTTTATTTATTTATTTTATACCTAATGTCAAGCATAGGGCCAAGTGTAAACCAGTAAGAGAAGTTTTCTGTCACTCTCTTTGAAGTTACTTTGAGATCTAGTAAATTGTGCTATGACTGGAATTTTATAGGGTGTTAGCTGAGTAATGTTGCAGATTCAAAGCAGTCTAGTGATTTAATTCTTTTTTTTTGTTTGGTTTTGAGACAGAGTCTTCGCTCTGCCCGGACTAGAGTGCCGTGGCGTTAGCCTAGCTCACAGCAACCTCAAACTCCTGGGCTTAAGCAATCCTACTGCCTCAGCCTCCCAAGTAGCTGGGACTACAGGCATGCGCCACCATGCCTGGCTAATTTTTTTTTTCTATATATTTTTAGTTGGCCAGATAATTTCTTTCTATTTTTAGTAGAGACGGGGTCTCACTCTTGCTCGGGCTGGTCTTGAACTCCTGAGCTCAAACGATCCGCCCGCCTCGGCCTCCCAGAGTGCTAGGATTACAGGCGTGAGCCACCGCGCCCGGCCTGATTTAATTCTTGATAGAAACTAAAATAGCAGTTTCATGTAGGACAAGTATGACTTCCCTCAAGAACACTGAGGGTTAAAGATAATACAAAGGAAAAACATTATTTTGCATTTTTTAGAAAAACAGGAAATTATATAGAAGAAGAAAATAAATCACTCATCCTGTTAGTGTTTACATTTTAGGCATTTCTTTTAGTCTTTGTCATGTGGATATATTTTCACATAGTTATGATCATACCATATACTTTTAAAATTTTGTTTCTTCCTTTTTCACTAAACATTACAGCATTAACATATTCTCATGCATGCTTGCAAGCTCCTTGCATACATTTTAAACACTGCTGTTTTTCAGCTCCGTTGTAATCTTACGGGACCACTGTCATATATGTGGTTCATCATTGACCAAAATGTTGTTTTGCAGTGCATGACTCTATTTAAACTTTATTTGTGGAAGAAACTAAATTGTTTCCCACAGTCTGGGTTTAATTGATTGCATCCTTGTGATATTTTTTAGCATGTTCCTGAGTCCTCTGTACTTGCTATTGTATTAACTGGTAGTTAGATTTACTTCTAGAGGCTTGATCTGCTTCCAATTCAATTTTGAGGGGGTGGGTGGGTGAGAGCACTTTATAGATAGTGTGTACTTTTTTTTCACTTTGTTTTGTTTTTGGTGTATACTTTTTAATATGCATTTTTAAAAGTCTGAATACACATTGCTAAATAGCTTCCCAGAATATTTTGCCAACTAACACTCCCCACAGTGGATATGAGAAAACCTATCTTATTGCACCCTTACCAGTGTTATCGGGAATGATGGGTTTTTACTTGTCCCAGTGTGTTCAGAGGTGATACTTACTAGCTGAGCTCTTTAGAGATGGATGACTAAATTTTCTGTCTGCTTGAGATTATTAACTTTGAGAACCTCTTGGTATTTATATATAAAAAAGTCATTTTTTAACCTCTAGAACCTGAACTGATAAAAATATACAAATTTACAATTCAGAAAATTTAAAAATATAGTTAGAAAAGGCAGAAGAGTAGAAGAATTAAATACTATATTATTATTATTATTATTATCATTTTGTTGTTTTTTCATTTTGGATGACACCCCTAGGATATATTATTATTATTTTTTTTTTTTTTTTGAGACAGAGTCTCGCTTTGTTGCCTGGACTAGAGTGAGTGCCATGGCATCAGCCTAGCTCACAGCAACCTCAAACTCCTGGGCTTAAGCGATCCCTCTGCCTCAGCCTCCCAAGTAGCTGGACTACAGGCATGCGCCACCATGCCTGGCTAATTTTTTCTATATACATTTTAGTTGGCCAGATAATTTCTTTCTATTTTTAGTAGAGATGGGGTCTCGCTCTTGCTCAGGCTGGTCTCGAACTCCTGACCTTGAGCGATCCACCCGCCTCAGCCTCCCAGAGTGCTAGGATTACAGGCGTGAGCCACTGCGCCCGGCCTATATTATTATTTTTTAAGTGGGGAAATGAGTGACTGATCAAAGCATTGAATAGGAGTATACAATGCCTGTCCTCCCTTTTTCTACTTTAGACACCTCCACATGGAAAGCTGGTGATGTCATTGACAAGTCTGCATTTTGATGTATTTCCTCTGATGATAGTGCTGGCAGGCAATCATGATAGATATCAATTTAAAGAGCTTTAATAACTTTGAAAAAATTTTGTATGCAATATATGTTAAATTAAGGACTGTTTTAGGTTGTGCCAATAACTTTCTATGTCCAAGATGTTTATGCAAAAAAATCTTGATTACCAGCCAGAGGTCTTGGGAAAATTCCATAAGCTCTCCAAGTCTCTGTTTCCTTGTCTGTAAAATAGGGATAATAATTCCATATTCAAGGAATGTGAAGTGCTGGACCCCTCAGAGAAATTTAATAAAATTTGACTTCTTTTTGGCAGCATCATTTCTGCCTTTGTGATTTGCTTGTTGACCTCCTAATCCATATGTTCACAGGTGCACAGACTCACTTATTCCTGGACTCTTCTGAGTATTTACATGTAGCTACTGATTGTCACAAAATGCTACCTCTTCATGGGAGAATATTAATAAAATGTCCTCTTTGTTTTCTTTTAGTTTAATAAGCAGTCTTTGACCCAAACACCAGGGCGAGAACCTTCCACTCCCCGAGTACAGAAGAGGGCCCGTTCACGCTCCTTCAGTGGACTTATCAAGGTAGGCGTGCTGTGCTGTGGTTTTTGGCATTGACTGTGAGGAAGTTTAATAGTTTGATTTTTCTTATGGATAAACGGTTTTCTCCTATTCTTTGGGATCCTATAAAGGGTTAATTTGTAAGAGGGTATGGATAGGATTTGGAAAAGTTTTATTTTTCAAAGCATTTTGCTGTGTTTCAAATCAGAGAAGGGGCTCAATGGAGAAGTGAGGTATAAAAGAAATAAAGGTCTTTCCTGGGACTGAGGACAGAGTCCTCATTCCTGAGCAGTGGAAAAAGTCTCTTTTGCTTCCTGACCTACTTGGAGCTATACACTTCTTTACACAGTTTACTAAACCTATGGAGAAGTGAGGAAGTTGATACCAGGGGAATTGTTAGAAAAAATGGATTTTCTAATAGGCTAGTGAGCTTTGGTATCTCAAAGGTTTGTAAGCTTAAAATTTTTAACAGTTGTAGGATTCTCTTCCCTTGTATCAAATTCATTAAAAGTCTTCTTTTTAAGGCCGGGAGCGGTGGCTCACGCCTGTAATCCTAGCACTTGGGAGGCCGAGGCGGGTGGATTGTTTGAGCTCAGGGGTTCGAGACCAACCTGAGCAAGAGCGAGACCCCGTCTCTACTAAAAATAGAAAGAAATTATATGGATAGCTAAAAATATATATGGAAAAAATTAGCCGGGCATGGTGGCACATACCTGTAGTCCCAGCTACTCGGGAGGCTGAGGCAGAGGGATCGCTTAAGCCCAGGAGTTTGAGGTTGCTGTGAGCTAGGCTGACGCCATGGCACTCACTCTAGCCTGGGCAGCAAAGCGAGACTCTGTCTCAAAAAAAAAAAAAAAAAAAGTCTTCTTTTTAAAACAAATACAAAGTATACTTCTGTGCTGTTGCTGCTATCACTGTTTGCAGAGTCAATTTGTAAGTCTTCACAGGTGATTTTTACTTGTAGTTAAGGAATATTGCCATCAGGTGGCAGTAGATAACTTGATTATAAGGTTCAAATTTCCACGTGTAAACTGAGGCAAAGTTCTGGTTCACTTAGAGATTAGCACTATTCTGTGTTATGCTATTTTTCTTTTTAAAATCGTTTTATCTTTATTAAGATATATAAATCCAGCAACTTTAAGGACCCCTTTGCTTAAAATTTAAAATTTTTGCCCTAAAAAATAAATACCTTGTAATTTTTTTTTCTTTAAGGTGCAGCTATTAGTATTTACAAATTCATCTAACTCTAATTTTGGTCCTAGTTATAATTTACAGATGTATAGAATTCACAATCAATCTTGATCTGCTGGGACCAATAGGCTCTGGGACATTAGGCTTGCTTGACATCAAAATTTCCTTTGCTCTCAATAGCATGAAAAGGCAGCCCATGGAATGGGAGAAAATAGTTGCAAATTATGTATCTGGTTAGGGGTTAATATCCAGAATATATAAAGAACTCCTATAACTCAACACAGCAAAAACAGCCATATTAAAAAATGGGCAGGCCAGCGGGCATGGTGGCTCACGCCTGTAATCCTAGCACTCTGGGAGGCCAAGGCGGGTGGATCGCTTGAGGTCAGGAGTTCGAGACCAACCTGAGCAAGAGCGAGACCCTGTCTCTACTAAAAATAGAAAGAAATTATCTGGACAACTAAAAATATATATAGAAAAATTAGCCGAGCATGGTGGTGCATGCCTGTAGTCCCTGCTACTCGGGAGGCTGAGGCAGTAGGATCGCTTAAGCCCAGGAGTTTGAGGTTGCTGTGAGCTAGGCTGACGCCATGGCACTCACTCTAGCCCGGGCAACAGAGTGAGACTCTGTTTCGAAAAGAAAAAAAAAAAAAAAAATGGGCAAAGGACTTAAATAGACATTTCTCCAAAGAAAATATACAAATGACCAAGAAACACATGAAAAGATGCTCATCATCACTAATCATTAGGGAAATGTAAATCAAAACCATAGTGAGATACTACTTCACACCCACTAGGAAGGCCATTATCAAAAAAACAGAAAATAACAAATGTTGATGAGGATGTGCTGAAATTGGAACCCTTGTGCACTGCTGGTGGGAATGTAAAATGGTGTAACTGCTGTGGAAAACAGTTGACAGTTCCTCAAAAAATTAAAAATAGAATTACTTTATGATCCAGCAATTCCACTTCTGGGTATATACCCAAAAGAATTGAAAGCAGAGTCTCAAGGAGATCTTTGTATACTGATATTCATAGCAGTATTATTCACAATAGGCAAAAGGTGGAAGCAACCTAACTGTTCATTGACAGATGAATGGATAAGCAAAATGTGGTCTGTACAGACAATGGAATAGTATTCATTTTTAAAAAGGAAGGAAATTCTGACATATGGTACAACGTGGATGAACCTTGAGGACATTATGCTAAGTGAAATAAGCCCCAGTCACAAAAGGACAAATACTGTGTGATTCCACTTATATGAGGTACCTAGAGTAGTCAAATTCATAGAGACAGAAAATAGAAGGGTGGTTGTCAGAAGCTAGGGATGTGAGAGGAATGGGGGGTATTATTTAATAGGTATGGAGTTTCTGTTTGGAAGGCTGAAAAAGTTCTGGAGATGGATAATGGTGGTGATTGCACAATACTGTGAATGTACTTAATGCCATTGAACTGTACCATTTAAAATCGTTAAAATGGTAAATTTTTTTTTCTTTTATTTATTTATTTATTTATTTTTTTGCACAACTAAGACTTGCAAAAAATGGTAAATTTTATGTGTATTTTATCATACCTCAAAAAATCCCTTTGCTAGAAACTGAGAAGCACATTCACCTGCTTAGATATGGCTAGTGAAGTGAACATCCTCTTTTTTCCTTCTCGATTGGAAAAGTCTGTCATTTTCTCTGACTTCCCTGTCATAGAGATGATTGATAAACAGAAAAGTTATAGTCAAATAAGAAACTGAGAAGTACATTCATCTGCTTAGATATGGCTGGTGAAGTGAACATCCTTAGTTTACCCTCTTTTTTTCATTCTCAGGTGGAAAAGTCTGTCATTCTCTTTGACTTCCCTATCATAGAGATGATTGATAAACAGAAAAGTTATAGTCACATAAGTGTTTCTGTATGTGATAGTCAAATAAATGTTTTTTCTTTAACTAAAGTTAAATGGGTGTAGTTTTCTTTGTGAGCTCTTTTCTTGCAGTTGGCTTTAGGTGTATTGCTAATTGTTCTTGAAATGTAGATATATAGTATCTTCTTGGCAGCTGCCTAATTCTTTACCAAGAGAATTTAGAACTTTAGTGTTTATAAAACAGGTTATAATTCTATCAGGATAAAACATTTTAGAATAACAATTTTAAACACAAATGTTAGCAAATTTTATATAACAGGGGTGTTAAGTGTTTTCATTACAAAGAGATTTTTGAGCTAATAATAGATGTAGGTTTTTCTTCAGTTGTTCTGCATGGAGTAATGAAATGTCTTTTGAAAAATCACTGGAAGCTTTACAACCAGTCCTGTGGCTCCTGGAATCCCCATTTCAGCTTACGCTGAGGTGGTACTGTACCTAACTTCTGAAAGGAAGATGTTCCGGTCTTATTTTTCCAGCATGTCTGTGGTTTAGCTATTTGATTTCTATCCTGCTTTTTAAAAAATTAAACAAAAATTTTTTAAATTAATTTTTTCCCCAGCTTTATTAAGATATAATTGACAATCTATCCTGCCTTAATCCCTCTTTTGGCTAGATTTTTTTCCTCCAGAACTCCCCTCTTGTAAATAATGTATTACATCAGAATGTTCCGAGTATTGCTGCTGATATTTATAATGTAGAGTTTAATGTTCTGGTTTTGATATATTCTTTTTTTTTTTTTTTTGGCATTCAAAATTATTCTCTTAGGGGCAAAAAGGGGAAGATTTCTCCAAAGATGGTAGAATTGTCACTGTCAGCTGTTACATTAGGTTACGTCAGCTTCTAAGCTGTTCAGAGAAGAAAGGGCTTTTAGTCTTGCTTTGAATGTCAGTATAGTCATGTGACCCTCTTAATAAGGCTTATACCTTCTTGTGGCTATATTAGGAACTCTTATAGAATTTCTCCAAATTTTCCAATCCTATGTGAGGAAATGACAGGCAAGCAAAGTCTTAAGAGTAGATCCAGCCTAAAATATTCCTTAGTGGGGAGGGAGGAAGGGACTTTTTAAACAGCTGCCAGAGACGACACAACTATGGGAAAAAAAATTATACTGGTAAGTAACTGGCATTTCTTTTATGGTCTCAGAGGTATACTCTAATTGGCCTACATTAGCTAGTTTACATCAACTATAAAGTTGCTTCTAATATATCAGCCCTTTTAAATTAGGAAAAGCGATCAAAGAGAGGCAATGATTTCACGTGTTTTTGGTAACAGCTTTGGCCTCTCTTGAATAAGATAGCCTGGGAGGGTCCATAGAGAATTTATCAGAATGCTGAATTTTTTTTTTAATCTAAGGAAATTATAATTTTGAAGGCCGTGTAGCTGTAATGTAGATAAAATAGATGTTTATAAATCAAATATTTTCTGTTCTGTAAATTAGCGGAAGGTCCTGGGAAATCAAATGATGTCAGAAAAGAAAAACAAGTACCCTACCCCAGAATCTGTGGCCATCGGTGAATTGAAGAGAGCCAGCAAAGAAAATATGAACTTAGTAAGATACTGTTCTTTGGATTTTGTCTCTGTATGTGTACATTTGTTTAGAAAGGAGGAACATTTATATACTGTCATCTGTTGTACTGTGTTTCTTTGGGCCATTCAAATGCCTTTTTCTCAATTAATCCTTCCATCTATGCTACCTTCTTTCTGTAGGTTTTCATTGATTCATTCCACAAACACATTTTGAGTTCAAGAAGGATATAGCTAGTCACAAACAGGTGACCAATACAGTACAATAGCTCCATAAACAAGTCTTGGAGACAGTGGTTAATTTTTACTGGGAGGCTCCACAGGCCAGGTGACATTTGGGCCAGGACTCCTTGGCTCTGCATTACCTGTGGGGTAGTCCTTCAAGGTATCCCAGCCATGCCTACTTCATTAAGCCAGTAATTAATCAGTTAAGATGAATGAGATATAAATATGTCAGTCTCGGTAAAACTCTTTACGTTGAAATTGATCAAGTAAATAATTCCTCTGTTAGTAAAGTGTATCAATAGGAATGACATTAAAACATTTAAGCCTCTGTAACATTTTTTTATTACAGTTATTTTCTGGCTCTCCAGCTGTCACGATTACACCAACAAGATTGAAATGGTCTGAGGGGAAGAAAGAGGGGAAAAAAGGTACTAATTGTGCTTATTCTCTGTTCTTACTGAATGCAATTTCTTTCTGCATCTAGTCAGTCAGTAGCAGTTTTCGAATTCCCAGTGCAGTAAAGTTATAGTCAGAGATGATATAAAAATTACAAGGCCAGGCCCTTGCCTTGAATCCATTCACCAGGTGGTTATTGAGCATCCACTCAACACTGTTCCAGGTACTGAGGGGTTGAGCTGTGAACACAGACCTCACAGTCCCTGCGTTGTTGGACAGACAGGACACTTGGGTAAAATATCCTAAGATTACTTGTTAGATGGCTGGGTGTGGTGGCTCACGCCTGTAATCCTAGCACTTTGGTAAGCCAAAGTGGGAGGATCATTTAAGGCCAGGAGTTCGAGACCACCCTGAGCAACACAGCAAGACTCTGTCCCAACAAAAAAATAGAAAAATTAGCTGGGTATGGTGTGTTCTTGTAGTCCCAACTACTTGAGAGGCTAAGGTGGGAGGATCCTGTGAGCCCAGGAATTTGAGGTTGCGGTGAGCTATGATGACAACTGCCCTCTAGCCCAGGCAACAGAGTGAGACCTTGTCTCAAAACCAAACCAAAACAAAACAATAAATAACCCCCCCTAAAAAATGCTTTTAAAAGCAGACTAAAAACAAGTGTAAACTAATTTGTGAAACCAAGTACAGCAGTGCTGAGCGTATGCTTTTGGAATAGTTATGTTCCTTTTCTGTGTAGACTAGCCTTAATTAGTGGAACTTTCCAGATAAACAGCTCATGCTGAAGGAGCCTGGAAATCATATCATAACAGGATTATTTAATGCTAGGGCTGCTGATTGTCCCAGACTTTTCTGGTAAAAGGCTGATATGCTTTCCTCTGAAGGAGCTGGGTGGATCACTGGAAAGACCACCAGATGTGTGGTTAGCCCTAATTTGAGTCGTCATTCCTCTGACCCAGGAAAACTGTTCATTCTCTCTGAACTTAAGTTTCTTCTGAAAATGAGGATAAAAGTTGCATCTGCTTCATGAGGTTCAATTGAAATAATGTCTTGGCAGCACATTTTAATTGTTAAAGCTTTAACAAGTGGTAATAGTTGTTGCAAAAGAAAACTGGATGAGACTTGGTCTTGTTATTAAGGCTCGTGTGGCAGACGAAGGGATCTCTGGTTTGACATGATCATTTTACCACTGAGATGTGAGCATAATTACTATGTGAGACATCAGCAATATAAAAAGAACAAAAGCCCAAATCCTTATGGATAAATTCTTTTCTAGAAAAAATTAGATTTCAGTATAGTTTTCTTACTAATTCTTGACTGAATTATCTGAACTGCTGTTTGTTTCCTCCTTGCTTCTGACTTCTAGGCTGGGCTGTCTGATTGAGGCAAGATAAGTGTTTGGGTTATTTGTATCTAAATATTTCTATATAGCCATGAGTCAAAACTGAGCATAGTTATTTTTGAAGGTGACATTGTTTTGTATCAATTATACCTTTGTTGCTTTCATTTTTGAAGATAATCAGGAAATAAAACCTCTTTCTATATTGACAACTCCACTTTGGAAATAAACGAAATTTTAAAAAGCCAGTTTAATATTTCACCAAGAAATTTTAGAGTAGGGATTCTTGACCTGCTATCTGTAGACTTCCTAAAGGGTCTAATAAAGTTCCCGGTATTGTTGATGAAATCTTTTATGTAGGTGCACATGTGCATTTATCTGAGGAAGAGAATAGATAGTTTTTATAAGATTCTTAAGAATGTTAGTGGTTCAGAAAAGTAGAGGCTCACAGATAATGAATGACCTTTGATTGGATCTGGCAATAGCATTTTCCCTTTATTGTCTTCCTGATCCTTCCTCTGTCCTGAAATGCCTTCCTTGGCATCATGATGCCACATTATTATTATTCTCCTCCTTCCTCTTTAATTCTTTTCTATATCTTGAGTGGCTTACCGTTGTCTACCTATCCCTCCACTTTTTTTTTTTTTTCAAAGCTCTATCTTTAGTTCTCTCCCCTTCTCTGCTTTCTTTTCCCCTCTTTTAACAGCTTGATTTACTTCCACAGCTCAGTTCTGTTCTCTGTACTATCACTACTCCCAAACTGTCAGCTCTAGGTCTTAACTCTCTGCCAGTCTGCAAGCCCACAGATCCAGGTGCTTGCCATGTATTTCTTTTACACAACAATGAATATACAACCCTAGATTTTTTTTGATAGTGATGTTTATAATAAAAGTAACAAATATTCTTTGAATAAGATAATGTAATTTTGTTGTAATCATCAATACCATAATCCCCAAAGACTTTTACTTAGCACAGCATTTCTCAGCCTTGGCACACTATTGACATTTTGGGTCAGATAATTCTTTTTGTGGGGAGCTGCCTCGTGCATTGTATGATGTTTAGCAGCATCCCTGGCCCTCTACCCAGTAGATGTCGGTAGCACCCTTCCCCCAGTTTTGATAACCAGAAATGCTTCCTGATATTGCCAAATGTCCCCCAGGGCAGGGAGAGAGCGAAATCACCTCTAGATGAGAACAACTGATTTAGCACCTACTTATTAATGGGCATGATTTTCAGCAACTTTGCCTTTGAAACTTTCTCTGGCTAACCCAGCCATATATAATTACTTTTTCCTTTGAACTCTTATTTGACTCTGCTAAAATGTTGACATTTAATATGATCTATTGTGTTTACTTCGTATGTATTATCTTCTTTCTGTAGCTAGTTTCTCTTCTGGAAGACAAGGGTCAGACTTAATATATTTGTGGCTCTTGTCCCCTGCTCTTCTCTTCCTTCCACAGTGCCTGTGTCTAGTAGGCATTTAGTGAACATTCACTGATGAAAGGAGTAATGGTGGTCAGAGTGTGAGCTCTGTGTTCACTTAGTTGGGTTCAATTCTCAGTTTTGCTGCTTAATAGCTATGTGTCCTGGGGCAAGTTAATTTGTGTAGACTGCAGATTCTCTGTAAAATGGAAGGAGTATTACCTCATGCACTGGTTGTTGTGAGGATAAATAAGATAAATGTATGTAAAGAACTTAAGAGCAGCACCCTGCACAAAATATATATTTTCTAAGTGTAAGCTGTTATTGCCATTAAGGTGATTCAATGAACTGAGATTAGATCAAGCAGACTGGTGATGTTTACTTAGTAGAGAGTCATAAATTCTCAGTTAAACTCTTTAACCGTTAGTTTGAAGAAAATATTAAGTGTAGATTCTCTAGCTTTTAGGTGGGATGTTTGCAAAAAGAACTGTTTAAAAACATGTCTAATGCTCTTGTGTCTCCTTCAACCTAGGATTCCTCTGAAGGATCCAGAGTTCTCCTGTCATCCACCCAGAATTTTATTTTTAGGTGTTATTACTACTTACAGCAAAGTTTGGACTTGCAGTTTGCTTGCTGCATTTTCAATTGTGAAAGTTAACTGATACCGTGACCTGACTGATACCTCTAATCCCACTCACTGGATGATATATTTGCAAGCTGTGCCTTCTGAGAGAGTGCAAGGCACCCTCTCTCTTATTTAATAATACTATGGGGAAACCACTAACCAGCCAACCAGCTTCTACAGCATAGTAAACGGGCAGAACCAGGTGGGCTCCACTGCTCATTCAGTGTGTTTAGGCAGATTCCATTTTTTTAAAAACATGAAATTTGTGCTCAACTGCCTTTTTTTTTTTTTGTTTGTTTGTTTTGTTTTTTTAAGTACTGTCAGTCATAGTGGTTGATGTTATTTTTCATGGATAATTTGAGCTTTTATCTGTTTTCATAGTGTTGGGGGGCATTTGGTTGTTGTTTTTGTTTGTTTTTTTATTTCTTTGTTTTAAAAGCCATTTCTTTGTTTTAAAAGACTCTAAGCTAGATACCTTTCACTCTTTTTCACCTTGAGCTTTGGGAAAGCTCTTTATCTCATGAGGCTGTATTCCTCAGTATCTTATTTGTGTCCAGAGAATTTATACCTTTCCTGGAAATTTTTCATTATTTCTTGGGTCTGAGATTGAAGGGTATTTGACCTGAGGTATTGAAAAAGAATACAGAACAATACAATATTTTAGCAAATTTCAATTATTAGACTGTTTTCTCTCCCTCCTTCCATTCCTCCCTCTCTTGTCCATCCTCCCTTTCGTCCCCCTTTCTCAGTGATGCAAAAATAATTGTGTGGTTGCTGAACTTGTTTCCTTCATTCAATTTCCTCTTGACTAAAACATCTCTGGTGCCAATGTAATACTTCTGTGCCAAATCACTGTGACTCAAGAAAAGTCACTGACAGCTTAACAGAGGTTTGCTGAATTATTTGTATGTAGTGGGAAGCTCTGGAGTGTGCATAGGAGGGAGCTGGCTGCCTTTATGTACCAGGATGCCTCTTTATGAGTGGCGTTATATTGTACCTTCCAAGGGATCAGTGTTCAGGCTATACTTCTCCTGAGAGCAAGTTGGAATCAGAGGAAAGGAAGTGAGCAGCGATCTTTGCAGGGCTGACAGGACTTAGAGGAGAGAATGTTCTTATTTGGAAGCAGTTGTGGCTTATCACCAATGTTCAGGGAGTAGTTGCTGCACCACCCCTCTCCTTGTCAGAGTAGGCAAAGGTAGTAATTTGGAGAAAGACATGGGGCCGGAGCTTTTAGCTTGTGGGTGGGGTATATTCACGTATGTTGGAGATGAGCATTGGCATGGCTTTGATCTAGTACGAAGTAGTCCCTGCCCAGAGAGCAGCATGTGGCAGGTGAGAATGTTCAGGATTATGCCTGGCTCTATTAAGCTGTATAACCATCCTCACTCTGTGGGTTGGAGCTGAGTCTCAGGCCACTATGGGGAAGCAGTTGCCCAGCAAAATATGGTTTGCTGACCTATTTTAAACTATTGAAAATGCTGCATTATTGCTGAAATGAAAGATGACTCTGGGGCAGCAGAGTTTGGCCTTGTTTCTGGCTGTCAGCCCTCTCTTCCATGCTTTCTGTTTCTTTTGTTGCTATAACAGCAATAGTGAAGAAAAATGTAAAATTTGGCCTTCCCATGTGATAGACTGTGAACAATAGATGGTTAGAAGTATAAAACTACTTAAAAGCCCCTTTCTATAGAGTGGTTTTATGTCATTCTTAAAGAAATACTCATTAGCAAAGTCATTTGTGTAGATTTCTATTTGACTTTTTTTCTTATTAAGAAAAAATAAAACTCCTTGTACCAGATATCAGTAATTCAATCAGAAATTCCTTTTGGTATCACCAAATTGAAGTAGTATTCTCCCTTAACACAATACTTCCTTTCTTTATTTGTTTAATGTGTGTCCTGGAGTGTTGGTGTGATTTGTTAAACATGGGCTGGCATCAGGTAGAACAGAACAGTGACCTGATGCCTCCTTGTCGTTGACTTAGTTTTGTGGTTCTATTTGAAGGAGGTAGCTGAGATTTAGGAGATGCTCTTTGGGTGAATGGACTCAGTAAACGAGGGTTGTGTTCTGGGGCGAGGGTGGTGAGAAAAATGTTTATGACATGCACATGCTTTTATATAGCTGGTCCTCTTTGGGCAGTTGATGTCTGTATTTGGGTATATGTGTTCTGTTTATTTATTGAATATGATTTCCCTTGCTTTAAGGGTTTTATAGGTCATTTTTCTTTTAGAAGCTATGATCCAGTTGGAATCCAAATTTGAGGAGTAAGCAGCATAACCTTCTACCTTGTAATATGTAACTATTTTAATCCTGTGTAATCTTATGGAAAATTCAGACAAAAACCCTTTATCATTTGCCACAGTGAAATGCTGTCTCCCTTCCAACTTGGTGGGCAGGTATTATTTTTGAGCCAGTATTTAACATGTTTTTTTAATCTATACAATTTTTAAAAATATGTTTTGTTATGTTTATTTTTCATGTTGGAACAATCTTTTTGGAACTGCCTCTTCTTGTGGCTTTTAAAATTTCATTTCTTCCTGGGGGTTAATTGCAATTGGTTTTGATGTAGTATCAATACAGGGCATTGCATTTGTGCCAGTGGGATTCAAGATGAAAACAAAGACCAGCTCCTTGATTCAGACCTGCACTTGGTGAGCTACACTGGTTGAATTAGTGACAACCATAGGCACTGGAGTTTCTCACCTTTTACAGTGGTGAACTTTTGCCCTAGGACCAATGAATCTCATTTGAAAAACCCCACTGCAGCAGTGAAAGAGGATCAGGAGATACTGATTATACCTGAATTTCAAAATACATTAAAAGAACAGGTAAGGAACACCCTTGGGAAATGAGGTAGTGCAGAGCTGTTGACTGGTGACCACTGGGTGCTCCAGAGGTGGTGGTTTTGTTGTCCTGTAAGGAAACCAGTGGATCCCAGAGTGTCAGAGCAGAGCCATTCTCTCCTCCGAAATAGCAATGTTTTTGTTCAACTTCCCTCACAGGACCCTATGTTAGCAGACAATTTAAAATACTGCCTTCTAAGAGAACCTGTGGTCACTGGGACTGTGCCCCACAGTGACTGGCTATGTGACCATGCATAACTGGGACGCCATCTTTGGGAATGGATGTTTCTAGACTTTCTGCTTCCTTACCTCCTGCAGGGCCTTGCACAGATGCTTGAAGCTAATGGCTCCCATTCTGAGGTCATTTCTATGGGGAACTCCTTTCCCCAGGAGAGAGCATCATCCCTGCCCTCCTCCACCCCAAAGACTTTGTATTGAAGATACGACCTAGATCTAAATCTGGATGCCAGCATTTGGCAGGATTGCCCTAGAATTTTGGGAAGATTTGGGTTCCTAAGATGCACAAGCTTTATAACCCAGTAGTGATTAATTCAATCTAAAACTCACTGTAGAATGTTAGCTTTCCTAGACAGCTAATGCTGAGGTCTTCCCACCAGTGTACGGTTGATGGAGGTAGGCTAGTGAGGAGGTAGAGTACATAATAGCCAGTCTCCATGGAAGCTGGAGTGTGTGAGGCCACAGCCCGTGCTAAAGAGCCATTGAACACTCCCCCAGAGATGTCTGGGGACCAGCAGAACCTGCCAGGAAAAACATTCCCTTACCCCAGGGTTCTTTCTTCATAGCAAGTGTTGCCTTTGTACTATCCCTGAACTCACTCAACAAGAGAAACAGGGTTTCTTAACTATTTCACCATTTAAGATTTTTCATTCTTATTTGACTATATATATGTAATTGTAAAGAAACAATCATATGTGTTGTCTTTCTTTTATATTCATGTAATATTCTGAAATTAAATTTCTTTTGTTTCATATCCACAGGCTTTGACTGATCCTTTGGTTTACCTTTTGACTGACGGATTATTTTGAAGAGAGAGGTTCCTCTTCTTCTGAGGAATGTGAGGTCTCTAAGAAAGGCTTTTCTTACCTTGTTTTCCAGCTGGGTAGGTGGGTTCAGGAGGAGTGAGGCTTTTGGCTGATAAGAAGTGGAATTGGAGACTCTGGGATTCTGAGCTGCTAGATTTCCTGTGGCTCAGTCTAGAATGCTTTGCACAGATTTGAGTTTCTCACATAATCTTTATTTCCTCATTTAAAAATAAGGAGTGATAGTTACAGTAACAATAAAAATGGCTTTATATTTTCACTTGTGTGAAGAAGGTGTAGTCTTTAGACAACTGGTTGAAATGTTGTTTTTTTTTTTTCCTGCCACTGCCTTAGTCCATCTGGGCTGCTATAACAGAATACCATAGACTGGGTGGCTTATAAACAACAGAAATTTATTTCTCACAATTCTGGAGTCTGGGGAGTCCAAAATCAAGGCACCAGCAGATTTGGTTTCTGGTAAGGGCTTGCTTCCTCGTTCATAGACTGCCATCTTCTTCCTGTAATCTCACATGGTGGAAGGGACAAGGGATCTCTCTGAGGCCTCTTTTATAAGGGCACTAATCCCCCTAAACAACTCCCCCACCAAAGGCCCTACCTCCTAATGCCTTCACATTGGAGATTAGGTTTCAACATGAATTTTGGGGGAATACAAACATTTAGTCTATAGTAGCTACTTATTATATATGTGATACGACCTTAGGTATGTCCCTGAACATTTCTGTCCCCTCATCTGTAATGTAGGGATAATGGTATCTCAATAATACCGTGCTCTCAATGGGTTAACAGATGTAAGGGCCTAGCACAGAGGGTTTTAATCTGGTGTCTGTGGTTGTGCTTCAGGATAATTGTTTGCCCTTGTAATTCTATGTAAAATTTTGTGTACATTTGCATTTTTCTAGGGGAGAAATTCCATAGCTTTCACAAGACTCTCAGAGGAGTTCTTGACTACTAAATTACTGAGAACCACTAGCCTTACACAGTGCTGGCAGATGGCAATTATTCATTAAATGTCAATTCTGTTTCTCTGCCAAGGATATATTTTATAATCAGCAGGTTATTGATGCTGACATAGTTATTTTGATAACAAAGGAGTTATTTAAATCTTGAATAGAAACAAAAACTCTGCAGTTGTCCTTACTCCGTCACCTACCTGTGCTCTTCTCTTTTGCCACATTAGGTCCTTAGGTGCTTTTCAAAACAACTGTCCCTCTCTCCCCACCCCCCACCTAGCACCAACTGATATTATTTACTATGAAGAAAGGAGCCAGATCTGTTCCTTGAAAGTTAGTACATGGGAAACTGGGTAATGGCAAAGAAAAGAAAGGGGTGGAGGGGGGATGAGAGAGAGATTTTAAAAAACAGGAGATCAAGTACAGTGCTGAGCACATAATCATTGACTACTGAATTGTATTAATAGAAAGGGCTGAAGAAGCAGACGTGCATTAAATAGTGGAAAGCGAGCTGGTGCAGTGGCTCACATCTGTAATCCCAGCACTTTGGGAGGCGAAGGTGGGAGGATTGCTTGAGGCCAAGAGTTCCCGACCAGCCCAGGTAACATAGGGAGACCCCATCTCTACAAAATAATTTTGCAGATTAGCTGACTATGGCAGCGCATGCCTGTTGTCTCAGCTACTCAGGAGGCTGAAGCAGGATTACTTGAGCCCAGGATTTCGAGGTTACAGTGAGCTATGATTGGGCCACTGCACTCCATTGCACTGTCACACCTGGGTGACAGAACGAAACCCTGTCTCCTGTCTCTAAAACAAACAAAACAAAACAAAATATAGTGAAAAGGGAAATTAGAAAAACAGAGAAATGGGAAGAGTTTTCCGCTTAGTCTTCCTCCTCCTCCTGGGCTAGTTTCATCACCTTTGCCCCCTATGAGGGCTGGCCCACCTTTTCTTCCTACCTGCATTCCTGAATTAGAGGTATATAGGGGATGGGACTAGTGAAGAATGCTGAACCCAGAGTGGATGATATCATTTTTGTTTAGATGCTTCTTTAAAGCCCAGCCTCTTGATTTCCCCCATAAAAACAAATGTAGAGAACAAAAATTGGGCCAGGTGTGGTGGTCCACACCTGTAATCCTAGCACTTTGGGGAGCCGAGGTGGGAGGTTTGCTTGAGGCCAGGAGTTTGAGACCAGCCTGGGCAACACACTGAGACCCTGTCTCTGTAAATATTAAGAAAAAATTAGTGGGATGTGGCGTACACCTGTAGCTATTCAGGAGGCTGAGGCAGTTAGCCTGGGTGACAGAGTGATACTCTGTCAAAAAAAATAAATAAATAAAAAACAAAAATTGGGGTTGAGCGATGGCCAAGTCTTAGTTCAAGTTGATCATTAATATCCTTTATCAGCAGCATCCAGTGGCCAGATCCTGAGAGTCTTCTACCTTAAGAGTCAGGATTAGAGTGAGTAGGAGGGGCCGTTGGTGTCATTGCTTGCTTTCCCCTTTTAGTCCCAGAAATGAGTTGTTATTATTTTCAGTGCCTTGGTATTAAGGAATGCTCGATTCAGTTGAACCATACCTGTGGGCAAAAGAGAAAGGAAACAGATTGTCCAAAAATTGTGAGCCCACGGGGTGAAGAAACCAGAAAAATAGGGCCAGTGGGCTACAAAAGAGCTATAGTTTAACAAGGTATATAGTTGACCCTTGAACAACATGGGGGCTGGGGTACTGGTCCCTCACCCCTGTGAAGTAAAAAATCTATGTGTAACTTGTGACTCCCCAGAATCTTAACAACTAATAGCTTGCTGTTGACTGGAAGCCTTATTAATAACATAAACAAGATTAACACGTATTTTGTATATTACATGTATTATATACAGTATTCTTACAATGAAGCTAGAGAAAAGAAAATGTTATTAAGAAAATCATGGCCAGGTATGGTGGTTCATGCCTATAATCCTAGCATTTTGGGAGGCTAGGAGTTTGAGACCAGCCTGGGCAACACAGTGAGACTGGTCTCTGAAAAAAATGAGCCAGGTGTGGTGGTGCATGCCTGTGGTCCTGGCTACTTGGGAGGCTGAGGTGGGAGGATCACCTGAGTCCAGGAGTTTGAGGTTACAGTGAGCTATGATTGTGCCACTGCATTCCACCCTGGGTGACAGGTGACAGTGATCCTGTCTCTTAAAAAGAAGAAAAGAATATCATAAGGAAGAAAAGAATATATTTCCTATTCATTAAGTGGAATCATAAACGTTTTCATCCTTGTCATCTTCACATTGAGAAGGCAGAGGAAGAGGAGGGGCAGAGGCTGAAGAAAATCCAGTACAAGTGGACCTGTGCAGTTCAAACCCATGTTGTTCAAGGGGCAACTGTACATATTCCAGGGATTCATATATGTACCAACCTTGGGGGAATGTCACTTTCCCCCATGGACACAGCTGGGGCTCTCTTGACTCGTGGCCATGGCAATTGTAAATTTAACGTTGTGCTTGAGATTGCTGCATTTATCATCATATTTTCATGATCTATGTCCACTGGCAACAGCTCAGAGAGGAAAATAATAGCCCTCAAAGGAAAAATGTTAATATAATATACATGTATATATTCTAAGCATTATATATAATTATAAAGAATGAATCACAAATTTAAGCATCTTAAATATAGGCATAAAAAATAACCCTCAAACAGGAAGCTGGTGCCCTATCAGATTGCATCATTTGAGAAGAAAAGCAAGTCAGCACACTGTAAGGAGGAAAAAAGCAGAGGTCCTTCCTCTGATAGAATTTCAATATTCTGTTCATTTCTTTTTCTTTTTTTTTTTTATTATCACAGCTCATTGGACTGAAAATTTCTTCCTTTTTTTTTTTTTTTTGGATGTGGTCTCTGCGTGTTACCCAGGCTGGAGTGCAGTGGCTATTCATAGGCATGAGCACAGCACACTATAGCCTTGAACTCTGTTCATTTCCATACATGTGTTAAGGAAGGGTAGAAGATTTTCTTCATAGGACTGTGAAACTGTCACAGTGGAAACACCCTGTCTTTAGAAAGCAGCGTTCTTTAGAAGATAGACCAAACTTGAATCCTTCCCATTGGTGCTGTGTTGTATTTGATGAGCTATTCAGCAATCATTGTTATAAGAAAGTTTCAACTTAAAAGCAAACACCACAGTTTTATAATGAAATGTCATTTGTGTTTTCTTTGCCCTCAGCTTAGTTTAAAAAGCTGGTCATTCTCTACATAATCACAACATTTTTTAGTCTGAGATTAGAAGCTCCTAGAAATAAGAGGTTGTGAACTCATTAACTAACTCATTGTTTCCCTTGAAGGGCTGAACATAATAATTGAGACTCATATGATGTTTACAGATGATGGTGGAGATGGGTTTGATGCTAGATGCCAGATGAAGGAAACCATGCCAGGAATCAGAGCCATGGATTCCAGATTCAGTAACTTTGTCTGCATCCCTATGACTGTGCGAGAACTATACTTAATCTCACTCAGTCTCAGTTTACTTGTCTATAAAATACAGATAGTGATGACTGCCCTACTTCTCCATATAGTGCTATCATGAAGTCCAAGTGAGATCATGTATTGAAAAGAGCTTTGTAAATTATAAATCCCTGTGGAACATGTACATGTGGCAAATTGCCTAAGAAAGTTTTCAAAAGCCAGTACAACTTTTTACCCCATTTGAAGTAAATTAACATCCTAGAGTCCACTTTGTGTCTAAATGAAATTTCCTAGCACTTAAAAAATAACAATAAATAAAAATTGTGAGCCCAGAAGCTATTCTTCAACACTAGTGTACAGAAGTTGGGATTGCTAATAAGAGCTTCTGCCCATGTACTTACCATTTTCCAAAATTGGAAGAGGAATACGGTAGGGCCTCTAAGCAGTTCAAGTTTCTTGTGAATGAAAAGCTAGTACCATAATTTATTGAGTACTTGCTATGTACTAAGCTCTGTGCTAGCCAATTAATTTCTTGTCTCGTTAAATTCGTACATCTCTGTGAGATACTGTTTTCTCCAGTTTTATACAAGACACATATGAACAATTTAATAATGTATCTGTTGTCAGCTAAAAAATGGCAGAGCCAAGATTAACATCCAGGGCTGCCTGACTTTAAGAACTGTGGTCTTATTCAGGGGTGACACACCCCAATGTCTACAGGAGCCAGAAAGGTATGTAATGAAAACCACAACCACTTTAAGATACTTAAAAAAGCCATGGGAGCCAAACAGGACTCCTCTGTGGCCTGTTTTGGCCCACAAGCCCCACTTGGCACCGGCTGCACGGTGCTGTCTTCTGGGTGGTTCCGGGTCTGCACAGGACACTCTGCAGAGCTTCTCAGTGCTGGTTCTGAGATGATAGCAAGGAGTGTGCCTTCCAGAAAGATGGGGAATGGTGTTCAGACACAGGAGGGCATCTGCTGAACACCCTCCCGGCCCCCACTCGCTGCTGGGACCTGCTTAGGGAGAGCCTATCCTCATCTCTCTGCTCTTCCAACGTGCCCTGTCCAAAGTGGTAGCTCTAGCCACATCTGGATATTGAGCACTTGAAATGTGGCTCATTTGAATTGAGATGTAGGAATAAAAAAGATCATAAAAATATCTCAATTTTTTATATTGATTACAGGTTGAAATGATATTTTGAATATATTGGGCTAATATATCATTAAATTAATTTTACCTGTTTCTTTTTACCTTTTTAATATGGCCACTAGAAAATATAAAATTATTTATATGGCTCATGTTATATTGCTAGTGTTCCAGAGCCTCTGGGCCTCTAATTCTAGGCTGTTCTTTCTCCCTCGGCTCTTACTCTATCAGAACCTATAGCCACATCTTCTTTTTTCGTTTAGTTAGTCCTGAAACCATCCTGGGGTGGGGAGCGTGGGTCAGAGGAGAAGCAAGGAAAAGTTTATGGGTTGGCTGCTCTGGGATTGGCTCCTGGCCTGCTAAGGCTGGCTAGGGGAGTGCCTCAGGGTGATCCAGGTCCCTGGTGCTCACCCGGCTGCAGACCCGGGGCCTGTGGGGTCACTGCCAGGGGACTTCAAGTCAGGGTGTGTACTGAGCACTGCCGGCCTCTCACAGAGGGACTGCTTTTGTCCAGTGTTGTGATTAATCAAGATATCCTTAAAGTTAATGAATTTCATAATAGGGTGCATGTATGTGTCCTGTATATTCTATATGGATAAAAATGCACCTATGAAAGGTGGAAATCTGAAATTCGTGGGCATTGAGAAGGGTCTTCATGTTCCTAAATGTAGGGGAATGCTGATACAGTTCTGTCAAAGCAAAACAAGGGAAGGCAGTGCTGGTCCAAGGAGAGGGCAAACACTGTAAAATTGTCACCCTTCCCCATGACCCATGGGCGTAAAGCCGCATCTGTCTTTCTGTTCAGGTTAGAGGCCCAGGACCTTCTGCCCCTCTCTGTTGAAGAGCCATTGGGACTTACTGGACACCTAAAGATCCAGTCATCTAGGCTTTATTAAGTACTTTAATTTAACTGAAATTTACCTTAGTGAGAAGTCTTGTAGCCACTTAAACACCCGCTGTATGTATTGTGCTGCATGAACCAGGAAGAAGAGGAGAATGGAGAGGAGAGGCATGTAGCTCTCTCGTCTCTGCTTCCCTCTCCCGTGGGAGCATGAAACCCACTCTTTCCACATGGGGAGGAATCTGGTATATCTGAAGCAGATCCGCAGCAGAGGGGTAGGATCAGAGATGGTCGGAGCTATTTGGGACCGTAGAGAGAGTGGCTCCCCTCAGTGTGAGGAGGGGAAGGGGCAGAAGGGCAGCGTTGAACCGGCTCATAAATGATGGTTCACAGGAACAGAGATTCAGCAAGATGGCAACTTAGGCCCAAGATGATGTATCCAGTGAGTGGCCGTGTGGGGGGCTTGGGTCCATCTCTTTAAATCAGCTCTATTAAGCATACAGTTTGAAAAGTTTTGACAGGTGTATACATCTCTGTAACCACCAACCCAATTAAGATGTACAACATTTCCATCACTCCAGAAAGTTCTCCTATGCCACTTTGCAGTCAGATCCCCACGCCCCTGCCCCAGGCTGCTAGTGATTTCATTTCTGTCACTGAAGACTACTTTTGTCACTAAACCCATCTCCTAACTTGCAGTTGGTGTGTTGACCCTGCCTCCCAGTCCTGGCTGACTTTAAATATCTGGGTGTTCTGATGTGGACAAGGGAGGACCCTTGTTATATGTTTCTGGGGCCAGAGTGGCAGGAAATGATTAGTTCTGGTTTACGGAAACCTGAGTTTCTTGAAGGCGGGAGCTGTTATTTATATTCTGTTTCCGCAATACCTAGTACAATGCCTGGCACATAGGAGGCTCTTAGTAAATGTACTAAACTGGGTCAGATTCATCCAATAATAGAATGATCATCTATCAGAGAAGCTGTTTGGTTTCTTCCTGCATGAAAGTGACTAGTACATGTGCCAAGAGTGGTGGTGCCTGTCACTAAAGAATACAAGTGAATTTAAACTTTCTGGCCTTGAGTAGTCAACATGAGGACAGGAGCCATGCCCAATCATCTTGATTCTGCCTTCCTGTGACACAGTGCAGTGGGAGAGATGGGGAATTCTGATATGACGTGGCAGGTGAAAAAGTAGCTGAGTGCTGTGGAAATGAGAGGGGCACAGAGTCCAGCTAAAAGATTTGGGAAAGGTTTCCTGAGAGAACATGCCATGAAGGATGCTTAGAAGTAGCTGTTTGGAAAGGGGTTTTGGTACAGGAACAACAGCAGAAGTAAAGGCACAACAACGTGAGAGACCATGGTGCCACGTGCGATAACTGCTCTGAGTAGGAGGATGAAATATATGTGACAGCTCCTGAAGTTGCTGTCATCAAAGATTTTGTAAGCAATAGGCTTATTGAATGGCCATGGCTGCCCACAGGTAGCCACACAAAATTCTGGTTTCAGTCTCCAATAATGTTTTGTATCCTGGGAACAAAATGGAAATAAGTGGATGGTTGGGGTAAAATATTGTTGGGCTGTATAGGCATGAAGAAAGGCAGAGGGGCAAGGTAGTCTCTGGTGTCAGTGAGAGCCACGGAATATATGAGGTATTGCAAGTATGGAGCACAACCGGAATTCCTGCATGGCTGGTGGGAATGTTACATTGGTTCAACCACTTCAGAAAACTGGTAGTCTCTGGCCGGGCGCGGTGGCTCACGCCTGTAACCCTAGCACTTGGGAGGCCGAGGCGGGTGGATTGTTTGAGCTCAGGAGTTCGAGACCAGCCTGAGCAAGAGCGAGACCCCGTCTCTACTAAAAATAGAAAGAAATTATCTGGCCAACTAAAAATACATACAGAAAAAATTAGCCGGGCATGGTGGCGCATGCCAGTAGTCCCAGCTACTCGGGAGGCTGAGGCAGGAGGATTGCTTAAGCCCAGGAGTTTGAGGTTGCTGTGAGCTAGGCTGACGCCACGGCACTCACTCTAGCCTGGGCAACAGAGCGAGACTCTGTCTCAAAAAAAAAAAAAAGAAAACTGGTAGTCTCTCCTAAAGCTGAACATCTTTCTAGGAATTGCCTATAACTCAGCAATTCCACTGGTATGTCTATACTCTGCAGAAATATGTTCACCAGCAGATGTATGGGAACTACCCAAATGCCCATTAACAATAGTTTGGGTAAATACATGGTGGATGTTGTAGGCAGAATAAGCTGCCCTGCCTCGCCACTCCACTGATGTTCATATCCTGTGAATATGTTATATAGCAAGTGAATTAAGGTTGCAGATGGGATTAAGGTCGTTGATTAGCTAACTTTAAAATAAAGAGATTACCCTGGATTATTAGGGTCGGCCAAAGGTATCACGAGGCTTATTTAAATGGGGAAGAGGGAGACGGAAGAGTCAGAAACAGAGAGATGGCAGTGTTAGGAAAACCCAATTGGCCATTGCTAGTTTTGATGATGGAGGGGGACCACAAGCTGAGGAATGTGGGTGGTTTCTAGAAGCTGGAAAAGTTAAGGAAACAGATTCTTCCCCTGAGTCTTTAGAAGAAACATAGCCCCGCTGACATCTAGATTTTACCAGTGAGACCCATTTCTGACCTCTGGCCCCAAGAACTATAAAATAATAAATTTGTGTTGTTTTAAGCCACTAAATTTGTGGTCATTTGTTACAGCAGCAATAGGAAACTAATACAGTGGAATCTTTGTATAGCAGAATACCATGCAGCAGTGAAAACAATCTACACTTACTTACATGTAACAATATGGCTGAATCACACAATGTTAAGCTGAAGAAGCCTGACATAGAAATATATAGTTTATGATTTCATTTTATAAGTACAAAAATGGGCAAGATTAATCCATGAAAATAGGAGAAAATAGAGTGACTACTCTTGGGGTGGGTGGACAGGGGGTAGTAAGTAATTGGCAGGGGGCATGCTGGCTACACAATTGTGTTCAGTTTGTAAAAACTGGTCAGAACACTTAGGTGTACTCTCCTCAATGTGTATTATACCTCAACAGAAAGAGCGTGTGTGTGTCTGTATGTGTTGTCCAGATTAGCCTGCATTTTGAGCTTCATGAAGGTTGTTGAGGGTGGAAAAGTAAGGTGAGAGGGTGGGTGGATGGAGGGCCAGAAAGAAGTACGAGGGAGGTCCAGGGACAGTTCCTGGAGCCACTGCTGAGAGCAGAGTTACGTAATGACAGGGGTTTGGGGTGCTGTGGAGCAGAGGTGGACATCTTGTGGGCCCAGGGTTCATTCATTCCGTATGAATTTATTGAGCTGGTGATGTTTCACCGGGAGTCCTCAGGATGTCAGAGTCTCTGGTGGGGTTGACAGCAGGTAGGTGCTAAATGGTGCAGGAAGGTAGTACTGTCCAGAGCATGGATTTTGGATGAGAGCCAGAGGGGAAATTGAGGCCCTAGAGTTGGACAGGAAGGGATGGAATGTGTTCTGGGAGGAACTGTTTCCCTAAAATGACTATTAGGTGATACTTTGGATGAACATCTTCACTTTTAATAGTGTTTAATATGCAATAGAAAAATATAACTTTACAGTGGCATTAGATGTGGCAAAAAAAAAAAACAAAAAAAAAAAAAGAAAAATATAACTTGTAAAGTCTGAACTTCTGGATTCTTTAAGATTTGGCTAAAGTGTATATTTGAATTAGTATCACATTAAAGACGTTGAGGAAGAAATAGAAAAGTGGCCTGCATATGTGACAAAAAATATTGACGTTTTGCTAGTGACTGAAATTTGGTAAGGACTACCGGGGCACAGTGCCGAAGGGGAGGTGATAAGGTGTTTCGGGCCCAGGAGAGTCTCTTCACAACAGAGTAGGGGCTCCATTGGAGAGGGTGGGAGGGGAAGGGAGAGGACCCTGAGGGCAGGAAGCCGAGAGGAATGGGGCTGGCGGCTGAGTGTGGGGGTTTGTAGAGCAGTGGTTCAAACTTACCATGCATCAGGATCACCTAGAGGATTTACTGGAACATTGCTGGGTCTTACCCCTGGAGTTTCAGATTCAATAGGTCTGAGGCCCAAGAATTTACATTTCATTCTTTTTTTTTAGAGACAGGGTCTCACTCTGTCACCCGGGCTGGAGTGCAGTGGCCCCATGATAGCTCACAGCAGCCTTGAACTCCTGGGCTCAAGCTCTCCTCCAGTTTCCGCCTCCTGAGTAGCTGGGACTACAGGTGGCGCACTACCACACCCAGCTAATTTTTAACTTTTTGTAGATACGAGGTATCCCTGTGTTGCCCAGGCTGGTCCTGAACTCCTGGCCTCCCAAAGTGCTGGGATTTCAGGTGTGAGCCACCCTGCCAGGCCAAGAATTTGCATTTCTAATAAGTTCCCAGCAGATGCTGATGCTGTTGGTCCAGGGACCACACTGAGAACGGCTGATGTAGGGTAGCAGTGAGTGAGCAGTTGTGCCCAGTTGTGGGTGTGGTACAGGGAGGCTGCTCACTGCGGGAAAGGGAGGAGCTGGTGTGTGGACGGGGAGACATCTAGGCAGAAAGGCAGACTGGGCGTGAGTGAGCCGGTGCCTGGTGCTGTGTGCACAGTTGGGACGAGTGGGGAGCCCCAGGAGGGCCGCAGCTGGAGCTGATCCTCCACAATTAGGGCTGCTGATTACCTGGGCCACAGCACCTGTAGCTTAGCGCTGACTGGGGGAAGAGGGAAGTAAATCAAGATCCTCTGGACAGAGGCCTGGGTGGCTGCCTGCTCTAGTTCTTTTTGCCATTTTGATCAGCTCTGAGAGGAAGACCAAGTTCTACTGAGCACTCACTGCATCTCAGGCATTTTAATGCTTTACTGCATTTAATCATCATCATCTCCTGATGTATTCATTCATTGGTGTCATCCATTGATCCATTTTAAGGATGAGGGGACTAAAGCCCTGAGAAGTGAATGAACTTGCGTGTTGTTACCTAGGTGGACCTAGAATGCAATCAGCCTTGGGGTCGACTTGTCTAATTAAATCTCCCCGCTTCTCCCCCCACCCCCAATATTATTATTTCAATGTTTAATCAATATAAAATCAATATGTAATCACTATAAACAATTGTAAAAGAGCAACTTTCTTTTTTTCATACTAAGTCTTCGAGGTCCCATATGTATTTTACACCTGCTGCATGTCTCAATTCTGACAAGCCACATTTCAAGGGCTCAATAGCCACATGTCGAGACCCCATTGGCCAGGCCACCTTCAGGGATGGGCTAGTCCAGCCACAGGTGCCTGTAATAACCGTTTCTACCACTAGATGGCGCAGGCGATCTTCCCCCTTAATGCATAAGGAGTTAGAGGTTAGGTGGGTGGGGACTTCTTTTAAATCTCCCTGTCTGATTTATTTGTTTGAATTTTACCCAGAAGTGAACTTGAAAAATTCCAAACCACTACAAACTTACTCTAGAAAAAACACAGGTAGCTGGTCCATGTGTGTCTGGGGTCAACTGTATGATTAGGAGTTCTCCAATTTAACATCTGTGTAGAATACAATGTTTATTAATAAATAATAAAAATGTGCTAATTTAAAGCTTACATATGTATTATTAGAACTTAATATTAACTATAGAAATTATTTAGAATTCAGGCAAACATAATTTTTTGGGTGAGGAATATTTTCTGACCCCAAAATAGAGTTGCAATAAAAAGACCAACTATGAGTTGATTATTTAAAAAATCTCCATAGACAGCTGGCTCCCTTGTTGCTTGCACCCAAGGAGAACCAGCCCCAGCACCCCACCCTTGGTCCCTGCTGTCCTGGAGCTTCCATTCTGTTTCAAGGATGAGGAAACAGCCTAGAGAGGCAAAGAACCCCATTCCTGCCACACGGTGCTAGTGGCGGACACCCCAGACTCCCTGTCCAGCGCTCTTTTCACTGCGTCACTCTGCCTGAGCAGTGGTGGTGGTTGCCGCCATCTCTTGTTTCTCCTATCTCTGTAGACAAAAAACCTGAGCCTGAAAGTGTGGCCAAGAGCCCACCCCCTGCTGTGCCATTTATAGGCTGAGCACAGGGCTGGGCCCAGAGGAGGCCCTCAGAAAATTGTTGAGTGAATGATGAAAGGAAGGAAAGAAAATGCCCTCCAGACACTGCAGAGCTTACCATTTCTGGAGGTGGGAGACCAATCAGCCAGCCATCTGGTGGCAGATCGATTACACTGGATCCCTTCCATCATGGAGGGGGCATCAAATTTTGTCCTCATTGCAACAGACACTTATTCTGGGTATGGATTTTCCATCCCTTCCCAAAATACTTTTGCCAGCCTAACCATCTGTGTGCTCACGGAATACCTCATTCACTGTCATGGTATTCTACGTAATATTGCTTCTGACCAGGGAACTCATTTCAGAGCAGTGGAAGTTCAGCAATGGATTTGTGCTCATGGGAACTCACTAGTCTTACCACATGCCCTAGAACCCAGGAGCGGGTGGCCTGATGGAATTGTGGGAGGGCCTCCTGAAGACTTGGTTGTGGCACCAGTCGGCCTGGAACGCTGGGCTTCTGTCTTACTGGATGCAGTGTATGCTGGGAATCTGTGACTGTTTCTCTATAGAAACCGAGGTGTGGAAATGGGAGTGGCTCCTCTCACTATTACATTTGCTGCCACACTTGCAGAATTGGTTCCTCCTACCAGGGCAACTTTGAGCTCCACTGGCTTGAAGGCCTTAGTTCTGATGGAGGAAAGCTGCCAGCAGGGACACAACAATGATTGTGTTGAACTGAGACTGCTGCTTGGCTATGCTGGGCTCCCCCTGCCTCTGAGCCAAGGGGAATTTGGGTTGCTGCTGCGCAACAGGAGCAGAAGAAACATGTCTGCAACTTCAGGGCACCTCTTAGTATTCCCATGTCAATACTAAAAGTTAATGGAAAACTATGGCAACCAACAAAAGGTGGGGCCACTGAAGATTCAGACCTTCTAGCAATGAAGGTTTGAGTCACCCAACCAGTAAAGGACCCCGACCAGCTGGTATTAGTGCAGGGTCAATGGAACCTGGAACAAGTCAATGAAGAAGGAAATTGTGAATATCAACTATGGACTTGTGGCCAGGCACAGAACTGGGGACTCTAGCAGCTATGCATATGTTTCCCCTTGCTTGCTGTGTAAGTATAGTGTCTAATTTCTCTTTTCTTCTTATTTTGTATATGGATTTTTGTTACAAGTTAACCATACACATTTATTCAGGTGGGACTGTGACTGAATTTGAGGAATGATTAGAACCTCTCAGAGATGGCTGCTATGACTGTTGCCCAGAAATGGACACCAAGACTCTGAGGACCTTGTGTGTCTCCCTTTTGGGGAAGAGGGCGAGAGCAGCCTTGTGCAAAGAACAGTTCCATGTTGTGTCATGCTAAATGGAAGTTCAAAGATGTATCTGATAGTGTGTATGGATGCGGAGGTGGCCTGTAAGTGTTTACATGTCTGATTTTAAAGAGTTAGTACAAAAAAAGTTAAATATCTTGCTAATATTTTTATATTGATTGTATGTTAAACTGGTAATATTTTGGATATATAAAGTTAAATAAAATGTATTTTAAAATCAATTTCACCTTTTTTTTTTTACTTTCTTATTGTGGTTATCAGAAAATTTTGAATTATCTATGAAAATTTAGTGGGTAGTATTTGTATGTTGCACCAGATTCAAAATGCATAAAAGGATATTTAAACCCACAGAATGGGTGAAAATACTTGCAAATCATATCGGATAAGGGACTGGTATCTAGAATATATAAAGAACTCTTACAACTCAACAATGAAAAAACCCAATTAAAAATAAGTAAAGGATCTGAATAGATGTTTCTTCAAAGAAGAAATACAAATGGCCAAAAAGCACATGAAAAGATGTTCTTCTGCTTGAGTTGAAAGAGCATTAATTCATGTCTTATCCAGGAGACAACATCCCCTGCCTGGACTTTCCCTGCTCACTCCGCCCACCCGCCAGCCAGGCTTTCGGGTCCGGAGCTTGCAGGTGCCCTCCAGCCTCAGCGTCTGTGTGCAGATGCTTCCCCACCCCCAAGTCCTGTGCCCACGTGGTGCCACTCATTCATCCAGTGCTAGCCTGAGCTCATCTCAGAGCAGCCGCTGACTCTCAGGCAAAGTCACACTTCTGTGTTAATGCTCTCAGCATCCTACATGGTTGCTTCATAGCTCTCACTGCTATTTGTAATTATAAACGCCTGTGATTGTTTTGTCCATTGCTATCTGCCTCCCATACTAGAGCATGAACTCCCTGAGGGCAGGGACCATGTCTGTGTGGGTCACCATTGCGTCCCAGAGCCAAGCACAGAGCCTGGCACATAGTAAATTAATGCACGAGGAGGCCGGTATTTGACAAGTGTGTCATGTTCCAGGAAAACCCTGTATAATATACCTGGCTGACTGAGAACACATAGTCGGAAATGCTAGGTAGAGGTCAGGTCACAAGGGCCTTGGGGCAATGTTGGGCAGTTGTGATTGTCCAGGAGCTCACATGGAGGAGTGCCGTGTGCTGCAGGTGACACTGGACGGGAGACTCTGGAGGCCATGTGGCCAGATGGGGCACGAGGGTCCTCATTAGGGTCATGAGGGCTTGAGCTGAGGTCAGGATGGTGGCGCTGGTGTTAAGAATGGAGTCAGCGTTTGTGGCAGTGATCCAACTTGGTGGCTTCTTGGCCCTTCTAAAAAAACACATCTGCACGAGAGAGATTGGAAGGGAGCCCCAGAGGGCCCAGTTGGGGACAAAGTGTGTTCCACAGACACCTCCCTGGATCACAAAGAGTTTTGCAAATGGTCCCACAGTAGGTGGTCACCAGGAAGTGATTCTACAGCCCAGCAGCTTGGGCAGGGGCAGGGCCCTCATCCCTGTGGCCAGTGATAGCAGAGCCTGGCGATGGCACATGGCAAATCACTTGCTCAGTGAACATCTCTCCAACACTCCTTTACTTAGGGCTTGACGTGGAGCCAGGGAAGCTCTGGAGCCTGAGAAGCCACTGGGGCTTCAGCTTGGGGCCAGGGAGGGGCTGCCCTGGGATAAGTGGAGATGCGGTGAGTTGGGCGTGTGCCGCCCACCAGGACCACGCTGCCTGGGACCTGCTGCATGGCTGCTGTCCCGGCACTCGTGCCACACTCACTCTCTGTCCCCTAGGAATCGGTTGCAGGGCAGCCAAGTCACCTAGCTCCTGTCCTTGTGGGAAGTTGCTATGGGGAGGCTGGGTGGTTGGGAAGATGCTGAGTAAAAACCTATATGGTTGGGAGTCTCTCAGAACCTAGACTTACCCTTTAGAACTGTGGTCCCCAATCCCCAGGCCATGTACCGGTACTAGTCTGTGGCCTGTTAGGAACCAGGCTGCATAGCAGGAGGTGAGTGGTGGGCGAGCCAGCTAAGCTTCAATTGTGTTTACAGCCGCTCCCCATCGCTCGCATCACCACATAAGCTCTGCCTCCTGTCAGATCAGCAGCTGCTTTAGATTCTCATAGGAGCTCGAACCCTACTGTAAACTGGCTTGCACGTGATCCAGGTTGCGTGCTCCTTGTGAAAATCTAATGCCTGATGATCTGAGGTGGAGCTGAGGCGGTGATGCTAATCCTGGGGAGCAGCTGCAAATACAGATTATCATTAGCAGAGAGATTCGACTGCACAATAAATGTAATGCACTTGAATCATCCTGACACCATCCACTCATCCCCCATCCATGGAAAAATTGTCTTCCATGAAACCAGTCCCTGGTGCCAAAAAAGTTGGGGACTGCTGCTTTAGAACGCTTCTCACAGTTGTAATGGAGATATTCATTCACACATTTATTTGTTTAATGTCTGTCTTTCTTGCTAGACTATAAACTCCATGAGGGCAGGGAGTGGGTTTCTATCCTCTGTGGTAGCATCACCTAACATGCTTCCTGGGATAGTTGGCATGCAAAAACTTTCATTGAAGAAACGAAAGATCCTCACAGCAACCCAACTACCCAATGAAGTAGGTAGTACTATTAATATTATCGTCATTTAGGGTGAGCAAAGTGAGTCTTAGCGTGGATGGCCCCAGCCACAGAGCAGGAAGCAGCAACCAGGATTCAGACACACAGTGATTAGCACAAGGAGGGGTGTGTGGCCCGGGCTTGGCCAATAAAACTCGAGCTGGGGAAAGTGAGACCCCTGTCCTTTTTGATCTCTCGGCTATGGGGATGTGAGACTAGGGCTGCTGGTGGCCAGGGTGCTAGCCCAGTGGGGCAGCTGGCCTGAGAGCCTGGTGTCAGAGAGAAGCAAGGATGAGAGAGTGACAGAGAGAGAGAGAGAGAGAGAGAGGCTCTGCGTTCCTGGGTGCCGTCATCCCCTTGCCCTCTCTGCGGTTTGAAATGGGAGCCAGTACCGCCCCTTAGCACAGGCTGGCCTGGCTCGCCTTCCTGGCACGTGCAGCAGAGAGTTGTGAGGGACGCAGTGATCAAACCCCTCCCGCTGTCAGTGCAGTGGGAAGACCACTGACCTCTCTGCGTGCGACAGAGCAAGTCCCTCTCGACCTCTGGGTCTCGCCTTCCTCCGCTGTAAAGCAGGGTGGTAACTTCCAGCTCCCAGGCTGCGGTGGGGGATCATGAGCAAGTACTAAGGTCCATGGCTCAGGGCCTGGTGTCCAGCAATTGCTCATCGCCCTCGTCAGTGGCTTTTGGCTGCAAGTCCTAGAAAACTCAACCCGGATCAATCGGCTTACACAGCGAGGGCTCTGATCGTTGCGTGCCGGGAGACCAGCAGGAGGGTAGGTCCCGGGTGGTGAATTCAGAAGCTCAGCAGTGTCACCAATGCCCTTCTGAGAGTGTCAGCCATTTCCCTCAGGGTCACCAGATTGCTGCCCCAGCTCCGGGCATCATAATGTCGACCTGGGGAGGCAGGTGTTTCTTCCTTAAGTCTGTTTGTTAGAGTGTGAGGAAAACCTTACCACCAGTCCCCAGCAGGTGTTGCCTCGAGTTTTAGTGGCTGGAATTGCCATACACCCATTGCTTAACAGAGCGTTTACAAAAGGAATAAAGCACCATGATTGGCTTAGAGTAATTAAAACAAACAACAAAAAACCCAACGGGCCAAGGTAGGAGACTGAACAAAATTGGTTTTGTTAGCAAGGAGAAAGGCGAGAACGGCTGTGGGGCTTGTCTGCCATGTCTGTTCACCGACGGGCACGACCATCCATCCCAGACGGCGCTTGCTCATGGTAGGTGCTCAGGAAGTCCTCACTGAGCAAGCCCCCTGCACCGTCAGGCAGAGTAGAATGGGGGAACAGGTTCTTCAGATGACTGTGGTGACTGTCTTTAGGAATTTTCAGGCCTTAGGGGAGGTACCAAAACTCACTGCGTGGCAGAGGTGGGGGTGGGTGGGGACCTGCAGAGGAGGTTCTGGTGCTCGGTGGCTGTCTTAGTGCAAGGTAGCGGTCCTGGGCCGGGCCCATCCCAGCTGGCCTAGGAGCGTGAGGCGGGAGCTGGTAGGGGGAAGCGGTGTGGCTCCTACAGGGAGGGCTCAAAGGGCTGCAGGGGTGGCTGCTCCCCTGGGCGGCAGCATGCAAATGGTGGCAGCTGGGATGGGGGAAGCAGGTTCCTTTTCAGTCTAACATTTAGTTCATTCAGTGACTCTTCACTGAGCAGCTGCAATGTGCCAGGAATGTGCTAGACCCAGGAGATAACATGATGAGCTAACGCAGGCATGGCCCCTGCCCTCTTAGAGCTTAAAGTCTAGTGGGGGAGGCAGATATTAGTCAAATAATCCCAACAGTAATTTCAGTTGTAACTACGGAGAATGACAAGAAGGAGAGTGTATGCTACAACCCCGGGGAGCGCCATTCCCATAGCAACCCAGGGAGAAGGTGCGCGAGATGGAGGGAAGTGAATGACTTGGAGACGTAATTACGTGGTGAGGTCCATATGCCATGATGAAGGGTCCTCAGTGGGCTGAGGAAGACGGAGGAGTGAGGGATGCCGACCCGGTTTCTGGCTCATCTAACTGGCTAGACAGTGGTACCATTCAGAGGGAGAAAACACTAGAAGAGGATCAGGGCTGGAGGTGGGGAGAGGGAAGCTCATGAATTGGGTTTTAGTCATGTTGAGTATGATGTATCGAGATGATGAACAGGTTGGGAAGCAGCAAGACTGTTCAGGCTCTCTGATCCAAGACAGAAGGAAAGATTGGTGGAGAACTTCCCCCTTTCCTTGGTTTTCCTCTCTGGTCATTGTGATCCTTGGACTGTGTTCTTTAAGTGAAATTAATAATAACAATAATGCTTACTGATTATCTACCCTGAGCCAAGTTCTCTTTCTAGACTTGAAATATTTGAGCTTACTGAGGTCCACAACAACCCTATGAAATATATACTGTTAGAACCCCACTTCACATATGGGGAAACTGAGACCCAGAGACCATAAAAAGCTTGTTGCCTGAGGTCAGGTGGCAGAGCCCTGATTTAAGCCCAGGCAGTCGGAACCCAGCGCTGTGTTCTTAACCACTGCCCCACAGGACCCCTGTGTACCTGCGGCCGTGTTTGTCTGAGTGCCAGGGACTCCAGGGACTCTCTGGACAGGCATACTTTGTTTTACTGCACCTTGCTTTATTATGCATTGCGGATGTTGCATTTTTACAAACTGAAGATTTGTGGCAACTCTGACTCAAGCAAGTCTATCGGTGCCATTTTTCCAACGGCATGTGCTTCCCTAGTGTCTCTGTCACATTTTGGCAATCCTCACAATATTTCAAAATTTTCATTATTATCATATCTGTTATGGTAATCTGTGATCAGTGATCTTTGATGTTACTATTGTAATGGTCTTTGGGGTGTCATGAACTGCGCCCATATAAGACAGTGAACTTAACTGGTAAATGTTGTGTGTGTTCTGACTGCTCCACCCACTGGCTGTTCTCTGTCCTCAGGCCTTCCTATTCCCCGAGACACAACAGTATTGAAATTAGGCCAAGTAGTAACCCTACAATGGCTTCTACGCGTTCAAGTGAAAGGAAGAGTCAGTCCTATGTCTCTCACTTTAAATCAAAAGCTAGAAGTGATTAAGCTTAGTGAGGGAGGCATGCTGAAAGCTGAGATAGGCCAAAACTGGGCCTCTTGTGCCAAACACTTAGCCAAGTGGTGAATGCAAAGAAAAAATCCTTGAAGAAATGTGAAGGTGCTACTCCAGTGAACACCCAATGGTAAGAAAGCGAAACAGCCTTAGTGCTGATATGGAGAAAGTTTGAGGGGTCGGGATAGAAGATGAAACCAGCCACAATATTCCCTTAAGCCAAAGCCTAATCCAGAGCAAGGCCCTAACTCTCTTCAATTCTGTGAAGGCTGAGAGAGGTGAGGAAGCTGCAGAAGAAAAGTTTGAAGCTAGCAGAGGTTGGTTCATGAAGTTTAAGGAAAGAGGCCAACTTTATAATGCAAAAGTGCAAGGTGAAGCAGCAAGCGCTGGTGGAGAGGCTGCAGCAAGATATCCAGAAGATGTAGCTAAGATCATTGACAAAGGTGGCTACACTAGACAACAGATTTTCAGTGTAGACAAAATAGCCTTTTACTGGAAGTAGATGCCATTGAGGACTTTCAGAGCGGGAGAGAAGAAGTTAAGCCTGGCTTCAATGCTTCAGAGAACAGGCTGACTCCCTGGTTAGGG